>JAVSCE010021795.1:0-628369 GCA_032199065.1 Smutsia gigantea | reverse complement strand
TTAATATTCTTTCATTCCTAGAAATCCTTTTATCTCTCTCTGCCTCAGCTGCTCTGTACTCCTGTTCTCTGTTTTCTATTCCATTAACAGTCTTTCGCATCTCATCCATTCTGCTGTTAAGCCCGTCAATCGCTTGTCTGATTTCTGTATTGTCTTTCCTCAGTTCCCTCACTTCCTCCCTCAGCTCTTGCACATTTCTCTGTATGTCCATCAGCATGGTTATGACTTTTATTCTGAATTCTTTTTCAGGGAGGCTGTGCATTTCCATCCCTTCAGACTCCCTCTCTGGGTTGTCTGGTTGATTTTGGTCTGAACCATATTCCTCTGTCTTTTCATGGCTGTATAATTTGGTCACTGATAGTTGCCACGTATGTCAGCTGGGTTCTTTAAGACTTTAAAAAGAGAAGAAAAAAAAAGAGAAAAAAAGAAAAAAAGCAAAGAAAGAAAAAAAGAAAGAAAAGAAAAAACAAAAACAAAAACAAAAAAAATGCCCAGCGGACGTAGATTCTGTGGGAATGCTCTAGGTGGCGCTATTGCCCCACTATTCCACAGCTGTGACTGTGCCGCTCCGCAGGGCCCTTTATCGCTCTGGCAGGGGTGGGAACGAATAGGACGCTGTTGATCTCAGTGAGAAGTGTTAAGTATGGCTACGCTTCCTCAGTCGCCAGCTAAGGCGTCTGAAACTCCCAGGACTCCCAGCCTGCTGGGCTGAGTGTGCTGGGGCGATCCGGCTCCTCCGCTGGGCTCCTGTCTCTTTAAGACCGCTGAGGAAAGCGCGCACTTTTTTTTTCCTTCCCGGAGCCGGCTGCAAGCCCCCTGGCGCGTTCCCGCTCAGATCCTGCCCCTCTGTCTCTCCAATCTCCGCTGCACTGCGCAATGTGGGTCAGCGCTCCCCGCGCAGATCCCCGGGGCTGGCTACTTCGCGGGGTGCACTTCCACTCCCTCCCGGCTCTGAATCCTCTCCTCCCGCCGGTGCGCTGGGGTGGGGGAGGGCTCGGGTCCCGCCGGGTTGCGGCTCCGTATCTTACCCGCCTCTTGGGGTGCCGAGTCCTCTCGGGTGTAGCTGCACGCTGTGCGCTTTCCTGTGTATTCTCGTCTCTCTTTTAGGAATAGATGTATTTTCTGTGTTTTCGTAGATAAATATAGTGTTGGGAGGAGATTTCTGCCGCCCTGCTCACACCGCCATCTTCCCGGAAGTCCTAATGAATCGAATTTGCTATTCTTGAGCTTAAAGCACTATTAGTTTCCAAGTATCTCAGTCATGTTTTCTCAGGAGATACAGAAATTCTTTTTTAAATTAAAGAGTGACATCCATGATAAAAGAACTGAATAAAGGTATTTAATAAAGAATATGGTATATTGTAGATTTTCATAATCTAAGACAGACCTGGCATATTTGGTTGAAAATGCTTTGAAAATTGTTAGTGCTGTAAAACTTGAAGGTAATAAGGAAATTGTTAATAATTTTAAAAGTGCTTTAAATGAGAATTGGAACAGAATGAAAAAGCACTTACTCCAGAGAGACTGTGATGAAAATAGATATTTCCTCTGGAAACCCTGCCTCAGACTATTCATTGGTTTCCATAATGATGGAGCCAGAAGGTCTCAGGCATTCCAACATCCCCATTCCATTATACTCTTGCTGAGAAGGGTCCAAAGTGTGTATTTGTTTTCATTCCAGTCATGGGTTATGTAGGCATGTAAGAAACTGTTTTTCTGCCTGATTTTACGTTGTAAGCTAGCTAAACTAAGTCATAGTTAAATTATCCCAGAGTTAATCTTTTTCCTTTTCTTTCATAATTGAGTTGCTAAACTGTATATATCACATTTGTTTTTTGTTGAGATTCATACCCATTTACTTGTGAAGTTATATTTGTAGTATTTAGTACTGCTGGTCATCACTTGTGAAATTATATTTGTATTAGTACTGCTGGTTATTGCTTGTGAAGTTACATTTATTTTAGTACTGCTGGTTATCCAAGATACTACCTCACCACAACAAACTATTCCTGCTTATATGCTTTGTCAATAGGTTACTGCTTTGTAGAAAGAAAGAAAGAGAGAAGAGGGAGAGAGAGAGAGAGAAAGAGACAAAGAGAAGGGAGGAAGGGGAGGAAGGGGAGGAAGGGGAGGAAGGCGAGGAAGGGAAAGAAGGAAGGTTACTCCAGTCAAAAATTAAGAAACTTACCTTCATATATCAACTTTGGGAGTTTTACTTGGAAAATATTTTTATTTTATAGTAAATTACTTTGTGTTATAATATGTATTTCTTTTTATTATTATTATTAAGGTATTATTGATATACACTCTTATGAAGGTTTCACATGAAAAAACAATGTGGTTACTACATTTACCCATATTATCAAGTCCCCACCCATACCCCAGTGCAGTCACTTTCCATCAGTGTAGTAAGATGCCACAGATTCGCTGTTTGCCTTCTCTCTGGTACACTGTTTTCCCCGTGATCCCCCATACCATGTGTACTAAACAAAATACCCCTTAATCCCCTTCTCCCACCCTCCCCCACCCCTCCCCTTTGGTAACCACTAGTTCCTTCTTGGAGTCTCTGAGTCTGCTGCTATTTTGTTCCTTCAGTTTTGCTTCGTTGTTATACTCCACAAATGAGGGAAATCATTTGGCACTTGTCTTTCTCCACCTGGCTTATTTCACTGAGCATAATATCCTCCAGCTCCATCCATGTTGCAAATGGTAGGATTTCTTTCTTTCTTAGGGCTGAATAGTATTTCATTGTCTATATATACCACATCTTCTTTATCCATTCATCTACTGATGGACACTTAGGTTGCTTCCATATCTTGGCTATTGTAAAAAGTGCTGCAATAAACATAGGGGTGCATATGTCTTTTTGAATCTGAGAAGTTGTATTCTTTGGGTAAATTCCAAAGAGTGGGATTTATAATATGTATTTCTAACTTAAATCATGATGTACTTTCTTATAGGTGAATAAAAGTAGATTTTGATAAATTCTTCAATTTGGTTTTTTTTGTCCTATGGCCTTTACTACCCCCTATTCTTACTTATTTCTCATAGTAACACCCTGGTTGTATGTATTTGCATTTTACAGGTGAGGAAACTGAAATGCAGGCTGATAGAGATTAAAGACTTAATGGAAGGGGGGTACTCAAGTCTAGGTTATCTGATCTTAAATCTCATGCTATTTCCAGCACACGTTTTTCACCTCTCTATTGCTTAAATATGGATAGGTGGTTCCAGAAAGTTTGACCTAAGGGAATACATGTGCCTATTTTTAACACTCTTAGTTTTACCTTCTATCTTCCATTGTTTATGTGGAGATGGTAAAGACAATAGCAAAAAACTTCTGAACAAGACTGAATTTATATTCAGATTAATCTATTTTCATCTGCTTTTTAGCAGTGAGGAATTTTTCTATATTGTAATACAGTATTGGAGTTAGAATGTCCTCAAAGATCTAGTCCAACTCCTCACGTTCCAGAAGGGACCTGAGGCTCAGTGATGAAGTCAGCCATGTTTTGTTCTTTGTGGGCCCTAAAACTCTTTCAAATAGCTTTTTTTTTTTTAAGGTAGTAGTGAAATGCAACATCTCTTTTGAGTTTTCCTTTAAACTTATGTGTTTTGAAAGTCGAATGTTTTAGAATTCAGCATGAACTAAATTTGTCTCAATGCTAAGTTGAAACTAAATACTTCATTAAGTGGCCAGTTTTTTTTAAGAGAGCATTCTGGAGGAGTGGAATTTTCAGAGGGTAATCTAATTCTCATTTAGGTGACTAGACTATATATTAGTCAGATGTTCTCATCAGTACCATGACAGTTTTTGAACTTGAAATCTCAGCCACTGTCGGAATTTTGCCTTTGGCCTAACATAGTTTTATATGATGAAAAATGTAGAGGCAGAAGAAGATCTTGCCACCACTTCTGGTGTGCTGTAAGGTGGGTATGACCTTGCTGGAGCAAAGGACAGAAGAATAGTGGCATGACCAGGAAGGAAAGAATTTGAAGATAAAACTTGATTTCTTGCTTTTGTTGGAGAGGAAAGCTTGTCCTTGACTCTCTTATGGTCCCTGGCTGGGCCAGAACATTAAACTGACGAAGATGGATTAACAGAGAAAAGCATACACATTTATTTAATATTTTATGTGACATGAGAGCCTTCCTAAGGAAATGAAGACCGAAAGAAACTGTTGGGCCTGAGGTTTTTAATACTAGGTATGATGAAGAGTGGAAAGTTAATAGGAAAACATGATAGGACAGAAAGGAGCTAACAGTAGGAAACTGAGGGAAATTTAGCAAGGCCAGAGTGTTTGCATTCTTCCTGGCATTCCTCCATCTTTGAAGATAAGAATATTCCTTCCTCCAAGTACAGGGAGGACGCCTTTCACACGAGACTCCTGTGACCTGCTTCAGGGGAGAAGGAGATCATAAAGTTCTTCCTGTATCTGCCATTTCTCAGATCCTTCAGCTTAAAATAACCACACTGTCAAAGTGGAATGTTTTGGGGTGACACACCCTGATTCCCTATACTTTCTGATTTCCCTCTCCTTTAGCTGAGCGGATATGCTCCTAGGCTGACTTGTGAGTGGGGGTTGAATTCTTGTTTGGTTTTTCTCAGCATGAGGTTTTTATCTCATTACATTTCCCTTAGGAACGTCAAGTAAATTAGATTAAGGGGGACAGACCTCTCTTACCTCTGACAGCAAAACATGGGGATCCATGTTTCCATGTTCAACATAGACATGATACAGGCTTAAAGTATTGTTCACTTATGCAAATTCTACACACAAAATCACAAGCTAAAAGCTCATAATGGAAGGGGTGGTCAATTGCTTTACCAATCAATTATTTGCACTATAAAAATTTCACTTTGTAGATTCTTCAGCTAGTGGATTCTCTTGTTGCATTTAAAATGGAATTTGACTTATAAAAATTCAGGATAAGAGCAATTTTCATGAATCCACCTATACATAAAGCCAAATCATTGTCTTTTTGTTCATAGCCCCAGTTGGTTGTCATTTGGAAATAGTAGAGACTTCAATATATGCTCTTGGCATAAATGCCTAAATTTGGTGTGCCAGAAAGTTGTGTTATTCTTTGAAATTTAAAAATATCTCTTCAACTGATAAATATCATTTCTTATGTTGATAAGATTATCCTTTGTAGATCCAGGTTTTCTTTACATTGGGGTATATCATGGATATTCTTCATGAATAGATCAGACTGAAAGTTTCTAAGTCCAGAATTGTGGTTAGCAGGAAAGCTTTGGAAGTTAAGTATGCCCAGTCCAAGCAGATGCATGTAAACTGAGGAAGTAGTCTAAGTAGAAAACTTGGGGAAATGAGAGTCGATTACATGATTTTTTTTCCTTTGTTTAAACAGCTTTCAGGTTTAGAAGCATACTTAGAAAAATAATGTTTTAACCATGAAAACTCCTTTGTTAAGACTCATATCTTGATGAAATCATGTGGGTCTGTGTGTTACTTTGCTTAAGAGGTGGATGGTAGTGGTGGGAGAGGAGAGAAAGGGTTCAAGTATTTCAGCTGCTTTGCAGGATAAGGAAAAGCAAAGAAAATAGCCATGCTGTGTTTCTCAAAGGGCCCTTGTGTGGGTTTTCAGCTTGAAAGGGGATTAGCATTGGAAGTCTGTGATCATGTCAAACATTTGTAATTGAAGGTGGCTGTTGAAAATAATTCTTAACATAACTGGATTCTAGCAGTCTTGTTGGTGATGAGGTAAGTGGAGTGAATAGGAAATGATCTGTTTGTCATCACTTGAGCCACAAAACAGAAACTTAGTATCTGGGAATGGAGACTTTAAAAAGCAACAATATTGGGAAATACTTGATACTTCAGATCAAAGATGCATTTTGTGAAAAGTGCAGAAGAAGTATATATATAGGAATATACACTACTGAATTTTTACTTTTTGACATTGTCTCTTGGCCATAGTTAGAATCAAACCTTTTGATTACTTTAGTAGCCACAGGTCATATAATGATTTTTGCCAAATGGTCAGCCTAGGTAAGGTAACTTAAGTACATGCCTCATGAAAACAGTCTTATTCTGTGAGCCTGTTTGTCCTGTTGGTTGTATTTCTGTCCTTTGAAGTCATTTTAGAACTTTTGGGGGAAGTTATGGAAAAACAATAGCCCTTTCTGGTAGATGAACATAACTCTCACATCTGTGGGTAAATTAGAAATGTCCTTTATATAAGTTCATCTGGACTTTAAGGTGAAAAATAGGATGATTGGCTGCCAAAGAACACCTATTACATCTGCACACTGAGCTGCTCGTGAATGAGCATTTCTACAAGGCAGTCTCTGCGTTATATGCAGCTTTTGGGAAACAGTGAACAGGGAATGTTTCTCTTAGGGGATTTTATTTGCTTATCTAAGGCAGTAGAGAAACATTAAGTGATTTGCGGTGGATTTTATTTTCCTGAAGCACCTTCTACAACCTGAAATTCAGTCAGTTACTGTACTAGGGGAATGGGTGCTCTGACCTTGTCAAAAGAGGATTTCACTTGACTTTGATTTGTTAGTTCACAATACTCATATATATCTGTACCTCTAACCATGGCTTTTTATAACTAATCCTAGGCAGTCATTCACTATGAAAACACTTGTGTTTCTCTTTTTCCTTTGTATTTGTTCATTTGAAAAGGAATTGCAGCCTGCGTGATTATAGCTATCAGTAGCACTTAATCTAACTGCTTAGGTGAAACTTCTCTTTTTTGGATGCTGCTAATTTCAGATATCAATAGGAAAAGACATTTTTTCCCCCATTAAAAGGTCTGATTTTACTAATTGGTAGCTGCTCTTTGGTTTGAGTTGGATTCCTTAGGGACAGCATTTGATAGAATAATTTTTGACATTTTAATTTGACAAGAAACAATTCAGGGTAACGACTTAGACATGTGCCTAAAGTGAAGTCTTCTCTTGCAATGATTGTGATATTCAGTGCAGGGAATGCCTTTGAACATCTGCAGCACTTTGTAAATCCTGTGATCCATTTAATATGATAGTTTGAGCTTCTTGGCAGGTGTTTTCATAGGAGCCTCACCTGAAATACACTCTTACACACTTAAAAGACTTTTTCCCCGTAGATATTAAGATGTGGGGACTAATACAGAAATTCTAATGTTAGTGACAAAAAAACTGTTTTCCATAAGGACAATAAATTCATGTGTAAAGTGTGTAAATTTTATTTGTCTTTATTCTTTATTTGTATCTGCATCTTTCTTACTCAGAAGTATTATTTGCTTTAAAAATCTGTCCCTGGCATTTAAAAATGGTGAAGTAAACTAACTTCAGATCGAAGTTATTTTTTGTGTGGTTGTGTATCTCTTATAACAAAAAAGTTACATTTTAAAATTTGAAGTTAGAGCTTGAAGCAAATATAGAGTAAGCATGCATGCTAATTTATTTCTGAAAAATTATCTTAAAAATCTGCATTCTTCAAGTACATGGAGGACTATTTAAAGGGCCAAACGGGAATAGAAATGGGTGTTTGAAAAATATCTACTGACAGAGCCTGGTTTCTAAGCCTGGGAATTAGGTTGGAGGAAAAGAAAAAATGATTTTTAGTTTCTTTCTGTGTGTGTGTGTGTGTGTTCCTAATATGTGAGGTTTTGTTTTTTAACCACTAGATACAGTTAGAAATGGATACTGTCAAACTTGCTCACATTGGTAGTGATTTATTCCAGGTGAGGAAAATGCATTCATTTTACTACCAGTATATCCCCCTGAGGTTAGGGTGGGTAGATACTTGGGGGAAGTAAACTGCTGAGGGTGGATAGGTTACATTCTGTTACTTCTTTTTAAGCAATTGTTAGTTTGTATCCTACATATTTTAGTGAAGAAAAATATTTTAATGGATTCGCCAGTTATGTATGTATGTGTGCTCTGTCGCTCTTTCTTGAAAACGTTTCTCTGTTTCCCTTCCCTCCCTCCCTTTCTCTTTTTTCCTTTTAAACTTAAATATGTGAACATGTTTAAATGGGAAAACGTTATCATTTTCCATATTACTGTATAAGAATATGACTATCAGTAACTTTTGTTTCATGAAGGCTTATGATTTAAATCATTTTTACATCTATTTTTAGTAAAAATATTTATTACATTTAGCAGTTCACTGTTTATAATTGCCCATAAAGAAGAAACCCCACTATTCAGTTTTCCCCTAAGAATAAAAAAGTCAAAGTTACATTAACATGCACATTTGGGTTTGTAGTCTAATATCTTTTTTGTTTTGTCTTTTTAAATTTTCCAATGAAAATAATACTGGAATATGATACCAGTTGTGTGATGTGTTACATTAATGTCACTTTAGAGATTTCAATTTTACTTAAAATTGTTCTAAATGAGTTAGGAAACTTGAAATTAACAGGAAAAATTCATTTGATACCTTCAATATAAAATATATTTTCAAAACAACACTAAGCATTTAAAATTTACTTGGGAACAGAGACTTCATATTAAAAAAACTTTTAAATATGACTTCATAAACAAGACTTCATATTTAAAACAAACTTACAAGTTCTTTCAGCCATTGCAGTTACTGTTGAAGGTGACTGCCAGCACTAGGAAATCAGGAAGTCTGTAGTTTAAATTCTTCAAGATCAGATAATATCTCAGATTTTCTTTACACATGGCATTAAGTACATACTAAGGGACAGCTATGATTTTCTTTGGGAATCTCAAGAACACAAATTTAGCTTCTAATTTGTGTTAATTTTATATTTGTTTTTAATTTTCAAGAGCGTATGCCTTTAAGTTGCATTGTGCCTAAATATCTGAACAATCTTCTAACTTAATTTAGCATATTGTGTTTAAAAAATTATATACATGACTACTGGCCAGGTTTTAAGAGTTTGGGAGGGGAAAGTTTATGAAGAAATGGAGACATGTCTTTACTTTTAGGTAAGATTAGACCATGAGGTTATGTTTACTTATGTGTTAGTTTTAGGGTCCTTTCCTCCCCTGTTTATGATACTGTCTTAGCATTAAGGATTGTTGAGGTAAAATAAAACAGTTGGGCCAAAAATAACCCCAAGAATTAAGATTTAAAATTCTCAGGGATACCAAAAGAGATGGAAGATTATGGAGCTCTGAAGGGAGAATTGACTGCATGTGGATTTATTTTAAGTTTCAGAGAATGTTCAGAGATTTTATAATAAGCATAGTCTTTGGTGCTTTGGCTTAATCAAAGAGGTTGCAGTGAGTGTCACTAGCCAAGCAGCGTTTAAGGGCCCTAGTTTGTAGTCTTGCTTTTTCTGGAGTGAAAAAACTGATGACTTTTGGTATGACTCTTACAGTGACATTGAAATTATGAGATATCTATCTGGTTTGTCCTTGTTCTGTTTGTATTTTAGTTGAAATATATACCAAATCTGATTCCATGGTAAAACTTGTCCTTTTCATGTGTCTATTTATCATTTGCATGATTTTGAGCAGTAAACTTTCCTTGACAAAAGTATCACACTTTGTTTTTACCAACACTCATCTTTACTCCAAACATGAATGCAAATTGGTTTTTACCCATGTTAATAAAAAAACAAATCCCTCTATTTCAGTGGGTAAGGCAGAAAAACATGAGATGTGGGAAGTCTGGAATCAATTAAGTTAGCAAAGTGTATAGGAAAAAAAGACAGCAGACATGGAAAATAATCCTATCAAAATAACTTGTATAGAAATGGAAACTTGCAGACTAAATGGTGAACAAGAAAGTAATTTAGAAAATTTTACTTTTGTTTCATATTTATTTTATTTTATTTTTTTAAATTTTTATTTCATTTGATACTCATAGAATATATATATGTGAGAATACTCTTAGTCCTTATGTAATATGGGACTGTTTTTATCTTTTCCATGCTGTATATGTTAATTGACATTAGAATAAATCTGAAAATATGATGAAGAATTACTTGAGCAAATCTTCAGAGTTAAAGAACAGTACTTACTGGTTACTTAGAAGGTGAAACAAGATAATGTAGACTCCAGTGATTTGTTTTAGTGTAAACATAAGCATACTGTATGATAAATAAATTTCAGTGGTGTAGCCACAGGGAATAAAAATGTGATAGAGAAAGAAACTGATTTCTTTGTGAGAGAATTAGAGGATTAGGCCTGTTCTGGATTCTTCTGTTTTATTTTGAACTATTCCTAACTTGAGTCCAAATGAAGTCCTGGCTCTTGTTTGTACTTTGTCTTTTGAGGTTTGGGAGGAAAATCAGGTGTTTTGAAAGTATCAATCTTTGGCCTAGTGATCCTTCTGTATATTCCAATGGAGTATAAAAACAGAAGTGATACGGAATTTTCTTTTCCATGAATAGCTTATGTCATTAATCAGGTACTGCTCCTCCGAGTGAATCCTAATTTGTTTAGTTTCTGATGTATCAAACTGGATGAATACTCCTCCCTAAACAAATAACTTACTTTTGTGCTTCTCCAGCATCTCCTGCTTTGAGTATTCCTTAGAAGTTATTACTGTTTCTTAGACTCAGATCTGAGGAGAAATAAAGTAGATCATTGTGCCAATTGTTAACCTCTAGGAAGAAAAATGCCTACTGATTGACCTTCACAAAAAACTTTGAAAAAGCTCCAAAGCTTTTTTATTACTGGGAAAACCTGTAAAGATAACTGGGAGGAGAGGAGTTAGCAGAAGGTAGGTACTAAATAGGACAAAGTCTGGTCTAACAGTCCAGAGACCAGTTTTTTCTTCTTCAGTCTTGGTTTCAGATGACCTTAGTCTAATTTTATTTAACTCTTTGGTTCTCTTACCCCACAGGTAAAATGATGAGGATACTTAGGATCTTGACTTCCTTTCAGTTTGAGTTAGTAGCTCTTAAGGTACTTTCAGAAAGCTGTGAGTATTATGCAAATGCAGGAAATTCATATTATTTACTTTAGAATAATTGAAAATGATCTTGAGAAAAAAATATCCACTTGTAGACTAAGCAAAGGATTCCAAGGCCATTTTTTTCTCTGCATGGAAGGAGCTAGTTTGACCAAATTATCAGACAGACTGGATATGAACAGGTGCCATTGCAGTCAGCTATTTTCCCTTTTTTGAGAGCCTTGAGTTGAATGTTTCTCTGGACAGTTAATCTTTGGCACCACAGCTTTATTCTGATAGTGGCATCTGGCACTAGATTGATGTAACTGACTGTGAGGTTTACTCTTCTCGGAATGTGCTCTCTAGGCAGCTTCTGTGTGGCTCTGACATGACCACATGCTCCTGCTGCTTTTCCTGCCTTCTAGCCCCACATGGGAGGCTGAGGCATTCTGACACCTGCCATTTGGAAACTTTACTTGCTGAAAAATGTCAAGATTTTCAGATAAGATGAAGACAAATATAACATCATTTCCCCCTTTCTCAGGAGTAGGCAGAGGGCATTTATTTATAGATGAATGAGTTGCTGAAGTGGTATAGTTCTGTTAGTTTTAAGAGTACACATAGTTTTGTGTAGGAGACTCTGGTGTGTTTATGTGTTCTTATATATTGCAGATTTTTTGAAGATGGGCTTTTATTATGATTATATTGCCATACATATGCACACATTAATGACTGTCAAATCTTAGATGGCCAGGAGTAAGACCTCCTGTTTGAGGTTCTTGCTGCTTCTTTTCCCTTTTTTCACACTTGAGCCATCTTAGTGTCCTTAGACTGAGCACTGATTGGTAAATAAAAGACAGAAGGGCCTACCTGATGAGTTTGCTTCTCCTAGTAACTGGTATCTGATTGCAGAAAGGAGTTGAACTCTAGAATAAAAGGAAGGCTTAAAAAACTATTATTATTTTGTTTAATCTTATCTTTCAATCTGTGGATAAATTATAATTGACTGCATGCCATTGAGTAAATTGTTTCTTCTGTTTCTCATATCTTGATCATTATCTTGGCTCTCAAGTCCAGTAACATCACAGAGATGGTGATAGCCTAATTTGGTATAATTTGGAAAAGAAACTCTTATTTTGAATTGCAAAAAATGTGAAGAAATTGGATGAGATGATGCCCTAAATAATTATGTTATTGGGAGCCAGATCATGTTGAGAGACCGTGGATCACATGTGAAACTATTTACTCTGGCATCTCTTTGGACAGCTTCTTCTTAGTGGCTTTACGTGACTTGGTAGAAAAGGGTGAACGAATATTGGCCAACAGACTAGTTCCTTGTAGTGTATTTTATAAAGACTAGTAGAATATAAAATCCATCTTCAGCAATTGGAAGGCAATGAGAACTAATGCCTTTTGTGTTATCAACAGGATCTGTGAATTGGAACATAAATATTTGAAAACATTTTACAGGGGAAGACTAGTAGTTCTTCAGTAAACAAAGCTTCTTGCTTCAGATCCTAGGTTGACTTGAGGTAAAATAAAGGAGGATTCTTGTTGTAAACTTAACTGGATTGTTCATCTTTTAACTGGCTCCTTCCTGTTGTTAGTTTTCTATAGAGTCACAATGTGCCTCAGGTCCTAGTTATAGAAATAGTATTTTATCAGTTTCTTTGCCTTACAATTGCTTTTTGGATGTGGGTAATCATCAAGGAATAACACGTAGTACTTTGGGTTTCATCTTGGAAATGAATTGCTTCTATCTGAATCAAACATACCGTATATGTTCTTGAAGTATGTTTCATACATTTGCAGGTTATGGTCCTAAATAAAAGTTGAAGTTTAGCTGCCAACTTTGGGTCCTCTTAATTTAAGATACAAAAGATTTTTGACAAAGGAAGGGCTGTACTGGTATATGAATTATTTTAAAAGGCTCATTCATAAGTGAAGAAGACTAACAAAATTAGACAAAAATATAAAGATAACATCAAATGTATCTTTCAGGTATTATGTTCTTTCTCTGTAATCTCTACCATGATGCACTATTTCTCTTTGTTCCCATTAATTTGTGAAGTAGACATATTTCTTATATCTTTAAGCATGGTGTCAAAAGCCATAGGACCGACCCAATGATTCTGAAAACACTGGATCACAAGTCCATGTTCTTTAGTGCTAGCACTCCACTGTTTCTAGGTGATAGCTTGGGTCCATTTACAGCTAAATTATTCATTTCATAACGTATTAAAGCCAGTTAGGTTGCAAGTTCCCTTTTTTCTGCCTCCTAAAAAAGGGTAGATATATTTAGGATGATAGTTATGATGGGCTTTACTTAAAACAAAACAAAAGCAGATACTTTAAGTGACACAGTTTGCTTGCACACATAGGAAACCACTAAGGTTTCACATTTTTTCAAGGATTTGTTATTTCCTTTGAAGTTTTGAAGCTTTAGAAGAGTGGTTCTCAAGATTAAAAATTGTTGTTTCAAAAGACCAGTAAAAGAATGGAAGGATGAGACAAAAATTGAGAGAAAATATTTCCAAGTCATGTATCTGATAGAGGACTTGTATTTATAATACATAAAGAACATCTATTACTCAACAACAAAGAGACAAACAGGCCAATTAAAAATGGGCAAAGATTTGAATAGGTATTTCACTAAAGGAGATTAGGAAAGGCCAATAAATACATGTGCTACATATTCGACATCATCCTAGTGATTAAAGAAATATAAATTAAACTATAAGTGGAACCACTTATAACCACTAGAATAGTTATAGTCTAAAAGGAAGACAGTAACAAGGAAAAACAGTATTGTCAAGGAAATGTACAAACTGGAATTGTCATTCATTACCCCTAGGCAGTTTCTTAAAAAATTAAACAAATTTATATCTCAGCATTTGAAATTCTGGGAATCTCTCCAGGAAAAATGAAATGTATGTCCTCATGAAGTTTTGTATACAAATGTTCACTGCAGCATTATTCATAATTCTAGAAAATTGGAACCAAACCCAAAATCTATCAGCTGGTAAATAGATAAATGTAATGTGTTATCTCTAGAACAATGGAATACTGTTCAGCAGTAAAAAGAAAGTACTGATGCCACAACATGGGTGAATCTTAGAACATTATGCTAAGTGAAAAAGCCCTACACAGAAGACCACATATTATATGATTCCATTTATAAGAAATGTCTAGAAAGGTGACTCTATAGAGACAGAAAGTAGATTAGTGCACACCTGGGGTTGGATGTGCGAACAAAGACTGCACAAGGGCACAAAGGGTCTTTTGGGGATAGAAATGTTCTGAACCTGGATTTTGGTGGTGATTATACAAACATTTACTAAAAGTCACTGAATTATGCACTTAAGATGGGTGAACTTTATACAGTATAAATAGTACCTCAATGAAACCTTAAAAAGTGTGGTCCCAGGACCATCAGCATCAGTGTCACCAGTGAATTTCTTAAAATTCTTGGCCCTAGGGAAGCAGAAACTCCAGGCCAGGGGTGGGGCCAGCAATCTGTGTTTTGCTTTCTGGTAGATTCTGGTACAGGATCAGGTTTGAGAACCACTGCTCTAGAATCAAGGGAAGCTAAATGGAGATGTGGGTAGTTTTGGGGTACAGTTGATGTACATTCAGTGTATCCTGTTCCCTGTAGCTATAGAAAAGGTTTGAATTAGGACTGTTGTAGTAGAGTTAAAGAAAATTATAGGGTAATGGGAGTGAAAATAAACTGGCCTTTCATGTTCTTGATGTGTCCCCATGAGAAGCTTTATGATTGTGGTGTTTGTCTACCACATGTTAGTAAATTCTTGCGTTCTTTTAGGCTTGCTGTTACTTAATGAACATAACATAAACAGGTTCATTTGCCATAATGACAGTGGAAGTTTAGATCCTTGAAAGGAATTACTTCTCCTAAATATTTACACAGTGTAATATAGCAGAGCCAGAAATGTGCAGTGACCCCCCAAAAATAAAGATCTGACTATAGATAAAGTTGTAAATGGAGAAGCCGGCCGAACTGAACAACTCAGTTTCTCCCTCCATCTGTTCAATGTATTTTT
This sequence comes from Smutsia gigantea, assembly GCA_032199065.1. Taxonomy (NCBI): domain Eukaryota; kingdom Metazoa; phylum Chordata; class Mammalia; order Pholidota; family Manidae; genus Smutsia; species Smutsia gigantea. The sequence goes on along the minus strand of JAVSCE010021795.1, from coordinate 613,479 downwards.
TAAAAACCATGATTAGAAAAGGGGTTGATCTAGAGTAGTTGTCTTAATGCATGGCATGTGCTTTCAGTCATGCCGTCCCCACTGCCATTATTTGGTGGCCAAAAGAAATTCTAGAGGTAGAGGCTGTTCTAGAATAGGGCCTGGTATTCCAAACTGAAAGCAGCTAGTTGGTGAATTTTTTTAGATGAAGTTGTAGGTAGGGTCTCCCTTAACTGCAGGGTTAATGACTTCTACTGAGATATAAATTCACTAAATATGAAAGTAGAGATTGTAGGGGCTGGGGAGAAGTCAGAGGGGTATACAACAAATGTGAGAAGGGTGGAAAGGAGGAGTAGTTTTCATAATGGTATGAAAACTGATAAATTGTGTCATTTATTAGTGGAGCTCATTGAGATTGTCAACAGTAATATTTACAAGAATATTAGGGAATGTAGCACAAACCATTGCTATTTCCAAAATTTATTCATCTGTGGGTAAAAAGAACTAGGCTATTACTTGCTGGCAGAGTGTATCTCAGATCTGCCAATCTCTTCTTAATTACTACTTTACTCCTTATAGTTTCCCTTTGCTTCTCTCCTTTTTTGTTTGGTAGATGTTTTAAGCACTCCCAAGCTTGTTATGGGTCCTCTGTGTGATTACTATACTGTTGCTAGACTTGTTCTCTTTGGAAAATGATCATCTTTTGAGATAGCTTACAATTTTTTTGAACTAGGTAATTGGAATTGCTTCTAACTGGTCTTCCACCAGATGGTGCCAGTGTTACATACCTAGTTAAACTCATTTGGTGCCATTGAAATCTTGCTGTTGTGTACTTTCTTTTTCTGTTTGTGTTTTTCTTGCACATACTACTTTACTGGTATACTACTGTGTCACCTTACATCTTTTATAATAGTGAACTGGTTTTGCCATGGTGATCATGAAGGATAACTTCTTATCTGACCTGTGTGTACAAATTGAGAACTTACTGTTTCTGCTAAGCCACCTTTCTTTTATGTTACAGCAATATCATAAAACATTATTGTTTGAGATCTCCTAGAAGCCAAGTTCAGAAGTTATTACTAACAAATGATATATTTACCTAGATTTAAGTTCAAAATAACTTCAGTAACTTTAAGAGGAATTTTGGTAAAATTTTTAAAAAAGGGTTGATCATTATGCAATATCAGATTTCCTGGACAATTGACAATTATTTTAAACTTAAATTTTAAACTTTCTTTGTTTATAAATAATTATAGTGTTACAGACAAATTTGAAGAAACAAAAATGCAACTAAAGGAATAACTCATTATTTATGTACTACTAACATATTATATATATAATTTTTTGTATACATACCTATATTTAAAAATATCAAGTTGGTCTCATAGCATGATTTTGTAACCAGTTTTTTCACTTATATTTTACAACAATAATTTTTAATGACAGTATGGTTTTCCATTCAGTGAACTCTCTAATGACAGGCATTTTGGTTTTCAGTGTCTTTCAGTCAGAGCTATGCTATGAATAGTACTTGTAAATTTTTTGTGTATTTTTAAATTTCCTTCATATAAATTCTTAAAAATGTAACAGCTGGTTCAGAAAGAATGCATATTTTTGTGACTTTCGATATATAATCTCAAATTGCCATCCAAAAGAGTTTTATAGTTTAAACATCTTTAACAGTTTATGATTTTGCTTATTTCCTTGCATCCTTTATCATCACCAGTTTACCTCAGTTTTTAAAGTGACTAGATATTGCTCATTTGAGACTCCCCGATAGGACAATTCATCCCCTAGTATAGGAATTTAAAATTGCTTCGATGTTCTCTTAGAAATATGCCTTATCCTTTAAACATTAAACCCTATAGACCCTTCTGTTCATGGTCATTTGTTTTTTGGTCTTGTCTCCTGTCCCTAAAATACAAACAGCTGTCCTTTCATACTTCAGAACAGGTTATCTCATGTGCAGAGCAAAGATTTAAGGTCTGTGTTGGTTAACTTGTTTAACACTTTCAAATACTTGTTGAGGAACTTAGGTCAAGTCTTTTACTCGCTCCATATAAATGTTTCTCAATCTGAAAATTTGGAAGATGATTTTTAGATAAATTACTTTTAAAACTTTTGTGAAATGAGCTAGCATTTAGCATAGTAGCTATTTGCTACATATTTTTTGGTGGGCAGAGGGAAGGAAGAAAAGAAAGCTGCTAGATATTGATAAGATTTGAGGAATTCTAGTAACTTCTGTAAAGAATTAAAAACATCAGTTTTTATTGGTTTAGGCAATATATCCTGGCTGGTTTTTGATATCTTACTAAATAACTGTAGTCTCATATAAGTAGATATCTTTGAATTAAATTCTCCTATTAACATAAGGCAGTATGTAATTTATTTTAAAATAAGAAATTAAAAAAAGCTGTTTTCATATTTGGGAAATGAGGAGAAGGAAGGAGATGTCATGTAACCTTGTAAGTGAATGTGAAAACTATTAGCTCAATAATTTAAAAGAAGTTAGTTTTCCTATCTCATGAAAAGAATCCCCTCACCCCAGTATCTCATTTTGGCAAAAGAAATCGTTATTTTCTTCTTGTCAGAATGAATAGTTGCTATAAGAAAATTACTTGCAAACCTCATTTTAAGATTCATCAGCATACAGTCTGTCTTGGTAGAAGAGATTTATAAACTCTGGCAATATAAATTCTGTAGTTTAAACATGTATTTTAAAAAATTATATCGAGCAGATGATATTGATTAATTGATCAGATTTATGTAACTCATTGAATTTTACTTGCAATAACAAAATTAATGTTTTTTAACTTAGTTTTTATTAGGATTTTAAAAAATGAATTTAATAGTAAATACATCTATACTGTGAACACTTTACTTTCCTTTTAGGTTATGAGTGTGTAGTTTGTATTTTTTAAATAAAAAGATCTAGAAAGACCCTAAAATTGTGCTGAATTAGATTAAATGTTTAAAAACTACCAATTTAATTCTAGATAATTAGCACATTTACATATATATCTGGTAAAATATAAGTCCAATGTAAGCTTCTATAATGTACTTTCATATTTACAGCTTAAGATTCCATATGTATATATTTAGATGTTTGTCTGAACTAGCAATTTGATAGGACTTCAGAGTACATAATAATCTTAGAAAATTAGTTCATTTATAACTGTGTCAGTTAAATTCCTCCAAATAAGAAGTTCTGCCCAGAGTGTCCTGTCTGCTTTATGGAAAGATAAATAAAGTAATCAAACTGCTAAGATTATGAGCCTAGTTTGTTTACACCTGAGAGAAATTTGTTTTGTGAAGTATAATACTTATTAAATCATTAGCTATATGGATTTTGTGCAAAGTCCATTTTTGCTTTTCTCAAAATCTATAGTTTTATAATAGTTTCTAATTAGGAAACTTTCCAGTCAACAGAAAGTGGCTTATGAAATCTAGCATAACTTTTGCTGAATGTCTGTCCTTGAACGCCAAATAGGAAAGGAAAAAAGGTGGGGGGGGGGGCGGGGGACACTCTAACTTTTGTTCTTAGCAACTTCTCTTGGAAAAAATCATCACCACTCCCAGCTTGATTTGTCTCATTTAATTCTTGCCATATATACTTCTTAGAGCCTTATATGTTTTATATTGGAGTAATCAGTGTTGAGGTTTTTCTGTTCATTTAGATTATTTAAGCATTCTGATTTGTGCTTAGTACTGAACTGTTTATTAGACCCTGTTTATTAGATGCTGTTAATAACTAAAGCACATAAAATTTACTACATTTTATATTGACTTAATATTAATGTTAATCTAAAATCTTTGGGTGCAGTGTGTCACATCTGTTTTGTATTCCTCTGTTTAAAAGAAGTGGCAGTATGGTATTTGGAGGAATATTTATTATCTGAGTGTTTTTCTTTGCAACAGTTTCCCTCAGTCTATTGAGAATTATAACTTCAAGAGACACTGAATCACCCAGAAAAATCTCAGTTACCTGACTGCAGTTAATTGGAATTTTTATTTACCATTTAAGTTCCTTTTGCTTAATAGTGATAATTTTGGAGGCTTCTGGTAGTAATAGAAAATAAATTTCTGGTGAGGTTTTAAAAACTATTCTTTTCGTTCACTTTGTGTACTCTGGTTTTTTAGGAAAAACTGTGAGACTGAGTGTTGACTTGTATTTGAAACCAAGTTTTTCTATGGCTGATGGCTGAATGTTCCTTTCCTGTGGTGGTGTTTCTTAACCTTTTTTGAGGTCATGGGTTTCTTTAGGTAATTAATGAAAACTGTAATCCCTTTTCCAAGAAAAAAATTGCAAAAACACAAATATTTTGTATACAGTTTTAATTAATCCTGCCTTTCCCTTCCCAAAAGTCCAAGGGCTCCAGATTAGGAAGTGCCATCACTTCTGGTATGTTGGTTTTGACATCATACTATGCCACACTAAGGGCTTTTCAATTCAGCCTTTCTTTGACATTACATTTTCTCTTGATCATTACATACTAGAAGATAAGCATAATCTAAATCTTATTTTGGAGAAAAAGCACAATTAGCTTTTAATTTTAAAGTCATTCTCTGAATTTATAGAATACATTTGACTTTCTATGTGCTTTAGGGTCTACCTTAGTACACTAAAAAAAAAACTCACTTTACCTTTTGATCAAAAGTGAAGACAACAAAAGAGAAATGACTTCCAGTGGATCTGTTGTTTAAGAAAGTGGTTCCGCCTTAAAAAGATGTTGTATTTGTTATTTAGCACAAAGATACAGGTTTTCATTTTCTGTCTTTATTTTTTGATACTAGTGTCTTATTAAAGTTAAGGGTCTTCATTTTAATGAGAGTTTGTGAAGCTGTTTGGAAGTTACTTGTGTTTATGCTGATTAAGAGCTCATATTTGGATATCAAGCAGGTTGGGTCCAAACGTAGCTCTGCTGCTTGACAGCCATATGACTGTGGGCATATTACTTACTTGTTAAAAAAAAAAAATCCCCCAAAAGGGATCAAATGAGATAGTCTGTAAAGTGCTTGGTTTTTATATGCACTCAGTTACCTCTTACTGTATCATGATAATGGTGTTGATGAGAAATAGGCTAAGAAGCCTTGTTTTCAGTTGCTGAGTGTTTATTTTTCCTGTTACGAAATTTAGGATAGTAGTTCTTGATTGCAAAAAAAAAAAGGAATCCTCACGTTCCCCCCCAAATCTCAAGTTTTGGTGGCTTATAGCTGTCGTCGAAAAATTCAACCAAGAGTTCTCCAAGGACATGGAGTAGCAAACTGAATTTTACACATATTTCTTACTGGTTTTCAGTTGTTAACTGGGCTAATATGTTATCCACCAAACTTGTCTCATAATTGAAGTTAATATTGAGGAGCAGAGAAAGAGAGAGATTTCTAAGAATGGATTAAAAATTAAGTACTAACATGTTTCTGCTTTTGAATCTTGACATCTAGAGGGTTACATGGTAGGGGACAGTAAATATGTTTAATATTAAGGGCAGATGATGCTTGTTTGCAGATTATGTCATAAAGAAGATCTCTGATTTAAAAATGGTTAATAAACTATACAAATGTCAACCACCGTACAAATGTCAGCTGTAAGAGAGTGTTTCTATTGTGGTTAGTACAGTATTTGAAGCCAAAGAAGAAAGAAAGGATGTTATGTGTGATGATTTGATTAAATAAATGATGAAATGAAGTGGTTTAATGCTTGTCCGAAGTGAAAGGATTAAAATTTACTGAAAGGATGATTTCAAAGCCTCTTGAAAAGGAGTGGGATATTTTCCTGTCTGATCCCTTTCCTTTTCACATTGGTGGTTGTCCATTGTAACCAGCTAATAATATTGGCAATGGTTTTGTGTATATCCACATATCCACACACGTCTATGTGTTTTCCAAGATGCTTTAGAATGATTAATTCAGGTAGGAGTCATAAATGTCAGTCAATAATGGGTTATAAACGTAAGAGAAGCTAAGTATATTCCAAAAATTTTGAAGTTGGCACCGAAGAGAGTACGGTTGTGTTCATCTATTAACTATCTCTTTATAGCTGAATGAATTCATTGTGGATTTAAACCTGCATATTTCCTATGTGAAGAAAATAAGCATTGCTTAATCTCTTTATATTTATGAAACATGGTATAGTTATCATTGAAATATAAAGAGAGTACTTTGCCCTGCTTTTCCTTTTCTCATAATACCTAGTCCCACTCATTTATTTTCTTTGACCAGGCAGAAAGCTTGGAAAATGATATTCCCCCTTTTCTTTCCTCTCAGTATCGTCAGTGAAGCAGGAGCATCAATCTACAGTGTCAGCCCTGAAGCTAACAAAGAGATGCCAGGGCTGGACCCTAATTTGAGGAGTGCAGGTAAGAAACTATGAGCTATTACAAAAGCATATGATTTTGATATTTTGGAATTCTTATTTGTAGCAAGAAAAAAATTTAAATATCCAAGAAAATTAAAAAGATGTATGACATGCACAAGAATAAGCATGTTAGAAAGTGGTTGATTGGAATAACTGAAATTTTAGAAAAGAGGAAGAATTTTGTTTTTAAAGAACACTGCAGTATTCTAGAATATAGTGAAAAATTAACCCAAAACATTTTTAGTAAAATTAAGTGATAGAGAGTTAATAAAAATAATAAAATATTCTAAGATATCTTATTACTACAAAATACTATTATAGCTTTTTGTTGGCAAAAAGTAATATATCAACATAAATATATATTTACCGTGGAATGTATGAACGTGCTCAGACTTTCAGTTCATTGCTAAATATTTGTCAAATTACTAGTTCCTATTGTTAGTTAATAGGGGTTGTCATTAGTTCATTGTTTAAAACAGCCCACTTTGATTTTAGTAAGTTACTTTGATTTCTGTGGTATAGGATCGTTAAAGTTTTGTGTGTAAAGAAATAAAGATAGTTTGATATATCTAGTGACAGTAATTGGTATCATAAGCAAAATATTAGATCTGCTCAGAGCGTTTTTCTGTGTAATAGACTTCTTTCTCAGAAATTGACTTTTTATTTAATTTTTTTTCCCTTTTCCTTAAATAGTCTCATCAAGTTTCATTGGCAGTTCTTGAAATCTAGACCTGGAGCTATTATATATTTGAAATTTCTTACATTGATCTAAAGCTAAAAACTTTCTTACATCTAAAAGAGCTTGTGGTTTATTTTCAATGGTTTATTCTGTGACACAGTTCTTTCTAAAATGACCATCTTCTCACACTCAGATCCCCACTCAAAATCTTGTTTGTTCTCTGAAGAAGCTCAGTATGGTCTCTGTCTCCTTGCCTTGTACTCTTGTAATAACAGTAATAATAGTAGAGGAATAGATAATAGTAATCCTAGTGGAAACTGCTAATACTAATCTCTTTTAAGCACATAATATATGTGAAACATTGTGGTAAATGCACTACCAGGATTATCTTATTTCATCTTCACAATTGCCGTACAAGACATTTGTTATTCCTACTTTACAGGTGAGAAAACCAAGGCTTAAAGGGACCACATAGCCAGTTAGGTGTACATTTAATATTTGTGTACTTAACTTCTATAATAAAAGGATACTTTTCTTTATAAAAAATAAAATTGAGAGCCTCCCAAATTGACACTGAAAGGTAAACTTCCAACAGGGCATTTGAAAAAAATATTGTCTAGGAGGTGGCAGTCCCTCAGCCACCATTGGCCCATGTAGGTATGTAACTGTCACAGTGTTATAGATGAGACAAGATTATAACATTCCAACAAGACTGTGAAGGTTGGAGATAAAAAGATGATTCATTATATGGTCCTATGGTGCTACAACATGGATAAACCTTGAAAACATGCTAAGTGAAAGTCACATATTGGATGACTATGTTTATATGAAATGACCAGAATAGGCCAATCTAGAGACAGAAAGTTGATTGTTTGTTGCCAGGGATTAGGGCAAGGGGAGAACGAAGAGGGACTGCTTAATGGGTATTGGGCTTCCTTTCAGAGTGTTGAAAATGTTTTAGAATTTGATAGAGGTGATGGCTTGCACATTATAAATACCACTGAATTGTACACCTTAAAATGCTGTAGTTGTATGTTGTGTGAATTTCTAATCAATAAAAAGTCTTGAACAGTTACCTCCCATTCCACACAGATGAATAACTGTCCTTCTTCCTCCTTTGTAGAAGACTGGAGACTTGTTCTCTAGAGAGGTTAAACAGAAGGTCTTTACACTAGAGGACACAGGTTATAAATGAGGGTAGGGATCACTACTGAAAAAAACAGGGATTAAGTGATTATTTACATGCCATGGTAGAGTCCTTAGAGAGGACTAAATCTTCCATGCAGGAGATTAGGGGATTCTGACCAACACAAGAGAAAACGTGTAAAGAAACTGAGACTGAGCCTATTACCTGACAGTGAAGCCCAGTTACTGAACCTCACCTTTAAGCAAAGCAGTTACTTTCAGCTTTTTAGTAGCCTGCCCTGGTAGAGAGTTAAGGGGCACGTAAGTAGACTTTTACTATTAAGACAGATGCCAAAATATACTTGGGGATGGGAGGTTGGGAACTCTACTCAGAGGAAACAGACTATATAGAAATAAGAAGAATAAAGAAAAGGTATGGTATCCTTGAAGAAATAAAAGATAATTTCATTCATTTAAAGGTATATTTACATAAAGTAAAAATTACCCTTTAAGTAAACCATCTATGAATTTTGAAAAACTTAAACTAGTTGGGTAACTACAACCACCACAGTCAAGACATAGGGTATTTTTAACAGATCAGCTTCTTGTTTAAAAATGTAATTATTAATCAGAGGATCAAGATAATTAAATAAAATGAATCTATTTTAATAAGATTTATGGTGAAAAAATTTACAATATGGAGTTCAATGAAAAAAGTACAGAAAGTTTTGCTAACTTCCTCTGTACTTTGATGGCAAGGGGAAGGATAAAATGAGATGGGTATTATTGGACTTCAAGAATTTCCATTTTGGTGGAAATTTTTAGATACCAGAATAAGGCAGATTTTTAAAAGAGCACAGTTTAGTAGATTTTTAAGCAATAAGTTTATTTGCTCCACAAGCTTTAAGATTCTAGGTAGTTTAGTAGAACAAAAGACCAAAGTCCACAGAACCCTTTTTATCCATTATATATGTCATGTTATGAATGAAGGACAATTTTGCCTACAAGGCTACTGCATATGGCTGTGTTGGTTGTACCTGTATAGCCTCCTTAACTGTATGATATAGCTCCGGTTGCCTACCTTTTAGGGTGATAATCTTGACTCAATCTGTGCTTCCCTCTCCTTTTTGAGTGTATCTAACATTTTTTTGCCTCTAATATTTAACTTTTTCTTTCAATAGCACTTAGAATTGCCTTCCTTTACACATTGAGTTACATTACCATTTAACAAATTACCATATATTAAAAATGAAATGACTCTGTACTTTTATTCTCTTTTTATTGGTCTGTCTAGTTTGCCAGAATGCAAGACTCTCTGTTACTATGGCTTGTAATGACTTGCTTTAGTCATTTTTTAATTGTCCTTATGCATTTTTTCCATATAAATTTTAGAGCTATTTAGTTACTATTTTAAAAACTCTATAGAATATAAAGTGAAATTCTCTTAAATTGGTACCTTCATATACACACACACACACACAGAATGAGTGGATTGTCCTCCATGATACATTCTTACTGGTTGTTGATGGCATATGGTAGGGCATCAGGTTTTGTATGGGTGTCTTGAAACCAACCAACTGATCAAAATCTTGTTAGTTCTGATAATTTTTTCAGTTGACTTGTTTGGGTTTTTTAAGTAAACAATCATCAACTGCAAATAATAATAATAACCTAGTTTCTGTCTTTTCAGTAATTGTACGTTCTTCCTTTTCTTGTCCAATTACATTGACTAGAATGTTCTGAACAGTGGTGAATAGTAGCAGTGATATACTTATGCTTTTAAACTGTATAACTTAGTGTTTTATACTATACTCAGAGTTGTGCAACCACCTAAAATACCAATTGTAGGACTTTTTCACCACTCCAAAAAGAAATTCCCATACGCTGGTTAGGAATCAGTCTCCCTTGTTTTGTTCCCCCAACCCCTGGCAAACACTGATCTACTTTCTGTCTATATGGATTGCCTGTTTTATATAAATAGAATCATTACACTATGTGGTCTCTTGTGTCTGGCTTCTTCCACTTTGCATAATGCTTTCAAGGTTCATTCACCTATGTTAGCACTTCATTCCTTTTAATTGCCAAATAATTTTCCACTGTGTGGGTATACCACATTTTGTTCATCCACTCACCTGTTGATGGATATTTGGGTTGTTTTCACTTTTTTGGCTATTGTGAATAATGCCCCTGTGAACATTCATGTACAGTGTTTTATGTGGACATGTGTTTTCATTTTTCTTGAGGATATACCTACAAGTAAAAATTGGGGGACATATGATAATTCTGTTAGACATTTTCCAGAAGGCTTTTTTACATCTATTACTGTGCTTTCCTCACCATCGATTCTCTGCCTCTTTCACTATTTCCCCCCTTTTAAAAATCTATCTCAGAATGTGACTGTGCCCCAAGTTTTGGACCCTGACTCTTCCTCTCTATTCTCTTTATCAGCAATCTGTTACACTCTCTTTGCCTGAACTGCCTGTCTCTTACTTTCAGGGATCTGTTACCAGCTTGATCATTCTCAGCCTACAGGTCTGTATTATTACTGTCTACCAGGTAACTCCTTTCTTGATGATACTGCCAGCTTGAAACAACACCATCTTCTCTCCAAAGTCTAGACATACAACCTCTGAATTATACCTCAAACAGTGTTCATCTCCTTCCTCCCTCTTTTCTCCCATTTCTTCCTTGCTTGGGTTTTTATGCTAGAGTGAACTGCATCTGGAAGGGAAATACCAATTCTAGAAATATTACCATCTATGTTGAGGTTGTTTATTGGGGACACTAACTCCAGATGCTCTTGGGACTTATTGTAGAATTAATTTGTCACCTAGAAACCATCATTTCCTAGTAAACTGTCATTTCCAGTCAATTGTTGTTGCATTTAGCAATATTAAGGTGAACAGAGGAGACACTAGCAGTGAACCAGTTAGATTGGAACCAGGTAGAAAATCCTTAATGTATTTCTGAAATGTTAAATGTGGGAATCTACCCACACTTACCAAATTATGCAATTAATCCAACCAGTTTCTAAGTTTAGGTTTTCATACTGTGGGTTTTCTACAGGGGTAGATTTGAGATGTACTTATTATTGATATCCTTTTATTGAATTTCTAATAACTGCCTTCCTGTAGTGACTGTTCTGATATCTATATCCTTGATTAGGTTTACTGGTGTGGATTGTATTTTTTAATGTGAAAGTATTTTGGCAATGTACATACATGTTTGAAAAATCCTATTCTAGAATATATTTAAAGGCTAAAGAAATAGTATTTGCCTTTAGAGACTATCAGGTGTTTCTCTGGTGGCATTTATTTTCAGGGTGTAATTATAAATGTGATTATTGGAGGAAAGCATTTCTCCTATAATTGCAATGCTTACACCAATTAACCTTTTGTGAGATTTGATAAGAAAAGTGTATGTGAAGGCCTTGGAATCCTCATCTCTTCTGTGGGAGAAATAGGCAGATGGTGTGACACCAGCTTATTATTCTCTAAGCTGGCTTTGCAAGCTGCTGTATTCACTGTTTGTTAGAAGTAACAATAAAAGATATGGAAAAGACTTGCATGACCATGGGTGAACTTGATGTTCACAATAGATCTTATCTCTGTTGAGAAGTAGTACAAATCAATGACTGGAGAATCTGATAGTCACTTGTAGGAGATGACTTCTGTTGCAAGACCTTGAACAATTTAACATGAAAACAGACGTGGAATTTCCTGTGATGGCTTTAATGTTTTCACTGAATTTATATTTCATCCAACCTTCTATATAAGTAGGTGGCATTGACTAGGTTTCATGTATTTAGAAAATGAAAGCTGTTCATATGTAAGGACCCAATGTAACTATGCTACTTGGAAAAAAAAAGAGCTGCCTTTAGAAGTATCTTTAATACTCACACTAAATTTTCTTTCTCTAGATCTTAAAGCTAAATTAGATAAGAAATCTTGTTAATATTTGGTTAAAAAGTGATAATAAATGATGATCAAATAAAATCATTACAGAAATACAGGAATGTTTGAATCTAACTCAAGCTCTTGAACATGGATTGTGATGGTCAAAAAAGGGATGTGACTTGGACTGTGTGTGTGTTAGGAGACAAAGAGCTGAGACTCAGATTAGTTCACAAGGTAATCCTGCAATTGTACTTAAGGGAATACAAGTATATTCACTACCACCGACCTGGTCTCTGCTGGCAATAAGATATGATTCCATCATTTACTCATCATTATCAAGATCTAGTCCTAATAAGCATGTTTCACGTACAAATGTATGTCATATTTATAATAATGCAGGATTATTAAAAAGTGAAACATTTTCTACTGTATTTTAAAGTGTGAAGTGCCCTACTATGCTGTATTTAAAGAATAAACAGGTAATTGTGCAAGTATAACAACTAAGTGTTTTATTTGTGTTTCCAAATATATAACCCTTTGAATCTGTTTGTGTTCAGGAATGCCTGAGAATTCTGGTAACATAATTAATCCTGAAATTTGCATTTTTTTTCAAGGCAACCTTGAAACTTAAATTATTGGTGTCTTTGTGGGGGGATTAAAAGGGATGAAATTAAACACTTGCATTAAGAGAAACTAATGTAAGTAATTATCTGAATACTGCTTTTCACATTAAACTATACTTGTTTTCTGCTTCTGTTTTTTCAGTTTCCATAGCAAGGCGTGTACAAGATCCATTAGCTGAGCTGGTAAAAATTGAACCGAAGCACATTGGAGTTGGCATGTATCAGGTAGAGCAATGTGGACCACTTAATTTATGAAATCCATTGATAGAAAGAGCAGTATTCAAACTTGGCAGAGTAATCAAGTGCCAATGGGAATAGATTTCCATTTTCAAAAGTTATACAGTTTGTAGGAAGGTATTTAGGAGTTATGTTATTAGGGAAGGAGGGAATTTCTTTTTTCTGGTTTTTGTGGTTTTGATCAAGGCAGAATTGACTGAAATCAGACTTAAGTATTGTTAGTAACTACTAACAGTCTAGAGAGGGTCCCCTTTTATTATTATAAAAATGAAGAGAGCATATGAAGCAAGGGGGATATATGTTGGCTCTTTGTGTAAATCAGTATGAACTATTGATCTTTATTGATCTTCCAGGAAGAAGCTTTTGGTACATACTGTGCCTTATTTCTTTCCCATTTTCTGCTCATGTATGATTATTATAGTTAGTTTCTGGTCTTACCCACTATGAACTAAAGCCTTTCAGTTGTTTTTACTATGCAGTAGTAACAGTGGTTTAAGTGCTTGCTGCTATTGTTACATATCTTCAGTTCTTGAGGTTGTGTTTGTTGGGCAATTGAGGACAATGCTAAAACCTGACAAAGTGAATCCATGGTAGTTGTTCATCTGAAGTTGTCTTCAGAAACCTCTAGTTGAACTGTTTTCCTCTTTGATGAAAGTTATTCTTCAACCTGAAAGAAAATATTGCCCTCTGTATAGTTTTCATGGGATTTGAGTGAGAGGTACTACATTTTTTTCCAAAGAAATAACTAAATTAGGTCTTGGAATATGTGACCACTAGACATGGAAGATATCTTAGAAATCATGCAACCCTACCCCTGCATTTGACAAAAAAAGAAGCTGTGTCCTAGAGTAGTTAGGATTTTTATCCAGGATCACTCAGTGGCAAAACCTGGACTAACCTGTCATATATTAAGGCTTAACTGGGGTTATTCCATTTTATAGCAATTCAGACTAAGTGACATCTAGGCCTTTAACTGGACTTGTTCATTTGGGAAGAATAGTTGCTGAAGGGACTGGTCTAGCTAGAGATAGTCAGAAATGTCTAGTATTTGAATAGTACAACTACAGCAGTTTTGTGATAGAGGCATTATAGTTAAGAGGAATTGTAGCTATATTAATTGAAGATGAACTCACTGATGTAAGGTATTGGAATAAAGAAAAGGGAAAGTGAAATTATAGAATCCAGGCAGCCTAATAAGCTATTGGCAGCAAAGAGGTCTTTAAGTATCTAGCCTCCAGATTCTAAAGAGATGGCGTTTAACATGACACTTTTAAATTCATTCCAACAGCAGTGAGAAGTAATAGAAGACTTTTAAGCAAAGCAATGATATGACCTGGTTTGTATGTTTGAACAATGGCTCTGGCTAATATTGGGAGAATGACTTAAAGGGCAAAGGGGAAGCAATAAGCCAAATTGGAAGCTATTACACTAGCCCACCTGAGAGATAATGAATGATGGCAGTTTAGACAAAGTTAATAGCAGTTAAAATGGAAAAAGTTTAATCTATTTTATAGGAACTACTTGGTGATAACTGATGGAAAGGGAGTTGTGAAGAATTTGCTCCAAACGGTCCTGGTGTGTGGGTGACTGACTAGTGTAGATTTGGTGGGAATAAATTCAGTGATTCAGATTTGTACATACTAAATTTGAGGTGCTTATAAGAAAGCCAGGAAAAGATGTCAAATAGTAGTTGGATATACAGGTCTGAGATTTACAGATATAGCCATATTAACATTGGAGTGCACACTATTTAGGAATTAATGACATGGAGAAAGTGATCAAGATGGTAGGTTGAACTCATGATACTCTTTTTTTTTTGAGGTACATAAATAAAATGTACAAAACTTAGTATACAGCTAATTGTTATTGCAAGTGGCAAGATTTCATTCATTTTTTATAGATGGATTAATACTCGGTGTGTGCACACACACACTACATCTTTTAATCTATTTATTTATCAGTAGATATTTTTGGTTGTTTATATTTTTGACTGTTGAAAAATGCTGCAAAAACAGAGGGGTGCAAATATCTTTTCAAATTAATGATTTTATTTTCTTCAGGTAAATTCTCAGAAATGGAATTGCAGGTTGTATGGTATTTCTATTTTTAATTTTTTTGAGAAACCTCCATACTGCTTTCCCCAGTGGCTGCACCAATTTGCAAACCCACCAGCAGTGGATGAGGCTGCCCTTTTCTCCACATCCTCATCAACACTTGTTATTTGTTTTCTTGTTGACATTAGCCATCTGACTGCTGTGAGGTGATATCTCATTATACTTTGGATTTGCAGTTCCCTGATGATTAGTGATGTTGCACATCTTTTCATGTGTCTGTTGGACACTTGTATGTTTCTTTGGAAAAATGTTCAAGTCCTCTGCCTATTTTTAGTCACAAGGTTTCTTTTTTTTGGTGTTGAGCTATACAAGTCCTTTATATATATTTTGGATATTAGCACCTTAACATATAAATAATTTGCAAATATATTCTCCCATAGAATAGGCTGCCTTTTCATTTTGTTGATGGTTTCCATTACTGTGCAGAAACTTTTTAGTTTGATGTAGTCCCACTTGTTTATTTTAATTTTGTTACCCTTATGTAATGTTGATATCCAAGAGTTGACTGCCTGTATTTTCTTCTAGGAGTTTTATGGTTTCAGATCTTACATTTAGGTCTTTAATCCATTTTGAGTTTATTTCTGTATATGGCATAAGACAGTGACCCAAGTTCATTCTTTCGCCTGTAGCCTTCCAGTTGTCACAACACCATTTATTGAAAAGACTGTGATTTCCCCATTGCATATCCTTGCCTTCTTTGTCATATGCTAATTGACCATATAGGTGTAGGTTTATTTCTGGGCTCTCTCTAATCTGTTCCCTTGGTCTGTGTATCTTTTCTTGTGCCGGTACCATACTATACTACTGTGACTTTGTAGTACAGTTTAAAATCAGGGAGCATGCTACCTCCAGCTTTGTTCCTCTTCCTCAAAACTGCTGTGGCTGTTTGAGGTCTTTTGTGGCTCCACACAAATTTTAGGATTATTTGAGCTAGTTCAGTGAAAAATGCCATTGGTATATGGATAGGGATTAATTTACTCTGTAGCTTGCTTTGGACAGTATGGCCATTTTAACAGTATTGATTCTTCCTATTCATGAGCATGGAAAAGCTTTCTATTTATTTGTATCTTCTTCAGTTTCTTTCATCAGTGTCTTACAGTTTTCAGAGTACGGGTCTCTGACCTCCTTGGTTAGATTTATTCCTAGTATTTTATTCTTTCTGATGCAGTTGTAAATGGGGTTGATTTCTTAATTTCTCTTTCCTTTAGTTCATTATTTGCGTGTAGAAATACAATATATTTCTGAACATTGACTTTGATTCCTGTGACTTACTGAATTCATTTATTAATTATAGTAGCTTTTTGGTGGAGTCTTTTATGTCTTCTATACAGTGTCACATCGTCTGAAAATCATGACAATTATACTTCTTCCTTACGAACCTGGATGCCTTTCCTTTCTTTTTCTTGTCTGATTGCTGTAGGTAGGACTTCTAGTTCTGTGTTGAATAAAAGTGGTGAGAGTGGGCATCCTTATCTTGTTCCTGATCTTAAAGGAAAGGCTTTCAGCTTTTTGGCATTGAGTCTGATGTTAGCTGTGGGTTTGTTGTAATGTGGCCTTTATTATGTTGAGGTATGTTCCTCTGTACCCACTTTATTGAGAGTTTTTATCATGAATGGATGCTGAGTTTTGTTAGATGCTTTTTTGGCATCTCTTGAAATGACCATATTGTTTTGTTTTGTTTGCTATTATTAATATACAATTACATGAGCAACATTATGGTTACTAGACTCCCCCTATTATCAAGTCCCCACCATATACCCCATTGCAGTCACTGTCCATCAGCCTAGAAGGATGTTATAGAATCACTACTTGTCTTCTCTGTGTTATACTGCCTTCCCCGCATCCCCTAGCCCCACCCCCACCCCCACTACATTATATGTGCTAATTGTAATAGCCCTTTTTCCTCCTTATCCCTCCCTTCCCACCCATCTTCCCCAGTCCCTTTCCCCTTGGTAATTGTTAGTCCATTCTTGGGTTCTGTGAGCCTGCTGCTATTTTGTTCCTTCAGTTTTTTTTTTGTTCTTATATTCCACATATGAGTGAAATCATTTGGTCCTTGTCTTTCTCCACCTGGCTTATTTCACTGAGCATAATACCCTCTAGCTCCATCCATGTTGTTGCAAATGGTAGGATTTGTTTTCTTCTTATGGCTGAATAGTATTCCATTGTGTACTTGTACCACATCTTCTTTATCCATTCATCTACTGATGGACACTTAGGTTGCTTCCATCTCTTGGCTATTGTAAATGGTGCTGCAATAAACATAAGGGTGCATCTGTCTTTTTGAAACTGGGCTGTTGCATTCTTAGGGTAAATTCCTAGGAGTGGAATTCCTGGGTCAAATGGTATTTCTATTTTGAGTTTTTTGAGGAACCTCCATACTGCTTTCCACAATGGTTGAACTAATTTACATTCCCACCAGCAGTGTAGGAGGGTTCCAGTATCTCCACATCCTCGCCAACATTTGTTGTTGTTTGTTTTGGATGTTGGCCATCCTCACTGGTATGAGGTGATATCTGATTGTGGTTTTAATTTGCATTTCTCTGATGATTAGCGATGTGGAGCATCTTTTCATGTGCCAGTTGGCCATCTGAATTCCTTCTTTGAAGAAGTGTCTGTTCAGATCCCCTGCCCATTTTTTAATTGGCTTATTTGCTTTTTGTTTGTTGAGGTGCGTGAGCTCTTTATATAATTTGGATGTCAACCCCTTGTTGGATATGTCATTTATGAATATATTCTCCCATACTGTAGGAAGTCTTTTTGTTCTACTGATGGTATCTGTTGCTGTAGAGAAGCTTTTTAGTTTGATATAGTCCCATTCGTTCATTTTTGCTTTTGTTTCCCTTGCCCGGGGAGACATGTTCACGAAGAAGTTGCTCATGTTTATATACAAGAGATTTTTGCCTATATTTTTTTCTAAAGTTTTATGGTTTCATGACTTACATTCTGGTCTTTGATCCATTTTGAGTTTACTTTGGTGTATGGGGTTAGGCAATAATCCAGTTTCATTCTCTTACATGTAGCTGTCCAGAGTTGCAAACAGCAGCTGTTGAAGAGGCTGTCATTTCCCCATTGTATATCCATGGCTCCTTTATCGTATATTAATTGACCATATATGCTTGTGTTATATCTGGGCTCTCTATTCTGTTCCACTGATTTACGGGTCTGTTCTTGTGCCAGTACCAAATTGTCTTGATTACTGTACCTTTGTAGTAGAGTTTGAAGTCAGGGAGCGTAATCCCCCCCTGCTTTACTCTTCCTTCTCAGGATTGCTTTGGCTACTCAGGGTCTTTTGTGATTCCATATGAATTTTAGAACTATTTGCTCTAGTTCATTGAAGAATGCTGTTGGTAATTTGATAGGGATTGCCTTGAATCTTTAGATTTCTTTAGGCAGGATGGCCATTTTGACAATATTAATTCTTCCTAGCCAAGAGCATGGGATGAATTTCCATTTATTCGTGTCCTCTTTAATTTCTCTTAAGAGTGTCTTGTAGTTTTCAGGGTATAGGTCTTTCACATCCTTGGTTAGGTTTATTCCTATGTATTTTATTCTTTTTGATGCAGTTGTGAGTGGAATTGTTTTCCTGATTTCTCATTCTGCTAGTTCTCATTAGTGTATAGGAATGCAACAGATTTCTGTGTATTAATTTTGTATCCCGTAACCTTGCTGAATTCCGGTATTAGATCTAATAGTTTTGGAGTGGATTCTTTAGGATTTTTTATGTACAATATCATGTCATCTGCAAACAAGGACAGTTTGAGTTCTTCCTTTCTAATCTGGATGCCTTTTATTTCTTTGTGTTGTCTGAACGCTATGGCTAGGACCTCCAGTTCTATGTTGAATAGAAGTGGGGAGAGTGGGCATCCTTGTCTTGTTCCCGATCTTAAAGGAAAAGCGTTCAGCTTCTTGCTGTTAAGTATAATGTTGCCTGTGGGTTTGTCATATATGGCCTTTATTGTGTTGAAGTACTTGCCCTGTATACCCATTTGTTGAGAGTTTGTATCACGAATGGATGTTGAATTTTGTCAAATGCCTTTTCAGTATCTGTGGAGATGATCATGTGATTTTTGTCCTTCTTTTTGTTGATGTAGTGGATTATGTTGATGGATTTTCAAATGTTATACCATCCTTTCATCCCTGGAATGAATCCCACTTTATCATGATGGATGGTCTTTTTTGATGTATTTTTGAATTCGGTTTGCTAATATTTTATTGAGTATTTTTGCATCTGTGTCCATCAGAGATATTGGTCTGTAATTTTCTTTTTTTGTGGTGTCTTTGCCTGGTTTTGGTATTAGAGTGATGTTGGACTCGTAGAATGAGTTTGGGAGGATTCCCTCCTCTTCTACTCTTTGGAAAACTTTAATGAGGATGGGTATTAGGTCTTCACTAAATGTTTGATAAAATTCAGCAGTGAAACTATCTGGTCCAGGAGTTTTGTTCTTCCATAGTTTTTTGATTACCAGTTCAATTTCTTTGCTGATAATTGGTCTATTCAGATTTTCTGTTTCTTCCTGGGTCAGCCTTGTAAGGTTGTATTTTCTAGAAAGTTGTCCATATTTCTAGGTTATCCAGTTTGTTGGCATATAATTTTTCATAGTATTCTCTCATAATTCTTTGTATTTCTGTGGTGTCTGTAGTGATTTTTCCTATCTCATTTCTGATTCTGTTTATGTGTGTAGACTCTCTTTTTTTCTTCATGAGTCTGGCTAGGGGTTTATCTATTTTGTTTATTTTCTCAAAGAACCAGCTCCTGCTTTCATTGATTCTTTCTATTGTATTATTCTTCTCAATTTTATTTATTTCTGCTTTAATCTTTATTATGTCCCTCCTTCTATTGACTTTGGCCGTCTTCTCTTCTTCCTTTTCTAGTTTCACTAATTGTGAGTTTCACTGTTCGTTTGGGATTGTTCTTCTTTCCTGAGGTATGCCTGTATTGCAATATATTTCCCTCTTAGCACAGTTGTTGCTGCATCCTACAGATTTTATGGTATTGAATTATTGTTGTCATTTGTCTCCATATATTGGTTGATCTCTGTTTTTATTTGGTCATTCATCCATTGATTATTTAGGAGCATGTTATTAAGCCTCCATGTGTTTGTGGGCTTTTTCGTTTTCTTTGTGTAATTTATTTCTAGTTTCATACCTTTGTGATCTGAGAAGCTGGTTGGTACAATTTCAGTCTTTCTGAATTTACTGAGGTTCTTTTTGTGGCCTGGTATATGATCTATTCTTGAAAATGTTCCATGTGCACTTGAGAAGAATGTGTATACTGTTGCTTTTGGATGGAATTCTGTAGATGTCCGTTAGGTCCATCTGTTCTAATATGTTGTTCAGTGCCTCTGTCTCCTTACTTATTTTCTGTCTGGTTGATCTGTCCTTTGGAGTGAGTGGTGTGTTGAAGTCTTCTAAAATGAATGCATTGCATTCTATTTCCCCTTTAATTCTTTTAGTATTTGTTACACATATGTAGGTGATCCTGTGTTGGGTGCATAGATATTTATAATAGTTATATCCTCTTGTTGGACTGACCCTTTTATCATTATGTAATGTCCTTCTTTGTCTCTTGTGACTTTCTTTGTTTTGAAGTCTATATTGTCTGATACAAGTACTGCAACTCCTGCTTTTTTCTATTAGTCGTGTGAAATATCTTTTTCCATCCATTTACTTTCAGTCTGTGTATGTCTTTGGGTTTGAAGTGAGTCTCTTGTAGGCAGCATATAGATGGGTCTTGTTTTCTTATCCATTCAGTGACTCTGTCTTTTGATTGGTGCATTCAGACCATTTACATTTAGGGTGATTATTGATAGGTATGTACTTATTTGCCATTGCAAGCTTAAACTTGTGGTTACCAAAGGTTCAAGGGCAGTTCTGTTACTATCTAACAGTCTAATTTAACTTATTTTGTGTACTATTACAAACTCAACCTAAGGGTTCTTTTGTTTTGTTTTTTTTCCTCCTTTTTCTTCCTCCTCCATTTTTTGTATGTTATGAATCATATTCTGTACTCTTTGTCTTCCCTTGAATGACATCTGTTTAGCCTTAGGAATACCTCCATCTATAGGAGTCCCTCCAAAATGCCCTGTAGAGTGGTTTGTGGGAGGTAAATTCTCTCAGCTTTTGCTTATCTGAAAATTGTTTAATCTCTCCTTCAAATTTAAATGATAACCCTGAAGGGTATAGTATTCTTGGTTCGAGGCCCTTCTGCTTCATTGCAGTAAATATATCATGCCACTCTCTTCTGTCCTGTAAGGTTTCTTTTGAGAAATCTGATGATAGCCTGATGGGTTTTCCTTTGTATGTGATCTTTTTTCTCTCTCTAGCTGCTTTTAAAATTCTGTCTTTATCCTTGATCTTTGCCAGTTTAATTATTATATGTCTTGATGTTGTCTGCCTTGGGTCCCTTGTGTTGGGAGATCTGTGTGCCTCCATGGTTTGAGAGACTATCTCCTTCCCCAGATTGGGGAAGTTTTCAGCAATTACTTCCTCAATGACACTTTCTATCCTTTTTTCTCTCCACTTCTTCTTCTGGTACCCCTATAATGCAAATATTTTTCCATTTGGATAGGTCACACAGTTCTCTCAATATTCTTTCAGTCTTAGTGATCCTTTTTTATTTCTGTGCCTCAGCTTCTTTGTATTCCTCTTCTCTAATTTCTATTCCATTTACCATCTCTTCTACTACATCGAGTCTGCTTTTAAATCCCTTCATTGTATGTTGTGTTTCAGATATGGTATTCCTTAATGATTGAATCTCCATCCTAAGTTCATTCCTGAGGTCTTCAATATTTTTCTGTACCTCCATAAGCATGTTTATAATTTTTATTTTGAGCTTTCTTTCTGGAAGATTTGTGAGTTCAGTTTCATTTGACCCTCTTTCTGGGGTTTGTGAGATTTTGGTGTGTACCATGTTCTTTTGACGTTTCATATTTCTGTGTGGTGCCCACTAGTGTGCCGAAACTCCAGTCTCTGGAGCTGCTCAGCCCCTAGAGGGAGGTTCGGGGACATAGGGGAGCGCCGCTGGTGCCTGCGGGGAGGAAAGATCTCTTTCCTGCTTCCCGTCTGTGGTGCCTGTCTCCAGTGTCAGAGGCAGTGGGCCAAGCACACATGGGTAATCTTCTGTGCTTTGTGTCTCTAGGTGTTGTAGGCAGGGCCTCCCTCTGGCTTGCCTGACATCTGCGCAGTGACTGCGGGTTTGCGAGCAGGTGCCTGTAGGCCAGTAGGAAGGCTAGGCAGGCTGTGTGTCACAGTGGGGGGCCTCGGAGCTGAGTAGGCAGTCAGGGGAATCGAGCGCCTGAAGCTCCTCAAAGCTCCCCACCAGCTGGGCAGAGTGCGCCAGGGAACCTTGTCCAGCTCTCCCTTCTCCTGTGCAGCAAGCGCTGTGCAAACCCTGCCCGTTAAGCAGCTGTCTCGCTGATAAGAAGCCTCTCAGACTCCCTGCCTTTCCTCCGACACAGAGCGGCTGGGTGTGGATCCCATCCTCCACAAACAGCTGGCATGTCAATTTTGCAAGCATTCCGCCTGTCTGAGCTCCCCAGCGCCACGGCACCACACCATATAGGATTCTGCTCACATAGCAGATGTCCAGCGTTAGGTGTCCAACAGTCCCAGGCTTTCACCCCGTCCCGCGCTCCGTTTCTCTTCCACTGGTGAGCTGGGGTGGGGGAAGGGCTTGGGTCCTGCTGGATTAAGGCTTTCCTACGTTACCCTGTTTCTTGAGGTCTGCTCTGTTCCTGAGGTCTGTACGCAGTCTGGTTCTGCCTTCTTTCCTGTTGCTGTCTGAAGGTTAGTTGTAATTATTAACTATATTTTTGTTCTGTTTGTGGTTTTGGGAGGAGCTCTCTGTCTCACCTCTCACGCCGCCATCTTGAATCTCAACCATATTGTTTTTATCCTTCCTTTTGTTAATGTGATGTATCACATTGTTTGATTTGGAGATAATCAAACCATCTTTGCATCCATGGGGTAACTTCCACTTGATTGTGGTGAATGTTCTTTTTAATGTGTTTTTGAATTTGGTTTACTAATATTTTGTTGAGGATTCCCTATGATCATCAGGGATGTTGGTCTGTAATTTTCCTTTTTGTGGTGTCTTTGTGTGGTTTTGATATCAAGGTTATGCCGGCCTTGTACAATGAATTTGGAAGTTTCCCTTCCTCTTTAGTTATTTGGAATAGTTTGAGAAGGATAGGTATTAGCTAACTCTTCTTTAAATATAGATGAGCTCATGATATTCTTTAAACTACCACCACCATGGACATATCCACAACTCCAAATTTGATTAAATGGCTGAAAAGATCTACATATATGTCTATACCTATGTAAACACACACTTATATTAATAAATTGATAAAATGGGCTGGGGAAACAAGAAAGGGTCTCATGAGTAGGTGGAAATTTCAGGAATTCCTGAGAGATAATTAAGCGTAAGAAATCACATCCATGGAAGAATAAAACCTGGTGGGAGCCACAGTTAAAACTATGTAGATCAATAGTGTTCTCAAACCAGAGTCATATTCAAGTAATAGGGGAGCCCATAGTATTCGATCAGGAGGTGCATATGGAGTGGTGAGTCCTGTCATGATTCCCCTCCCTCAGTATATTGTGAATCCAAGCTAAAACACTGACTGTGGTCCAGAGGCCAGAGAGGCTGGGAGGTCCCCTAAGTAGCCTTTCATTGTTAGGAAGTTCACACAGCTTCATACTGAGAAAACAAACTCCTGACATGTATGTGACAGCTGGTGTCATATCCCACATTTCCTACATTATCACTGGAGGCAAATGATGGTAAACAAAAACAGCATGCATTGACAAATAGGGACTCAGAAATGAGCTTACTACCAAGAATCACTAAACATTTGAACAAAACCTATGTTAGAAAAATGAGGCACCAAACTCAATAAGCAAAAAAATAGGGAAACAATAGGCAACAGACTTTGAAATAAGTAAAATTAATATTCACAGAGAGATAAGAGATGTTATTGCATTTTTAAACAAAAATGGAATAGAATGAAATTAAACAATCTTCGAATTTAAAAAGATGCTTGTCATGGTAAAGAAATACAAATGGGCTAAATCGAGCGGACCCAGCTAAAAGCATGTTAATGAACTGGAAGACTGAATGTAGTAGTCAACTGAAAAAGGTGGATGGTGTGAACAAAAAGTTATGTGATGTAAAGGACATTCTAAAGCTTCAATATTCATCTAATAGAAGATTCAAATAAAGAGAATGGAGGGGACTTGTAATCACAGAAATAATAGGAAATTTCTCGAAGCTGAAGACAGAGAAGTCTTTTAAAAGGCCTAATAAGTACTGAATGAAAGAGTAACAAAGGACCTATACCCATATGCCTATAAATAAAATTTCACAATGCTAGTGACTGCAAAGAGGAATTGATTAAAAGCTTCCAGAAAGTAAACGGTGAAAGGAAGCACTCTGACATCAGTTCTATTGTTAAAAACAAGTGGCAGAAGATAGAAATGCAGTTGTTTTGAATTTGTGGAAATGTTTTATTTTAAACCAATAATTACCTATTCAGGTAAGTCAAGGTGAGAGGAAAATAAAAACATTTTTGGACCTGCAGCAATTTACCTTCACAGATTCTTACAGATCTTCTTTGAAAGAATTATTTATGGAAGTACTCCTGATCCAAATAGAGGGGCAGGGGCCCAAAGAAGGGAAAGACATATCTTGAGGAAAAGAAAGAGTAGTGGAGAGCTTGATTGTACATAAAAACATAAAATGTGTAGTTGAGTCTCATAGTTTTTTGTCTATAATGTTAATTTTGAAATATAATAGTTTACATGATATCAGCTCAACATGGAAGGGCAGAAGAAGTATTAGGATTCTTTTTTCAGGAAAAAGTTTCAGATATAGCTAATAAGTATACTTTGTTAGAAAAACATATATGTTATGTGTTATATATGATATAAACATATGAAGATACATATTTAAATATATGAATAACCACAAATAGAGTATTTAATATAAAATCATGAGTAAAAAATAAAAAGTTTGTCATTACATCCAAAGACAGGAGGAAAAAAAATAAGAATGTGTAATAAATGAATAAAATATACAATGACAGGAATGAGTATAGGTATTAGGTAGAAGTGAATGGGTTAAATTCCGCTGTTAATAGAATCTCTGACTTTTAAAAATAAAATACAGCTTTAAGCTGTAAATGTGCAAGTGATAGTTCTAAAGAAAAAGCAACTTAGATATTACAAATTATTGGAGATAAAATATTCCACATGAATGAAAAAAAAAGTCATTTAGGTGTTATTACAGATGAAATAGAATTTTTAAGGCAAAATGCATTAAATAGGTCAAAGAGGGATATTTCACATTAATGACAAATACAGTCACCCCAGAAGATGTAATTGCCCTGTACATTCTACCTTATCTAACAACATCGCTTCAAAAAATATGCAGCATTAAAAACTTTTAAAAATTATAGCAAGAGACAAAGTCATGTTTTTTGTAGGATTCTCAGACCACAATATATTAACACATTTTAAGAACAGCTTTATTGAGTTGTAATCAAATACCATACCCATATACATATACACATAGATAAATATACCCACTTAATATGTACAAGACAGTGAATTTAGTATATTCATAGAGTTGTGAGACTATGATCACTACGTTTTGAACATGTCCATTGCTCCCAAAAGAAACCCATATTTATTTGCAGTCACTTTCTATTGCCTCCTCATCCCTACCCCTAGGCAACTATTAGTCTTTTTTTTTCTGTTTCTATAGATTTGTCTGTTCTGGGTATTTCCTATAATGGAGTCATATAATATGTGGCCTTTTATGACTGCCTTCTTTCACTTAGCATAATGTTATCAAGGTTCATCTATGCTGTAGATAAACTTCATTTATTTTCAGGGGTGAATAGTATTCCATTTGCCCCTAAACTATACATTGTGTGTATATACCACATTTTGTTCATCCATTCATTGGTTGATGCAAATTTGGGTTATCTCCCCTTTTGGTTATGCATAATTCCACTATGAACATTTGTGTACACATGCTTATGATGTATGTTTTCATTTCTCCTGGATATACCTATGACTAGGTTTGTTTGGTCATTTAACACATAAATTTAAAGCCAGGTGATGAACTAGGGAAGTAATTTGCCACATATGTACAAATGATAGCTACTAATTTTATTATTAAAATTCTGATGTTGATTTTTATGCATGTACTGGTTTTTATAAAACATTTACATAGAGAGTCTCTACATACCACTTAACCATTGATGCAATATAAATGTCTGTCTTCATAAAAAAAAACCCATATTAAATGAGGGGACATTATTTCAACCTAAGAATTGAGTAAAGTAATAAAATGATCAACATCTGTGCAAGTGAGGATACAGTGAAATGAACATTCATATTTACTGCTCATGGAAGTGTAAGTATTTCTAGAAAATAGTCAATACATATCAAAATGAAATTTTTGAAAATGTATCTCTTGACCTGTTAGTTTTCCCTTTAGGGATCTCTTTCAAGACAGTATTAAGAAGCACTGATAAGATTTATATAAGTTTGCTGTTAAAGCAAAATATTGGAAGCAATTGCAATAGAATAGTATGTCCATATGTCCGTCAGTTGAAATATTACACACTCATTAAAAATTCAGGTTTTCAAGGAGGATTTAATGATATGAGACATTGCTCTTGACATAATATTTTTAAATTACAATAAAGTTGATACAGAATAAAAACAATTTGTGTTTTTAAAATATAGATACACACTTACCATGAAGAAAATACCTGGCCAGTAACTGATATTTATATCTTTGTTGGTGTGATTAGGGATTTTTATTTTCTACTTTTGCTTTTCAAACTTTCTGTAGTGAGTATCTATTAGGAAAAATTTGTTGTAATATATACCCATTTCCATAGCCTAGCTAATGGGCCAGTTAACAGACGTCCAATGTACCACAGTAGGACTGAATTTCTTTTCTTAGTTGGGATCTCCAAATGCTTTTGGTATAGATTTAATACTTATATTTATTCTTATTTAAAATATGAGTAGCTGGACAAACTTTGCTGATTTTAAAAATGAAAGCTATTCAAAACAATGTTAAAAAGATGAAATAATAGAAGCATAATATTATTATTTCAATAGAAACTAAAATCTTCTTGGTTTAACAGCTAAAATGCTACAAGCAACACTCCAATCCTTATCGTAGAAAATGAGCAGAACTGATTTTAAAAACACATGCCTGTCATATTTTCTGGAGAGAGAGGCAGCCAGTGTGGTTGAATGACAGCATATCCCTATCTGACCCCTAAAGACTTTGCTGGAAAGTGGCTTGGTTTTCCTCCCAAGAAAACACTCCAGGGTGAGAAGGATGATGCAGGACTGGCTCTGCTGACTTCCGTGGGATATGGGGAGTGGTGGTTTAACTTGGCCTTGTCATATCCTGAGAGTACAACTTAAGTAAGTTTGGATTTACTTGATATTTATTTCTTCTTTGGATCATGTTTTAGATACTTTCATGGTGCTCATTAACACCTCTGTTTGTTAATGAGCATGCACAGTAAAGTTGGAAAGAGAGCTGTCTTCCTCCTTTTGTGCCTGTTAGATCATTTGATGTTAGCGAATGAAATGGTTTTCCAAAATGAGTTGGGGAACCCTTAGTGGATTTTCTACATCCAGGCCATCTTTATTCCTCATTATTATGGATAATGAGGAGGCTCTGTAAAAGGAAAATCATTTCCTAGTTGAAATTTTTCATGGTAAAACCTCAAAGGTGGGAATTTGTGTTTTATTTCTCCACCCCTTTTGTGGGGTCAGTTCTGCTTAAAAACAAAAAAACAACTCTTCACTGGTGACATTATTCTGTTAAAAACTGTATTATAGGTAACGTAGAGCTTATGAAATGCAGTTTTAATTTAGTTCTGTAACAGATTATAAGGTTCCTTATCTGTCTTATTTTGTTTGCCCAAATCCTTTTAAGCACTTTAAACCCTTAATTATTTGTTATTGTGGAATGAGACAGAGAAGAGTCTGCCTCCTGGATGTTCACTTTAATAACTTTTGCCTGGGCCTTTGCCCCCTATACTAAAGCAATATTTTGAAATACATAAAACGTAAAGATGAAACAGAGGAAATTGTTCTAAAAGTCAGGTATTATTCACATAGATGAGTTCCTTACCAAAATGTTTTACAGTCTTCTCTGTTAACTATAAGTCCCAGGATATGGGCTATATCTGAGTCTCTGCTTTACTGAAATAGCCTTGCAATTCAGGTATTTCATTCATTTGTGACCATAACTGAACTGTTTCTGTAACTGAACAAAAACAAGTAATTGACTTGACTGGCAGCATGAACTAAACTCATGTTTGAGGATTTGCTAATTATTCCTTAAACTTAAAAGTTTAAAATTTTCTATTTTGGGTATTTTTTTCACTTCAAGATGAATTGTGCTTCCTATGTTGAAGTATTAACTTAAGCTTTCTGAGGTTCTTAGAAATCACCAACAATGTAATAAGTCACATATACATACACCCTAATATAACACCATTACTTATCTTTAAAAGAAATGTGAAATGGTAGTGTGATTTGAAGAACCATTTTTATCAGTAATACCTTAAATTATTAATAGTGAAGTATCTAATTTCATTTATCTTTTGTTTGCTTACTCTTTGTATGTCATTGACCTTGGACAGTGAAACCAGATCTATTTTAGTTTCTACTCAAGTTCACCTTCAAGTTTTCATATATCAGCACAAAGGGTTAGAATTTCTAAAACTTTAAGGTTTTCACAATGTTTAAAACTAGTCATTATCATGCATGATTGAAAGAAAAATTATCTTGAATGACATTAAAAGTACTACCATAAAAGAAAGATTAATAAATTTTACTGCACTGGAATTTAAAATTTCTCTGAATCAGAAAATATATAGAATATCAAGACAGTGAGAGGGTATTTGCAACACATACAACCTGTAAGGGATCCAGAATATATAAAGATCTACAAATCAAGAGAAGGAAAGACAGTTCAACAGAAAAATAGGCAAGGGATATGAACAGATAATTGACAGAGAGAAGACACAAAAAACAATAAAGATGTGAAAAATTATCACTTTCACTAGTAATCAAGGAAATGAAAACTAAAACCACTATGGGAAATCTTTTCAGGTTGTGGAAATTATTGTGACCCATTGAATCAGAATCTGATTTTAATGAGATTTCCAGGTATTTTGAATGCATATTACAGTATATGTAATACATGAGGAAAATCAGGACCTATCAATGTGGGAAGGATAAGAGACTGAGGAAGCAGAAATCAATACTGTAAAATACTGCAAAAGATAAAAGGAGGATAAGAACTGAAACTGTGTCTTCGATGTTTAATAAAAAGTTTTGATGGCGACCATAACAAGAATAATTTCACTGGAGTGGTGGAGGCAGAAATCAGATAGAAATAAATTGAGAACAGAATAAAAGGTGAGTGTTTAGAGACAAGTGTATATAAACCTTTAAAGAAGAGAATTTTTTTAAGGAGGTCAGGATTTTTTTATGGCTAAATAATAATCCATTGCATATACGTACCACATCTTTTTCCATTCACCTTTTATTGCTTCCATATCTTAGCTATAGCAAATAATGCTGTGATAAACAGCGGTACATATATCATTCAAATTAATTCTGTTTTCTTTGGGTAAATTCTCAGAGGTGGAATTGCACCATCATAGGGTATTTCTATTTTTAGTTGAGAAACCTCCATACTACTTTCCCCAGTGGCTGCACCAGTTTGCAAACCCACCAGCAGTGGATGAGGCTGCCCTTTTCTCCACATCCTCATCAACACTTGTTATTTGTTTTCTTGTTGACATTAGCCATCTGACTGCTGTGAGGTGATATCTCACTATACTTTGGATTTGCAGTTCCCTGATGATTAGTGATGTTGCACATCTTTTCATGTGTCTGTTGGACACTTGTATGTTTCTTTGGAAAAATGTTCAAGTCCTCTGCCTATTTTTAGTCACAAGGTTTCTTTTTTTTGGTGTTGAGCTATACAAGTCCTTTATATATATTTTGGATATTAGCACCTTAACATATAAATAATTTGCAAATATATTCTCCCATAGAATAGGCTGCCTTTTCATTTTGTTGATGGTTTCCATTACTGTGCAGAAACTTTTTAGTTTGATGTAGTCCCACTTGTTTATTTTAATTTTGTTACCCTTATGTAATGTTGATATCCAAGAGTTGACTGCCTGTATTTTCTTCTAGGAGTTTTATGGTTTCAGATCTTACATTTAGGTCTTTAATCCATTTTGAGTTTATTTCTGTATATGGCATAAGACAGTGACCCAAGTTCATTCTTTCGCCTGTAGCCTTCCAGTTGTCACAACACCATTTATTGAAAAGACTGTGATTTCCCCATTGCATATCCTTGCCTTCTTTGTCATATGCTAATTGACCATATAGGTGTAGGTTTATTTCTGGGCTCTCTCTAATCTGTTCCCTTGGTCTGTGTATCTTTTCTTGTGCCGGTACCATACTATACTACTGTGACTTTGTAGTACAGTTTAAAATCAGGGAGCATGCTACCTCCAGCTTTGTTCCTCTTCCTCAAAACTGCTGTGGCTGTTTGAGGTCTTTTGTGGCTCCACACAAATTTTAGGATTATTTGAGCTAGTTCAGTGAAAAATGCCATTGGTATATGGATAGGGATTAATTTACTCTGTAGCTTGCTTTGGACAGTATGGCCATTTTAACAGTATTGATTCTTCCTATTCATGAGCATGGACTAGCTTTCTGTTTATTTGTATCTTCAGTTTCTTTCATCAGTGTCTTACAGTTTTCAGAGTACGAGTCTCTGACCTCCTTGGTTAGATTTATTCCTAGTATTTTATTCTTTCTGATGCAATTGTAAATGGGGTTGATTTCTTAATTTCTCTTTCCTTTAGTTCATTATTTGCGTGTAGAAATACAATATATTTCTGAACATTGACTTTGAATTCTGTGACTTTACTGAATTCATTTATTAATTATAGTAGCTTTTTGGTGGAGTCTTTTATGTCTTCTATACAGTGTCACATTCTTTGCAAATCATGACAGTTACACTTCTTCCTTACCAACTTGGATGCCTTTCCTTTCTTTTTTCTTGTCTGATTGCTGTAGGTAGGACTTCTAGTTCTGTGCTGAATAAAAGTGGTGAGAGTGGGCATCCTTGTCTTGTGCCTCATCTTAAAGGAAAAGCTTTCAGCTTTTGGCATTGAGTCTGATGTTAGCTGTGGGTTTGTCGTATGTGGCCTTTATTATGTTGAGATATGTTCCTCTGTACCCACTTTACTGAGAGTTTTTATCATGAATGAATGCTGAGTTTTGTCAGATTTTTTTTAGCATCTGTTAAGATGACCATATTGTTGTTGTTGTTTTTTATTAAGGTATTATTGATATACACTCTTATGAAGGTTTCACATGAAAAAACAATGTGGTTACTACATTTACCCATATTATCAAGTCCCACCCATACCCCAATGCAGCCACTGTCCTTGGGTGTAGTAAGATGCCACAGATTCACTATTTGCCTTCTCTTTGCTACACTATTTTCCCTGTGATCCCCCACACCGTGTATACTAAACAAAATACCCTTTAATCCCCTTCTCCCATCCTCCTTACACGCTCTCCCTCACCTCTCCCCTTTGGTAACCACTAGTTCCTTCGTGGAGTCTCTAAGTCTGCTGCTATTTTGTTCCTTCAGTTTTGCTTTGTTGTTATACTCCACAAATGAGGGAAATCATTTGGCACTTGTCTTTCTCCACCTGGCTTATTTCACTGAGCATAATATCCTCCAGCTCCATCCATGTTGTTGCAAATGGCAGGATTTGTTTCATTCTTATGGCTGAATAGTATTCCATTGTGTATATGTACCATATCTTCTTTATCTGTTCATCTACTGATGGACACTTAAATTGCGTCCATATCTTTGCTATTGTAAAAGGTGCTGCAATAAACATAGGGATGCATTATGTCTTTTTGAATCTGAGAAGTTGTATTCTTAGGGTAAATTCCATGGAGTGGGATTCCCAGGTCAAATGGTATTTCCATTTTTAGTTTTTTGAGGAACTTCCATATAGCTTTCCACAATGGTTAAACTAGCTTACATTCCCACCAGCAGTGTAAGAGGGTTCCCCTTTTTCCGCATTCTTGCCAGCATTTGTTGTTCTTAGTCTTCTCGATGCTGGCCATCCTTACTGGTGTGAAGTGATATCTCATTGTGGTTTTAATTTGCATTTCCGTGATGATTAGTGATGTGGAGCATCTTTTCATGTGTCTGTTGGCCATCTGAATTTCTTCTTTGGAGAATTGTCTCTTCATATCCTCTGCCCATTTTTTAATCGGGTTATTTGATTTTTTGGTGTTGAGGCGTGTAAGTTCTTTATATATTTTGGATGTTAACCCCTTGTTGGATATGTCATTTACAAATATATTCTCCCATACTGTAGGATGCCTTTTTCTTCTGTTGATGGTGTCCTTTGCCGTACAGAAACATTTTAGTTTGATGTAGTCCCATGAGTTCATTTTTGCTTTTGTTTCCCTTGCACGAGGAGATGTATTCAGGAAGAAGTTGCTCATGCTTATACTCAGGAGATTTTTGCCTATGTTGTCTTCTAAGAGTTTTATGGTTTCATGACTTACATTCAGATCCTTGATCCATTTCGAGTCTACTTAGGTGTATGGGGTTAAACAGTAATCCAGTTTCATTCTCTTCCATGTAGCTGTCCAGTTTTGCCAACCAGCTGTTGAAGAGGCTGTCATTTCCCCATTGTATGTCCATGGCTCCTTTATCATATATTAATTGAGCATATATGGTTGGGTTTATATCAGGGCTCTCTTG
This sequence comes from Smutsia gigantea, assembly GCA_032199065.1. NCBI lineage: Eukaryota > Metazoa > Chordata > Mammalia > Pholidota > Manidae > Smutsia > Smutsia gigantea. The sequence continues at coordinate 580,593 of JAVSCE010021795.1, read as the reverse complement.
TCCATTGGTCAATGGGTCTGTTCTTATGCCAGTACCAAATTTGTCTTGAGTACTGTGGCTTTGTAGTAGAGCTGGAAGTAAGGGAGCATAATCCCCCCAGCTTTATTCTTCCTTCTCAGGATTGCTTTGGCTATTCAGGGTCTTTTTTGGTTCCATATGAATTTTTAGAACGATTTTCTCTAGTTCATTGAAGAATGCTGTTCGTATTTTGATAGAAATTGCATTGAATCTGTAGATTGGTTTAGGCAGGATGTCTATTTTGACAATATTAATTCTTACTATCCATGAGCATGGGATGTGTTTCCATTTATTGGTATCTTCTTTAATTTCTCTCATGAGCATCTTGTAGTTTTCAGAGTATAGGTCTTTCACATCCTTGGTTAGGTTTATTCCTATGTATTTTATTCTTTTTGATGCAACTGTGAATGGAACTGTTTTCCTGATTTCTCTTTCTGCTGGTTCATTGTTAGTGTATTAGGAATGCCACAGATTTATGCATATTAATTTTGTATCCCGTAACTTTGCTTAATTCAGATATTAGATATAGTAGTTTTGGAGTGGATTCTTTAGGGTTTTTTATGTACAATATCATGTCATCTGCAGACAGGGACAGTTTAACTTCTTCCTTGCCAATCTGGATGCCTTTTATTTCTTTGTGTTTTCTGATTGCTGTGGCTAGGACCTCCAGTACTATGCTGAGTAGAAGTGGGGAGAGTGGGCATCCTTGTCTTGTTTCCAATCTTAAAGGAAAAGCTTTCAGCTTCTCGCTGTTAAGTATGATGTTGCCTGTGGGTTTGTCATATGTGGCCTTTATTATGTTGAAGTACTTGCCCTGTATACCCATTTTGTTGAGAGTTTTTATCATGAATGGATGTTGAATTTTGTCAAATGCTTTTTCAGCATCTATGGAGATGATCATGTGGTTTTTGTCCTTGTTTTTGTTGTGGTGGATGATGTTGATGGATTTTCAAGTGTTGTACCATCCTTGCATCCCTGAAATAAATTGTACTTGATCATGATGAATGATCTTTTTGATGTATTTTTGAATTCGGTTTGCTAATATTCCATTGAGTATTTTTGCATCTATGTTCATCAGGGATATTGGTCTGTAATTTCTTTTTTTGTGGTGTCTTTGCCTGGTTTTGGCATTAGAGTGATGCTGGCCTCATAGAATAAGTTTGGAAGTATTCCCTCTTCTTCTACTCTTTGGAAAACTTTAATGAGGATGGGTATTAGGTCTTTACCAAATGTTTGATAAAATTCAGCTGTGAAGCCATCTGGTCCAGGTGTTTTGTTCTTAGGTAGGTTTTTGATTACCAGTTCAATTTTGTTGCTGGTAATTGGCTTGTTCAGATTTTCTGTTCCTTTCTGGGTCAGCCTTGAAAGGTTGTATTTTTCTAGAAAGCTGTCCATTTCTTCTAGGTTATCCAGTTAGCATATAATTTTTCATAGTATTCTCTCATAATTCTTTGTATTTCTGTGGTGTCCATAGTGATATTTCCTTTCTCATTTCTGATTCTGTTTATGTGAATAGACTCTCTTTTTTTCTTGATAAGTCTGGGTAGGGGTTTATCTATTTTGTTTATTTTCTCAAAGAACCAGCTCTTGCTTTCATTGATTCTTTCTATTTTTTTATTCTTCTCAATTTTATTTACTTCTGCTCTAATCTTTATTATGTCCGTCCGTCTACTGACTTTGGGCCTCATTTGTTCTTCTTTTTCTAGTTTTGTTAATTGTGACTTTACAGTGCTCATATGGGATTATTATTCTTTCCTGAGGTAAGCCTGTATTGCAGTATACTTTCATCTTAACACAGCCTTTGTTGCATCCCACAGATTTTGCAGTGTCGAATTATTGTTGTCGTTTGTCTCCATGTATTGGTTGATCTCTGTTTTTATTTGGTCATTCATCCATTGATTATTTAGGAGCATGTTATTAAGCCTCCATGTGTTTGTGTTCTTTCTCATTTTCTTCGTGTGATTTATTTCTAGTTTCATACCTTTGTGATCTGAGAAGCTGGTTCGTAAATTTCAATCTTTTTGAATTTACTGAGGTTCTTTTGGTGTCCTAGTATATGATCTATTCTTGAAAATGTTCCATGTGCACTTGAGAAGAATGTATATCCTGTTGCTTTTGGATGGAGTGTTCTGTAGATGTCTGTTAGGTCCATCTGTTCTGTTGTGTTGTTCAGTGCCTCTGTCTCCTTACTTATTTTCTGTCTGGTTGATCTGTCCTTCAAAGTGAGTGGAGTTTGTCTCCTAGAATGAATGGATTGCATTCTATTTCTCCTTTTAATTCTGTTAGAATTTTTTCACATATGTAGGTTCTCCTGCGTTAGGCTCATAGATATTTATAATGGTTATATCTTCTTTTTGGGTTGACCTTTTTATCATTATGTAATGTCCTTCTCTATCTCTTGTGACTTTATTTGTTTTGAAGTCTATTTTGTCTGATAGAAGTACTGCAACTCCTGCTTTTTTCTCCATATTAGTTGCATGAAATATCTTTTTCCATCCCTTCACTTTTAGTCTGTGTATGTCTTTGGGTTTGAAGTGAGTCTCTTTTAGGCAGCATATAGATGGGTCTTGTTTTTTTATCCATTCAGTGACAATATGTCTTTTGATTGGTTCATTCAGTCCATTTACACGTAGGGTGATTATAGGTAGGTATGTACTTAATGGCATTGCAGGCTTTAGATTTGTGGTTACCAAAGGTTCCAGGTTAACTTGCTATCTAAGAGTCTAACTTAACTCACTTAATATGCTATTACAAACGCAATCTAAACGTTCTTTTTTCTTCTTCCTCCTTTTTCTTCCTCCTCCATTCTTTATATATAAGGTATTATATTTTGTACTCTTTGTCTATCTCTTGATTGACTTTGGAGATAGTTATTTTAATTTTCCATTTCCTTAGTAATTAGCTTTTCTACTTTCTTTACTGTGGTTTTGTTACCTCTGGTGACAACTATTAAACCTTAGGAACGCTTCCATCTATCACAGGCCCTTCAAAATACACTGTAGAGATGATTTGTGGGAGGTAAATTCTCTCAGCTTTTGCTTATCTGGAAATTGTTTAATCCCTCCTTCAAATTTAAATGATAGTCTTGCCAGATAAAGTAATCTTGGTTCAAGGCCCTTCTGCTTCATTTCATTAAATACATCATGCCACTCCCTTCTGGCCTGTAAGGTTTCTGTTGAGAAATCTGATGATAGCCTGATGGGCTTTCCTTTGTTTGTGATCTTATTTCTCTCTCTGACTGCTTTTAATAGTCTGTCCTTATCCTTGATCTTTGCCATTTTAATTACTGTATGTCTTGGTGTTGTCTTCCTTTCATCCCTTTTGTTGGGAGATCTGTGGACCTCCATGGCCTGAGAAACTATCTCTTCCCCCAGTTTCAGGAAGTTTTCAGCAATTACCTCCTCAAAGACACTTTCTATCCCTTTTTCTCTCTCTTCTTCTTCTGGTACCCCTATAATGCGAATATTGTTCCTTTTGGATTGGTCACACAGTTCTCTCAATATTCTTTCATTCTTAGTGATCTTTTTTTCTTTCTGTGCCTCAGCTTCTTTGTATCCTCTTCTCTAATTTCTATTTCATTTATCATTTCCTCCACTGTATCCAATCTGCTTTTAATACCGTCCGTTGTGCTCTTACCGGAATTCATTCCTGAGTTCTTGAATATCTTTCCGTACCTCCATGAGCATGTTAATGATTTTTATTTTGAACTCCCTTTCAGGAAGAGTCATGAGTTCGATGTCATTTAAATCTTTCTCTGGAATGATAGTAATAATTTTACTCTGAACCAGATTCCTTTGGTGTTTCGTATTTGTATATGGCGCCCTCTAGTGCCCAGACGCTCTACTTCCTGGAGCTGCTCAGCCCCTGAAACAATGTCGGGGGTTGTAGAGGAGTGGTATTGGTTCCTGGGCTGAGGAAAGAGCTGTTTCCTGCTACCCGGCTGCTATGCCTGTGTCCACTGCCTAAACCAGTGGGCTGAGCACACAGGTATAGGCCTCCATGCTTTGCGTTTGTAGTTGCTGTAGACAGATCTTACGTCTGGCTAGCCTAACGCCAGGGTAGGGTTTGCTGGTTTGCGAGCCAGGTGAGGCTGGCCTGGAGAAAGGACCAGTAGGGTGCATATCATGGAGGGGGTCCTTTGAGCTGTGTTATATGGCAATGCTCCCAACCTGCTGGGCAGAGTGCACCTGGACAGTTTTGTCTACCTGTCCTTTCTCCTGAGCAGAAAGCTCTGTGCAGTCCTTGCCCCTTTAGCAGCCCTCTTGCTAAGGGCTTCCTTGTTAGGAAGTCTCTCAGACTGCCCACCTTTCTTTTGTCCCTGAGCAGCCGGATATGGATCCCTGCTTTCCACAAGCAGCTGGAATCTCTGTCTCTCCATGAATTCTGCCTGTCTTTGCTTTAGAACCCTGTAATCACAAGAGTATCATGCAAGCACCATGAATTGGAAGTTTGTGCTCCTAGAGCAGATCTCCAGATTTAGGTATTCAGCAATCCCAGGCCTCCACTCCATCCCTGCTCCTTTTCTTTTCCTCCTGCCGGTGAGCTGGGGTGGGGAGGGGCATGGATCCCGCCAGGCCAGAGCTTTGGTAGGTTACCCTGTTCTGTGAGGTCTGCTCTTTTCTCCACATGTATGCAGTCTGGTGCAGTCCTCTTTCCTGTTGCTCTTCAAGATTAGTTGTATTGATTATATTTTCGTATTATGTGCAATTTTAGGAGGAAGCCTGTGTCTTACCTTTCACACCACCATCTTTAATCCCCAACCATATTGTTTTTATCCTTCCTTTTGTTAATGTGGTGTATCACATTGATTGATTTGGAGATAATCAAACCATCTTTTCGTCCATGGGGTAACTTCCACTTGATTATGGTGAATGTTCTTTTTCATGTGTTTTTGAATTGGTTTACTAATATTTTGTTGAGGATTCCCTATGATCATTATGGATGTTTGTCTGTAATTTTCTTTTTTTGTGGTGTCTTTGTCTGGTTTTGATATCAGAATATTGCTGGCTTGTACATGAATTCAGAAGCTTCCCTTCCTCTTCAGTTTTTTGGAATAGTTTGAGTATTAACTGTTTTATGGTATTTGGAATCTCTCTTTTGACCACTATAAAATTTGTATCCTCCCATTTAATGTTTTTGTAAGGTAAACCTGAAATGTTAGTTGCTAGTATTTTTTTCATTGAATCTCTTTTCAGGAAAAATGTTTGTTGAGATTTTAGGAGTAGGAACATTAGAATAGCTGTGCTGAGTAGTTGGAGTGAGAATGATTTGTGTCAGAAGATTGCTATTAAAGAAAGAACTAGCATTCTTTAGCACTATCCCTTCATTCTTTTCTCACCCTCTGAAGTGCATATTCTATTTTCTATGGAAGTAATTCTTACGGTGACAGAGCACAGGCAGCACTTATGCAGGTATATTCTTTGATTGTGACTAAATCACTGTGTCTAAGAAACTCTAGCTAATGTAGTGTAATATCTTTTATCAAAGAAAAATCTGTGTTGCTATGGGATTCATTGGAGTAGAATCTTGCCTTTATAGTGAATTATCTTAAAATGCAAATTTAGGGAAGTTCTTAATTTTATCTTTGTTTGCCACAGATCCCTAATAAAGTACTTAGTGTAGTAGTTAGGTCTGATATTAGTTGTGGGGATGGAGAGTCTTTACACTAAAAACAGTAGAAAAAGGTAATTCCAAAAATATTTTATTATGGGATTTCTATAGATATTACTTTCTGTTTTGCTGAATATTTGTATATAATTATGTGTGGATAACTACTTAGCATACGTAAAATCCTAAAATTGTCCAAAAAATTATCTGTGTAATATAATAATGTTCATACTAGAAACAATTATTGAAAACCCAAAGATATGATTGTACGTCATAATTATAGCAACTGAGAAGAGAAATAAAACATGTAACTATACTAGATATCCAAGATATAAATGCAAGCATATGTGCTCAATTAATATACGATAAAGGAGCCATGGATATACAATGGGGAAATGACAGCCTCTTCAACAGCTGGTGTTAGCAAAACTGGACAGCTACATGTAAGAGAATGGAACTAGATCATTGTCCAACCCCATACACAAAAGTAAATTCAAAATGGATCAAAGACCTGAATGTAAGTCATGAAACCATAAAACTCTTAGAAAAAAACATAGGCAAAAATCTCTTGGACATAAACCTGAGTAACTTCTTCATGAACATATCTCCCTGGGCAAGGGAAACAAAAGCAAAAATGAACACGTGGGACTATATCAAGCTGCAAAGCTTCTGTACAGCAAGGGACACCATCAGTAGAACAAAAAGACATCCTACAGTATGGGAGAATATATTCATAAATGACGTATCTGATAAGGGGTTGACATCCAAAATATATAAAGAAGTCACACATCTCAACAAACATAAAGTAAATAATCCAATTAAGAAATGGGCAGAGGACATGAATAGACACTTCTCCAAAGAAGAAACTCAGATGGCCAACAGGCACATGAAAAGATGCTCCACATCACTAATCATCAGAGAAATGCAGATCAAAACCACAATGAGATAGCACCTCACACCAGTGAGGATGGCCAATATCCAAAACACAAACAACAACAAATGTTGGTGAGGATGTGGAGAAAAGGGAACCCTCCTACACTGCTGGTGGGAATGCAAATTAGTTCAACCATTGTGGAAAGCAGTATGGAGGTTTCTCAAAAAACTCAAAATAGATATACCATTTGACCCAGGAATCCCACTCCTAGGAATTTACCCTAAGGATGCAGCAGCGCAGTTTGAAAAAGACATATGCACCCCTATGTTTATTGCAGCATTATTTACAATAGCCAAGAAATGGAAGCAACCTAAGTGTCCATCAGTAGATGAATGGATAAAGAAGAAGTGGTACATATACACAATGGAATATTATACAGCCATAAGAAGAAAACAAATCCCACCATTTGCAGCAACATGGATGGAGCTAGAGGGTATTATGCTCAGTGAAATAAGCCAAGCCGAAAAAGACAAGTATCAAATGACTTCACTCATATGTGGAGTATAAGAACAACGAAAAAAAAACTGAAGGAACAAAACAGTAGCAGACTCACACAACCCAAGGATGGACTAACAGTTACCAAAGGGAAAGGGACTGGGGAAGATGGGTGGGAAGGAAGGGACAAGGGGGAAAAAGGGGCATTTCGATTAGCAGACATAATGTGTAGTGGGGCACGGGGAGGGCTGTACCACTCAGAGAAGACAAGTAGTGATTCTATAGCATCTCACTACACTGATGGGCAGTGAATGTAATGGTGGGGACTTGGTGATGTGGGGAGTGTAATAACCGTAATGTTGCACATGTTCTTGTAGATTAATGATACCAAAATTAAAAAAATATATATATGGTCAGAGAAGCTGAACAGACACTTCTCCAAAAAACAAATTCAGATAGCCAATAGACAGATGAAAAGATGCTCCATATCGCTAATCATCAGAGAAATGCAAATTAAAAACCATAATGAGATATCACCTCTCACCAGTTAGGATGGCTGCCATCCAAAAGACAAACAACAAGAAATGTTGGTGAGGATGTGGAGAAAGGGGAACCCTCCTGCACTGCTGGTGGGAATGTAAAGTCATTCAACCATTGTGGAAAGCAGTATGGAGGTTCCTCAAAAAACTGAAAATAGAAATATCATTTGACCCAGGAATTCCACTCCTAGGAATTTACCCTAAGAATCCAGGAGTCTGTTTGAGAAAGACCTATGCACCCCTATGTTTATCACAGCACTATTTACAATAGCCAAGAAATGGAAGCAACCTAAGTGTCCATCAGTAGATGAATGGATAAAGAAGATGTGGTACATATACACAATGGAATAATATTCAGCCATAAGAAGAAAACAAATCCTTCCTTTTGCAACAACATGGATGGAGGTGGATGGTATTATGCTTAGGCAGAGAAAGACAAGTATCAAATGATTTCACTCATCTGTGGAGTATAAGAACAAAGAAAAAACTGAAGGAACAAAACAACAGACTCACAGAACCCAAGAACGGACTAACAGTTACCAATGGGAAAGGAACTGGGGAAGAGGGGTGGGAAGGAAGGGATAAGGGGGAAAACGGGGCATTACTATTAGCACACATAATATAGTAGTGGGGGGGGGGACAGATACGGGAAAGGCAGTATAACACAGAGAAGACAAGTAATGATTCTATATTGTCTTACTATGCTGATTGACAGTGACTGTAATGGGGTATGTGGTGGGGACTTGATAATAGGGGCAGTCTAGTAACCATAATATTGCTCATGTAATTGTACATTAATAATAGCAAAGTTAAAAAAATTTTTTTGAACAAAAAACATGTAACTATCAGGAGAGTCCCTTCTGAGTAAGTAAAAAGTGTATTCTGAATATCTGATATATACTGTTCAGGAATGTTGATTAACTCCTTATATATATGTACGCGTATTGGGCGTGTGTATGTAAGAATAAGTCTTTACAAATAGCACAAGACAATTTAATTACTTGTAAGATTATATTACTTGTTAAGGGGGAAAACATCATTATTATCATAGTGACAATATGCATTAAATGTATGATCCAGTAGAAAGGACTGTGAAGTTTATAGATTTTGGCAAGGAGGGAGCCCTGCCTGCAAAGTGATTATAATATGGTGCAGAGACCAGAAAACTGGCCTCCTTAAATTATGGTGTAAATTCACTCATGGCACATTTCTCACCAAATCTATCTTATTCTATGGACAGTTGTGTAAGAGTGTCTTTCTGGTGATCATGGAAAGGAATTCTAATGGGAAAAATCTGTATAGATGAAAAATTAGAAATAAAAAATGTTTATAAAATTATGTGAAGGAAAAATATGTAAAATAGTAATATTTTTTTCTGGGTTAGTCTCAATAATTTTAAATATAGGTAAGAAAAATTAATTTGCCTAAATTTGTATAGAAGGAAGACTGTTTCTCAGTTCCACAGAAACAAATGTGTTGTTTGTCTTTTTGAACAACTAACATTAGAAGATACCTTTTGGATTTGGGTGAGATAATAGGCTAGTTGGCTACCTTCTTTGTGCACTGTTATCTCTGGGGATATATTTTCTTTAATAATCGAGCTCAGGCTCCCTGAGCTGTTTATTGTACAGTAGTATTTTTAAAGATATATTTTCTTTTCAAATGTATAATTGAAAGGGAAAATTTTCTTCTGATATATATAAGGCTTTTGTTTCATTATTTGGAGTAAATGGGGCCAGAGGTTCTGAGTGCAGTTAGGTTTTGTTGGAGGGGGGCATGCAAAGACCTTTTGAGGCATGATGTGCAAGTGAGTGTTTTTAAATCTCAGAGGTGTGATTATGTCATAACAGCCATAACCTCTGGGCTTGCTTTATTACTTTTATTAAAACAAATATGTATTGGGGTGCTATGTATATTTTGGTGATGAAGGAAATGAGGTGGTTAATTTATTATGTGAACAGCACTTTCAACTAACCACAGTGTGATTCACTGAGAGAACGGTGGAAAAGCCTAGCTCTGTAGAAATGACTGCTTTTTGATTTGTGGACCTTAACTTTCAACACCAGAGCATGAAGTTTATCTGTAAAATGGTTCCTTTTTTTTTTCCTGTGATGTTTTTGTCCAATTTTAAACTTGAAATTTTTTCCTTCATTTTATTTTGAGCATTTACTGAATGTAAATGATCTAACAGTCCTTGCCAGCAAGTTAAAGGAAAAAAAAAAGTGGGGTGGGGGCAGGGAATCCATGTGCTAGGGCATTAGGAAAGTGAATAGCATCTGTGTGGTTTCCAGGCCCCTCACATATACCTCCAAGAAAGACTCCACAAAATAAATCAATATGCTAAACCCTCAACCAATAATGAGAGCTACCTGGTATCAGATATGAGTTAAGGAAAAATGGGACATCTTTTGTTCCCCTTTTTAGTATGCTTTTATAACAGACAGTATAATGGAAAAGAAAATCATTCTCATGCAAAATAGTATGTGACAAATGATTGGAAGTGGGGTTGATTATGGGAGTAGGTAAAGATATAATGCCACATAGAAGTACACACACTGTAGGATGGAATCAAAGGAAGACCCATCTATCTAATGAGTTTGCAGGGTATAAAGCACTTATATACTCATAAACTGCCATTGCAAGACCAAGAAAATGTATTTTCTGGAGTTGTGCCATATCCACCGTCATTAGATGATGTGAACCTGCCTAGAGAGAGTGGAAAATAGGTCATCTTCCTATTGTTGAAAGACCCCTTCATTTTCCAGATGTGTGAAGTACCATTTATGATCAAAGACTCAGAAATCAATAAGGCATTTAATTGGTAAGAATTGATTGAAATGTTTTATATCTGGAACATTACAAGGCTCCATGAAAGTAAAGATGACAATTTTATATTTTATCTCTCCTCTTTTCTCAGCCCATTTCTCTTCAGAGTCCCAAATTTGCTCTAAAAATTATGTCATTCCCTCATAGTACTTCCCCAGAGAGTTGGCAAAGGCTAGGAGAAACATTTGTGTAGTTTAAAGACAGAGTGTAGAGGAGGGAGGTCCAGGCCTGTGGTTTATGTAAAAAGGGTGGCCTGGGAGGGGGCACTGGCACGTCTGGCTAGGTTATTACTCAGTCATGAGCAGTCAGTCCTGGTGAAAATTTGTCCACTTTGAGGGTGCTTCAGACACAATGATTAGTAATGATCATCCACAATCCTAGACTGTGGTAGAACTTTAATTTTAAAAGGAATTGGATTACAGGCAAAACTTTATTTTAGTGGCACTGGTTGGGTCTCTCAAACTCTCAGGTATCCTCACTAGTAGCATGAAACTATGTCTTGGACATTCCATAAGACATTATGGTTGGCACCATGTAAGCTAGCATTTGATTTGTTCAAAGTGGATTTGTCTTCATAATGGTTTGTTTACTTTTTGAAACACTGAGATCCTAAAATTATTCTTGGGAATTGGCTTTAAAAAGTCTGTTACTCTTCCTTCCTGTCCTAAATGCCCAATCTATACCAATGTAGAACATAACAGTTATTTTAAAAGCATGGAAAATGGAGAAGCTTTAGTTCTAAGTATGTCTTCCATTCTTCTCTGCCTTCAACATTTTCTCCTGCTGTGTCCTCTTTTTTCTTGATATTTTTTTAATTGATCTATAGTTGATATACAATATTATATTGGTTTCAAGTATACAACGTAGTGATTTGACACTGAATCCTGAATCATTAAATCCTCACACCATCTGGTGTAGTGACTTTTAACACAGAAATATGTTATAGAACTATATTCTTTATGCTGTACTTTGATCCCTGTTTATATTTATATTTATATTATGACTAATTTATATTATAATTCAGATTTTGTGCTTCTTTATTCCTTCACCTATTTCATTCACCCACATCCAGCCTGTCTCCCATGGTAACCCACTAATCACTTCTCAGCCTGTGAGTCCCGTTTTGTTTATTTTGTTTTGTTTTGTTTTTAGATTCCACGTGTACGTGAAATCATATGGTATTTGTCTTTCTCTGCCTGGCTTATTTCACTTAGCATCAAACCCTCTAGATCCAGCCACATTGTCCCAAATGGCAGGATTTCTTTCTTTTTTATGGCTGAATAATACTCCATTATATATGTCTACATTTTCTTTATCCGTTCATCTTGGTTGCTTCCATATTTACTTCCATATCTTGGATCTTGTAAATAATGTGGCAGTAAACATAGGGGAGCATATATCTTTTTGAATCAAGGATTTTTGTTTTCTTCAGTTAAATTCCTAGAAGTGGAGTTACTGAGTCAATTTCTATTTCTATTTTTAGTTTTTTGAGTAACCTCCCATACTGCTTTCTATAGTGTCTGCACCAATTTACATTCCCACCAGCAGTGTAGGAGCATACCCTTTTCTTCACATCCTCACCAACACTTGTTATTTCTTGTCTTTTGGATAGTGGCCATTCTGTCTGGTATGAGGTGATACCTCACTGTGGTTTTGATTTGTACTTCCCTGATGATTAGCGACGTGGAACATCTTTTCATGTGCCTGTTGGCCATCTGTCTGTCTTCTTTGGAAAAATGTCTATTCAGGTGCTTTGCCCGTTTTTTTAATTGGGTTATTTGGGGTTTTTTTTGGTGTTGAATAGTATGAGTTCTTTAAATAGTTTGGATTACCCCTTATCAGATAAATCATTTGCAAATATTTTCTCCCTTACTGTAGGTTGACTCTTTATTTTGTTGATGATTTCTTTTTTGCTGTATAGCTTTTTTGTTTGATGTAGTCCCATTTGTTTATTTTTGCTTTTGTTTCCCTTGCCCGGAGAAACGTTTCCATAAAAAAATTACTCATGCTTGTGTCTTCTTGCTATGTGCCTCTGTCAACATGTCCCTTCCAACCTCCTATGAGCTGCTTTTTGAAGAGGTAGTTTGTTCCTTTTTCCCTTACTCAGGGCCCCTCCCTTCATACGGTGTGAAATACAACCAGGCTTTTAAAAAAGTGATTCTACCTTCGTTTACAATTTAAAACCTACTCAGATATATGTTGATAAATTTAAGCAACTTTATGAGTTGTTCAAAATACAAACTTAGCAGGCATGCTCCCAGAGTAGCATTAATTGAGCAGAGACCCAGGGATTGGATATGGATAATACCCAGCCCAGTCTGCTAGATGGTAAGAGCATGATTTTAAATAAAGCGGAACATTGTGTTGAGAGAGAGATAACTTCTGTGGAGAAATCCTGCATTTAAGTTTGCAAAGGAAATTGGATTCTGGATTAAAATATTCAGTTAGTCATACAGGGGGCACATAAAACTATGTTCATTGACATATGCCCCTCATTTAAGTTGGGTAGTTAATAATTTAGGATGTGTGTAATCAAAATTTCCCCAAGAGATAGAGCTCCTAAAAGGCAAGGAATCTGCCTTAAGTTGAAATGGCATCAGCAGTCTCACCAGCCCCCTCCTCATTTCGTGTGGTTCAGTGGAAAGAACACAGACCCTGGGGCCCTGAAGGAGCTATGGGTTTACCTTGTTTAGCTACATTTGCTGTGTGAGCTTGAGAAAGTAATTTTACTTCTTATTGCCTTGTTGGAGAATAAGGTTATCTAAATGCTTTCTGAAAGAGTATTAAAAGGAAATAATACACATATTTTTAAAAAGACTTGTAAGTGCCAGAAGGTGCAGATGTGAAAGTGATTTTATTTCATGATGGGGCCATCACATAACATTCCATTTATGTTGGTGGCTTGTTTTTTAAACCTTTGATGTTCAGGTTGTATTTATTCTTATTCATTTGCTAAGCTTATCAAGTATTCCTAGAATCATTTAATTTTAAGTTTTACAAGGGACCTTAGAGGTCATTTGGCTCACTCTGGCAGGTATAAGCATGTTCATTTCCCTTCTGCTTGAAGGGAGGATGGAAGAAGCTGTAGAGAAAGCTTCCAGAACAAAGGATCAGAGTGGCGGCCCTGCTGCGGTCATGATCCGGGAATGAGGAAACAGGCCCGTTGCCTGAGCTGCCTCTTATAAATAGTAATGACAAGACGTGTTGCACAGGGAAGATAGGCATTTGAAATTGAATTGGAAAGTACACTTTAACCTTCTGTTAGTTATTACCTACAGACTTTTGTTGTAAATCTATAGTGCTTTACTTGTGATCCTTGTGTATTCGATTCTTCTGTTGTGGTTCTCATCTAATGTTTCAGTTGACTCAGTGTTTTGGAGGGGGTGGGGGAGAGGGTGGAATAGTTAAAAACAAACAACAGCAACAGAAAGTCCTCAGTTTGCTGGGATGCAGACCTGGTTATGGGCTGTCAATAAGAAACAGCTGTTTGTTTGTTGACAGCCTGCCTTGCCTCTCCCATAATCAAGCTGTTTCTCATCATATAATTACCAATTCTTTATTATTTGAGGCTTGTTGTGGATTTATAGTTGGTTATATAACATTTGCCAAAATGTCATAATTTAGATAAAAAAATTAGTGATTGCCCTGTAGTTATTCTACTGAAATATGAATGTGGGTTGTAATAAAAGAAAGATGCCTGAAGAGACCTCTGAAATTCACTTCAGACCTAAGGGAATGTAGAGGGTGGTTTTTGTGTGTTTTCTAGGGAGGGAATAATAGTGTGACTCTTCCATGTCTTGTAGACCTATTGACAACTGGGAAAGTGTTCTGCGTTCTTTTCCGGGAGGTAGTCAGCAGCACTGGTGTGTGGGCAGCAGGATTGATTTTGTTCTCATCCAAAAGACATGGTTTTGTGTTTTTGTTCTTTTGTTCTTTCTTTTTTTATTTCCCCCTGTCTTCTTAAAACCTTGTTCTGATGCTGAAGCCAAGAATGAAAGGAAACAAAGTCAAATTTAAATTCTCTGAGAGCCCAAGGTGATGTTTTAGCCTCCTGGGCACTTCACTAGCTGAATAAAGGCTAAATGTGCCTCCTATCCTGAAGAGAACCTATCTAGGACATTTTATAAACAGACCCCTTTTCTATCTGGATTATACTGAGTGATCCATTTTTGAAATAAGAGTAACCCTGTGTTTTAGGAAAACAAACCATAAAGGTGAAGTTTCTATTGCTTCATTTAGTTTTACTCTTCAAAATAGAGCAAAAATGTTTTCTAATCACGGTCACAGTTTCTGTTGTAATGGAACAATTTCTGTTCTTAATTTTTTCACAGTGCAGAGTTACTTCAAAAAAATCCCTTTAAACACGAAAATGCCACAAATTTGTATATTCATAAACTCCAAAGTAATGTCACAACTTCTCCTTCCTTTAATAGGTTTAAAATTATAATGAAATTTAGAATATTTTTAGTAATTTTTTCTCTTTAATCTCAAAGGCATTACATAAATTAACAATTTCTCTCTAAATATATATTTTAAAAGATACAGTAATATGGGAATAGTAAGTGCCTTTTTGTGATCGAAGATGTGATTAGGAAGGGGAATACTTTAAAATTTGTAAAGAAGTAAAATTTTAAGGAGAAAAGTGTATTTTGTATGCAACTAGTTTTTATTTCTGTTACTTGCATGTGTTCATCTATACCTTTCATCAGAAGTTCACGTGTACTTTTTTCTAAAAGCATAAGTCATAGAAATATTTTACTTTAAGAGAATATATCAAATGCTTGCTGTCTCACAGCCAAATGACCCTAAATGTCAGTGGGAATTTGACAGTGATTTCACCTGGTGGCAAGTGACAGTCAGTACTTAAGGGCTATCACCAGAATATGAAATGTTCAAATTTGATGTGTTTTCTTTAATACTCTATATAGCTACTTTAAACTAATTACAATTAGCATCAGGGCAAGATCTTTAATTCTTTATCTTAAGACATGAGCTATGCCCTGAAGTTGGAATCCAAAACTGAAAGATCATGTCTGGCTTAATTGGAACAGGTAGGAAGTAATAAAGGTGAGTATTTTCGTATGTCCAGCTGTGCATATATTTTTAGGCCAAAATCTGCTGTCTTAGTTGGTACTCAGGCGCATAATTCAGTCAAATGAATCACAGATGATCCATTTGAAAAGGACTCTACTATTTGGGTGTTGGGAAGAGAACTTAGTTGTAATTTTAAGAACTTCAAACCCAAATCATTTAATGGCATATTCAATTTTAGCTATTCCAAATCTATGTGAACAAAATTCATTGTTACACATAAAATATGTGCAAATTCTTAGTCCATCTACCTTTTTTTTTTGGTGATAGGGAGATTTAGGAGATGTTACAGGATATTGTTACAGCTTTCTATTTTGTTTCTTTGTGTTAGAAGTTTCTATTTGGAGAAGCTTTCTCAAAAACTATGCTAAAAATCCATTATAGAACCATTAAAAGTACTGTTTTATTATCCAGTGATTAATATCCATGACCTTTATTTCTGGATCAGCTTCATAAATATGTACATTTTTCTGTCAGTCATTGTCTAGAATTTCATTTTTGTTCTGCTTTCCATTACATACCATGAATTATATGAAATTAATTTAATCGCTACTACAAACAGAAATTAAATGTGCCCTAATCCACAGTTACGTTGTTTGCTTTTACAACTGTAAGTCATAAGTAATTAATTTTCCAGGGAAAATTAATTCACTTACCATTCCCAGTAGCATCATATGTTGACACAGAGTTACACATAGTTTAATATTTTTCTTCAGCATGCTGGCCTCAACTTTAGAAGACCTTAAATAAAAACAAATTAAAATTATTTCAACTGTATGTAATTTGGAGTTATTTAAAATAACTGTTGTTGCTATCATCCAGGTGATGACTTGAAAATTATATTCAAACCTTACAAAATCTCTATTAATATATTAACAAGTCTGGAACAATATATTTTAAAATTGTTCATAAGACAGTGGCTGTTAATATTTTCTATTCTTCAATTCTGAGTAACAGTTTCTAGCACAACCATCTGCAGCAGTAGCATGGAGAGTTAACTTAATTGATAGGAAAGCAAAGCAGGTAACTTACTGACTGGATGTTTGGCCAACTAGGATAGCATGTCTGATTCCTATAGAGCTAATTTTTTCCAATATCTAACCTCAGTCAGTGCAACGATTTCCATCAAGATTATCTTAAAACATAGAATATGAGAGATGCTTTAAACACCTAAATATTTTTTATTATATTGATTGCCCATCTCTAATTCTTTCATCCTTTCCTATTTAATACTTTTTTCCCCCTTGCTTTCCAGCAAAGCTAATGTAAGGAAAGGAAAATGAAGTAAGCAAAAAGTCTTTCAGTTTTAAGTTAGCTTTCCCCACTGTTTCTTATATTCTGAGAACTCAGAAAATATGAGCAAACCAAATTTAGCTTTTCTTTTGCCTTTGCCAGAAGGTTATTTTGTAAGATGATATTTTTTTCTAGTTCATAGAACTCTATAAAACATATAGTGTTTATTACTTTATTTATATTTATTTAAGTCACTAAGGTGAAACTCTGGTGATGGTGGCAGTGTTACACTTTTAACAAGTGGCAGCTTATTTTATAAATGTGCCTTTGTGGCCACAGCTTTCAGAAATGCAGGGGGTTAGCAGTGAAATGGTCTTTATGCCTTTTGGAAAGAGAAATCGCTGTTTAATGCCAGTGTTAAAAAGTTCTACAAGAATACAAAATCACCATTGTTACGTTTTGTTACTATTCATTGTTATACATAGTGTTTTTTGATCTGTACTCACCAGATTGAAATACATACATTCCAAAGTTGAATCAGGGAGAAGTGTATTACTTGCCACTTCTATCATAAGGAGGGTGACAGAGGAATCCCCTTCCCTGTGCTCCACAGGCTTTCTCTGAGTGGCCTTCAGAATTATGATAATAACTTTCTTTTTAATCATCACCAGACAAAATGAAAAAATTACATGTGTCAAGCCGTGTACATTTATGCTCTGACCTAAATATAGATTGTTAGGCAGTCCCGTTTAAGGGAAAATAGTCTTTCAAAAATAGTTTGTGTAGACATCCCAGGCAATGACTATCCTAAAGATTTTATCCTCAAGTCCATCATCATATACGTCCATATGATTACATATACATATGATAATTCTTCGTGCATTCTTAGTTTTTTTTAAGTGCCTCCACCTTCTTCCTGAAAGGAACACAACAGATTTAGCTTATCCTTGTTTTGAAGTGGAAAATAAATGTGTGCTTATAGAAATTTGCTAGTATCAATCTGTATTTTATTTTACAATATAGTCTCAAAAATTAAATTAGAAGAATTTGTCATGTTGTTGCTTATTGACTTTATTTTGTGTCAAAATGAGTATCTTTTAAAGAAACATTTAACTTTATAGTGAGCTAAGAAGCATTAGAGGGGTTTTATGTGTGGTATGTATACAAAGAAACATTAGAAGAGTGGAGAAAAGGAGGGCTGAATTTATTCAAAGCCGGTAAATGCACATTTTGTGTTAAAATATATATAAATTATGGATTCAAGGAAATCTGAGAAAGAAAATGTTTTATTTTCCGTGATTATTTGTTGATTCCAATTAGCATAGAAATAACAAGACTTTGTGGTAGAAATATGAATGTTCTTTTTAAAAACTGTAAAATGAGATAGTACAAAGTTTATAATTTGCTGAGTAAGAATTGTGATACACATTAAAAACTGCTATTTGTGACAATTACATGTGTGCCACGAGGATTCTGAGGAACTTTGAGCAGACTCTGGTTTGAGTTTGGTCAATAAGATTTTATTTTAATTCAGTAAGCAGAGTGTAAATAATCATAGTTATTCCTTAATAGCTCTCTATAAAGGATGGTAAAAGTGGGTTTGTAGACTGCTGATACCTGTTAGAGAATAATATTGATGTTTTATAACATGTCACTATTCAGTAGAGTCCTTTGCAATGCCGCTAGGTAGGAAAGTAAATTTGTACCTAAAAAAACTGCTTTTTCAAAAGGTTTTAAATTTAAATGAGTTTTTGTACTTCTATTCACGAAGGTAATAATTAAATTGAAGTGTATATAGAAAGTTAAAGCAGCATTTTACCATCACTTGAGATAACAGAACTCTCCCAGCTCCTTCAAAGTGAGTCATGCTCCCAATCATTATCCCATACGAGCTTCATCTTACACATTGACAATGGGATAAATTGGGTTACATTTTTGCTCTTACTAGAAACTCAGATCAAATCACAGTCAAGGCAGGGAGGACTGCATTGGAATATCCTGCTTTTACGCTTTTGTTAGGTGCACACATTAAGCTTTGGCTATAGTAAGCAGCTCACCTAAATACTGCACTTTTCTTTTGTAGCACCATGCATAGTTTTGGGTCATCTACAGTTTAGAAGAACCCTGCTTCAAAAGGCTGTGCATATATATAAGAGTATGAAATAATTTAATGGTCACCTTTTGATGGGCTTAAATGAACTACAGATTTATGTTAATTGCAGTGGGTGGATTTCCTCATTCATCCTATTAAACCTGATAATCAGAAGATGAAAGTGGGCAGGAGAAACTTGAAATAATGCCCTGTCTCCAAATTGTTGTTTCATGTTTGTATATTAATCCTGAGCATTTTTTCCCCCAGTATATATATTAGAGGAATCATTTTTGAGTTGTGATTTTTATCAGATTGCAAAAACTCAAAAAATATTATAGTAAACATTGCTACTACATTTAAGTTTATTATTTTTAGAAAGCACATAGAAACTACTTCATTTTTTGTTTAAATTTACCAAATTTATAGGAATCCTCAAAACATTATTGTTTTAACTTTTTCCCCTCCATATATGTAAGCTGAATCAAGTTAAAATTAACTGGTAACTCCTTCCCTGGAGTGATTAAAAGAACTATAATGTATTGTTGTGTTTGCTAATAACAAACTTGGATTTATTTTGAAGTTACTGTACATTCTATATGTTATAATATGGAAAGAATACTCAAGGAAAATGGAAAGCAAGACTGTTCTAGCTAGTAAGAGCTTAATTCTAGAGAGGCCACCAAAGAGTCTGTCATGATTGACAAGCATTCTAGTGGAGTCTTTCTTTTCTCTGTGTCTCTCATTTTTTCTATAGCAGTGTTGAAGTCAGTCAAAGTATATATACAAAGCTGAGTGAATACCAGTTTCCCCAGTACAGGGGCTATTTTTTCAGGAAGTCTAACTCAAACCAGATGTTTTGCCTAGACCCAGCATTTGTTGCTGCCAAGCATCTCATCAGAGGTCAGAGTTCTGGGCTCCAGGCCCTGCTAGAATTCTTTCACAAATTGCTATTCGGTGAGGTTTTAATCCTAATGGAAAGAATAATGTGCTTGTAAAATCTGCAGTTATTACAAACACAGTATACATATTGTGGACTTCAAATAACTACATATTTCATTCCCATAAACAGGGAATGTAGATGAATGCCTTGTGTGATAGCTTTAGACATTCTAACTAAAATCTAGTATACAGTTTATACCACATTAACTATTTGCATTTGTAATACCCCAATAAAAGTAACTGTAATCTTTGGGTGACAACTGGTAACCAACTCATGCACATACACACACACACACACACACACACACTTTTTTTAGCAAGCTCTACAACCTCATACAGCTGTTTGAACACAAGAATTAAAAGCGTTTGGAACTAAATATTGGATACTTCCTTAGAAAGATCTATGAATGCTATAGTACTAAGTGGGAAATTCTTAAGGTAAAGCAAAGGACATCATTGTGCCAAGGCTTAACTGTCCCACATTTGGAAACACATATATTAAAACTGAATTTATTTACTCAAATTAGGGTTAAGAGTATTTTTCTTTGTAATGGAGAATGTGATTGGTGTATATAGCTGAACATGAGTGTGGCTCTTTTGGAAAGTTCAAAGGAGATTAGTAAGATTTATTATATCTGCTTATTTAATTTTATATACAAATATTAGATGCTTATTTGGAGGTTTTGATTGTAAGCCCAAGAGAAATTCACAGGTAGAGAAAGATGTATGAAACTAGAAATTCACAATTTATGCTAGAGATATGTTCATTAGACCATGCCTACCAAAATTAAATAAATCTGCATTTGGTTTAGATGTGTGTTCATTTTTGTGTCAAAGTCCAAATTTCTGAAAATGAGAGAAATGGAACTTAAAAAAAAATTTTTTTAAGACAGATTCTTATGTCCCTGAATTATCCCATACCAGATGAAAGCACTTTTTGGTTTGAACAGTTTGTAGCATGTATTGTATTTGGGAGTGGGAGTCTAATTTCTAAATACCATCTTTTTTTTTCATGTCTAAGTGACAACAGTATGAGGTATAATAAATATATAAGCAAGGCTCAAACAGGTTCTTTATATCTTCCAAGTAAATAAAAATTGGTTAACTGTGAAAGCCCAGAAAAATCTAATAGAATTTAATATGAAATTGTTTATTTCTCATTATCTGATCACAGTATCAGACTGTGCCTTTTAAACAAGTTTTGATTTTACCTTTCATTTCTACAAAAGAAAATCAACATTGATACCATTTCTACAGCACAGACAAATTGCATTAGTGTTAAGACAGTCATCATTTCTACGGACTTAAATTCTATTACCTGCCAACAAATGAAAAAAGAAGATTTACTAAGATACACAAAGAAAATGTTTGGAGGATATTTGTGTTGTATCATTTTCTTCAAGTTGTGGAACAATTTTAAAAGCTATTCTCTGATTCATCTTGGTGCTATTTTATGCCTCTGGAGATCTAGCATGTTTGCAGATCTTCTGCAGTCTTAATTTTCTGCTGAGCATTTCCCTGAGTCCTATCTCCTTTTCACATGAACTTTCATAATATATCATATTTATGATTCCTATTTAGTTTCAGTTTATTATATCATTGTTTACAAGGGACTTTTTCTTGGAAGAAATTGCAGTATTAATGCGCAGTATTTGTATTAGGTTTGACATTCTGAAAAGTGAAATAATTTCTTTTCACCTGTTCCTAAACTATAATTGGTAAATACTCTCCCCCCTCCACCATAAAGTCTGGTGATACCATCATCAGTTTCTGTAAAAAGGTTGAAAATAAATGTCAAAACTTGAGGCTACATTTCATTCTGTATGGCCTAATCATTCAAGTGCAATTAAAAGAATAATCTAATACTATGATCAGTTAATGAGAAACAAACAATTTCATATTAATGAGTTCCCATTTGCCAATAATTCTGTCATTTGTAACTTGAATCAGTCATCACCCCTGCAAATAGCCCTTTCAAAGACATTATTTGCAATTTTGTCTTCTGTTTCTGTCCTTGATGTTGTGAAAATGGCCGTCTACTGTTACAGGAATGAAAAGAGATCCCGTTCAAACATCTTTTGTGTTTCCACTTTCAGTGAAAAATGTTTTTCAAACCTGCAGTTGGTTATTTCTGCAGGAGTTCCCACTTATGCTCAGATTTGATTGACATTTTGAAATGGCAGCTTTTCATGAAAAGCTGTTAACTTGTAGAATTCAGTTATGGTACTAAGACAGACTGACTTTGTTCTGTGGCTGGGATCTGTCCAAACTAAATAGAACCCTGCATCTGAATTTAATAGTGCTTCTCAGCCAAGATAGGGCAGTTCTGTTTTTTTTTTTTTTCTTGCAAAACTGATGCTTCTTATGTGTTCTAAAACTAACTTGATGGATATTCATCCCAACATCTTTCTGTTCTGTAATTACTTTAATTGACATTGTAGTCATTCTCTTGTTCCCTCCCTTAAACATCTACTGGGCTAGGACAGTGCTTCATTTTAACGTATGATGCTAATTGAGAATAACTTACTTCACAATTAATTACAGAGCACAAAAAATTTAGGAATATTGTAATTGCTTTCTTCCAATATAGAGGATCTAAAATGTTTGGACATGTGTTGCTAGTAGGACCTCTATATATATTCATTAGGTGAAAATATTTTGAAAAACATTTTGCATATGTTACTATACAAATATACTTTATTAAAGGCATTCATTTACTCTCAATTTATATTATACCTTCAGTTTCAATAGCAATCTGCTATAAACCATGAGAATCAGAGTACCTGATCCCTGCCCTTATAGAACTTTGAATTCAGTAGCTTCTTCTTGTACTTAACTGACAATTAGTCCTTCACAATGCACCACTGTATAATGTTATCCAGTGATAATGATGTTTAATTTTTCAAATGCCTAGCTGTTCTTGTATTTGATGTCTATGTAACAATCTCATGAGATGGGTAAGAAAATTTAGTATCCTAGGCCTGTTTTTTGTTTTGTTTTGTTTTGTTTTTTTCTGGTCCCATGCTGTCTGTTGGGAAATGTAAAACTCTGGTTTTACTTCCAGATTTGGGGGCACTGTTTATTGCATTATGTGGGGCTATTAACTCTGAGATCTATACGTGATACCTGGTTTCTTGTGTCTTAAAACAGAGAGATGGGTCACATCATCACTTGCAGAGCCTGATCACCTTTATGAAGCCCCTCTCTCTCCTCCTCAGCTCACATCCCTGCAGGTTTAATTGAAATAGTTGACTCAGGATGATTATACAGTTTTTATTAACTAGAGCTGGCATGTTACTACTGCTTTATTCTTAGGTAAATAGACTGCACATTCTGCCTACCTTGTAGCATGTCTACAAGAGTATGAACTAGTGCTGCATAGTATGCCCTCTGAGAATGTTGATGTATGATAGAGTGTTGTAATAGAGGGTTTCAGAAAAAAATTAATTACAATCCATTATTAATAAAAATATAACTTTGATATCATAGTGGCATTAATTGCAGAAGCAAAATCACTTTTTACATAAAAGTTGAAATTAGGTCCCCATTTTGATGATGTATAAGTAGTAGTTTTGGAATCTTAATTTGACATATGTGTTAGGAATACCCATAGACCTATACAGTTGGTGAACAGATAGTCAAAAAGTCATTCTTCTATCCTAGGGGAATGTCAACTGATGCACCTATTTCAGTGTATCAGGGACTTGAAATGTCCTTTTTTGTTTTGACCAATTAATTCCTTTTTGGGGATTAGTCCTAAGGAAGACAGTTAATTTTTAAGTTATATGCATAAACATATTCATACTGTGTTATCTGTAATAATTGAAAACTGAGAGAGCAAAGGAAAATGTTCAGTAGAAAAAAAAGGATTTACTAAAATATGTCCATATAATTGAGTGATCTCCAATCATTTAATATTAGGTTCTCAAAGAATCTTAAATAAAATGTTCAAATGTTCAGTCAAAAATCTGGATTCATATTTGTAGTAGAGAAAAAAAGTATGACTAGAAATATGTGAAGGAAAAATCTCCAAAAGTTAAGTTGAGTTGCCCCCAAGTGATGATTGTATATATAATTTTCTGATCCTTTATGCAACTGTGTATTTTTCTAATTTGCTGTAATTAAAATGTATAACTTTTATACTGTGGGAGGAAAACAGATTTATTAAATGAGAAACCTAGAAAAAATAGTGATGCACTAGAATCTAGGAATCCTGTTTTCTAATTTCTTTAAGGGCACTTTGAGGGCTTTTGAATAGTGGTCCCATTTCAGGAGGTGGAATGGGCTGTGTTCCACCAGCAGATGATTTTGCTTGGCTAGCACTGGAAATTTAAAGTAATTTAAATTTGAATGTCCTTGGGAGAAGACACAGCCTCTCCAGTGTACCACCAGCCCCTGCCGATCTCTGTCTTACTCCTAGCCTGATTCATATATTAGTGTGGCCTTGTATGCCACTGAGATGCAGTTGTTCTATTTGTATAGCTTTGTATTCTAATGCTGTATACTTCTTTCAATAGAATGATTCATTCCAGCTTTTGGGTTTTGGTTTTTGTTTTGCTTACCTAGCAAATGATAATGGTAGTGGTGGTAATGATGTTGATCATAACAGTTAGCATTTGTTGAACCCTTATTTTTTGCCAGGCTTATAAAACTCAGGTCAAATATAATTTAATTTTCACAATTCTATAAGGCTAGGCATGTGCAATCCACCCCCACCCCCCTTTTTATTGATGAAACAACTGAAGCTCAGAGAGGTTAAAAATTTGTTAATAGTAGAACCAAGATTTGAAGCTAAGTCTACTTGGATTCAGTCTGTAGTCTTAATAGTTTTAAGTTGTATGCATACTGATTATACTTTAGCTGATTATACCTTATCACTAGAAGCCTTTAATCATGCTGCTTATATTATTGGAGTGAGGACTTGGTAACAGTTGCCATTTTGTTTATTAATGTCACAAACGAAAGGAGAAAAGGTTTTTGGTATTATTCTGTATATGTTTAATAAACTGTGCTATCTCATATTTAGTTTCTAATTGTACATTGTGTGTTAAGATATAGAAAGGAAATACTGGTATTTATTTACCATGGAAACTTGGTATAAATATTATTCTCTGTACTAAGAAATAGTATACCTATTTCTTATATAAAACTATGTTGACTTCAGATGTGTAATTTTGATATACTCAGTTCCTGCTACATAATGTGTTCAGAAACATTACATAACCCTACAATAACTAAGTGTATAAAAACAAAGCTTTCCGGTAAATACTTTAATATATAACTTTCATAATTTTATATACCTAATGCCTGTTATTTCACAAATATATTTCATTTTACCATTTGGTTTTCTTTTGGAAAAAGAGGCTAATTTGGGGTATTCTGATTAAAGGGAGAAAATTCATTTCTATATGGGACAAAAACATGTGCTTCCAAAATATTTAATAATCTCATGAGGGTTAAGGCACTTAACTGTGGTATCGGATTCCTGTTTAGGAAGTATGACATACTATTTTTAAATTATTTACAAGTGATGGGAAAAGGAAGAAAATCACAGAAGTAATCTCTGCTTTAAACTCTTAGGGAAAAGGGTGTTCACCAAGCAAATATAAAACATTTATTACACTAGTACTTTTTATGCTAGAACTTTTTCTAGCAGTACATGGAAAGTTAGAAAAGAAGAAAAAGCATTAAGTGAAATCCTACCACTGATGGATAACTGTTTGGAGGTGTGTAGAGGTAGCAGTCCTGAGCTCATATGTGTCAAAAAGGTATCTTACTCTTACAGTTGAATAATAGTTTCACTGGGTATAGAATTTTAGGTTGAAAATAATTCTTCAGAGATTTTATTGCATCCATTTTACTATCTTCATCATATACTGTCTTCTGTCATACTGATGGTGATCTGATTCTCATTCCTTTAAGGCTGACCTGTTTTTTACATCTCTGAAAGTTGTTTTGCATCTTCTCTTATATGCCTAGGTGCTTGCCTTTTTCCTTTCTTGGGGCTGGGCAGTTCTTGTATCTTTATAATGTGAAGATGTCTTTCGGCTCTGGAAAAATATTTGTGCTGTATATTTGATTTCTTCTCCTGTGTTCTCTAACTCCACTAAAGTAGGTTTGGGACCTCTTATGTGGAACCTCTGTGTCTCTTTTCAGAAGTTAATTCCTAAAAATTGCTTCCTTGATCTCTAATTCCCTTTATATGGTCTTATGATCTTATTTTTTGATTCATATTTTTATCTGCATTTTCTTTAATTTTCCTGAGAATACAAGCTAGAGGGCTTTCCCCTCTATCTCTGTTTCTACTGCTTTTTTGCTTGTTTTGTTTTTCTATTTTTTATATTGATGTCTCCTAGAATGGAGACTTTTATGGTTTCTTAAAGGAGCATTGGTGATCCCTTCCTGTCTGAGGATATGATGATACAAAGCTGAATTAGAGCTTTACTATATGTAGGTAGAGTTTGTTTCATTAGCAGGCTTTGTTTTATGGTGACCTCTTGAGAACACGTCGCTATTCTTAAACTGGGGAATGTCTTACATGCCACATTTCAGAAGACTTTTTCCCTGGGGCCTTTTCAGTTTCTTTAGTGAAGAATCCTAGTTTTTTCTTCTTTGGTGAGGGAAAGTAGAATATTTGGCTGGATAGGGGGAATATTTTGGATGCTGCTTGTGGTGAATTTGGAGATATACAGGGTTGTGTAGTTTCCCTTTAAAATTCATGTCTACCTGGAATCCCTGAATGTGACCTTATTTGGAAATAGGGTCTTTGTAGATATAATTAGTTAAGATGGGGTCATACTGGCTTACAGTGGGCCCTCATCCAATAACTAGTGTCTTTATAAGAAGAGAAAGCACACACACAGAGGAAGAACACTATGTGAAGACTGGACAGAGATTGGAGTGCTGTAGCTGCAAGCCAGGGAATGAATACCAAGGATTGTGGGCAACACCAGAAACTAGGGAAGAGGCATGGAACAGATTCTCCCTCAGAGCCTCCTGAGGGAACCAACTACCAGCATCTTGATTTGGAACTTCTAGGCTCTGCAACTATGCAAGACTACATGCATGTTGTTTTAAGCTACTCAGTTTGTGGTAATTTGTTAGAGCAACCTTAAGAAACTACAACGGGGGCGTGCAGCAGGGTAGCCTGAAGGACCTGACAAGCACACTCACCAGGCCTTTTGAATAGCATCTATTGCCTCTTAGCTTTTTTCATCTGGGGCCTACATAAAGAATTTCAAAGAGCCAGACCTCAGGCTTGAGAAAAGTATTAACAATCCTTATGCCATGAGGTTTTAGGTTTAAAGATTAGGGAAGTGTCAACCCCTCCCCTGGTATAAGTAGGGGTTAGAAAGGTTCAGTTGTGGTAGGGTGTGGCAGAGTTTTTTTTATCTCCACTCCTGTTCTCCTCTGCTACTCAGCATTTCTGGTTGGGGACTGCCAGTCCATCCCTAGCATAAAGAGGACTGTGGTCCCAGGACTTGCAGTTCCAATATTAGTGATGTTAGGAAGTAGCGACCTGATTCACCACTCAATTTCTGTCATGATTGATCATCTTAAGCACTGGGCTGCTTTTCCATGGCATGACGTACTGAAGGCCAACCCGCTGTGTGAAGCCAGGCTGCCAGGAGTCAGGCTTGTTAACTCCCACCTCTCTCAGAAGGCATCTATTTTACAGTCTGACTTTGAATTAATGCCCTAGTTCTTATCCAGTATAGTCTCTAGCCTACCCCAGGCCAGAGCCTCAGGTTCTGCCTGACTCGTGAACTCCCTCTTCAACTATGTCCCTTGCATGAATATGACAGCCTGTACCTCCCCTCTCATGACTTTCCTTTCTCAAAACACCTAATACTAAGGCCTTGAGGAAAATATGCTCCTAGCCTTTGAACTTTTTCTAGTAGCAGGTACATCATAGAGGCTTAGGCAAAGGAAAAAGCTCTGTCCTTCTTTTAAACTATCTTACCATTTTTATTATACTTTGTGGAGAAAAATTGTAGAACTCAAGCCTTTAAGTCCATTCCCTGTTAAGATGGAAAAGTATCTTAGGTGAGTTATCAATAGTTGAAAAGTATGTCTGACTTTTAGTAATAGCCATTATTAAAACAAGCATGGACCTGTTGTGGGTTTAAGTCACGTGGTTTTCTATGCTGACTATGCATTGGTTTCTAAATGTGTTTCTAACTTATTTCCATGGCTTGATGACCACTAATTCTTTTTCTACCTTTTCTTTACTTCTGGGAAGGTATTGCTTCAGTAGATTTTACATTGTAGAGTGAAACTCACCTCATTGTGACCCCTAACCTATGCAGTAAATCCTCGGAAATTAATTTTGGTTCTTTCTGATCTGTGCCCCCATATGACTCCCCCCAAGGTTTCATTATTAGATTTTGACAGCCTTTTAAATTTGTAAGTGCCACAAATTTGTCACTAGAAATGAATGAGTAAAAAGAAAATTCCTTGCAGTAGAGGATATGGGTAAAATATTTCAAGTGACAGATCTGCATCAATAATGTTAATGTTTATAGGGTGATGAAAACCATGTAAGTCTTAAGCCAGAATCTTGTTTCAGCTGAGTCCCAGAAATTTTGACCACAGAAGCCAAGGCACATTCCATTTATTCCAACAAACTTTTTTTCAGGTCCTTTCCAGCTGTCTGAAAGACAGTTGTCACTCTTGAATGCCTGAAACTTTAAATGCTTTTTCTACTTCAATATTAGTTAAAAGCAATGGAAACACTGTCTACAATTCCCAAGATGACTTTTGTCTTGCCTTGAGCTCCTAAAATGGAGAGCAGATTTGACAACGTTGTTTCGCCCTCTGCTCTTCTTGTTCATCATCTGGTGAGGCTTCTGAGAAATTTGCATCACTCTTTCTTTCTGTGCTGTCATGACAGAAGGTCGCCTTCACTGAGCCCTGAGTAGTCACATGGTCAGAGGCTTTCCTTGGGAGGAAATGATACCAGAGGAGTTCCCCCCATGGCTTCTGATTCTGGTGCAGAAGAGTATTAGTGTTTGGGGGACTGAGAAGTACATTCAGAGGAAATCTAGAAAAAAAATAACTGAAATTATCCTGAAGATGATGCCAGTTAGCTTCTCTGTTAATTTTTTAATTAAAAGAGAAGGATAAGTAACTTTAAGCCTTTATAGTATGGTCTTTTGTCCATTTGCATAATGTTTGATATTTTTTCTGGAAAAACATTAACAGAAAATGATTTATTAAAACTAAGCTGTTATAAAGTTTTCCTGAGAAATTAAAAGTAGCTCTTCAAAAAAAGAGAGAAGGAAAGAGAGAAAAATACCGGGATTAAAAATTACCACCATCTCACCTCCATTCCAAGCCTGTGCAGGTTTCCCTGTCTGTTCGTGCACTTTACCAAAGTCACTTGGAAGCAATACTATACAGTGTAGTAAGCATGATGATTTTATTTTGGAAATTCATGTCACACAAAGCATTACTGTATTACAAGTTGATGTGAGGACAAGGTTTTTGAATTGGGCCACTACATCATATTGTCCTAAGTCAGTAATAATTTATCAGTTCATTAGTATTTACAAAGTGCTTCATAGGGATAGAATGAGATTGTTCTTTCCCACTTATAACTAATGAAAGTAACGCAGCAAGCTGACATCTTTAATTGCTTAGTCTTTCTCACTACCTTTTATTCGTATTTATTACCCAAGGTTAGGATAGCATGGGCTCTGCAGTCCAGCTGCCTGATTCCAAATTTTGCCTCTGCCATTTACCAGCCTGGTGACTTTGGGCAAGTTACCAAGTTTCCCATCATCATCATCATTCCTAGTGTAGAATAGTAGAGCATTAGCACTAAAAAGGGTTTTAAGAATGTAGCAAACCCAATGTTCTTATTTTCTAAAGAAACTGAAGGCTAGAAAATCCACTACTTTTAGTTATAACTAGAACAGTGATCTTTTAACTTAACTTCTGTGATCTTTTTACTACAACAGTTTCCAGACTTCTGATTTCATGGACTAGTAAAATAAGTTTTAAAAAATTTGTAGTCTTGGTAGCCAGTCTCCAACACAGTCCTCGGTAATCCCTGCCTGTTGGTATTAACACCCTGGTGTTGTACCTTCCCACATTGTTTGTAAACAGTAGAATGTGGCAGAAAGACATGCTGTGTCACTTTGAGATTAAGTTATAAAAGACACTGTGGTTCTGTCTTGGATGCTTTCATTCGCTTGGATCACTCACTGTGAGGGAAGCCAACTTCCATGTCATGAGCAGCCTTAGGAGAGAGCCGTATGAAGAGGAACTGAGGCTCAGCATATGAGGAACTTGGCCTTCTGCCAACAGTAATGTGAATGAGCCATCTTGGAAATGGATCCTTCAAAGCCCACTCAGGTCTTGAGATGATTTCTGCCCCAGCTGAGATCTTGACTACAACCCCAGGAGAGACCCTCCTGAGAGCCAGAACCACCTTGCTAAGCTGCTCCTGGATTCCTGACCTTCAGAAGCTGTGTGAGATAATAAATGTTCGTTGTTTTAAGCTGCTAGATTTGGGGGTGATTTGGTACACAGCAGTGGATAACTAATGTAGCAGGGTTAGGGAGAACTGATATATTTCCCAATTTTTTCCTTGTCACAGACAAGGAAAAGAGAAAGAATTACTTTTTAGCACCAAAATAGTAGTACTACCAAATCACAATGTTCTAATTATACAGTAAAGGATAGTTTAAACTGAATACATTTACCTTGTTGAAAACCTTTCACATTGTTCTTGTTTTCATTTTGCTGTTGACCACTGAAAACTTTGTCATGAACTGACATTTGGGAACCATTGTACTTCGTCATACTGTACTTCAGTTAGTGATCTTCAACTTCGCCTTCTTTTGTGTCCTCAGGTGTTTGGTGAATAAAGGAAATTTTATCTTTTGAAATGCGGCTTTAGAAAAATCAAACTGAGGAAACTCAAGTTGTATTTTTTTTTCATGGTAGAAGGTACAATAACACCTAAAAACTATCCCAACTTTAATTACTCTATCCAGTTTTCTCTGTATTTAGATTTTCTCATCTGTAAACTAAAGGGTATACTATATATGACGTCTTACATATGACAGTCCCAAAATTTTGAGATTCCAATAGATGACCTTTGGACATCATTCTTTTCTCCTGTATTTTTTGTCAACAAAAGGGAGGTGGCAATCATAAAGTCTTTGCTTTTCCATTTTAAAAAAAGGCAGTTGTTGAAAATCAAAATTAAAACCTCGTGAGGACTAATATAGCTACCCAGAAGGAGAAAGAGGGAAAACCAGTGGTGGAAAGGACATACTCCTTTTCCTTCTGACTCTAACATGTGCATTCTTATAACTTTCATACTTAAAACTCCTAACCTCCATACTTACACTGTTCTGCCACTGTGAAGAAACCAACCAGGAATGGAAATGTCTCAAAACAGTCAAGTTCCCTTTGAGAAAGAATCGCATCTGTCATTTATAGCTGAGCTGGTTATTGGCAAATCATAATTATTTTCAGTGGATCAAATAAAATGCTGTAATTGATCCTTCTTCATGACTGAAGAATAGAAAAATTAGAGGGAAAGGGAGTAGGAGAAACTAAATTATAGCTTCATAGTAGAGAAGACTAGTGTACTGTCAAAGCAAGTTGCCATGTAGTTCCTTAAAAAAATCTATCCTTTTTTTTGTTGTTGTTATTTTATAGATAACTTTACCATTTACATAAGATTTGGAATAACAATAGGATACAGGATTTTAAAAAGCGTATCTATTTTGTTAATATTTTTAGTCATGATAAGCTTTATGAATAAATAGAAAATATTACCTTGTAAACAAAAAAAGTGTGTTCCTGATTATTACAAAACCTTACCTTAAGAAATAAAATACGTAAAGTCAATGGGTTTTCTTGCAACCCCAGCAGGAGAGCTGGAATTTGCATTGCCAGATCAAGTAATTATACTTATGAGAAACAGAGAGCCATGGTATTTAACCACTTGGGCTCAAGAGACAGACCATTTGCTTTCAACTACATGCTTGCAGTATGACCTTGGGCAACTTACTTAACCTCTTTGTGCCTGTTTCCTCTTCCGTAAAATGGAGGTAATAATATAACAATAATAACAACAACAGGGTTGTGAGGCTGAATTAAGTTAGCATTATAAAATTCTTGATACCTGTTAGCACCCAATATAAATATTTTCTGTTGTTATTACTATAAAATGTATTTTCTTGTACAGGGATTTTGAAGAACTTTGAAGGATGAGTATAGCATCTCTGCAGTACTTTCTATTTTGCCTCTTTGTTGCAATAACAATTATGGCAATGATAACCAAATTTTGAATTCTCACTTGAAAATTCAGCCCTGTTACAGACTTTTAATTATGGAGCCCCATCACTAAAGATTAAGCACTGCATCCAATGAGACTTACCATATATACATAAAAGATAATCTGGAAGTAGCATTCCTTATAAAACAAGTAGGTAATTATCATCTCCTCCCCTTTTTTAGACGAATTTCAGAATTACTTTCCTATAGCAACTGCAAAAGAAATAATTCTTTTTTCTTAATCATTTATGTAGCTGTTAATAATATGGACATTATTACTTCTGTCCCTTGATGCTGCTGGATCCTCTCCCTATGCTCTGCCTCCCTCCCATGGCTTTAGATATTTAGTATGTTTGTCTTATTTGCACAATAAACAGTTCATACTTAGAATGCTTCACCACAGATCTCTCTCCTGAACTCCAAATCCATATATCCACCTACCAACCTGACCCTTCAATTTGGAAGCCTAATAGACTTCTCAAACTTAATGTGTGTAGAAAAGAACTCTTGACCTCCCTCTGCTAACCTCCCTGCCTCCCCCAAATTTAGTGAAAACCACCAAACTTTCTCTCCCATCTTTCCCTATTTCTACTGATGGCACCACCATCTACCCAATTAGTAAAGATACAAACCTATTCTCTTTAAATATTTACTTTTATTAAACTCCTTGATTCTTCTTTTGCTTCAGCATCCACCAATATTAACTCCATCGACCTCTTTCCACCCCAGGCACCTGACTCTAGACAACCATCATCTCATCTTGGTATACTGAAAAAGTTTCTTACCAGACTCCCTGCTTCCACTTTTGTCTTTTTTCAGTCCATTTTGTGCATTTTTGATAATTATGTCAGATTCTGTCTCTATCCCCATTGTAGTTAGAATAAAATTCAAACTCCTTGCCATGTTGCCATGGGAAGTATAAGATCCTCTTCTACTCCAGCCTTATTTCTGACCACTTTTCTTACTTCCCATTACATCCTGGCCACACTCCCCCCCACTTCACTTTCATGAACACTGTAGCTCATTCCCACCTCAGGGCCTTTGCACTTGTTTTTTCAGCCTAGAATGTTCTTTCTCTGGCTTTTTGCATGGGTGTCTCCTTCTAATACTTTGTTTTAATGTATTTCTTCAAAGATTCACTTCCCAGTCACCCAAGTTGCCACTTCTCACTCCTTTGATTATCATGTTACTTTATTTATTTCCTTTGTAACATTATTAAAAGTTATAATTTTTATTTATTTAATTATGCCTTGTCTGTTTGTTGCTATACTCCCATTAATTAGAACAAGGTTAGGCACAATGCAGACACTTGGTAAATATTTATAACATTTATCAAATGAATCAATGAATTCTTGTCAGCAATAGAAAGTTTGTTTTTTATTTGCTTGCTTTTATGTCTGTTCAAGGCACTTCCAAGCTCATTTAGGTTGTTGGCAGAATTCATTTCCTGGCTGTATGACTTGAAGACCTCACTTTTTCACTGGCTGCTGGCTGGAGACTTGCTCTGAGCTCCTAGAGGCCACCCACAGTTCTTGCCACATGGGCTTCCTCAATATGGCTGCTTACTTCATGAAGAAAGTAGGAGAATCACCTTTCCTCTATATTGTAACCTAGTCACAGGAGTCACATCCTACCACCTTTGCCATATTCCACTGCTTTGTAGCAAATCTTAGGTCTTGCTCACACTCAAGGTGAAGGGACTATACAAGGAGTAAACACCAAGAGGTGGGTATCACTGGGGGTCACTCAGGGTTTTTCTGCCACAGGTATTAATGATAATGTCAGTTTCCATAAGTGTGACCTGGGTCAATGTGACTTTTCAAGAGAGTAAGGCTTACCCCCTCCTCACATTGGAATGAGGGACTTTGTTTACCTCTGAAATTTTCTATTCCCAACCACAGATAATTATTACAAACCTACTCTTAGGAACCAAAGACACTCCCACCTCAAAGACAAGGAAAGAAGTGTTTTTTTTTAAATCAATATATAAAAGGGAAACACAGAAAGAAGGCAGCTAAACTGCCTTTCTCTACACCCCCCCCCCCCATTTCTTTTCAATATCAGAAAACACTTTCATACTAAAATGGAAGTAAGTTACTAATTCATTGAAAACCCAAATTTACTTAACAAAAACTGTCAGTTCTAAACTGAGATTTTGCTCTACAGATTATTCCCTTTGGTGGTTTGAGAAATGAATATGATGTATTTGTGCTTTGGTACTGCTTACATGACTGATCCTATAAGGTCCAGTGTTTTCTTCTTATGCCCTAGACTTTCTTGGTAAAGAGGAGTTAGGAGCATCTGTATCCCTCTTCCAAGTTCTAGAATTCTCCAATTTGTATTTTCTTTGGCTCTGTGGCCTAACCCTTGTCCATGGCCCAGTACTCTATGGATCAAATGGGTTTGATTTTGCCCAGTTCTGCCATCACCCATAGAGAATTTTGAGAAAATGAGTCATACTGCATTGAGCCTTAAAGGAAGGATTATATGTCAAATGTAACATTTTCATATCAAAAAGTATTTTTTCCCCTAAACCCATTAGTTGTGTTAAGGTATACATCTGTATCAAGGTATGGTCTTTGACCTTTCTGGTAGAGGTACCTAAAGTAGTTTCCGATCGTGGTCATTGTGAGATTGTCTATGGTAAAATGAAGTTGCGTGCATGGCTCACAAGTCTTGACCTAGGGTCTGGCAAATGGGGACTTTCTCCCCAAGGGTTTCTTTGCATTCTGGGTCCAAATCTCCCACCTTCTTTGGTCTCTTTTTATTGTGGAAAAGGATGCTGTACTTTGGCCCATATTCAAAAGTTTAATTGAGTTCCCAGGAAAAAGAAGGACAAGCTTTTCTAATTAAAAGTATCTAGTCTATGACTAAAGTCTGAGTTAGCAGGAACTCAGAAACTGTTTGCCAGAGGATTTGGTGGCTCAGAGTGAGAGTGCCTGTGGCCATGGTCAATCTTAGCATGTTATGTTAGGGCATCTAGGATTTCATGTAGAAATTTTACCCTCTGAGCTTGCTATTGATTGGTGCCTGCTAACAAAGGTTTTTCTATAATAGGAATTTATATTTTAATGCTGTAATGCCCTCAAGCAATTTCTTGTCACTACTATCTCCTTTTATTTTAAGATAACTCTTTTTCTTAAACCAGATTCCTGCCTTCAGCCAAAAGAATCCAAAAGCATAGCTGCTGGAAATTTGCCCCTGGTTGTTCCTTCTTTTATCCAATTAAGTTGTTACTTGTTGAATACGTACCATGGGCTAAGAAGCCTGGTGTTAGGAAGTGTAAATACAGAGAAAAGTCAAAGTGGCCAGCAAATGATCCTCAGCTAAAGGATCCTCAGAGATGCTCAGCTAAACCAGTATTCAAGGAAGTGCTAATTAAAAGAGTGGTAGGATTGAGCACCTACTGTGTGCCAGGATACAGACACGAACAAAGTATAAATATTTATTTTACAACAAACCTGTGTACAGCAGATTATAATAAGTACTGTGGATAAAAATAAAATAGGAAATAGGGATAAGAGTGGTGTGGGGGAAAGAGTTTTGGAGCTTGTTCTTCGCTCCCACTGGTGCAGAAGGCTAGGTGTGGAGTGATCATTTGAGATGATGTGCAGCTTTTGTTACAGTCATGTGGTAACAGCGACAGTCAAATAAAAGGGGACCTTACCTTTCCCTATTAACACTCTAACCCCTTGGAGACACAGTAATGTGGATCCTGAGGCTGGCAGTGTCAGGGAAAAATTTGATGTCCGTATTTGGAAAAAATGTATTGTCCATAATATTAATGGACTGGAAGCCAATTCATATCTGGCTGCACATGTGGTCACATACGCATATGTATATCACATATGTATGTGAGTTTGGGGAAGAAGTATCTTTAGATCTTACTACTAGAAATATTAAGTAGCCTAGTTCCTACAGTTTGGGGAGGGAAAAAACTTTTTTTAAATTTGCATTAGTACCTCCTTTATTCTGTAACCTTTGCCTCTCCCCCAAACAATTTAAGCCCTAGGCTGTCAGAATTTCTGTGCTTAAGAGTCTCTCTGTCTCTCTCTTGTTCTCGCACTCTCTCTTACTGTCTCTCTCACACATACACATGCACATGCACACACACAGACACACGCATTTCAGATCAGATTTTCCACATACTGTTATACTTTTAATTTACTAGAAGGGAAATTTCTCTTTTGTAGCTGAATCTTTGCACCATAAATTTTTCTGAAGTCCACTTTTATAACTAAGCTATAAATCTTTAAAAATAGAGATTTACAGTGGATATGTCAACTCCTTTGTATTATGTCAGGTCAAAATGTCTACCTAATTGGTATGCATTTGTTGGTGCAGATGTGATAAGCCAGGATTATATTTTAGTCCAGGCCCTATACATGACCATACATGGGGCAGATAGGTGTGGTTCAGTTCAGATGTGTTAATGTTTTCCTTTATTTATGGTAAATTAGTGGTGTGAGGCATTGGTTTGGAAAAGTAAGCGGGCAAGACAACATTAAGGATTTATGGACCTTAGCCACTATTGCCCCTATCTTTCCAACACCATGTATTGGACTTTATCCACTAGGGGACATAAGAGCACCTACTTAGAAGAAAGAAGGAAAGCCAGACAAGATTAAATTTTAAACACTGGGCTGTTAGGATAACATGTGAAGAGACTGATTTTTTAGCTTCATGATTCATAAAGAAGTTACACATTTTGTTTAAATTTTAATCATCATGGGAGACTTTTAAAGGCAGAATCAGTATCTTATGTTAATTATGGGATGAAAACCAAACATCAGCTAAGATAAGTTTGTGTCATCTAACTGCATGTTCTTTTTCATTAACTAAGTTACCATGTGATCTTCTGAACCTATACCTAGAATGATTCTGACTTTGAAAGTTACAGTATATAGAAGGGAATTACCTTTTAGGTTCAGGAGGTGAGACATCTGGAGAGGACATCTATCCAAAGATTTCAAAGAACAAAAAACAAACCAGCAGTGGTCTGTATTTTGTACCCCAGCTACCTGCTCTAAAGCTGTGAATCCTGAGAGAGATCTGTAATTAAGGGCATCACTGTTCCCTCCTCACATGATTATCTGGCTTAATGGTTCAGAAACCTAGATTGAATTTTTGTTTATAGTTTTTTTTTAGGTATAATCTACATATGGAAAAGGGCAAAGTGATGGAGTGCAGTGAGTTTTGAAAAATGCATAACCTACATCTATCAAAACATAGAACATTTCTGTCATCCCAGAAAGTTTACTCCTACCCCTCCCTTCTCACACATAGAGCACACTGTTCTGATTTGTTCACCACATATTAGTTTTGTCTGTTGTAGAATTTTACATAAATGAAACTACACAACATATGCTCCATTGCACCCAAGTTTTTCCAGTCAGCCAACCATCTGTAAGATTCACCCATGTTTTTGCAGGTATTAGTAGTCTGTTCTTTTTTTGTTGCAGAATAGTGTTCCATCATACATGCCACATTTTTAAATCCATTCTCGTATTGATGGACTCCTGAGCTCTCCCTCATTTTTGGCTATTAATGAATAAAGCTTATATAAGCATTCTTGTACATGATTTGGATGGGCATATTATAAAGTATTCCCTTAGGTAAACATCTAACAGTTAAATTGCTGCTAGTGTTTTGAAG
Organism: Smutsia gigantea; assembly: GCA_032199065.1. Lineage (NCBI taxonomy): Eukaryota > Metazoa > Chordata > Mammalia > Pholidota > Manidae > Smutsia > Smutsia gigantea. The sequence continues at coordinate 542,927 of JAVSCE010021795.1, read as the reverse complement.
TTCTGTAATTAGGCAATACACATGTTCTCTGGTAATAGTCCTTGTGTTAAAGTTTTTCTTGTCTGATATTAATACAGTCACCCTAGTCCTTGTAGTCTTAATGTTTCATGTTACATCTTTTTCCATCCTTCTAGTTCCAACCTGTTTTTTCATTATATTTACTACATGTCTCTTGTGGACAACATATAGTTATATCTTGATTGACAATCTTTGCCTTTTAATGAAAAGCATCTACTTCATTAGCATTTAGTGTGTTAAAACGGTTGAGCTAAATTCTACAATTTCGCTATTTGTTTTTGTTATATGTCCTGTCTGCTTTTCTATCTTCTGTTCTTACTTTTCTACCTTATTTTGGCAGAAAATCAAATAATTTTTAGTTTTCCATTTTAATTCTTCTATTGACTTTTCACCTTTACTTCCTTGCATTTTTTTAGTGGTTACTCTAGGTATTACAATTTATATTCTTTTCTTTTCACAGGCTACTTAGAGTTAATATTATACCACCTCACTACCATCCATTCTTTGTGTGATTATATTCATATATATTAATCCCAGAGTGCAGTGCTATAATTTTTGCTTTAAATGGTCATGTCTTTTATGTAATATTAAAATACATACACAGAAGTATATTTTTATCCACATATTCACCATTTGGTGTCAATTTACTTTAGCCTGAAGAATTCCCTTTAATATTTTTTGTGATCTAAATCTGCTGGCAATGAGTTTTCATTTACCTAAAAATGCCTCTAATTTTCCTTCATCTTTGAAAGATAGAATTTTGGGTCAACAGGTTTTTTCGTTTTATTTTTGTTTTGTTTTTGTTTTTTAATGTAGCACTTTAAAGTTGTCATTTCTTTGTCTCCTGGCCTGTGTTGTTTCTGATAAGTTAACCATTTCTCATGTTGTTGTTCCTCCATATGTAATATATACTTTCTTTCTGCCAGTTTTCATGATTGTCTCTTTATCTTTGTTTTCCAGCAGTTGACTATAATATTCCTAAGTGTGGTATCTTTGTATTTATCCTTCTTTGAGTTCATTGATCTTCTTGGAGCTGTGTTACATTTTTCAAAAAATTTAGGAAATTTTGGTAGTTACTTCTTCAAATATTTAGCTACCCTATTCTCTCATCTCCAGTAACACATATTTAGATACTTTGATGTTGACCAACAGGTCATTAAGGTTCTGCTTTTTTTATCCTCTTTTTTCTGTTCTTCACATAATTTCTTTTGATCTCTATTCATGTTCACAGACTCTTCTGCTTATGTCCAATCTGCTGTTAAACCTGTCCTGTAAAAATTTTTTTTCAGGTACTATATTCTCAGGTCTGGATTAAACTTTTGGTAATTTATTATGATTCCTATTTCTCTGCTGCTGTTTCCCATCTGTTCATTTATGACCATATTTTCTTTTAAGCCTTGGATCTGCATTGAAGTTCATGTCTACTGTTTCCAGTATCTGGGTTATCCTAGGTTGGTTCCTATTAATTGATGGTTCTCTGTCCCCACTTTGTTATGGGTCATATTTACCTGACTTTGTATGTCTAGTTATTTTTTATTGTATGGTGGGCATTATGGATGTTATGTTGTTGAGATTACAAACTTTGTTTTCTTTTAAAGAATGTTGAATTTTGTTCTGGCAATCAGTTAATTTACTATGAGAACAGATTGAATCTTGTAAGGGTTGTTTTTGACTTAAACTTTAAACTTTTTTTAAGCTTTATATTTAGAACAATTTTTAGGTTCACAACAAAACTGAGTGGAGAGGCAGAGGGCCCTTAAACCTCTTACCCTCACATATGCACAATCTCCCCCACTATCAAATATCCTGCACAGAAGTGGTACACTTGTTAGAATCAGTGAACATACATTGCAACATCATTATCACTCAAACTCCATAGTTTATATAAACTCACAGTTTATATTAAGGGTCGCTCTTGGTGTTGTACATTCTGTGGGTTTTGACAAATGTATAAATGACACATCCACCATTATAATGTCATACAGAGCAGTTTTACTATCCTAAATATCTTCTGTTCCTCTGATTCCCTAAAAATCTGCTGATTCCTTCATCCCTTCCTTCTAGCCTTTGGCAACCACTGATCTTTCTTATTGTCATCAGAATTTTATCTTTTCCAGAATGTGATGAGTTGGGATCATACAGTATGCAGCCTTTTTAGATTGGTTTCTTTCACGTAGTAATATGCACTTAAGGTTCCTCCATATCTGTTCATGCTTGAATAGTACATTTCTTTTTAGCACTGAATAATATTCCATTGCTTGGATGTACCACAGTTTATTTACCTGTTTGCCTACTGAAGAACATCTTACTCACTTCCAAGTTTTAGTAATTATGTATAAAGCTGTTTTTGTCTTCTGGAAGAGACTGTAGAGAATTAATATAACTTTTTCCTTAAATGTTTAGTAGAATACACCTGTTAACCCATCTGGACAAAGTTTACTTATAAACTTTGTTAGATTAGGTGTAGAGTAGCCCTCACTCTAGGACTAGAAAGCTTACCACTAATAAGGTCTGGCCTCTGGGGAATCAGTGGAATACCTGGGTGTTCAGCAAAATCTCCCCACTGTGGCTGATAGGGTATCCTTGTCTCCCAGCTCTGTGTAATACCAGGAATCTATGTACAGCCTAAAACTCAGAGGCAGCTATTTCTGCCTGGTCTTGTAGAGTCTTGTCCTGGCTCCTTGAGTGTATGCAACTTAGTATTTAGCTAAATATTTGCATGGTCTCATTCAAATCTAGAGTTTTGCTGTTCAAAGCTCCATTCTCTCTGTTTTCCTATTCCTAAACTCCAGTCACTTTAGCAGTCCTGAACTCCAGTTTCTGTTTACCAGCTCAGTAAGACTGTTGTGTTTTGTTTGTACGCCCTCCTCGTACCACAGTCTACAAAGTGTCCTCAGTGGTTGTGGGCAACTATGGGGCTCATTTATGTAGTTCCCCTCTCTCTGGAATCATAATCCTACACTGCCTGTTGTCTAACATCTAAAGATAATTGCCAAATACATTTGCCCAGTTTTTTAGTTTATGGTAAGGAAAATACTCTAGTATCTATTACTCCATCATAGCTAAAAGTAGAAGTCTTGTTTGATTTTTTTCAGAAATTTCTTTGACTAGGTTACAGGTCACATATGTAGGCCAAGACTCCATAAGGCCTAGCACAGAAAAGCTGCTGGAACTTTGTGAGCTGAATGGTGATTCCAGAAGTCATACATTGCCCTGGAAACAAGGAGTACTGGCCATCTAAAGTGGGGAGACCTCACTGAACTACTGTGGGTACTCCTGTGAGACCCTCAGAAGAGCCATGTCTTAGGAATGGGGCTATTCTAGCCCTGGAGTCATAGTGGAAGGTTGGTTTTTGGTTTTGCTTTTGGGTTTTTTTGGTATCATTAATACACAATTACATAAGCAACATTGTGGTTACTAGATTCCCCCCATTATCAAGTCCCCACCACATACCCCATTACAGTCACTGTCCATCAGCATAGTAAGATGCAATAGAATTACTACTTGTCTTCTCTGTGCTATACTGCCTTCCCCATCCCCCACTACAATATTTGTGCTAATCATAATGCCCCTTATTCCCCTTCTCCCTCCCATCCCCCCTTCCCCCCCACAGTCCCTTTCCCTTTGGCAACTGTTAGTCCATTCTTGGGTTCTGTAAAGTCTACTGCTGTTTTGTTTCTTCAGTTTTTGCTTTGTTCTTATGCTCCACAGATGAGTGAAATCATTTGGTACTTGTCTTCCTCCACCTGGCTTATTTCACTGAGCATAATATCCTCTAGCTCCATCCATGTTGTTGCAAATGGTAGGATTTGATTTCTTCTTATGGCTTAATAATACTCCATTGTGTATATGTACCACATCTTCTTTATCCATTCATCTACTGATGGACACTTAGGTTGCTTCCATTTCTTGGCTATTGTAAATAGTGCTGCGATAAACATAGGGGTGCATATGTCTTTTTGAGACCAGGAAACTGCATTCTTAGGGTAAATTCCTAGGAGTGGAATTCCTGGGTCAAATGGTATTTCTATTTTGAGTTTTTTGAGGAACCTCCATACTGCTTTCCACAATGGTTGAACTAGATTACATTCCCACCAGCAGTGTAGGAGGGTTCCCCTTTCTCCACATCCTCGCCAACATTTGTTATTCTTATTCTTTTCTATGTTGGCCATCCTCACTGGTATGAGGTGATATCTGATTGTGGTTTTAATTTGCATTTCCCTGATAATTAGCACATCTTTTCATGTGCCTGTTGGCCATCTGAATTTCTTCTTTGGAGAATTGTCTGTTCAGATCCTCTGCCCATTTTTTAATACGGTTATTTGCTTTTGGGTGTTGAGGAGTATGAGTTCTTTATATATTTTGGATGTTAACCCCTTGTCAGATATGTCATTTACAAATATATTCTCCTATACTGTAGGATGCCTTTTTGTTCTACTGATAGTGTCCTTTGCTGTACAGAAGCTTTTTAGCATGGTGTAGTCCCATTTGTTCATTTTTAATGTTTTTTTACTTGCCTGAGGAGATGCATTCAGGAAAAAGTTGCTCATGTTTATATGCAAGAGATTTTTGCCTAGGTTGTCTTCTAAGAGTTTTATGGTTTCGTGACTTACATTCAGGTCTTTGATCCATTTTGAGTTTACTTTTGTGTATGGGGTTAGGCAATAATCCAGTTTCATTCTCTTACATATAGCTGTCCAGTTTTGCCAACACCAGCTGTTGAAGAGGCTGTCATTTCCCCATTGTATGTCCATGGCTGCTTTATCATATATTAATTGCCCATATGTGGTTGGGTTTATATTAGGGCTCTCTAGTCTGTTCCATTGGTCTATGGGTCTGTTCTTGTGCCAGTACCAAATTGTCTTGATTACTGTGGCTTTGTAGTAAAGCTTGAAGTTGGGGAGCATAATCCCCCCAGCTTTATTCTTCCTTCTCAGGATTGCTTTGGCTATTCGGGGTCTTTTGTGATTCCATATGAATTTTAGAATGATTTTTTCTAGTTTGTTGAAAAATGCTTTTGGTATTTTCATAGGAATTGCATTGAATCTGTAGATTGCTTTAGGCAGGATGTCCATTTTGACAGTATTAATTCTTCCTAACCATGAGCATGGGATGTGTTTCCATTTACTGGTATCTTTATTAATTTCTCTCATGAGTGTCTTGTAGTTTTCAGAGTATAGGTCTTTCACTTCCTTGGTTAGTTTTATTCCTAGGTATTTTATTCTTTTTGATGCAATTGTGAATGGAATTGTTTTCCTGATTTCTCTTTCTGCTAATTCATCGGTAGTGTACAGGAATGCAACAGATTTCTGTGTGTTAATTTTGTATCCTGCAACTCTGCTGAATTCAGATATATTAGATCTAGAAGTTTTGGAGTGGATTCTTTAGGGTTTTTTATGTACAATATCATTTCATCTGCAAACAGGGACAGTTTAACTTCTTCCTTGCCAATCTGGATGCCTTGTATTTCTTTGTGTTTTCCAATTGCCATACCTCAGACGTCTAGGAAGGTTGGGTTTTAAAAATTAGTTTCCATTTGTCTTGTGCAGACCAAAAAAGGCAGTCATTGTCCCAGGGATCTTTCTGTCAAATTGGCTTGAATAAGTTGATTTACGTTAAATAGTATAAGTTAATACAAACTGGGTGCCTCAATACTGAGGTAGTAATAAAGCAGTCTTCAGCATCCTTTCTATGTGCTTCATCAGAGGAGGAGGATTTACAAAGAGAATGTCCTTCTGTTGTCACTTTTTCTCCTCTTATGATCACATGGCCATACTTAAATCTATGTTTCTAGATCTGGAAAAATCCTGTAGTGCTGAAAGACTAATGCCCTTTGCCATCTTAATCTCAGAACTCTATAGGCACAATGAGTTGTTCACTGTATGGTTTATTCATTTAAAAAATAAAAATGTTCTGCTAGTGTTAAAAGTACTTGTTTTTAAACAGAATATGCTAACGAAGAAATATATTTTAAGAAAGTATTTGTCCTGACACAAGTAAAAATGTATGATGCAGTAGAGCTGGAACACATAGGTTTTTAAATGGGTCCGGGTCCAATACATTGTTTCTATGGTGCTGAATGTTGTCTTAGTCTTTGAAGGGAGTATATAAAGACCTCTTGAATAGTGGATTTGAAGAACTGGAGGCGGAGCTACTCTTAAGCACACATATTCTGTTTTCTCAAATGTTTTCCATTCTGTCTCTTCTGTCTAATAGGTTATTCAACACACACTCCCCAGATGACTTCTTTAAACTGTCATATTTCAGTAAATGAAAAGTAGATGCAAGACAAGGAAATACCCTTGCTTTATTTGAAATCGGCTAGGCCCTCCCTGTAAAACTTCTGAGCATCTTTAATTCCTAACTGCCTTTTGTACCTTGGCACTAGTAAGAGACAGGAAGGGACATGAATGAGCATTGCTAAAGAAAAATACTCAAAAATATTGCATCAGAAAACCACTGGGAAATAAACTTAAAATTCAATATGGTATAAGCAAAGTGAAATTTTGTTGCTATAGAAGCTATAGTCCACAATGTTTCATCTGGAAGGACTTTTTAAAAATAATTGAGATGATTTTAGTGCTTCAGGACAGAAAAAAGCAATTTGGATCAGCAATTCCTCAGAAGTTTGTGGTAGAGTAATAATAAAAATGTGGATTCTGACCTCAAAAAAGCTGACTGGCATAAATGACTGCTTATATTCTTTTTTAAAAATCTCATAAATTTTAGGTAAAAAATATAATGGCCCAAACAATGTTTCCTTGAATTTAAAACAGAGTATTTATACTTTTTATTCAGAGTTAGGTAACTTTTAAAAAATGCCAATTCATTTTTCCTGGAATTTGGTCCTTGACAATTAGCACAGTGTTGGGGTCCCCTTGCCCCTTATACTAATGCCTGTTAGTGGCATGACGTGTCACATCTTGGCTTTCAGCAAATACAGATTGAGCTTCTCAGAGACATAGAATTCACATACTTTTTCCTGTACTTTCAACACCTAGCACAACTAGCACAGTGTTTGGTACATAACAGTTGCTTAGAAAATGTTTTAGAATGTCAAAATCATAAAGCAAAGTGCTCCTGCTTTAATGTCAAAGAATTATGGGAACAAGATGGAACTTTGTTCAATATTCCCTCCCCTAAACATACACAATTTTTACTTTTAGAAGATAATGTTAACTCTGGTTCTTTCTAAGCAAAAAGTTGGGGAAGAATGTGGGCAAAAACCAGGATTATCAATGATGGCAGTCCTTGCAGGCATTTTTCTTACATAAGACTAGCTGCTGGAGGGAATAAAAAATAATTTCAATTCTAGTATCTTGGATCTCTTTTCTTACAGGGCTTTTTGGTAAAATAACTGTCTGTGTTATGCTTTTTAATAACTTCATAATAGTTAATGTTGTGGCTATTCCATAATATATTGGTATCAGTCCCTTTTGGGTGAATTTTTAGGTTATAAATACACATAACACATACATATCTTTGCACATGTGTCTTGCTGTTTCCTTAGAATCCATTCTTATGTAGGAAGATGCATGAAATCATATACACATTTTGTACAGTTAATGTGAGGATTAAATTAGATACTTCTACAAAACTTTATAACAATTCCTGACCTTAGAAAAATAAGAAAAATCTTAAGAGTGCTTGGTAGTATGGTTATTGTTAGTAGTTCTTATTGTCTCAATCTTCCCACTAGACTTTGAGCCCTGAGATAAGATGACTGATGCAGGTAGAAAAATATCAGAGATCCTAACTCCAGGTGGCTTGAACAGTAAGGAAACTTATTGTACTTTGTTAAACAATAAGGAAATTTCATTACTTAGAAGCTTAACCAAGTGGTGAGTCCAGAACCGGTTAACACAGGATCTCAAGTGTATCATGAAGAACCAGAATGTGTGCCAGCCGCCATCCTCAGTGAGTCAGCTTCTCTTCAAGCTAGCCCCAATCACATGATACAGTGCTTACCCTGGCTTCAGGAGCCATACTTGAAATGAAAAAAAGAAAAGACCAGCTCTTCATAAGGGTCTATATTTAAGAGCAGTGAAGTCTTTTTCTGAAGCCCCCAGCAGACTTATCTTACATTTCATTTGCCATAATTGAATAAATGGGATGGGACCACCATGATTGGCTCAGACCACTATTTTCCATACCTTTTGATCATTACACACAGTAGGAAATATTTTGTGTCATGACCAAGACACCCACCACACATATATTTGTGTAGCATATGTTTATGTGTCTCTATACAATTGAACATAATTCAAAATAAAACGTCTCAAAATAATACTTACCTTTCCTACCTAGAATAAAGTTAAAATTTATTGTATTTATATTTAAATATAAGGGTTTTTCAACTCTCAAATACAAAAATTAGGGAAGATTTAATTTAATGTATAGATATATGGTGTTAATGAATTTGTTCCAGTCCAGAACACATGAGGACAATGAGCAGATATGGTAAACTGTTAAACCCCTTCTTTTAAATTTGATTGAGTCAAGATTTAAAACACTTTTTCACACAAATAGGTCATTGTGAGCATAACTTGATCTTTAGTAATAATTGTTATAGGCAAAATCATCATTCAGAGAGGCAGGATACACAGTACATGAACACTAGGAGTTGGGGAGCCATCTTGAAAGCTGTCCAGCTCAGAGTATAAAAAGATAACTGAATATAATATATGATCCTGGATTAAATTCTGGACTGAGAAGGAAATGCTATAAAGTACAATTGGGACAACTGATGAAATTTGAGTATGGGCTGTGTATTAGAAATAATATTGCATTTATGATAACTTTCCTGAATTTAATTATTCTACAGTGTTATGTATGACAACGTCGTTGTTATTTGGAAATACACATTGAAGTATTTATGTGAAGGTAGGCTATAAGGAAATTCTTTGTACTACTCTTGTTGAGTTTCTTCTAAATTTGAGATTATTTCAAAATTAAAAGTTTTAAAATTCCTAGAGAAGTAGTTTTCCAAGTAAAAAAAAATGTGTCTGGTTCTTTTTTCACATATATTGAATGCATAATATGTATGTCGTGTTGTTTAATCCTTTTAATATGCTGTTGGATTTGGTTTACTATTATTTGTTGTTGTTTTTTTGAGGAGTTTTGCACCCATATTCATAAAGAATATTGGTCTGTGGTGTTCTTTTCTGGTATTATCTTTGTTTGGCTTTGATATCAGCGTAATGCTGGTCTCATGGAATGAGTTAGGAAGTAGTCCCTCCTCTATTTTCTGGAATAGTTTGAGGAGGAGTCTTGTAAATTCTTTAAATGTTTGGTAGAATTAATCAGTGAATCTGTCTGAGCCTAGACCTTTGTTTGTTTGGGAGATTTTTGTTTACTAATTGACTCTCTTGTTATATACAGGTCTTTTCAGATTTTATTCTTTCTTCTTGAGTCAGTTTGGCAACTTCTGTGTTTCTAGGAATTTGCCTAATTTATATTCCTTTGCAGTTTATCTAGTTTAATTTTTATTGAACAATAGTATATTTTTACATTGTGATATGTCTGATTCAGTTTTATGTGAAATTAAGCCATGCAAAATAAATCCTCCATAAAACTTCCTTGCCTTGCATATCTGACCTAAGTTGCATTTATCATGATTATGTTTTAAGCAGTCCAGTTGCTTCACATCCTTACTAGTACTTGGTATTTCCATCTTTTCCATTTTAGCCATTCTGATAGGGATGTTCCAAGTGTTTCTGTTTGGTTTTTAACTTTGAAGGTTTTAAACTGTTGTCTGCAAGAACATGTTACCAACAATACACTGGTAGGAATGGGGAGGGGTGTATCTGTCATTTTTATTGAGTTTTATGTATTTGTAAAATCTTTTTTTTAATTAAGTTTATTTTAAAGTCTTATAATTATTTTTTTCAATTTAAAATATAGCTCAAGTCAAAGATTGCTCTTTGGAGTCAACATTTTCTCCCAATTATGTTACTATTAATACTTCAAGTCTGTTTGTTGTGCTTGCTTCATTCTTTTTTTTCTTCACAGTTTAAATGATTCACTCTAAGGACAACTTGTACTAACTCATTAAAATATTACAGCTGCTGATAATTTGAAAAATGCTACACTCACTAACATCCTTTCTGAAAAATACACAAAGCTTGTGACTAAACTTGGTTGAAAGAAACATCATTTTGCCAGTAGATGATAAACTTCTCATACTTTTTTTTGATTTACATTGCTTCATAACTCTATAAAAAGTAAACTTAAACCTCTCCATCAATCAGTGGTCAAAGTTACCATCATTTATCAGAAGATCAAATGAGATATCTGTGAACAAAACACACTTTCCTAGCCAATTTATGTATTCCTCTCATATGATAGTCTCAGATGACTGCATTATTTATTGCACTGTTCATTCCATGTTAAGGATATGTGTGCCATGCTCAATATGGTCTATATAATTCTTTTTGGATTTTTTTGTACTGATGGCAAGCCACCAAATTAACTTAATGACCTACTGATATCACAACCCTCAGTTTGAAAACCACTAGTTTTAAGCAGTCATTATCATCTGCTGGAGGTGGAGCCAGCTTCCCCAAAGCATACGGCCATACAGAGTTTGGGAGATTTATGAAACAAAATCAGGCTTCTGTTTGGAAGGTGGAAAAAGGGGTTAGAAGCTAGATAGGCAACCAGAATTGTCTGTTATAGCAACTGCTATTCATTTTGATTTCCTAAGCATCTGCTGTGCTTTGAATTATGTGGAGTTGTTTGCCTTTATTCTGATGGCTCCCAACTGTTACTCTTTCCTATTTGCTTACAGTTTTGTCTTTTTCCTCAGATCTGTTTTCCTTGTTGCTACTATTGTGCTTGCCTCTACATTGTCATCCATCTCCTACACTCTCATTTTTTAAAGTCTCCTTTTAATTTTGTTGCTTCTTATCCACTTAGCAGTGAAAAGACTATCCAGCTTCTTAAAAGCTATGGCTCAAGAGTAATGTGGTTCTGTGCAAGGTCTTAAGGTTTCTCTTTATGATCTATTTCATGATTATGTTTACTTACTAGATTTTTAAAATTACATCTATACTTTTTAGCTATGGCCTGGGTAGCTAACAACAAGGTTATATCTGGAATGCAAAAGTACTACACACTGTAGTCTTCCAGAACACAAACTTCCACTGTTAGTAAATGATAACAGTGTGATCACAATACCTGGGGACTCTAATTACTATATCGTTTTCCTTAAGAACTTAAGTTTATCAAACCTATCCTTGTTTCCTTGAGATATGAGAAGAGAAGGATGCTGACCCACAATTTCATATCTGGGAACAAGTAGAGGCTCTTCTATTTTAGAATGATGAATAACATCAAGAGTATCATGAAGCATTCATTGTGGTAATCTGTCTGCAATTAGTCCAAAAATATTTACTTTCACATACTACATTATACAAACTCAAAGAGGCATGTTTTCTCACATTGTATCATCTCTGAAATCAGAATGCATCTTGTAATTAATGGTGTCCTACAGTTGCTGTTGGCCCTGTGGCAAATCAGGGTGTAGCTTCTGCATATATTTGATTGTCAATCCTGGAGACATGACTGACCTGCAAACCCTTCACTGTTCTAGTTAGCAAACCATTGAACAGCAAAACATTTAAGGACCTCTGAAGGAAAGAATAGGAGTTTTGTTGCTGTCCAGAATCTCCTCTGTTGATACTTCCTGTTAAGTTTAAGATAGGACTATTATCAAAGCTTATAGAATGAGCAATGAAGCTTGGAAAAAATTCCCAAGAACTATATTGTTCTTTTAAGAAATGCTACATTACCTAGACCCTTGATAGCATGAAAGACAACACTGCATGGAAAACTTGGACATCTGTACCTGAGTAACAAAGCAATTAAGAAGAGTTGAGTGTTGAATGTGAGGAAATTTTAGTAATACCTTAACCAACTTTGATTGCTTGTATTTTCCTATTTATCTATGTATATATATGATTTTAAAACTTTCTAAATAATTCTAAAAGAGCTCTTCAATATTTAAAAAATAAAAATTCATAGTAATTAGAAATCATATCATGGTTTAATTGGCAGTATGTGTTCTTTCATAGTGGTATATAATATAATGCTTCTTATAAAGCAGTAGTATCTTTAGTCTGAAACATGTAACATGAGACTATGATTTACTGTCAAACTAAATTGAATATTGGTATACTAATTTGAATATTGGTATAAGTTATAATTTAACACTTCTCTTAAGAACTAAGGGACAGAGTACATATGCAAGTGAAGTTAACACTACAAGGCAGTGTTTAAATGATAGAGACCAGTCTGTGTCTAAGTATGCCTCTGGAACCGGTAGCAATAGCATTACCTGGGAACTTCTTAGAGTGCACATTCTCAAGCCTAACCCCAGACCTGCTGAATTAAAAACTCTGAATGTGGGGCCCTCAATCTGTTGTTTCAACAAGCCCTACAGATGATTTTGATTGCAGACTAAAATTTGAGAACCACTGTTCTGGCAGAATTTTGTAGAAGGGAAAAATACAGGTATTGTATATTCCAGTCAAGTGTATAAGTAATTTAGAGAGTAAGAAAACAGATTCTTTGAATTAAGATGTTATCTGCTAACAGTGTGATTAAGAGAAATGAAGAAAATTACTATGCTGTGTCTCAGCCATCTCCCAGTATATAGGCAAAGTAATGGAATAGTCCAAAAACTGCATTTCACTTTTGACTGATATTTGATCTTTGTGTTTTTAGCATGATGTATCTCAGACTTTACTCAAGGCAACACTGGACAGTGTTGTAGAAGAATGTGTCAGCTTTGTGGGAGTGGATATTAACATCTGTTCAGAAGTTTTGTTAAGGTGAGACATGAAGTCTGTGGCTGAAGATCACAGAATCTTGAGTTAACTGGCTGTCCAGTTCAAACTCAGGTAGAACACATGTATAAAAATATAGTCACATTGTCGAGTATAGAAAATCTGTGAGTTCATACATTGCTTTAGTAATCAGTCAGAAGAGAAGACATCATTTAAGAAAAGAATTTAACAATTTACATTATCATTTTTAATATTGAAAATCTAAAGTGAAGAGCATATGGTAACCATTGAGTGCATTAGTGTTGCTAATAGAATTTAAATAAAGTTAACATGGAAGAGTGCTGTTTTCCACCATGTGAAGGTAAGATATTTTCACTAGTTCAGTCTCTTACATGCATCTATCAAAGCTGGCAGTAACCAAAAGGTAAATTCTGAGGGTTCAAGGTATGGTTTACCATATTTTTGCCTTGATTCCACAAGTTACATGTCACAATGTCCATCGTACTCTAAGCACATCTTATATACTTTTTTTTTGGAGGGGGGGCATTATCTAGTTTTACTTGTCACTAGTTGGCTAAGGCATATCTTACATACTTTTATCTTTTTTTTCTGGGGTTATAGAAGAGCTGCGTTTTTGTTCATAGTCTTGCATTTATTATACAAGTCTGCTGATGCAGCATGAAATTCAGGGCCTCTGGAAAAGATCAGGACCTTTTTGCTTTGAAAGTGGTATAGCAGAAAATGTTCTTTACATTTTGAGTTGCTTTTCTACTATAGCTACAAACATTCCATAATTTCATCCATGGAATTCTATAATAGAATTAAGATTCTCTTAAATAATAAGCTTTTACTTAGCACCAAGCAAACTAATGATATAGTTCTTACAGTTTTATACTAACCATATAAATGGATAAGTACCTTTCTATAGTTGACAGTAACAAGAACAGGCTGATAAAAAATACAGGATAGTACAACACACGTGTAATGATTGTAACTTCTGCTGCTAACTCACTTGTAAGCTTAACAGAAATAGGCAGAATTATTACTTCATTCAGAAATAGAATGTGACTAGTGTAAAAATACTGTGGGGAACAGTTCTTTTTCTTGTACTCGTATTAACCAGTTTTCCAGTGTCTTTTATGACAGGTACTGGTTTTGTCATTATTTTGCATTGTTGTCCTTCTTGCCTCTTGGCAACTCTTCCCCTTTGACTTTTTTACTTAACTCCCTTTTTAATAAACTTAATGTAAAGACACATGACAATATGTAATTATGATTATTTTTATGATGCATGTATTTTATATCTTTGCTTTTTCAGATGAGATCTTCTCTTTGAGTACTCCTAGGACATTATATCTTCCACATTAATCATTTAAAAAATATTTTTAGACATATTGCAGGACTCAATGCCAACCGAGCCAAAAATATTATTGAATGGCGAGAGAAAAATGGGCCCTTCATCAATCGAGAACAGCTGAAGAAAGTGAAAGGGCTGGGTCCAAAATCCTTCCAACAGTGTGCTGGCTTCATCAGAATCAACCAGGATTATATTAGAACATTTTGCAGGTGATTACTAAAGTGTACGCTTTTGGGTCCTTATCCGCTTTGTCTTGTAGTGTTACCCATCCTACTCAGTGGCATAAGGCCTAGGTGTCCATCTGTTCATTCCTTCATTCGATACATGTTGACTGTCTAATCTGTACTAGGCACTGGGAATACAGCAGTGAACAAAATCAGCATATTCCTAGTTCTCATGGAGTTAAACGTGTGAGACAGATAAATAGTAAAATGAATAGTTTCAGATGTAATAAGTGTTATAAAAAGTAAAACAGAGAGATGTGACACTGTCATGGGGAGCAGTACAACTGCCTTATATGAGTTATTTATTGAAAAGTTACTTGAGCCAAGTTTTGAATGAAATGAAGAACCCAGGTACAAAGGGGTTGGAAGAAAAGCATTCCAGGCTGAGCAAACAGTCTGTATGCAAGGTCCTAACTCAAGACCAACTCTGGTGTATTCACGAAATGAAAATAAGGTCAGTGGGATTGAAGTATCACATGTGGGAAGGACTGGTACAGGATGAGATGACAATGAAGCCTTCACAATGGCCACTTCATATGCACAGCTGTTCCCCTAGGTATAGTTGGACTTGCCCACTCTCTCATCACTGAAAACTGACCAGAGCATTAATTATCAGTTGTGTAGATTAAGAGCTAAAGTATTGCTTTCTAATCCTAGTAGTGCAAAAGCAAAGAAATTGGGTAAATGTCTTAGCATTTTGTAACCAAAAAAGAATAGCTGTATTTGCTACTTTGGTACTACCTGGCTCATTCATATGTTTTTTCTTTTGACAAATTATAGTAAAGGTAATATGGAAAAGTGATCTTTATTCTGGAAAAGACCCATTAAGGGAAAACCAGCCCCACTAGATACAGAATATATTATAAAGCTATAGTAATGAAATAGTTTGGTTTTTATGTAGTAATAGATAGATTAGTCTGAAATCCACCAAAACATAGATGGAATTTGGTTTATGATAAAAGTCAAGTAGGGAGGACAATTGATTACTTATCCAATGATTGGCATTATGACAACTGCTAGGAATTTAGTATGTGTGGGGAGAGCTGTAGTTCCACCTCATACCTTATATCCAGATAAATTCCAGATGGATTCATGGGTAAATTTTACCTTATATCCGATGAATTCCAGACAGATTGTAAACTAAAGTGGAAAAAGTGAAACTAAAAGCACTAGAAGAAAACATGGGTAAATTTTACAGAACATTAGAGTGGTGAAAGTTCTAAGACCACAAAACCCAATAGCCAGGAATGAAAAAAACTGAGGATAAAATAATCCCGTGTTTCTTAGCTTATATATTTTTTCAACATTTGGTTAGAAAATTCAAACAGGATAAAAAAGAAAAAATGAAAGGGCACCTCAACCTCTCACTTCAAAATAGTCTCATATTGCTTCCTAAAAATAAATTTATATCAGCTTGTGTGTATTATTTTGAAAGGCATATGGAAGGGATCATGCTGCATGCACAACTTTTGAAGATTGCTTTGTTTCAGTAGTGTGTCTTGGAACTTTTTCCAAAGATTGCATATCAATTTATATCATTCTTTATAATATCTACATAGTATTTAACTTAATGGGTGGACCATAATTTAATCTAATCAGTGCCATTTTTGATCAACATTTGGTTTGTTTTAGAGTATTTTAATCTTTCAACTGATAATGAAGTACTTGAAGATTCATGACTGTTAAATCTTCTTGATAGAGCATACCTTTACTCATAATGGGCTACTGCTGTCTCACTGAATGTTTTTGCTTTGAGATATATTTTGTTTGCTAGCTGTGTCACTATATTTGCCTTTTCAGAATATGCGTAGTATTTTTTTATTTTCAAACTTTGTGGCATTTAATTTTTTATTTGATTTTTATAAACAAATTTGATGATTTTGCTTAATCTTAATATATTCATATTTATTACATTTATTGATTATTTGGACTTAATTTTTCATCTGTTGTGTTTGCACTTTACTGTGCTTTATCATTCTTCTCCTTTCATGCTGTTTGTTGGGTTTATCAGTTAACAAGTTTTCTCTTTGTTTTCCCATCTCATCCTTACCTCCCCTTGGTCATTTATCTTATTTCTTCTGGTGATTATCCATAAATTTGATTTGGGCTGACCTCTGGAGTTAATTGGTATCTGTGTCCTCCTGGAGGAAACTACAACCTTAGATCTCTTCCCAACCTTCCTTCTTTCAACTCTATGTCCCATGATGGGATGACCTGGGATTTCAGTTTCTGACTGTTCTTTACATATATATTTTTTTACATTATTCATGAGCAGTTATTTAACTTAGTATGGTTTCTATGCTCATCACTGTCTCTTGTAGCCCAGATTATCATTTTTCTTGAATTCATTGTTTTTGCTGGAATATATCCTTAAGAATAAGTTCTTTTCAGAGAGGGTATATGGGTTGTACTTCAGTCCTTACATGTCTGAAAATTATTTTAATTCGCCCTCATATTTGAATGCTAGTTTGGCTATGTATATTATTCTAGGTTCAAAATCATTTTCATTCAGAACTTTCAAGATACTATTCCACTGTATTATGGCATCTGATATTTATCAGTGAGAAACCTAATGCTCATCTGATTCTAGTTCCTTTTGAAGTAATCAGGTCTATTTTTTGCTCTTGATTTTTAAAATCATATTCTAAAGTTTCCACACAATATGTCAAATCTGAGTCTTTTTCCATTCATTCTATTTTGAACTCAGTAGTTTTTCTTAATTTGAGAATTTGTATTTTCCTTCAGCTCTGGGAAATCTTTTTCTCTTTATTTCTCACCATTTTTCTCTGTTCTCTCCTAGAATGTCAGTTTCCTAGGATGAATCAGTTAGGAATGTTTTTGACTTTAATTAACAAAACCCTGTTAACAGTGTTTAAGCAGATAAGTAGTAATTTGTATGAAGTGAATGGTCAGAATCTGGTTGTACATGTTTGTATGGCAGAAAAATAAGCACATTTTTGAAGACTCTTTTCTCTTCTACCCAACTTTACCTCCCTCCCACTCTGTTTTAAATGATTACAGTAGTCAGCAAACTGAATCTGCAGGCCAGATTGAGGGAGTTGCTGTGACATCTTCAGCAGGTGTTGAGGTCACAAATGAGAAGCAGGGCAAGAAAAAGAGCAAAACGGCAGTGAATGTTGTACTGAAGCCAAATCCTTTGGACCAAACTTGTATTCACCCGGAATCATATGACATCGCGATGAGGTAAGTCTGAGGCCCATGTGAGAATTCTCCATGTCCAGAATGAGTTCTCTACAGCAAATGGCCTTTGTTTGGCATAATGCAGACTTTTAAAATATGACCATGTTTAACATGACAACATTTTTCAGAAGTTCCGCATTGCTGAGTTATGTGACACATTATTTTATTTCAGTGAGAAATGAAACCATTACTCCTGGAGCAGTGTCAAGCTAATAAACCCTGGTACTAATGGTGAAGTGTGTGTAATGGAAATTGCATGGCACTCTCCTCTGTTTGTTTTGGAAATTAACAAGACACAAATGACTAGCACCTGGCTTAAAGCTTGTGCTTATCTAAAGATGAAGCCCTTTAGAAAGTAAACAGCCAACTCTCAGATTTCTTAAGAAATATTGCTCTGCTTGGTTATTAGAGTCCAAGAAATGATGTACTTTTAATGAGCATACATAAACACAGGATGGGGGAGGTTTTTGAGTACAAGGGAAAATTTAATGTAAGATATTAAAAGAAAAAACTTTAATACATTTGATTAGTTCAGAAAATTTTAATTAGGTCAAAAACAGTAACTTGCTGTATAACTAAATATTTTAAGGCTTTAGTGAGTTAAATGACAGTTGGTATAAAAATAATATTTTAACTTTCATTGAATCTAAAGTGAAAAATTTTTAACTTGTTTTAAAATAATTTATATTTGATTATTTTAGTAAATGTAATTTGTGTCCTTTTAAAAACGTTTAAAATTCTAAAGACTACATAGCACATTATAGAAAACTTAGAAAGTAGAAAAAAAGAAGCAAAAAATATTTTGTCAATATCAGAGTAAAGGTACATTTTTCTCCCAATATTTCATTATGAAAAAATTTAAACGTACAGAAAAGTTGAAAAAAAATTTTACAGTGCATACCTATATACTCACAACTAGATTTTGTCATTAACATTTTACTCTGCTTGTTTTTCCACTTATCTATTCATTTGTTCATCAGTCCCTTTTTTGTAAATATATTTCAAAAAAATTGTAGGCATCAATAAGCTTTCAACTAATACTTCGGCATGCATATCGTTAGAATTCTATCATTCTTAAAGTTTTTTTTTAGGCGAAATTCACATACAATTGAATTTTGTGTATATTAGCTGAATTTTGGCAAAAAAATAAATACCTATATCTGTGTAACCCAAATCCCTATCAAGATAAAAACCATTGTCATCATCATTCCATTGTACCCCTTCCCAGACAATCCCTGCTCCAGCGTCCTAGAGCTAACCAAGTGTTAGCTTTTAGATTGAGCTTGTCAGTTTCTGTTAAAAAACAAAACAAAACTTGATGGAATTATGATTGGAATTACATTGAGTCTAGGTGAATTTAGGAATATTTGTCTTTGAAGTATTTATTGAGTTTCTTGATCATGAACTTATTTTTCCATTTATTTAGTAGTTATTTGATTTCTTTCAATGGTGTTTAGTTTCCAGTGACAGGTCTTACATGTGTTTTATTAAATGTGTTTTATGTTTTTCAATACTGCTATAAGTGGAATTTTTAAATTCATTGCTAATTTGTAAAAATACAATTGAATTTTATAATAACTTTGTATCCTGCAGCCTTGCTAACTTTAACTTCACTTATTATTTCTGCTAGGTATTTGTAGATTCTTTAAGTTTTCCTATGTAAACAATTACCAGCAAATTATTTTTTATTTCTTTTTCCTGTCTATTGCAATGGCCAGAACCTTCAATATTGCATTGAAGAGGAGTGGTGAGAGTGTGTATCCTCATCCTGTTCTCAGTATTTGCATGATTCTCATTTTTTTAATACAAAAAAAAATTGTACTCTTATCCTGAGTGTATTTTCAGTGTTTGTTGTTTAAGAAGATGCATATGCACATGGATTTATAGACTGCTAGCAACAACTGATGTCTTTGTGGGTACTAAATTAGCATTTTGTTATATGCAAACCAGTGTCTTTTTTTAATGTAAATTTTTGTTTGTTTCCACAATGTAGTTCTAATATGGCATACAAGTTTTTCAATTTGCTTCTTAATATACCACAGATATTTTGTTTTTGCATATCCGTTTTTAAAAGGTTTAATAATATTCTGTCACATGATTGAACCATAATTTAGTAATCATAATACTAGTAGTGGTTACTAGTGATTCCTAGAAGTGGAATTACTCTGCCAAAGGGTTTGAAAGTTTATGTGGTTCTTGATTTACATTGCCAGGTAACGTACTGATTTATAATGCCACCAGCAATGTTCAAAGCTAAGAAATTTGAATTTCTTCTGTCAGACAGGACTTTTCTGCCAATTTCAAATGGGCCAGTTTCTGCATGTGGAGCATAAAAGCCCTAACAGTGACTTCACCCTCTCTATGTGTCCTTTGGGAGTAGCCTTGTTTCTCAGAAGCAAGGTACTGTGGACTGTTTCAGGGGAAATTTCTAATACATGAAGTTCAACTCCTGGCCCTTAAAATGTGGAGACAAGGCTGGTAATATATGTAATTAAGCTTACCATCCCCATTACTTACTTTGGAAATATGATAGTCATTTCTGGCTTTCAGGTATACTTAGTATAGCCATCACTCAGTGTAGGTAGTTCATACTTTGCTGTAGTGTTACCTGTGTCTTACCAGGAAGAAAAGTCCATTAAGGATATGATTAGATCAATATTGGTTTGACTTCCAGTTCCATAAAAGTAAATTTCATTGTAATAAATTTCATGTTTAGTTATATCAGAAAACCAGTAGGAATATAATCAGCTTTAAAACCACCCTACCATATTATCACTCGCAGAAATACAACAAAACATGAAGGCATTAAGTCTTTTTACTCGCATATTTATGGTAGCCTCACATTCATATTTTAAAAAATTGAAATAATGATATCTTGTAACCTAAATTAGTCATTTAGTGGTTTAAAAAAGTCTATTTTTCTTTTACTATTTTTATTATTTGTATTTCTTTTAAAAATTCTTATTTACATGTAGAGAATCTGTTAAAGTGCTTTGTTGTGTGGGATGAAATTTTTGTAGTTTACTGTTTATATCTGCTTATAATGCTATCATGTTTTTGAAACATGAATGTTTAAATTTTACAAAGTGAACTTATTATTCTTCTTGCTTTTATGCAAATTGGTCTTTTCTTAAGATACTTGAACTCTAAGACCAGTTCAATGTTACCTGTATTTTTTTCGTATTCTTTATGGCCTCATTTTTACTCTATGAATTTTTTTCTTGATAACTGTATTCATCACTTGGAATGTACACAACACTGTGGTAGGTCCTGAAGAATATACAAATGAATAAAGGTGATCTGTGTTCTTGAGGAGCCTACCAAAATAGGGAGACTAAAACGTACTCACAAGGAACCATAACAGAGGTCAATAATTGGTAAGTGCCCTTTGTGAAGCACAAAAGTTGTTTAGAGGTAAAAGAGCTCTTATCCAGATAAGAGTATCTCAGAAGGTTTCATACAGAGGGTGACATCTGGGCTAGGTCTTTAAGGATATCAACTAGTAGAAAGAAAAGAGACGTTTAAAGGGTTGGAGACAGGAAAATACAACTCAGGTCAGGTTTGGGGAGTAAATAGTCCAATAAGAAACATTCATTAAGGACTTCTTCATTACCAGGCACTGGTAACAAGAATCCTAATCTAATTTAAACCTCACAGCAATCTTATGAGGTTGGTACTATTATTAATCCCACTTCTTTAGGTGTTCAGAGTCTCAGGTGGGTGAAGTAAATTGCCCAAGATAATTCAGCTGGTGGAACCAAGATTTGATTTCAGATTTGAGACACTCCAAAGCCTGAGACATTAACTAGGTCACAATTAAAAAGCTAGTTTGGAGTCATATTTAAATATAATCATAATGGTCTTTCCAGATAAAGGGTATTATACGCTTAAAGATAGTATGTGTTCAGTACCGAACAGTAACAAGGCCTGTGTTATATGTGCTTCTTAAGTAAAAAGAGAGAAAGGAAGAAGGGAGGAAGGGAGGAAGAGAGAAGGAAAGAAAAAAGAGAAGGTAACAAGTATCTGAGATAGAATGGAATATGCTAGATTTGAGTGTCATTCTCTATCAGCACATGGCTGAAATTAGACTCTGCCTTTCCTCTGGAGAAAACATTACCTCCTCCATTAAAGGAAACTTTGCCTATTTATTTTATTAAGGGATCTGTAGGAAATGGATTCTTCACATGGAGTGTGTAGAATTTTATGCTCCTCTGCTACAGATATGATGTTTCCTGAATATTGCCCTGAAAAGAATTCCCTTCCCTTGTTTTTTAGAGTGAGGCATGTGCATTTCAAAATAGTTTGATAGTTGGCCACATTTGGTATCTTCTCATTTAGGAGAGGGGTGTAGAGTAGGGGTAGCATATTCATCTTACAAAATGATGCTCTCTCTCCCCACTCAGTCCTCACAGGTTGCTGCTGAGGACTCTTGACCTTGGCATTCTCTTGGTCTCTCTGTGTCCTAGTTGCCTCACCTCCAAAAGTGAGAGTCAGGGAGCAGGGAGTGGCAGCTAAATGAATGAAGTCTTTCAGCTTTACACAGTTGGATGACTGTCTCCTGTATCTTTAATGTCTGCACCTCTTGCTCCTTTTGTTTTGGCTGGCAGGCTCACTGTTGCTGTGTTGCCCGTTCTCCAACAGCCACCTTTTATTCTTCTTCCTAGAACTTCTTCTATCTCATTGCCCCTTCTTTTCATTGCCTACTTCTGAGAAAGTGATCTGCCTCTAATTCTTGTTTGCTTTCTCCCAGTCTCTACAGATTGCTTCTATCCTTATCACACTGGTGAAATTACTCTCTCAACTAATGACCTTGATTATCAAAACCAGTGGCCTCTTTTCATCCTTAAACCCACTTACCTTTTCCATCAACTTACCTTCCCCCATGATTTTTGTTTTCACATTCTAACTTCTCAACTTTTCTTCCTCCTCTGGCCCTCTTAAATGTATATATTTTTCAAGTTTTCTTTGACTTACCCACCTTCTCCTCTTATATACTTCCTTGGATGAGTGCATACACTCACGTGATACCTTTTTTTCCCACCTTGACAGATAATTCCAGTCCTCTATTTCAGCATCTCTAGTCCAGACCTTTCTCTGAAGCTCTGGCTTGCCCTTTCCATTTGCCTTTGAGAGATTTTCTCATGAACATCTTAGCAACTCAAACTCAGTATATTTAGAACTGAAACTTGTATCCTCCTTTCTCTTTCCCTTTATAACTCCCTCCTTCTCTCTTCCCATCATTCCTCTTCACTAGCCCCACACAAACACAAGACAGACAAATAAACAAAAAAGGCTTAGTCTTCCTTTCTTGTCCCATAATGAATGATTAATAGCACAATTATCTTTCCATTAACTGAGCTAGAATTGACAGTTATTAATTTATTCATTAACTGTATACCTTCTAAGTACCTGTTGTATTCTGGGTACTGTTCCACAATCTTGGAATACATTTAAAATCCATGCCTTCTTCAAGGAGACAGACAATATACAACCAACATAATACATAAATCATGTGATATGATAAATGTGACAAGTGCTGTGAGGAAAAGAGAAAGAGCAGAGTAATGGGGATCAAGATTACCTGGGTCATGGGCAAGGGCTTGCAAACTTAAGTAGGGTAGTCAGGGTAGGCCTGGTTAACAAGGTGACATTTGAGCAAAATCTTGATGGAGGTAAAGGGGTTACCTGTGCAGGTACCTGGGGGAAAAGTGTCCCAAGGCAAGGAACCATACAGTGTAAAGGCCCTAATGTGACATGTTCAAGGAACAGCAGGGAAGCCAGTGTGGATAGAACAGAGTGAGCAAGGGAGAGAAAAACAGATCAGGTAAAAGGGCATTGGGTGGCTGTTATAGGGACTTGATCTTAATTCTGAGTGGACATGGGAACCATAGCAGGGTTTTATGCTGAAGATTGGCGTGCTGTGATTTACATGTTAAAAGGATCCTGTTGTTCTCTGTGTTAAGAATAGACTAATAGTCATAATAGACTTGGATGGTCAAATAGAAACAAAAACATAGTAGAATCTTGTGGTTAAAGCCAAGCTGTGAGCCTTTCCAATTGTCCTTGTCCCTGTGAAGTAAATAATGCATGTGAAAATTCATCCCAGCTTTACTAGGTAGTGTCAATTAAATTTGAGGTTAGTTTATAGTTGTAGGCTGTAAGCTTCAGCAGGGCAGGCATCATATGCATCTAGCTTACCACTCTGTCCCGAACACCTAACACAGACTGATAATAGGAACATTTGTTTAATTCAAGAATAAATGACAGAAGTAGAGAGTGAAGATGACTACACAGAAGAACCCTGAGGAAAAGGAACTACTCAGGAATTGTCAGTTTTAACAGAGATTTATGAAATGTCTAACTACTTCAATCCAGATATGTTTTCTATAGCCTAAACTGGCTAAGGTCAGTGCAGTTGTGTGAGCAAAACTGTGAATAGAGTATCTGCCTCATCCTTTCTGCCATTGCTGATTACCCCATGTGTTGAAGAAGTGCTTCTTGCAGAATCCCTTGTGGACTGAGGGGATTTTAGGACCTCCCCAGATTGAATCCCATGACTTCACAGAGTATTGTGTCCAAAGCCCAGGTTTTCTTAGATTTTACAGACTAGAAAACAGAGACAGACCATGAAAGAGGATTACTTATCATTTGCCATTATCATCCAGAATCTGTCAGTGTCCCCATGTGTGAGTGATTTCATTGTGTTGAGTATTGTGAGCCGTGAGTAAAATTGCTGCTATATTATAAGCAGAATGAAGTCCAGAAACAGCCTATTGAGGGGTTGCCACTCCTCCATGCCTTCTCTGTTTTTCTTCTACCATTTTGGTCGGTCAAGAGAGCCAAAGGCAAGTATCTGATTTCCCCCTTTTTTTGGCATAAGGTGCCAGGAGGTAGTGCTAGAGGCTGCAGATTAAGCTGATTTGTACATGTCACAGTGAGACCTGGCACTCTCCCAAAGAATCTGCTGCAGTGAGAATTTGATTCACTCCAGATAGTCAAGCTTGAAAGTTTTTTGTTCACGATTTAACTTGAAATGTGCCAGGAAATTTAATGTCAAGACTGTAACTCAGCACTCATTTTGATTAAGTATTAGCTAGTATTTAATTGTTATTTCCATTCTGGCTTTTAGGGATAAATTTTAAAAGGCTAATTTCTAGAAATGATTAATAGCCTGTATAGCTGATTTGTATCAATATCCACATTATAACTACTTTTAGTAGTTTCCTTTATTATTACTGATGTACCAATTTCTGACCCTTACAATCAATGTTGAAAAGTATGTTTTCAGAGAATAAATAACTGTCAATTTAAAATTCATATCTTGGACAGGAATAATCACATACCCTGACAGAATACTTACTTAGGGAAGGGGGATCTTCTGTACAAAAGCCAAGCAATATTTATTCATAATTTATGAAAAACTTGTTGGGTTTTGAAAACTAGAAGTTAGTTAAAGGCTACAAACTTCCAGTTATAGATAAAAAGTTAAGTTGAAAATAGTTAAGATGAAGAAGTTCTGGGGATCTAATGTACAGCATGGTGATTATAGCTAATAATATTGTATTTTTATATACTTCAGAGTTGGTGAGTAGATCTTATTAAATATTCTCAGCACAAAAAGAAATGGTAATTATGTGACCTAATGGAGGTGTTAACTAAGCAATGGTGGTAATCATTTTGCAGTATATATGAGTCAAATCAACACATTTTACACTTTAAGCTTATATAATGTTATGTGTCAGTTATATGTCATTAAAGCTGGGGGGAAAGGTAGAATTAACCCAACAGATACAAAAGGATAACTTGATGAGGTAAATGGATGAATGGATCCCAACTGGTGCCCTTAGTCTCAAAGCAGTTGGGGGTGGGGAGAGCCCTTTTGTGGTCCAGCCCTGCTTTGCTCTTTGCCATGGAGCTATAAAATAAGTCAAGCCAGGTAGTGACTAGTAGCCCATACTGAAAACATTAATGAGTGAGCACATCCCAGTTTCTGTTTCTTCCCAATTCCTGTTCAAGGATTTAGCTGAACTCTTCTGAGCTGAACTCTCTGACCTCTTTTTTTAGAATTGCTTTCAGAGGTTTTATCACATTTTCCCCAACCTTAGCTTTCTGCCCAGCAAGGAAAGAAGTCTTCTAGCTAATAAGTAGCTGTAATGCAGAGAGTTTAGGTTGTTTTTGTTTAAAAAAAAACAAAACAAAACAGCAGCAGTAGAGCAATGACATTCGCAGATTTGATATTCATAATTTTGACTGAGCAGCCCAAAAGGCCCGTGACTTGCGGTGATTTGTAATTTTTGGAGGGGTAAAGCACATAGCCAGCTGGGGCTGCCTAGCACACTTCCCATATTCTAAAATTCACCACAGCTTTATTCTGTATTTGCATGCCAGCTAACTTCTGCAATGATAAAAACATGTTTCTCTGTGGGAAACTTGCCTGAAAAGAAACTCAACTACAAATGCTATACAATAAATGAGGATTAGGTAAACAGACCTAAGAAATTAGTTGCAAATTTGAAAGATCTTAACATTTTTCTGCACTTGACTCACAAAAGTTAGCATCATTCAGACATGAAAATTAAGGCAGAATCATTGCTGGCTTTTGGTAAGTGATGTCTTAAGATGTGTATCATATAGCTATCCCACATTATTCTGTTGAGCTACAGTTAGACAATGTTATGTTGGCTTTTCATAAAGACAAATAGCATGATAAAAGAGAGGCCAAACCTAAAATATAAAGATGATAAATGAGCAGATTACTAAACTTGATTTTTTTTTGTTGTTAGCAGTTAAAACCCAAACATCTTACTATAATTCCCAGGAAGTAACATTCATCATGTTTTCAAAAGTGCCTTCACAAAGCAAAAAATGATGAAAGAGAATGTATCCACTCGAGAATCAGGTGATCAGGCTGTGGGGTTCTTAGGAATTGATTGTCATATCTAATGTCTTAACACACCATTACAACACACACCCCACATGAAATTTTGGGCAAGGCTGGTAGAGGAAACTAGGAAGTTGAGGAGTCTGAGATGGTTTTGTAACTTTCCCCTAGCTTGATTTGGAGGCAGTACAGTGCTAGGTTCAAATCATGGATTCAAATCATGCCTATTTGACTTGGGAAAATTATCTAACTAACCTGTACCTCAGTTTTCTTGTCTGTCAAACAAGGATAATAGTACCTATCTCATGGGATTTCATGAGTTAATATATATAGAGTTCTTAGCACCTGGGACAGAGAAGAGTAAACCATTGTTGCTATAATTATTATTGCTGTTATTTTTGGTGTGATTGAGAAGGGACTGTCAAGCTGAGCCTTGAAAGGAAAGGGTAGGGTGGGGAGTGGGGAGATGGTATCCCAGGAAAAAATTGTTTTACCATGTGGTCCAGATATAATTTATTATTACCTCCTGCATATCTGGAGCAGTCTGTTAGTACCCAATGAAGGAAGAGTGACAGGGGTTGCTGGCCAGCCATAAAGTTGTTCTTGCTTCAGTCTCTTCGATCTCCAAAGTGTTTGTCCTTCCCTTTCTTTTTTCTTTGGGTTGAGATCATTTGCCTGGAGCCTAAAACCCAGAAAGGTATTGATTTAGTCTCCCATTATCTCCCTCCTCCTCTTCCTGTCCCCAGTCCAGCTATGGATTTTAATCTTAGCCTGTCTTCTGACCCTATGCAGATTACTTTAACCTCAATTGCCCACTCTTTAAATGGAATAAAAATGGCTCTGTCCATACAGAAGACAACCGGGGGTTTTATGGAAATAGCAGATGTTAAGCATTTTCAAATTTCTTGAAAGGAGGATTCCTTGACAGGACAGAATTCATGGTAAAAAGGCTGTTTCCCAAGGAAGAAAGTCCTTTACCCTAATATGTGATCTTTATCTCCTAGTAGTGGTAGAGCTGTTTAATTTCATTTCTGCCATTGCTAGCCTGTATGTTTTTGAGTACTGCTTTCTTATTTGCACTCCTCTTTCAAATATTCACAGGCACTAATCCACATTATGGCTTTACAGCCAGTAAATTAAATTATATAAATTCTAAACACAGTGCTTTTGAGCTGTAGAGAGTCTGCAGCCTTTGAAACCACTAACTTAATTTTGTCCAACTCTTATTGAGTAACTCAAAAAGAGCCAAACTTTCTCCTTTTGAATTTGGTTTAAGAAGTAATAATAAATTGCTCCTAGGCAGTGGTCCTGGATGCCAAATTTTATCTGGGATCTAACTCTAATGTCTGCATTGAATATCTCCCAAAGTAAAGGGGTAAGAAGTGCTAATGAAGAGGTGAGATGACAACTCTTACCTTAGCTACAACCTTGTGGTCTCAGCTGTGTGACTTTGGACACGTCACTTAGTCTGAGTTTTGATTCCCTTATCTGCAAACTTTTATCCACAACAAACTTTTGAGAGAGTTAAATGAAATCATCTTTATTGAGCACTTCCAAGTATCAGTGTGTCTCTACATGTAAAAATCCTACCTCTAAAAGAGCAGATATAAGTAGAAGATTATTCCCACATGATGTCATGACTTAAAATTAGACTATAAGCCCATTCAAGGCAAAGGCTCTGTTATCTTTCATAGAGTCTTCCACAAGTAAATACATAGTGAAGAAAGATATGTTATTCTAAATTATTATTACTTTTTATTGGAATATAGTTGATATATTGATTTCAGATGTACAACATAGTGATTTGATAATTACATACCTTACTAAATGCTCACCATGGTAAGTATAGTTACCCCTCTTGCCATCCAAAGATATTAAAATATTATTGCTTATATTCTCTATGTTGTACTTCCATTCCTATGACTAATTTATAATTTGAAGTTTGTACCTCTGGCTTCAGCATTTTTCACATTCCCTTGAAAAGCCTTGATTTTGGCAAATCTTAATCATTTGAGAAGGGGGTATGTGTGTGTTTAAAACAGCCAGGCTCAATGGAAAGAGGATTATCAACCTGAGTCATATTGGATTGTTGGGATTTCTTTTTGGTTCTTTGTATGAGGGTGTGGGTGGGATTAATGTTTTTAAATGTATAATAAAATCAATTTTCCTTTGTCACTTGTAAATATTTCTAAAGCTATTCCTAAAACAGAATTTTAGAAATCTTTAGAACACTGATCATATTTCAATACATGCCTTCTCATTTTCATATACACATATTCATTTCGATGTATATGTATATGCATTTTGGTTTTTTTATTAGTCTTAATTACATTATAATTGCACATGTATCATGCCTAGCAAAGGGTTCTGAAATAGGAAAAAGCTGCATAAAAATCAATGCTCCATATTCTTGATGACATTGGTTATTATTTCACCAACCAGAGATATTTTGTTTGTTGTAACTATATGAGCAGTGTCTTCAATTATTTATAAAAAGAAAATCATCCTAAACCTTAAACTTTTAGATTTCTTTGTAAGCGCATTCTGTCATTTTTTTTGTAAAGTTAATTCCCTGTACTAAATTGCTAAAATAAAATAAAACAGCTTTTGAAGGATATGTTCTCCTACATACAATTAATCCAACATGCATGGAGTATTCAGTTTTATGTATGTATAAGACTTTTGAAAAAGAAGGAAACTTTTATAGTAAGTTCTTCAGCGGTTAGAAGCAGGTAACAGACTGATGCTTATAGACCACAAACTGCATTTCTTAATCTATGACAGCTTCTCCTTTTCATTTCTCGTTTTTCCTGCCACTCATAGATGCAGGAGGTGCTCTAAAGACACTCCAAATGGTACCCAACCAATGATGCTGAAAATGCCCCTCCAGCTGCCCAGAATGTTGCTTACTATTTAAAACTGTACTCTCAATTCAGTCTGTAAGGACTTTCAGAACAACCCCATTCCCCTTTCTGAAAGAGTTACATTTTTTAACATTTATCTGCAGTATGTTAAATTTTCAAAAACCAGTCAGCTAAGTTCCTGTGAAAAATTACTTGCAATAACTTTCTGTGGTTGATTATATGAAAAAACAAAAAAGCCATTTCAATATTATTTTCACCTACCTACCAGGTTCTGCAGTACAGTCTGTTGTTCTGTGGGCCTTCCCATAAATGCAGTCTACCTGAATTTACCATTACTTGTGCACCAGCAAAGATTTTTAAAGATTCTGGCCCAGTTCAGTGTCTCAGTTTTAACAAAGAGGTTACAAGTTTGAAAAGATTCTTTGATGATGCTTAAAGTGCAGCTCACATTGCCACCCCTTTGAGCTGACTGCTGAAACAGCAGTTGTGGTTAATTAAGCTGGCACTCCTTTCAGCCAAACTAAATGTCTGCTGCTATGTGCTCACCTGTGTCAACTCTGCTCCACATAGACAGTGCAAAGGGAGTAGCAGGTTTTTCTCCTTTGCACCTTGGAATTTGTATTTACTCTTTAATATTAAGAAAAGTAGATTTAAAAAAAATGCAGAGAATTGGTGGTATTTAGTGTAGCAAATACTCAACTCTACCCACCTAATCTACACTCACAGGTAAGAAAGCCAGGTTTTCTCTTAGACCATAAGCTGTCTCTTAAAATCATTGAATGTCTACTTATACAAACTATGGCCTGCTTGATCTGCACCTACTTATTTCTAAAATGGCTGTGCTCTTGCATTTAATGTTTTGTTTATTGATGTAATTTAAAACTGAGTAAAACTAATGGATAAAAATAAACAAGTACAAAAGTCCCTTTTAAAAGTGCTGAGAATGGAGAGACAACCAGGAGTACTTTGCCTCTGCAGCCTGGTGGTCTTTGTGGAGTTAGGAGTCCTGTGTGTTTGGCCTACAAAGCACTGCTAATATGAAGTCTTTTTTAAAGTGACGCAGTTGCATCACCATGGTTCTTCTGTGCTCTGTGGGGTGTCATGTTGCTTTAATGTAATGAACCGCGCCCTGGGCTCCTAAATTTTTTTCTCCATGCTGGAAATGATTACATAAAGCTGAATGGCAATATCTGAAGTCTTATGAATCTTGAGAATTTCTCATTCTTAAGGAAAAATTGTACCAAGACTTTTCTTATTCTTTGAGGGAGATAATAACCTTGCATTTTTAACAAGTTTCTGTTGAAAAGAGCAGTGATTTTAAGTCATCTACCATTCTGTTTGAAAAACAGCATTATCTCTGCTGCAAGGTCTGTTTTAACTTTGTGCAGATGTGTGCTAAAAGAACATGATGTGCTTATTTGTTGCATTTATGCTACTTTCTTACTTTAAGTAAGATGGATGAAATTACGTATTAAATAAAAACAGCAGCTCAGACAGCAGTCCTCAGCAAACTGAAAAAGCCTCCCAGAGACAATGGAGAAAATGAGACTATGACTTTCATAACTCATTGACTTTTGAAAAAATTGTCTACTTAAATGCATTTATGTTATATTTTCTTTGCCAGATTTATTAGTGTTAACACATCTAATGTTTAAAACTAAACTGCCATTAAATTGTGTTGGTGAAATATTACCAAAAGTATTGTCTTTTATATCTTGACCAAATATAGCGCTTTAATTTTGACATAACTGCAAGTTATAAACAGACACACACTGGTGTGTATGATATGAAACTCCAGTTAGTACAAATCACTGGCCTTGGGCAAATTATTTAACCTTCCTGAACCTCAGTTTTCCTTTTCAGTATGCCATAATACCTGCCTTTTAAGATTATTGTCAACATTAGACGAAAACATCCATCAAATACTAACATAATACCTGGCACATACTTACCATTACCTGTTCACATATATATCAGCACCTGTTCACTTATATCCATAAAGTACAATGTATTTTCATTTGGTACTTTTGAAGAAGAAAGAAGTTTGTATAGAAGTATTACTTCTCATCCTTAATTCTAAAATGAAACTTTGTATTGGTATTATCACACTCAACTTTAGAGTGAAAATTCAGAATGTGTAGAACAAATTTTTCCTAGGATATGGAAAGAGCACACGTTTATAGAGTGGCATCTGAGAGTAAAACATTGTTTCTTGTCATTTACAGTTGGATAATTTGAAGGCTAATATGGGAAAGGTCCATCTGAATGCTATTCCCAGTTTATTTAAAGTCACTCACTCCTCCTGTTTGCCTTTTTCTTTTTTATGCAACCCTGTTGTAACTTTTAGAAAGTTTTCAAAATAAAGGAGCATTTGACTTTGTTTTATAGTCATTTAAAAATAGGATTGATCAATATGAAGCATTAGCTAGCACAGTTTGGTGCTTTTTTTATTGATTTCAGTTACCAGTGCCCTCAGGCTTATGTGTGTGAGAATGAAAATGATATATGAAATATGTGCCCAGGTTAAACAGACCCATTTTCTTACATCTGCAACCACTATAAACAGAATTCTTTATATGGAAGTGACTTTGGTAGCAGTTCACACACACACACACAAACAACCTTAAGACTCCAGGTGGCCTCCTGAGCCAGTATTTTTGTTACTGAGGCCAAGACTTGTACAGTGCTTTGGAAATTTTCTACCATTTAGTTACTTTTATTAATTATAAACTATTCAAGGTTATAATTTACATCCTATGGATATACTTTTTTGGCATTTTTAACAGTTGATTGTAAGCCAGAATCTTAGGGATTTGAAAGATGTTCTGCTAATTAGCCAGTTGCTGACCAGTCAAGCCAAGAGGGTAAATACCAGGGAAGCCTGCTCAGCAGGGCATGTATTATTTAGAAGGCTGTGCAAGGAAGTTGGCTGCGGGCAGAGGTTGTCATGTGTCATCTGCCCTGTCAGTCAGAGCTTCAGCAGCTGTTCCCTGTCAAGAGCCCTTATGTGCTACTGCCCATCCATCAGCACTAACATACCGGCTGCCTCCCCGGTGGGCTGGAGAAGCCAGAGACATAGATTTAGAGTATGTCATCTCACTAGCCACCATTTCAGATGGAAAACTTTCCAAAAAGGGAGACCAAGCACCAGTTCTTGGTCTTTTCATTAGTCCATTAGCCAAAATACTTTATCAAGAGAATTAGTTGGCTTTTGGAGAAGCTGATTTTGACCAAAAATAAGGCTGTGGGAATGTAGGAGGATTACACATTTGAATCCAAAGAGATGCCCTAATTAAATGAGAGATGAGAGACTTCTCCACCAGATACCAGATTATCAGTCCCAGATTGTCACCAAGTAGGGCTTTTCTGACTAAACGCAACAGTGCCACAGCAAGACCTTTTATGATGACGCCACAACTCACCAAATGGGATACATCCCAGTTATGATTATAGACAAGCCTCCAACGGTTTCCCTTTTCCCTGCTTGTATTCCAGAGACATCCTTAGAGGAAAGGATTTGAGGGCATTAGTATCACTATCTTTCTGATTACTGTGTTGACATTTTTAAAGTGCCATTAATCATAGGAAATGGAACTTAATGATGTAGAGAAATACCCAGCCAGGGAATATCAAGAAAGTAAGCTACAGTCCAATATTCATGTGAAATTGAAGGAAAGTGCCTTAACTCTTTAACTGTTTTTGTCTTAATTAACTTAATATTGAACTCCAAAGCTGAATAATTGAGAGGCAAGCAAGGGAAATGGTAAACATAACAAAGAGAAATTGAGGAAGGCAGATATTTTTATTTTGTAAATATTGTACCTACATAATGTATAAAGCATATAAAAACAATATTCCTCTTAAGATTATATCGCTGAGATCTTGCTTGCATTGCTTCCATTTTGGAAGAAAATTCCTTTTTTCTGTTTGGTATTCCCTGCTATATTTTTTCTGTTGACTCTGAATACTTAAAATACTTCATGTAATTTAGTCCATGTGAGGTTTGACTGTTGATGAAATTTGAAAATTATTAAGCTGAAAGTATGCTTGCATAGGTATAACCCTATCATGGGTACACAAAAGTGAAAAAGCAATAATAGGAATAGATTTTCATGAATAGAATAATTCATTTGCCAAAAGCTGGCAATGCTTATTGGATATTTTGTGGGATTTTGGTATCATGAGTTCATTTTTTGCCTATTAGTTGATTTAAATTCAAATAAGTTTTCCTAACAGAAATGTTAGGAAACAAGAGGTAAATATAGGTATTGTTTAGAAAAAGTATATGACATCAAACTCTAATGAACATTACATTGTAAAATGTTTCTGATGCTGATCCTGAGAAGGTGCTTCATTGGCAGATAGCCCAAGAACTTAAATCCATCTCTCTCTTCTTTTCCAAGAGAGATCATCTATTAGAGCATGAAGCACATACTAGATTTTCAACAAAGACTAACTGATAACTGGGTCTGAAATGAATGAGTTTTAGGGTGGCCTGTGTAAAGATAAGTAATAATAAATAATATTGATAAGTATTGGCCTTTTTTTCCCCCCTGCAGATTTTTATCATTCATTGAAGAGACACTGTGTGAGATTGGAAAGCCTGAAATGGAACAAAAAATAAACACTTTCCTTGAAAAGGAAGGGATAGAGAAAATTGCAGAAGGATTGCAAACAACAGTGCACACTTTACAGGTCATCATAGATGGTCTCAACCAACCTGAAAGCTTTGACTTCCGAACAGGTAAACAATTGAACTTGAATGACAGCCCCTTTCATTTGCACAACTGACTTTACCTGCTGTGGCCCTGACAACAATGCCTATGCCATAGGCAAAATTAATATTCTCCTGTTGAGAGAGTGTGGTGATCTTCCTCACAGTCACTACAGTTAGTGTGCCCACCCAAAGCTAGAAGGCCCTTCTCAGACTCCTCGTCCCATGCTTATTTTCCATTACACAAGACTAAATACATCATACATTTGCAGCTATGTGCATGGAGGTGCACATTTTTCATAATCCTCTTGTAAGCTGTTTTTATCACTTAAGAGACCGAAGTCCAAGGTAAAGAAACCATTCAGTTCACAGACTAAAAAGTGAATCATCTTCCCAAATTACAGCCTTCCAAGTTCCTGGATTCTCTTGTCAATGAATGCATTGAACAAATAAGATACTATCTCTCTGTTGATTTTCCTTCTAATTAAAAGTGCTCTCAGCTTTCAGCACAGGTAGATGGTGAGGGAAGTATAACAGCTGGAGTTGTTGAGAGCAGTGACCCAGTGAGAAAGAATTAAGATATCAAATGACCTACTTCCCCAGGAAATTTGAACAGGAATCCCTGAGACTTAAATGAATCTGCGCTTGTCTCATAACCAGTTTAATGATACCATGCATAGGACTCAGCTCTTTTCATTCTGGGTTAGGCTCTGTTGAGGTGGTTAGACCTGTTTCTTTGAAAAGGTCTAAGGGAATTTAAAAACATACCCAGCAAGCTCACTGTTCTCTCAGCTTTTCTGTAACTTTAAAATTAAAGTTTTTTAAAAAGAAAAATAAAATGAAACATACAGTAAGACCTAAGCCAAAACTGCAGGAGTCAAAGCCTCCAGGTAATCCATCCAGAGTGAATGTGTCAGTAGATACATGTCCATTTGGAGGCCTGGTATCCTTGTATGAGAATTCCATGGGTATTATTTAGCAGGAATAATAAGTAGAGGAGTGGTTCTCAAACAGGGTGGGATTTGAGGGTGGGATGCCTAGGACGACAGCATTAGAAGGTTGGCATATGTGCTGTCACTGCAGGTATCCTGTACTGAGTTTTATTGTCTGTCTTTGTTTTTATGTCTTGGTGTGGCTTTCTCCATTATTCCAGTTACACTGTAGACTCAGTACAAAGATCAACACTCAGATTATATATAGCTCAATTAAACAACCAACAGCTAAGTGGAGGGCCTCGCCTGGTAATGCCCCTAGTTGAGCAGAAATACAGATGAACCTGGGCTGTGGACTGAGCTTACCAATTACTGCAGTGTTTATCAGTGTGATCAGTATAACAGGTGGTATTTCAAATAAGTCTCTTGAACAGACTTTGGAACTGATCTTTGCCCTAGTGTAAGTCACAATTTTCAGGATGTCTGAGAACTTTTGTTTTAATACAAACCATCTCCAAAGGGGAAGGCAGGCAGTCATACTTTGAAGAGGCAGAAAGTATTTTGGATGTTTCAACATGATAGTATTTATGTTACATCTCTTCTCTCCATTTTCTCATTGATTAGTTCCTTTCTTGATGCCTCATTCTTTCTTCATACTCATGTCCTCTGTTTTCTCAGTGACATAATCAACTCTATTTTATTAACACTCTGATTGCCAGTTTCCATAATTGGGTTCATCAGAAACAGCCTGGTGACAGGAGACTGAATATGTGTAGTCTTGGCAATCAAAGTGTTAAAGTTTGCCTGGTACAGGGTGGATTTTCTGATTTCTCAGTGGCCCAGGCTGTGTTCAGGAACATGGTAAGTAGTTCCTGACTCTGATTTTCCATGCAAAATTAAACTGAGCAGCTGATCAGGAATCTGTAGCAACTGGACTTCTGCAAGAAAAAAGTGAGGAGGAGGAGGAAGAGATTTCAAGCATTAAAACAATGGCTGTGGGGCCTCTGAGACCATCCAACCTCTGACCCTGATCAATGACTTAGTTTCACTTTGCTTTGACACAGTCCTCGCCCAGTGTAATATTACAGTAGGTTTCTGGCGTTTGGAATTCACTGCTTCAGCATCAGGTGAAATTCTACAGAATCAATTCCAGTTTTAGCATATTCCTTTTTTATGAGGAAAATGAGATTTGAGACTTAAAGAGGGTTTTGGTGTTTGTTTTAAGGAAAAAGGTGAAATTTTTAAACATCTTAATTTCAGTATGGTTGGACTGGGGGAGGAGAGTGAAGAGGTGACCAGTTGTTAGTACAAATGTAAAGGATAGCTTTAACAGCTAATCAGGATAAAGCCAACAGCTGTAGAGGAAAAGGAAATGGAATGGGTGGAGGGGAAAATGAAGTCTTAGTAAAAGGAGATCCAAGCATAGAATGTGTTCTTTGTTATTAGAATCAACATTCAATAATCCTAGGAAAGGGGTCCAAGAAGAGCATGGAAAAATGGAATACACAGTTAATCCAAGAGCTCCATTTAAACTGTTCTAACCTTCTCCCTCATAAAATTTTTGTTGTTGTTTTTGTTTTAACTAAAGCCATATTGACTCCTTGGCATGCTTTATGTCCACTTTTTGGGGAATAGTGTTAATGCACAGAGAAATGTACACTGGGGCAAACAAGAAAAGAGGGCTGTAAGGAGCTTGAAAACAGAAATCTCTGCATGTTTATCTTTACATCTGTAGCACCCAGCAGGGTGCCTGGCCAGGAGATAACCCTAGGAGTTAGTAAATGATGAATTCTAAGAGAGGAAGATTACATGCTAGCTGATCTGGGTTTCTGAGCCATAGAGAATCAAGAATCCATAGGTTTTGATTGGATAAATATATTCAAAATGGATAGAAGTTGATTCCTGAGGGGAAGTGAGAGATGAGAACATTTGGATTTCATCCGTATTTGACCAAATATTGCTGTATTTTCCACCACCTTTAAAAAGTTTGAGAATTCCGATACTGGGGATAAAATTCTGTCTCCGTGGGTCTTATTTTCTATGTTAGTGATTTAGCCTTATATATTCATTAAGCAAAGATAATTTATTCATCATCTCAAAGAAGAAAGTAAGACTCCCTACTCTTCTGAGTGCTTATATTGTAGTGCTCATATTGACATTGTTAGCAAGATAGACTTTAAGAAGATAGTAAATTTTTTTGAACTGTTTCTTCTGTGTGAATGCCGTTTCTCCAACTAGGATGCATTTTCTCTAAATACAGGCCTGTCTTCAGCTCCTTTTGTGCCCCTCCCCCCAAATATCTGGGTACATAACCGATATTTAGTAAATACTTATGCACTAATTTGTTGTGTCTAAGAAGTACAGTACCTATTATTTACACTAATTGTCTTTTTTCCTGTTTGCTTGTAGATTTTGATAAACCTGATTTTAAGAGAAGCATAGTCTGCTTAGAAGACCTGCAGGTTGGGACAGTTCTTACAGGCAAAGTTGAGAATGCCACTCTGTTTGGAATTTTTGTGGATATAGGAGTCGGGAGATCAGGGCTGATTCCCATACGAAATGTAACAGAAGCAAAACTTTCTAAAACCAAGAAGAGAAGGAGCCTTGGACTGGGCCCTGGAGAAAGAGTGGAAGTCCAAGTACTCAACATCGACATCCCCCGATCTAGGATTACTCTGGATCTCATTCGGGTCTTGTAATTGCCCCATTGAATGCCAAACACAATTTTATTTCCTCCTTTCTACAGATTGGTAAGAATAAGTCAAATGTTTGTGAATTCTAGATAGCAGGTGAGAAGAAATTCATTTAATATCAGAAGTCTTTTCCAAACACTTTTCTTATTTTTCCTTCTGAATAAATAGAAAACTAACAGTTTGATTTCTTTTCCCTTAAAGAAAACAACTAATAGGCATCCTTATGCAACTTTATGTAGTAATGATTTTCTGACCAAAATTTTATTTTATTTTTTTGTAATTCCTATTTGACTCCTTTTGAATTTTGTATAATAGATTATTTCAATTCTGCTTGCCAGTTGGCTTTGCTGGACTTGTATGGAAATGTCTTCTTGATTTGACTTATACAGTGTTTGTTGACACAGTAGTGCTGACAGTGTTTAATCCTCCCTTTTTATAGATTTTTAAAATCAGGCCTTTGGACCTAGTTCATGATCTTCTCTTGCAAAACAAACCAGAAATACACGAATAAAATCAATCCTGATGTGTTTGTACCATTAAGTGAATAGCTTAAAACGTTTCTCAGAAGGATATATGTATTGATCCCTACAATAAAGCTTTGTGGCTAGTGACCTTGGTTTTGCTATGTTAATTCAGTGAATGATCTAGAAGTCAATCTTGATGAAAGAAGATGTGGCACATATTCATGTGAATTTCATATAAGCCAACTGTGCCTTTTGGGAAGAAGGAAGCCCCTGGAAATTTGAAGAGTGACCTTCTGTCTGACTTAGTTTCTCACAAGAGGGTATACTCTTTCTTAAGCATCAGGATTAAACTTCAAATGGGAATAGAAATGGACTTCCTAAAGATTGAATATAGATCAGGTGTAATGGGGCAGAAAAACAAGTAGATAAAGCAAGTAACTTTCAACTCTATTCAGCATAGATGCTAAGTATTAACATGACCATCCAGGGTCAAAATTATTTAAATACAGCCCAACTGGACTGGTGCCTTGTCCATTCTGGCTACTGTGGTTAATTTGTCTACTGGAATCATTTGCATGACTGAATGAGTAACTGATTTTCTCCATGTGTAATGAGTGGAGAATGGTTACTAAAGAGGGTGACCAATCCTGCTTGTTTGCCTGGGACACTCTGGTAACCACTCACTGTCCTAGTGCCTCTTTTTATTCCAGAGTGCTCCATTTTGGATAATAAATCATATGATCACCTTGGTAGTAACAGTCCTTTACAAGTGGTGAATCAGTGTTTCTTGACAGTCTGCCTAGTGGTTTATTATCCTCAAAATGTTCAGCCTGCCAACTGGTATATAGAGATCTTTTTAATGCAGTAAGTTCCTTAAAAGTTATATAACATTTAAGTCCTATTTACCTGACAATTTCATTTCTGCCATAGTTTTTCTCTCTTTCTTTGGTCTTCAACTGACAGTGGATCTTAATGTTGTAAATTTAAGTTGCTCTTCCTACACACTCCTCCCAGTGTTTTTCCTGGTCCATAATCTGTGGATCAGTGATGAGTAATATGAGCCTAAAGCCTTATTCTGAAGCCTGCAATGTCATTTCAAACAAATGATTTTTTTTAACTGAGGTATAATTGGCATATAACATTATATTAGTTTCAGGTGTATAACATAATGACTCAATATTTGTATGTTTGGAAAAATAATCACCACAATGAATCTAGTTAACATCCTCCCCATACATAGTCAAACAAATGCTTTTTGGGCAGAGGCCTTCTCCCTGGGCACTTTGAAGGCATAAACCAGAGCAGCCGACAGGGTGTGAAGCAGCTCTGTTGGCCAGATAGCCAAGCTTTTATGGACACAAGGAGGAGTTGATACTGCACTAGACTGTATGGTCTGTCCTGTCCAGCCGAAATGTGGTGGAGGCTCTGTGAGGCCTAGGCTAGGAGAAGGGCAAACATCATTCGTCTTCATAACCCCAGTATGTAGATGGTGCTGGTGGTCAGTATGTTCAACTAATCTAGTCCCTGTTCTGCCAGCAATCCACAATGTGCCTTTGAGCTGGTATTTTTACTTCCCTGGGCTTCCTTTTTCTCAAGTTTAAAATGAGGAGGATGATAAAGCATTCATTCTCCCAGAATTTATTGGCAGCCTTCTGTGTGCTAGGCATTGACCGTAAAATTATGATAGAGAAATAGGCATCACCCCTTCCTTTATGGAGCTTAGAATTTATTGAGGAAAAAAGAATCAATAGTCAAAGAATCATATAAAAATAGAAAAATTACAGTTGTGGTCAGAGATCTAATGGTAACAGCATATAATAGATGGATTGACCACTAGGTCAAAAAAGTCAGAAAATGTTTCAATGGGGTTTGACTGAGATGTGAAAGATGACCAGAAGTTAACCAGGACAAATGTTTTGTTGAACCTTAGCAAAAGTTGCCTCTGATAAATGTAGAATGCAAGCCTTATTGGAGTGGGTTTAAGAGAGTGGGAGGAGTTAGATTGGAAATAGCAAATATAGGCAATTTTTTCAGGGAGCTTAGCTGTAAAGAAAGAAAAGAAATAGCACAGTGGCTGGAAGGGGAAAATGGTGTACAGGGAGTTTCTGTATTTTTTCTTAAGACAGAAGAAGTAATATAATATGGAAATAATCCAAGAAAATTTGATACAGAAGACAGAGGTGAATTTCCAGAATAATATCCTTGAGTGGATGTGATCAGATGGAATCTAGTGCACAAGTGATTGCTCTGATAGGAACCCAAAGAATTCACTCATATTAACAAAAGAGCAGATTGAACATATGGACCCAGATGTAGGTATGAAGATATGGTATGGTGATGGGAATGCGTGAAAATTCTCTTTGGATTGACTGTTTTTCTCACTGAAATAAAAAGGAACGTCATCATATGAGACTGAAGATCACATAATAAAGGGAACTGGAGATTTGAGAAGAAAGAAAAAGGTAAGAAAAGGATGAGAGAGTGAAGAGCCCAGGGAAACAGAGTATGATTTCCAGGCAGTGTCAGTGCTCCACTCCCAGGTTAGTGGTTATTTGAATGTAGGATCAGTCAGTGTGGTTATATTTTTCTTCAGCCACAGCAGCTGTGTGGGTACAGGTGGAGGTGGATCTAATCAGGTTTGGGAGTTTGAGAGAATCAGGTGAGTACAATAGAAAGAAGGGCAAGGAAGTTGAGGGTATGTGGACAAAGAAATGATTGAGTCTAGAATTTAAGCCCAGAAGAAAGTAATAAGGGTTAAGACTATAAAGGGAGAGTGAGGGCAGTGAAAAAGTATAGGATTAGTGGATTATAGGTCCCGATAGAGTTGGAGGAGTTTAGAATGGGAATAATAGAGGACACCATGTATGGGAAAGAGTGGTTGTCAACAGTGAAATGCTTAACTTTGAAATTATGGTTTTGGGTATTGCAGTTTGGGGTAATTACAAAGGGCAAGGAATGAGCTTGGGAATAAGTAGCAGAGGTAGGGAACAAGAGTAAGATCAACACAAAAGAGGGAGTCAAGGAACTAAGAATTCAGGAAGGATTATTTATGTGGATAACGGCTTTAGGAGGCTGTTGCAGTAATGCGGGCATAAAAATAATGATGGCTTAGATCAGAATGTTAGTGGATGAAATGGTGAGAGGTGGTGGGATTCTGAATGTAGTTGAAAGGGGAAGGTAGAGCCAAACAGTTTCCTGTGTATCACCAGTGGAATGAGTAGAGACAAATTAGAGAAGAGATCCAAGGATTGAGTTGTTGAAAATCCCAGATACTCAGGTATAAATTATTTGAACATCTCTGTAAGGGCAGGAAGTTTGTCTTGTTATGGCAGGACCTGCTTAGGTGCCTATTCAGGATTCTCCTCTTCTTCTTTACTAAGACAACTCTGATTTGAGAGGAGAAATAATGTGACTAAGAGACTTGGATGTGACCATGTGATATAGTTCTGGTCAGTAAATGTAGGCAGAAGTCATGGGGGGGATTCTGGGGAGGCCAGAAAGGGTAGGGAGACTCAGCCATCATGCTTTTCTTATCCTTTGCCTTTGTTCCTGCTTGGAATACAGATGGGATCCTGGCGGTGCTGGAGGCTAGTGCCAAGCCCTCAATAGTTGCTGCTGAAACACAAGGTAGGAAGCTTCTGCATCCGTCTTGGCATTGTGGAGTCACTGAACAGCCCTGAACTGCCTACTCCGAACTTCACATTATGTGAAAAAAAAAACTTAATTCTTTAAGCTCTTAGCAGGCAGGGGGAGGTTTGCAGAAAAGTGTATTCTCTCTCATTTGTGTTGTGCCCTACCATATCCTCTGTACACAGAAAAATGCCTCACCTGTAGTAGGTACTCAACAAATATTGATTGATTGGATGAATAAATATCTAATAAAAAAAGTTCATTGAATGATTGAATGTAAAGAAAGTGATAAAAAAAGCTAGTTTTCCTTAATCGTGTTAGACAATATGATGGAATAAGTTGTTCCTACTTATAAAACACTATAAAATAACTAGAATTATCTAACAAATACATGATCAATATGAAGAAAAATTACAAAACTTTGCTATTGAATATAAAATAAAAGCAGAATACATTAAGCCATACCATGTTCCTGGATTGGAAGACATGGTATTGTAGAAGATCAGTCCTCCAAAAACTATATATATATCTGCTTTTGCCAAAATTCCAATCATCGTTCCAGTCAGCTTTGCTTTTGTTTGTATGTTTATTTATTTAAACTTTCTTAAAAGTTAAATTTATTTGGAAGAGTATGTAAAATCAATACCTTTAAAGAATAATTGGGTTGGATGGTGGGGGAATTTGTCCTACTAGATATTAATGTATACTCAAAAGCTGCCATCATTTAAACAGTATGATACTAGCACAGGAATAAGCCAACAGAAGAGTGGAATAAAGAAAGAATTCAAAATCAATGGGAATTTATTATGTGTTAAAATCAGCATTTCAGATTGGAGCAAAGTCACATTACCACATGCATATAAAAATAAATTCCAGTTGGATTAAACATAAGTAAAATATTAAAAGAACTACAGGCAAACATAAAAGGGCCTTGAGAAGTGATCAGATTGCCATGGTTCTGAAATGTAAAAAAAAAAATAGAGGAACTATGGACCTGTAGACCTAAAGTTCCAATTCAGAAGGCATTCTGCTGGACACCTACTCTAAGACCCTGTGTGCCAGGTGCTGGTGGCAAAAGGTGATGTCTGTACCCTAGAGGAGTTGGAATTTAAGCTGCAGCAAAGAACATTTTAAGTATCATGGGCATTTTAGAGTTAAACGTAACCACTGTCTACTTCAGAATATGGTATTATCTCATCTCATTTGAAGCCATAATACCATTTGGAATACTTGGTTCTGGATTAATGGAGTGCTTGTGTTGAGGTGTCTATATATCTAACCCTAACCTCAGAGTTGACACTTGTGTTAAAATTGGACATAGAAAGAAGGCACAGGATGGAAAAACCAAAAATATATGTAATCAATCTTTTCATTTTTGGCTTCCTGCCTAAAATCAGTCATAATGAGTTGGATTTAAATAACAGCTTATGGAGAACTCCTGAATGACTGGGCTCATTGCCAAAGCAGTCTATTCCACAGGAAGAAAGATACAGATTTCTTCCCACTCACTCATTTTATATGGTGAGGACAATTTGGTGCATGAAAGCAGGGTTTATATTTAGGGGGAGAGTGGGATAAGCAGACTGGTCATGTCAGCACTAAAAATTACTTTTTTAGAAATTAATTTAAAAACCACACCCAGAAAAGATTTGCTGTTCTCTTACCTCATATCAAGAATCTAAGGATTGTAATACCCACCCCCAAATATTTTTAAGGAGAAAAGTATAACCTCGAAAAAAGGAGGTACATTTTTAATCTTAACACTACAGGGAAAACTCAGATACCAGACAAGTCTGAAATGTTATGCAGCCGAATCCTAGCAGAAAAATTGAAAGTTAAAATGATGAAGAGAGATGGAGTGAGGGAGAGAGCAATGTAGTAGCCCATGTTGTTTTGTCTAAAATTTTGACAGTCTTGTTTCATCCAAGCAAGGAGGCCAAATATGAGTCTCCAGATTTCCTGCAGTGTATTGCAAAAGCAGTCAAGGAACAGTTAGATGAAACCCTGCTACTTTCCTAGCTTCCCTTCCGAAGAACTTTCCACCTCCTTAGAGTCATGCCTGCAGTAACTAGGGAAAATTTCCCCAGGGAACAAGCCTTTGAATGCCTTTCTCCAGTCCCAGTGACTGGTTCTTTGACCCTTTGGCATTTGCCTACCTGTTTCCCAGGTTTAAGTCTCTTGGAAGTGAAGGAGAAGGTGGCACCAATGAATGTCATTAGTGTGTTCAAATTCTTCCCTTCACAATGTTAAGATAATTCCATGAAGCTAAAATTCAAAATGCCAGTTGAGTCAAATTTGATATAATTTGCTACTTTCATAACCAAAACAACAGAATTTCTAGTAATATACACTCACCTGTAGTAGCACCCACAAGAAACACCTGAAGTTATTTTTGGTCATTTTCTTATAACTTTATTATTTTCTCCTGATTGAAAAGGTGGTACATAAATTGTGAAAGTACAAATGTGGTAAAAAAAATATTGAAAAACAAAAGTCCCCTGTAGCCACCTTTTATAGTTTATGTATACCCTCAGCCCTTTTTCTGTGTTTACCTTCCTTCATATATAATGATTTCTAACAAGTCAAGATCATATTATTTATATTGTTCTGCTTTTTCTCTTTATAATATAGCATGTACATCTTTCCTTATCAGTACTTATGAATCTACCTTGGTACGTTTCATCATGTGTGTAAACCACCGCAAACTGTTGCAATGAATGCTATGATACATTGTTCTACTGGTGTTGCTCTATCAAAGAATATGCACATTTAAATATTAATAGCTATTCTGAAAAATGCCACATAGTACCGAGCCATGAAACTTGTGTTTCAGCTGTGCACATCTATGTATTTGTGTTGGTATTAGGTTAAAATGCAGACTTACTGTAGGTTGAGTTGGGTAAGTGTGAAAACCAAGGTTGACACAGTAATCAAAAACAATTTGTTACTGGCACAAGAACAGACTCAGGTCAGTGGAACAGAATAGAGAGCTCAGATAAAAACCCACACATATATGGCCAATTAATATATGATAAAGGAGCCATGGATATACAATGGGGAAATGACAGCCTCTTCAACAGCTGGTGCTGGCAAAACTGGACAGCTACATGTAAGAGGATGAAACTGGATTATTGTTTAACCCCATACACAAAAGTAAACTCAAAATGGAGCA
Source organism: Smutsia gigantea (assembly GCA_032199065.1). Taxonomy (NCBI): domain Eukaryota; kingdom Metazoa; phylum Chordata; class Mammalia; order Pholidota; family Manidae; genus Smutsia; species Smutsia gigantea. Next base: position 497,989 of record JAVSCE010021795.1, on the reverse strand, counting down.
AAGACCTGAATGTAAGTCATGAAACCATAAAACTCTTAGAAGACAACCTAGGCAAAAATCTCCTGAATATAAACATGAGCAACTTTTTCCTGAATGCATCTCCTCAGGAAAGGAAAACAAAAACAAAAATGAGCAAATGGGACTACATCAAGCTAAAAAGCTTCTGTACAGCAAAGGACACCATCAGTAGAACAAAAAGACATCCTACAGTGTGGGAGAATATATTCATAAATGACATATCCGATAAGGGGTTGACATTCAAAATATATAAAGAGCTCACATACCTCAAACAAAAAGCAAATAAGCCAATTAAAAAATGGGTGGAGGATCTGAACAGACAGTTCTCCAAAGAAAAAATTCAAATGGCCAACAGGCACATGAAAAGATGCTCCACATTGCTAATTATCAGGGAAATGCAAATTAAAACCACAATGAGATATCACCTCACACCAGTTAAGATGGCCAACATCCAAAAGACAAGAAACAAGAAATGCTGGTGAGGAAGCAGAGAAAGGAGAACCCTCCTGCCCTGTTTGTGGAAATGTAAATTAGTTCAACCATTGTGGAACACAATATGGAGGTTCCTCAAAAAACTCAAAATAGAAATACCATAAGACCCAGTTAATTCCACTCCTAGGAATTTACCCAAAGAAAACAGGATCCCAGATCAAAAAAGAGTTATGCACCCCTATGTTTATCGCAGCACTATTTACAATACCCAAGATATGGAAGCAAACTAAGTGTCCATCAGTAGATGAATGGATAAAGAAGAAGTAGTACATATACACAATTGAATATTATTCAGCCATAAAAAGAAGACAAATCCTACCATTTGCAACAACATGGATGGAGCTAGAGTGTATCACGCTCAGTGAAATAAGCCAGATGGAGAAAGACAAGTACCAAATAACTTCACTCATTTGTGGAGTATAACAACAAAACAAAACAGCAGCAGACTCACAGATTTTAAGAAGGGACTACCAGTTACCAAAGGGAAGGGGTTGGGGAGGGAGGGAGAAGGGGATTAAGGGGCATTATAATTAGCACTCACAATATAGGTAGGTCACAGAGAAGACAAGTAATGACTATGTTATCTTACTATGCTGATAAACTGATTTGCAATTGGGTGGGCGGGGGTACTTGATAATATGGGTGAATGTTGAAACCACAATGTTGCTCATGTGAAACCTTCATAAGATTGTGTATCAATCATACCTTAATTTAAAAAAAAAGAAAGAAAACAAAACCGAGGCTGGAAGATACTTTGTCTATGAATGAGTCCTTTCTGTGCCTCAAAGTCAGCATGTTCCCCCTCACGGCAGAGCCTCTACAGGCGTCATGTCACTCCTTTTGCCTGGAGCAGCCATCCATTGCTCTCATCTCCACCCCTTGATCAAGTCTCAGTGATTGGATCTCGCCCCAGATGGCATTCTCTCAGAAAAGTCTTACTGAACTCCCAGACTAAATCCAGTGCACTCTCAGAGGCTCTCCTTGCACCATGTAACTTTCCTTCACTTCTTGCACAGTTTATGACTATACATTTACGTCTATGATAACAGCATTTAAATAAAGTCTTCCTCTGCAGATTGGAAACTCCATGAGGACGACATGAATACTCACTACTTATGGTAATTTGGAACATCAACCGTTTTTTATTCATTCCTCTGATTTAGACCCCATCTTCCCCAGGCCTGCATTGTCCACAGTTTTACCTGGATTTCTCCAGATACAGAGAAGACTCACTCAGGTTGTCTAGAAAACAGACCACGATAAAAAGCTTTTATTCATCACCAAGTTGTCTTTGAAGAAGCTATATGGAATGATGTTGGCTCAGACAGTGGAAGGATGGAACAAAGGTAGGAAGGAAAGGAATTTATCTGCTGTCTCCTTCCTGTCTCTTGTTTCTCACTGGTGAAAGAAGGCATTGATCTCCCTATACTTCCAGGTTTTATTACTTGGCTTCAGTGGGCAGCTGCTTAAGGAAATGGATCCAGTTGGGCAGAGCCTTGTGTTGGAGCTACTTCAGATCCTCTGCAACAGCTATGATAGAGGCCACACTCAGTTATGGACCTCCCACCCACTCCCCCAGTAAATGGCAGTGACTGCAGTGCAGCTAGGCTCCTGTGGAGCTTCTGACTGAGGATGGAGTTGGGGGTGCAATGAGGGTCAGGGAACCGGAGCCTCATAAACAGGTCCAGTACAGCTCTGGAACATTCGAATTAATGTTCTTTCCAACGGACTTAGCTTATGTGATCCACCAGCTCATGAACCATTCTCCCCTTTTCCCCCAGTAATCCCTTGCTCCTATTCTATACTTGAGAAACTCAACTCTAACTGAGGCTACCCAGCCAGCTCTCAGGCAAGCCAGCTCCAGAACCTAACCTTCCCTGGTGTCACAATTTATAGCAGCATTGGCTAACCTATGTGCTAAAAAAAACCTCTATTTCCTCATGGTTTACAGGGCTCCCTTAGATTACTCCCCTCCTGCCTAGACCTCTGAGAACACTGAGCAGAGGCTGCACATCCATTAAGGAAAGAAAATTAGAAACTCAGTGCAGTGGGGAGATCTTTCTGCCTCATGGGGAGTTTGGCTCCTGTGCAATTGATACTGGAAGCTGTTGGAGTTGAAAATGGACCTGAGTCAGGGGCCAAGAAAACTAAAACTGACTATTTAATTGGCCCTTAACCTATCACATCTTTCAAAGAGGATAACATATCCTCTGTGCCCCACCCCATCCCCAAGATAAAAACATCAAAAACCCTAGGAGAGGACATGCAAAACCAGACTGTGTATGTCTAATTTGACAAAGGGTTATTTAAAAATAATTTGCTCAAAGCAAAGTGCAGACAAAAAGAGTTCCTTTGGGCTTTGGCCAACTCTTCATTAATACAGTCTGCTGACCCAGTGAATAGAGCCAGGACCAAAGAAAATAGTCTGTAATCAAAATATTGCCTCCAGAAACTATTTTGTTCTTGTTTGTGTTTTCGTTTTGATAACAGCTTTATTGAGATATAACTCACTATTTAAAGAGTACAAATCAATGATTGTGAGTATGTTCACAGAGTTCTGCCACCATCACCACAGTAAATTTCAGAAACTTTCATTACCCCCAACAACAAACCCTGCACCATTAGCAGTTGCTTCACATCCCCTGCCTTAGGTAACCGCTAATCTGTTTTCTCTCTGTATAGATTGCCTCTTTGAAAGTTCATATAAATGGAATAATACAATATGTGGTCTTTTGTGACTGATTTCTTTCACAAGCCATTATGGATGCATAATGTTTTCAAAGTTCATCCATGTTGTAGTATATATCAGTACTTCATTTTTATTGCTGAAAAATATTCTACTTTATTGCTGTACCACATTTTCTTTATCCATTAATCAATTGATGGACATTTGTATAGCTTTCTATTTTGTAACTATTATGAATTATTCTACCATGAATATTCATTACAAGTTTTAGTATAGGCATGTTTTCATTTCTCTTGGGTAGAAAACTAGGAAGGAATTGCTGGGCCAAATGGAACCTCTGTATGTTTAACCATTTGAGGAACTGCCAGACTGTTTTCCAAAGTGGCTGCACCATTTCCATTCCTACAAGCAATAGATGAGGGTTACATTTTATCTACATCCTCATTAACACTTGTTATGTATCTGTATTTTTTGTTATAGCCACCCTAGTGGGTGTGAAGTGGCTTCACGATGTGGTTTTAATTTATATTTCCCCCATGGATAACAATATTGGGCATCTTTTCACGTGCTTATTGGCCATTTGTAAATCTTCTTTAAAGAAATGTCTGTTCAAACTCTCTGACTTTTTAATTACATCCATTTCTACATTATATATTCTTTTTATACTCTGATACACCCCTTATCAGTATATGATTTATAAAAACTTTCTCCCATTCTGTGTGGGTTTTTTTGGGGTATCATTAATGTACAATTACATGAGCAACATTATGGTTACTAGACTCCCCCTCATTATCAAGTCCCCACCACATACCCCATTACAGTCACTGTCCATCAGCATAGTAAGATGCTATAGAATCACTACCTGTCTTCTCTGTGTTATACTGCTTTCCCCGTGCCCCCCCCCATATATTATGTGTGCTAATCGTAATACCCCTTTTTCCCCCTTATCCTTCCCTTCCCACACATCCTCCCCGGTCCCTTTCCCTTTGGTAACTGTTAGTCCATTCTTGGGTTCTGTAAGTCTGCTGCTGTTTTGTTCCTTCAGTTTTTTCTTTGTTCTTATATTCCACAGATGAGTGAAATCATTTGATACTTGTCTTTCTCCACCTGGCTTATTTCACAGAGCATAATACACTCTAGCTCCATCCAGGTTGTTGCAAATGGTAGGATTTGTTTTCTTCTTATGGCTGAATAATATTCCATTGTATATTTGTACCACATCTTCTTTATCCATTCATCTACTGATGGACACTTAGGTTGCTTCCATTTCTTGACTATTGTAAATAGTGCTGCAATAAACATAGGGGTGCATCTGTCTTTTTGAATCTGGGATCTTGTTTACTTTGGGTAAATTCCTAGGAGTGCAATTTCGGGTCAAATGGTATTTCTATTTTGAGTTTTTTGAGGAACCTCCTTACTGCTTTCCATAATGGTTGAACTAATTTACATTCCCATCAGCAGTGTAGGAGGGTCCCACTATCTCCACATCCTCACCAACATTTCTTGTTGTTTGTCTTTTGGATGGTGGCCATCCTAACTAGTGTGAGGTGATATCTCATTGTGGTTTTATTTTGCATTTCTCTGATAATTAGCGATGTGGAGCATCTTTTCATGTGCCTGTTGGCCATCTGAATTTCTTCTTTGGAGAAGTGTCTGTTCAGATCCTCCGCCCAATTTTTAATTGGCTTATTTGCTTTTTGTCTATTGAGGTGCGTGAGCTCTTTATATATTTTGAATGTCAACCCCTTATCGGATACGTCATTTATGAATATATTCTCCCATACTGTAGGATGTCTTTTTGTTCTACTGATGGTGCCCTTTGCTGTACAGAAGCTTTTTAGTTTGATATAGTCCCACTTGTTCATTTTTCCTTTGTTTCCCTTGCCCAGGGAGATATGTTCATGAAGTTGCTCATGTTTATGCCCAAGAGATTTTTGCCTAGGTTGTCTTCTAAGAATTTTATGGTTTCATGACTTATATTCAGGTCTTTGCTCCATTTTGAGTTTACTTTTGTGTATGGGGTTAGACAATAATCCAGTTTCATCCTCTTACATGTAGCTGTTCAGTTTTGCCAACACCAGCTGTTGAAGAGGCTGTTATTTCCCCATTGTATATCCCTGGCTTCTTTATTGTATGGTTGGCCATATATGTGTGGGTTTTTATCTGAGCTCTCTATTCTGTTCCACTGGTCTATGGGTCTGTTCTTGTGCCAGTACCAAATTGTCTTGATTACTGTGGCTTTGTAGTAGAGCTTGAAGTTGGGAGGCGAGATCCCCCTGCTTTATTCTTCCTTCTCAGGATTGCTTTGGCTATTCGGGGTCTTTTGTGGTTCCAAATGAATTTTAGAACTATTTGTTCTAGTTCATTGAAGAATGCTGTTGGTATATTGATAGGGATTGCATTGAATCTGTAGATTGCTTTAGGCAGGGTGGCCATTTTGACAATACTAATTCTTCCTACCCAAGAGCATGGGATGAATTTCCATTTATTAGTGTCTTCTTTAATGTCTCTTAAGAGTGTCTTGTAGTTTTCAGGGTATAGGTTTTTCACTTCCTTGGTTAGGTTTATTCCTAGGTATTTTATTCTTTTTGATGTAATTTTGAATGGAATTGTTTTCCTGATTTCTCTTCCTGCTAGTTCATCGTTTGTGTATAGGAATGCAACAGATTTCTGTGTATCAATTTCATATCTTGCAACTTTGCTGAATTCAGATATTCTAGTAGTTTTGGAGTGGATTCTTTAGGGTTTGTTATTTACAATATCATGTCCTCTGCAAGCAGGGACAGTTTGACTTCTTCATTACCAATCTGGATGCCTTTTATTTCTTTGTGTTGTCTCATTGCTGTGGCTAGGACCTCCAGTAGTATGAATAAAAGCGGGGAGAGTGGGCCTACTTGTCTTGTTCCCGATCTTAGGGAAAAGCTTTCAGCTATATATTCAGTATAATGTTGGCTGTGGGTTTGTCATATATGACCTTTGTTATGTTGTGGTACTTGCCCTCTATACCCATTTTGTTGAGAGTTTCTATCATGAATGGATGTTGAATTTTGTCAAATGCTTTTTCAGCATCTATGGAGATGATCGTGTGGTTTTTGTCCTTCTTTTTGTTGATGTGGTGGATGATGTTGATGGATTTTAGAATGTTGTACCACCCTTGCATCCCTGAGATGAATCCCACTTGATCATGGTGTATGATCCTCTTGATGTATTTTTGAATTCAATTTGCTAATATTTTGTGGAGTATTTTTGCATCTGTGTTCATCAAGGATATTGGTCTGTAGTTTTTTTGTGTGTTTGGTGTCTTTGCCTGGTTTTGGTATTAGAGTGATGCTGGCTTCATAGAATGAGTTTGGGAGTATTTCCCCCTCTCCTATTTTTTGGAAAACTTTAAGGAGAATGGGTATTATGTCTTCTCTAAATGTCTGATAAAATTCAGCAGTGAATCCATCTGGTCTGGGTGTTTTGTTCTTGGGTAGTTTGATTACCAATTCAATTACGTTGCTGGTAATTGATCTGTTTAGATTTTCTGTTTCTTGCTTGGTCAGTCTTGGAAGGTTGTATTTTTCCAGAAAGTTGTTCATTTCTTCTAGGTTATCCAGTTTGTTAGCATATAGATTTTCATAGTATTGTCTAATAATTCTTTGTATTTCTGTGGTGTCTATAGTGGTTTTTCCTTTCTCATTTCTGATTCTGTTTATATGTGTTGATTCTCTTTTTCTCTTAATAAGTCTGGCTTGGGGTTATCTATTTTGTTTAATTTCTGAAAGAACCAGCTCTTGGTTTCATTAATTTTTTTATTGTTTTATTCTTCTCAATTTTATTTATTTCTTTTCTGATCTTTATTATGTCCCTCCTTCTGGTGACTTTGGGCCTCATTTGTTGTTCTTTTTCCAGTTTCAATAATTGTGAATTTAGACTATTCATTTGTGATTGATTGTTCTTCCTTCTTTAAATAGGCCTGGATTGCTATATACTTTCCTCTTAGAACTGCCTTTGCTGTGTTCCACAGAAGTTGGGACGTTGTGCTGTTGTTTTCCTTTGTCTCTATATACTGCTTGATCTCTGTTTTAATTTGTTCATTGATCCATTGGTTATTTAGGAGCATGTTGTTATGCCTCCGTGTGTTTGTGAGCCTTTTTGTTTTCTTTGTACAATTCATTTCTAGTTTTATACCTTTGTGATCTGAGAAGTTGGTTGGTAGAATTTCAATCTTTTTGAATTTACTGAGACTCTTTTTGCGGCCTAGTATGTGGTCTATTCTGGAAAATGTTCCATGTGCACTTGAGAAGAATGTGTATCCTGCTGCTTTTGGGTGTAGAGTTCTGTAGATGTCTGTTAGGTCCATCTGTTCTAGTGTGGTGGTGTGTGTTTTTTGTTTGTTTGTTTTTTTTACTTTCTTGATAGTACCCTATGAAGAACAAAAGTTTTAATTGTTGTGGCGTCCAATTTATATATTTTTTTCTTTTGCTGCTTGTGCTTTTGGTTTCATATTTAAGAAACCATTGCTTAATCCAAGGTTATAAAGATTTACACCTGTTTTCTTCTAAGAGTTTAATAATTTGAGCTCTTACATTTAGATCTTTGACACATTTTGAGTTAATTTGTATATGTAATTAGGTAGAGCTCCAATTGATTGTTGTGAATGTGAATATCCAGTTATCCTAGCATGATTTGTTGAAAAGACAATTCTTTTCCCATTTAATTATTTTAGCATCCTTGTCAATAATCAACTGACCATAGACATCTAGGTAAATTCTATCCCATTGATCTTTATGTCTATGCTTATGCCAGTATTATATAGTCTTGAAAACTGTAACTTTGTAATAATTTTGAAATTGTGTTGTGTGAGTCTTCCAACTGTTATTTTTCAGGATTGTTTTGGCTAATCTGCATCTCTTGCATTTGCATATGGATTTTAGGAAGAGTTTATCAGTTTCTTAAAAGAAGCCTGCTGAAATTTTGATAGGAATTGCATTGGATCTATAGATCAATTTGGGAAGTATTGCCATCTTAGTAATATTAAATCTTAAAATCCGTGGACATGAGATGTCTTTCCTTTTATTTAGGGCTTTGATTTCTTTCAATGATGTTTTGTTGTTTTCCGAGTTTAAGTTTTGCACTTCTCTTGTGAAATTTATTCCTAGGTTTTTTATTCTTTTTGGTGCAATTGTAAATGGAATTGTTTTCTTATATTGACTTTTCTGAATGTTTGCTGCAAGTGTGTAGAAATACAATTGAATTTTTTATATTGATTTATATCCTACAACCTTGTTGAACTCATTTATTTTAACAGTTTTTCCAATTATTAATTTGTGGATTCCTTAGGATTTTCCATATATAAGATCATACCATCTGTGAGTGGAAGTAGTTTGACTTCTTTCTTTCCATTCTAAATTCCTCTTATCTAGTTTTCTTCCATAATTGTTCTGACTAGAACCTCCAGTACAGTGTTGCATAGAAGTGAGAGTGGACATTTTTGTCTTGTTCCTCATCTTAAGGAGAAAGTATTCTGTCTCTCATCATTAACTATGATTTAGCTGTGGGTTTTTTTTGTACACACCCTTTATCAAGTTGAGGAAGTTGCCTTCTATTTTTAGTGTTTTTATCATGAAGGGGTACTGAATTTTGTCATTCTTTTTCTGCATCTATTGAGATGATCGTGTGGCTTTTGTTCTTTATTAATATGGTGTATTATATTAACTAATTTTCAAATGTTAAACCAATTTTCCATTCCTGGTCATGGTATATATTACAGGTTGAATTGTGGCCCCCCAAAATTCATGTGTTGAAGCCCCCAGTACCTCAGAAAGTGACCCTCTTTGCAGATGGCATCACTGAAGATATAATTAGTTAAAATGAGTTCATACGAATTAAGATAGACCCTAATGTCTGATGTTCTTATAAAATATAGAAACTTGGACATAGACAAGCCCACAGGGAGAATGTCATGTGGAGATTGGGGTTACACTGCCACAAACTGAGGAACTACCAGAGGTAGGAGAGAGGGCTAGAACAGATTCTTCCTTGGTACCCCCAGAGGAAACCAACCGTGCCAACACGTGGATCTCAGACTTCTAGCCTCCAAAACTGTAAGACAATAGATTTTTGTTGTTAAAGCCACAAATTTTTGTTGTTTATGCCAGTTTGTGGCATTTTGTTACAGCAGCCCTAGCAAATATACAGTGTATTGTTCTGTTTATATATTAGTATATTTAGTTTCATAGTATTTTATTGAGGATTTTTCCATCAGTATTCATAACAGATATTGGTCTACAGTTTTATTTGCTTCTGTTATCGTTGTCTGGAGTTATTTTCTTAGTGTTTCTCTAGTCTTCTCAGATAAGACGGCAACTATCAGAACCTACCTCAGATTTATTTATAGTTACTTATTCCCAGGGGGACATAGAAACATTACTCTTATATATAACTCTTTCCCTCTCCCCATTTTGTGCTTACTGTTCTTATGTTATATCATATCATATTGCTGTTACTTCTATATATGTTACAAACCCAACAATTCATTAGTGTAATTATATAATTTTAAGTCTGAAAGAAGCTGATGAAGGAAAGCAAAATTCTATTTATAGAGTTTGTTATGTTAAACTGTCATTCCTGGTTCTCTTCATTTGTACCTTATTTTTTCAAAGCAAAGAGGATTCCTGAAGGCTTTTGGTAGGGGAAAGGGGATGGCAGGCATTTATGGATGTGCAGTGATATTTGAGGATGGTTGGTCTGGCAGACATGTGAAAATGCACTGGGGTGGTATGAGGGAGAGAAATCAGAATGGTAAGTTAGGCACCTGCAGCAATCAAGGTACATATTCATAGAAGCGTGGGTTTGGCTTGGTTTTGGCATTGTTGCTTTCTGTTCTGCCTCTGTAGCTGTGAATGTCTTGGTGTGAGTAGGCACTGACTTGGAGTCAGGCATGGAAAGGTACACTCATTCCAATTTATGGATGAACTGAAGTCAATCAAGGATGAGCCCAGGATGGAAAAAATGCCTGATCTGGTCACTTGAGGGGACTCAGAAGGAGAGATTTTCCCACGACAAGCCTCTGTGAAGAACATGATGCCCAGCAAATAAGCCCATTTCAGGCCATGGTGATAAAAGTAAATTGCCACACAGTTGTGTGTGAATGCAAGGGAGGAGGGGGGAAGGAGGAGAAGGAGAGATTCTTCTCCATGCACGTGTCCCTGCAGCTGTCAGGGATGAGGTTACAGACCATGGAAGAGAATGCAGAATTCCCCTTCCCTTTCCCAGGGCAGATGACCTTTCAGAAATTAAACAAATCGATTCTGTGTCCTTGGAGGAAGCATGTTAGACTGCCCTGATTCAATGGGCTCTATTGTTTTAGGTGAAGCCAGGTGATCCAATTCATCACTGATATCCTCGCTAGGAAGTTTTGTCTGTGAATTTTCCTCTGGAATAATTTTGTAATATCTGGATTAGACATGCCAGTACACACAGTTGTTTTTCTTTAAAACACACAAAAAGTAAAGCGCATTCTCCTCTGAGTGTAGAGACAACATTGGTGCTATAGATCATGCATAGTACTTATTCTAGTACAAGCAAGAAGTAACCAAGGCCTGAATAAGATAGTAGTAATATAATTAACTTGCAAATTGCTGGTGGAAGCAATCAAGGGTAGCAAAAAACAATAGAAACAGTTTACTTTTGGAAGTTTAAAAATACTTCTAAATAATCCATCAAGCAAAGGAGAAATCAAAGTAAAAATTAGAAAATACTTAGAATTAAGAAAACAAAGAACAAAAATACCTTTCAAAAATAACAAAAGTGCTGCTTTGCCCCACTGATTTCATACTACCAGAGTGATCTCAAAACCCTCAAGCTGAGAATATTGTTTAAAATGACTGTGCCCCTTGGCATCTGCAGAAATGAATACAAGTCTTCTCTGAAGGAGAATGCTCTCAGAAAAGTTCAAGTAATGTATCACCGGAAAAAATTTTAAAGTGAACAAACAAAACAAAAGATATAAGCTTCTATGGGAAGAGACGGCATGAAAAAACAGCCGAAGGAGACCTGCAAAACTTTCACATATTGGAATTATTAGACACAGATTAGAAAATAAATATATTTAATATATTTAAGTGAAAGAGGAGATTAAGCACATAATCATTTGAATAAGGAGAAAGAATATTTTTTAAATGATTGAGTAGTTCTGATAAGAGAAGTTAAATCAATGTTTGAAAATGAAAATGATAATTGGAATTTTTTGCCATATAGAAAATAAAAATTTTTATAAAGTCAAATATATCATTTCTGTTACCTTTATGTTTATTTTTTTCTTCTAAGTATTTAATCTATTTGGAATTTATTTGGGGGAAAGTGAAAGAGAGAATCCAATTTCATATTTTCCATATGGCTACCATCTTATCCTAATACTGTCTGTTAAATATATCATTTTACTCTGCTGATTTGAAATGCCACCTTTATCAGAAACTAATCCCAATACTTACTTGTATCTATATTTGAGATTTCTTCTGTTTCGTAGATCTTTCTGTTCATGTGCCTGTACCGAATCGTTTTAATTACTATAATGTTTATAATGCTTTTCAGTATCTCGTATGGTTAGTCTCCCTTCAGTACTCTTGTTTTGCTTTCAAAATAATGGTGTTGGTATTTTACTTGAGAAAATTTGATTTCTATATTCATTTAGAGAGGCTTGCTGTCATATTCCATCATCTCTTTATCTAAGAATATGCCTTAATTTTTATTCAAACCTTTTTAAATGACCTTTCATAGTATTTCCAAGTTTTCTTCATGTGAATCTTGCACATTCCTTAGATTTTTTCCTAGGTTTTCTATCTTATTTCTTGTTATTGCAAATTGTATATTTTGTTATATTTTCTAGATGATTGTTGTTTGTATATCAAAGAACCATTGATAGTGTTTTAGTTTTGTTCTCAGCCACCTTGCCAAATTATCTTCCTCTTGGTAATAATGATTTTTTAAAGTTGATTTTCCTGGACTTGCTGCCATAATATCATCTCAAACACAAATATTTTTTTTCCTTTCCTTTCTGAGTTTACACATCTTTCCTTTTTCTTCTCTAATGACTTTTGCTAGTATTGGCCAAACCACATTCATACTAATAATAATGCACATGCTTGTTTTGTTTCTGATCTTAATAGAATTCAATGTTTCACTGTATAGTTTCTGGCCTTTGAAATATTACAGTATATTTCTCATGTTAAGAAACTTCATCATTTACTATTTTATTGATAGGTGTTTTTAAATCAGAAGGGATATCAGATGTTATTAGATGCCTTTTCAGCAGCTACAAGAATGTCAGTGTAGTGTTTCTCTCTCAATATATGTCTAAGTTGTATTATAATAATATGATTTCCTAATATCGAGCCATCTGTGCATTTTTGGTATGAGTATTGCTTGATCATGATATATATTTGATTAATGTTTTACTAGAGTATATGGGCTAACATTTTATTTACAGTGTTTAGGGAATGGACTGTGTCAGTGTTATGCTGAATCAATCAAGATTTTGGAAACTTTCCTTTTACTACTCTATAACCATTTAAATAATATTAGAGTTACATGTTCCTTAACATTTGATAGAATTCACTTGTAAAATCTTCTGAAAATTGATCTATTTATATTTTCTTTTTCTAGGCTCAATTTCAATAATTTGTATTTCCCTAACAATTATATATCATATGTTCGCATGAAGCTAAACAATGGTATTCTCTTATAATTTGTTTAATTTCCTAAGTATCTATGCTTGTTTCTCTATACTTTTTCGTATTTATATATATTCTCTTCCTTTTTTATTTATATTGTTTGACTAGCTTTGCTAAATTTTTACCTTTTTAGTTTTCTTTTAAAACATGCTCTAGGTTATGATTATTCCATAGCTCTCCTCTTTTCTAATTCTTTAATTGCTGCTTTTAACTTTGTTAGTATCTCCTTTCTTTTGTACTTAAAATTATTGTGGTTTTTTTCTAACATTGAATTGGACACTTAATTCTTTTCATTCTCCATGTGTCTTTCAATTGATAGAAATATTTTTTAGTGTTTTTTCCAAGGAAGATTCCTAGGAACTGTATTCTTTCAGTATTTCTGTGTTTGAAATCATCTGAATGTTGCCTTTTGCTTGAACTCTATATTGGCTGGAAATAAAATTCTTGGGTCATAGTATCCCTGAGAATTTTGAACACAGTGAATTTTTGTAATGTTGAGTGTTGCTGTAAAGCAGTATGAAGTGGCCTGATTTCTATCTCTTCCCCTTGAGGTGATTTGATTTTTCTATCTGAAAGATCTTATCTTTGAAGTCCAGGAACTTTATTAGGGTGTGTTCCAGTGCTGATTAATCTTTGTTAGTTCTTCCTGGCAGATGGTGTGTGCCTATTTAAGTCTATAGATTCAAGTCTCTTATTTCAGAATTTTCTTGAATTAAATAGTTTGAATACTTTTTGTGTGCTTGGTTGTTCTGTTTTCTTGTCTTCTGAAGGCATAGTTGAACATTAATCCTTCTTTATCTATCTTCCATGTATATGATATTTCCCTACACCTTTAAAATTCTTTTTTTCTTTTTGATTAAAAAAAATTTTACTCTGCTCAGTTTTCTTAACCCTCCAATTCTTTAGCTTGTTTTCAACAATATCTATTCTTTCTGCTCTGTTTCTGTATGTCATTGCTTTTTTCTTCTACATCTTTCCTGTGCTCAGTCTTGTCAATTTTATTTTATCCTATGTCATCTTATCATTTCTTCTTCTTTTTTTTTTTGGTCTCCAAAACATGCTTTTTGATATATACTCTAATGAAGGTTTCACAATAAAAAACAATGTGGTTACTAGATTCACCCATGTTATCGTGTCCCCCCCATATCCCATTACACTCACAGCCCATCAGTGTAGTAAGATGCCACAGAGTTACTATTTGCCTTCTCTGTGCTATACTGTCTTCCCCATGATCCCCCCCACACCATGTGTGCCAATCATAATACTCCTCAGTCTCCTTCTCCCTCCCTCCCTACCCGCCCTCCTCCACCCCTCCCCTTTGGTAACCACTAGTCCCTTCTCGGAGTCTGTGAGTCCGTTGCTGTTTTGTTCCTTCAGTTTTGCTTCGTTGTTATACTCCACAAATGAGGGAAATCATTTGGCACTTGTCTTTCTCCACCTGGCTTATTTCACTGAGCATAATATCCTCCAGCTCCATCCATGTTGTTGCAAATGGTAGGATTTGTTTCTTTCTTATGGCTGAATAATATTCCATTGTGTATATGTACCACATCTTCTTTATCCATTCATCTACTGATGGACACTTAGGTTGCTTCCATATCTTAGCTATTATAAATAGTGCTGCAATAAACATAGGGGTGCATATGTCTTTTTGAATCTGAGAAATTATATTTTTGGGGTAAATTCCTAGGAGTGGAATTCCCAGGTCAAATGGTATATCTATTTTTAGTTTTTTGAGGAACCTTCATATTGCTTTCCACAATGGTTGAACTAGCTTACATTCCCACCAGCAGTGTAGGAGGGTTCCCCATTCTCCGCATCCTTTCCAGCATTTGTTGTTCTTAGTCTTTTTTATACTGGCCATCCTAAGTGGTATGAGGTGATATCTCATTGTGCTTTTTATTTGCATTTATCATTTCTTCTTTTAATCCTGTTATTTGTGCTTTGAACTCTTGATTCATGGAGACACTTTTTCACTAAGTTCTTTGAATCTGTCAGAAGTAACTTGCTCACAATCTTCAACTATTCCATAATAAATTTTCTGGCGCATGCTGGATTTGTTTTCCTATGTCTTTGCCTTCTTTCTTGCAGTGATTTTGTCTCCTGGTTCTTTTTTAAAAAACATTTATTGAAATATAATTTACATGTAATATAATTTACCCACCTAAAGTACACAATTCAATATTTTTTAATATATTCATAAGGTCATGAAACCATTCCCGATTCCCTTTTTGATTATTCTCACTTTTGAAAACCGAGTCCTTTCTGGACCACTTATATGGGGAAAGAAAATGTGAGAGAGATGTTAGAGGCTTTAAACAACCTCTGGGTTCACAAGTCCTTCTAACTCACAGTAAAGCTGTACATATATAAGGCCTAGCAGAGTATATTGTGAGTGCAAATTCAGACTTTACAAAATATTAATTGAATAGAATTGGTAGCTTCAGTGCCGCCCATTCTTAGTTTCTCTACTCTCAAACCTTTTTCTTGCAGGAATATCTTCTCTTGCAGTTTCAAAAGGGAGTCACAGAGAATTCTAGAGCCAGTTTGTAAACCTCTGCCTTTTTTTGAACAAGGAACAGTTTCTTTTGCTCATTGGGGTACTACTAGCTTGGAAAACTGTGCCTTGTTGAATGTGCTTGAGATCTGCAGCCATGGATATCATCTTCTGGCATCCTTCCTCTGGGCTAATTTGCATTGTGCTTGGCAGCCCTTCTTTATACTACTAAGGTTCAGGTTGTAAGTGTTGCCTAACTTCCTCCTAGATGGAGTTTTTATCCCGTTTTAATTCTTGTTTCTGACTGGTTTTAGAATGCAGATGTGGTCTGTATTAGTTCCAGCTTCTATAACAAAAATGACATAAACTATGTAGTTTATAACCAATAGAAATTTATTCTCATAGTCTAAAGGCTGGAAGTCTGAGATCACAGTTGGGTTCTGGTGAGGGCCCTCTTCTGTGTTACAGACTGCCAACTTCTCATTGGGTCCTTACAGCAAGAGGAAGGGAGAGGAAGCAAGCTCTCTCTTGACTCTTACAAGGACACTAATCGCATTTGTCAAGGCACCACTCTCACCGAACCTAATACCTCCCAAAGGCCCCACTCCTAATACTGTCACATTGGAGAATAAGGTTTCAAAACCTGAATTTTGGAGGGACACAAACATTCAGTCCATAACAGTCAGAGATTTCTTTATTCTATCATCTTAAAATGTGAGACTGACACTTTTTGTATTAATTTAATTCTTTCCTCAAACTTTAGTATATTTAAAACCTCTGTTTCTTGGCCAACTTTATTCTGTATATATTTTGACTTACCACTTTGTAAAGTAAGAAAATAAACATATCTACAGTTCCTTCTCCCTTCTTTCTGTATTTTTCTTTCCTTTTCCCTATTCTCTATGCTGCCCTGCAGCATCTGCGAGCATTCCATTATTTTATAACATTGAGATTTAAGGCATTTATATTCTTCTCTGCAACTGTAATTAAGCATCTGTGCCTTTTTTTTTGTCTGTAAGCTATAGAAATAAAATTTATGACAGTAGCACAAGAAGCAAAAAGAAATGAAAGTGTTCTATTTCCTGGCAGACTTCCGGGAAGATGGCGGTGTGAGCAGTGCGGCAGAAATCTCCTCCCAACACTATATTTATCTATGAAAACACAGCAAATACATCTATTCCTAAAAGAGAGACGAGAATACACAGGAAGGTGCACAGCGTGCAGCTACACCCAAGAGCACTTGACACCCCAAGAGGCGGGTAAGATACGGAGACGCGACCCGGCGGGACCCGAGCCCTCCCCCACCCCAGCGCACCGGCGGGAGGAGAGGATTCAGAGCTGGGAGGGAGTGGAAGTACACCCCGCAAAGTAGCCAGCCCCGGTGATCTGCGCGGGGAGCGCTGACCCACATTGCGCAGTGCAGCAGAGATTGGAGAGACAGAGGGGCAGGATCTGAGCGGGGAACGCGCCAGGGTGCTTGCAGCCGGCTCCGGGAAGGAAAAAAAAAAAAGCGCGCACTTTCTTCAGCGGTCTTAAAGAGACAGGAGCCCAGCAGAGGAGCCGGATCGCCCCAGCACACTCAGCCCAGCAGGCTGGGAGTCCTGGGGAGTTTCAGACGCCTTAGCTGGCGACTGAGGAAGCGTAGCCATACTTAACACTTCTCACTGAGATCAACAGCCTCCTATTCGTTCCCACCCCTGCCAGAGCGATAAAGGGCCCTGCGGAGCGGCACAGTCACAGCTGTGGAATAGTGGGGCAATAGCGCCACCTAGAGCATTCCCACAGAATCTACGTCCGGTGGGCATTTTTTTTTGTTTTTTTGTTTTGTTTTTGTTTTTTCTTTTCTTTCTTTTTTTCTTTTTTCTTTCTTTCTTTTTTTCTCTTTTTTTTTCTTCTCTTTTTAAAGTCTTAAAGAGCCCAGCTGACATACGTGGCAACTATCAGTGACCAATTATACAGCCATGAAAAGACAGAGGAATATGGTTCAGACCAAAATCAACCAGACAACCCCAGAGAGGGAGTCTGAAGGGATGGAAATGCACAGCCTCCCTGAAAAAGAATTCAGAATAAAAGTCATAACCATGCTGATGGACCTACAGAGAAATGTGCAAGAGCTGAGGGAGGAAGTGAGGGAACTGAGGAAAGACAATACAGAAATCAGACAAGCGATCGACGGGCTTAACAGCAGAATGGATGAGATGCGAGAGACTGTTAATGGAATAGAAAACAGAGAACAGGAGTACAGAGCAGCTGAGGCAGAGAGAGATAAAAGGATTTCTAGGAATGAAAGAATATTAAGAGAACTGTGTGACCAATCCAAACGGAACAATATTCGCATTATAGGAGTACCAGAGGAAGAAGAGAGAGAAAAAGGGATAGAAAGTGTCTTTGAAGAAATAATTGCTGAAAACTTTCCCTCGCTGGGGAAGGAAGTAGTCTCGCAGTCCACCGAAGCTCACAGATCTCCCAACACAAGGGACCCAAGGAAGACAACACCAAGACACATAATAATTAAGATGGCAAAGATCAAAGATAAAGACAGGGTATTAAAGGCAGCTAGAGAGAGAAAAAAGATCACCTACAAAGGAAAACCCATCAGACTATCATCAGACTTCTCAACAGAAACCTTACAGGCCAGAAGAGAATGGCATGATATATTTAACGTTATGAAACAGAAGGGCCTCGAACCAAGAATATTGTATCCAGCACGATTATCATTTAAATATGATGGAGGGATTAAACAATTTCCAGACAAACGAAAGTTGAGAGAGTTTGCCTCTCATAAACCACCACTACAGGATATCTTAAATGGACTGCTCTAGATGGAAGCACACCTAAGGCTAAAAAGATGTCACCAGAGAAAAAAAATCATAGCAAAGAAAGCAGACCATCCAAATACTAACTAAAGGCAAAGAATAAAACACCTATTATAGAAAGAATGGAGGAGGAGGAATAAGAAGGGAGAGAAAGAAAGAAACATCAGACTGTGTTTACAATAACTTAACAAGAAAGTTAAGTTAGATTGTTAGATAGTAAAGAAGCAACCTTGAACCCTTGGTAACCACGAATCTAAAGCCAGCAATGGCAATAAGTACATACCTATCAATAATCACCCTAAATGTAAATGGACTGAATGCACCAATCAAAAGACACAGAGTAACAGAATGGATAAAAAAGCAAGACCCATCTATATGCTGCCTACAAGAAACTCACCTCAAATCCAAAGATATACACAGACTAAAAGTGAAGGGATGGAAAAAGATATTTCATGCAAACAACAAAGAGAAAAAAGCAGGTGTTGCAGTACTTGTATCAGACAAAATAGACTTCAAAACGAAGAAAGTAGCAAAAGATAAAGAAGGACATTACATAATGATAAAGGGGTCAGTCCAACAAGAAGATATAACCATTATAAATATATATGCACCCAACACAGGAGCGCCAGCATATGTGAGACAAATACTAACAGAATTAAAGGAGGAAATAGACAGCAATGCATTCATCTTAGGAGACTTCAACACACCACTCACTCCAGAGGACAGATCAACCAGACAGAAAATAAGTAAAGACACAGAGGCACTGAACAACACACTAGAACAGATGGACCTAACAGACATCTACAGAACTCTACACCCAAAAGCAACAGGATACACATTCTTCTCAAGTGCACATGGAACATTTTCCAGAATAGACCACATACTAGGCCACAAAAAGAACCTCAGTAATTTCAAAAATATTGAAATCCTACCAACCAACTTCTCAGATCACCAAGGTATAAAACTAGAAATAAATTTTAGAAAGAAATCAAAAAGGCTCACAAATACATGGAGACTTAACAACACTCTCCTAATTAATCAATGGGTTAACGACCAAATCAAAACAGAAATCAAAGAATATATGGAGACTAATGACAACAACAACACAAAGCCACAACTTCTGTGGGACGCAGCAAAGGCAGTTCTAAGAGGAAAGTATATTGCAATCCAGGCCTATTTAAAGAAGGAAGAACATTCCCAAATGAATAGTCTAAAGACACAATTACTGAAATTGGAAAAAGAAGAACAAATGAGGCCCAAAGTCACCAGAAGGAGGGACATAATAAAGATTAGAGAAGAAATAAATAAAATTGAGAAGAATAAAACAATAGAAAAAATCAATGAAACCAAGAGCTGGTTCTTTGAAAAATAAACAAAATAGATAAACCCCTAGCCAGACTCATTAAGAGAAAAAGAGAATCTACACACATAAACACAATCAGAAATGAGAAAGGAAAAATCACGACGGACCCCACAGAAATACAAAGAATCATAAGAGAATATTATGAGAATCTATATGCTAACAAGCTGGAAAACATAGAAGAAATGGACAACTTCTTAGAAAAATACAACCTTCCAAGACTGACCAAGCAAGAAACAAGAAAAACTAAACAGACCAATCACCAGCAACGAAATTGAGTCGGTAATCAAAAAACTACCCAAGAACAAAACTCCCGGGCCTGATGGATTCACCTCTGAATTCTACCAGACATATAGAGAAGAAATAACACCGATTCTCCTTAAAGTTTTCCAAAAATAGAAGAGGAGGGAATACTTCCAAACTCATTCTATGAAGCCAGCATCACTCTAATACCAAAACCGGGCAAAGACCTCACCAAAAAAGAAAATTACAGACCAATATCCCTGATGAACGTACATGCAAAAATTCTCAACAAAATATTAGCAAACCGAATTCAAAAATACATCAAGAGGATCATACCATGATCAAGTGGGATTCATCCCAGGGATGCAAGGATGGTACAACATTCGAAAATCCATCAACATCATCCACCACATCAACAAAAAGAAGAACAAAAACCACATGATCATCTCCATGCTGAAAAAGCATTTGAGAAAATTCAGCATCCATTCCTGATTAAAACTCTCAACAAAATGGGTATAGACGGCAAGTACCTCAACATCATAAAGGCTATATATGACAAACCCACAGCTAACATCATACTTAACGGCGAGACGCTGAAAGCTTTTCATCTAAGATCGGGAACAAGACAGGGATGCCCACTCTCTCCACTGTTATTCAACATAGTACTGGAGGTCCTAGCCACAGCAATCAGACAAAACAAAGACATACAAGGCATCCAGATTGGTAAAGAAGAAGTCAAATTGTCACTATTTGCAGATGACATGATACTGTACATAAAAAACCCTAAAGACTCCATTCCAAAACTACTAGAACTAATATCTGAATTCAGCAAAGTTGCAGGATACAAAATTAACACACAGAAATCTGTTGCTTTCCTATACACTAATGATGAACTAACAGAAAGAGAAATCAGAAAAACAATTCCATTCACAATTGCATCAAAAGAATAAAATACCTAGGAATAAACCTAACGAAGGAAGTGAAAGACCTGTACTCTGAAAACTACAAGACACTCCTAAGAGAAATTAAAGAGGACACTAACAAATGGAAATGCATCCCATGCTCTTGGCTAGGAAGAATAAATATTGTCAAAATGGCTATACTACCTAAAACAATCTACAGATTCAATGCAATCCCTATCAAACTACCAACAGCTTTCTTCAATGAACTGGAACAAATAATTCTAAAATTCATATGGAACCGCAAAAGACCCCGAATAGCCAAAGCAATCCTGAGAAAGAGGAATAAAATGGGGAATTGTGCTCCCTGACTTCAAGCTCTACTACAAAGCCACAGTAATCAAGACAGTTTGGTATTGGCACAAAAACAGACCCACAGACCAGTGGAACAGAATAGAAAATCCAAACATATACAGTCAATTAATATTTTATAAAGGAGCCTTGGATATACAATGGGGAGATGACAGCCTCTTCAGCAGCTTGTGTTGGAAAAACTGGACAGCTACATGTAAGAGAATGAAACTGGACTACAGCCTAGCCCCATACACAAAGATAAACTCAAGGTGGATCAAAGACCTGAATGTAAGTCATGAAACCATAAAACTCTTAGAAAAAAACATAGGCAAAAATCTCTTGGACATAAACATGAGCAACTTCTTCATGAACATATCTCCCCGGGTAAGGGAAACAAAAGCAAAAATGAACAAGTGAGACTACATCAAGCTGAACAGCTTCGGTACAGCATAGGACACCATCAGTAGAACAAAAAGACATCCTACAGTATGGGAGAATATATTCATAAATGACGTATCCGATAAGGGGTTGACATCCAAAATATATAAAGAACTCATGCACCTTAACAAACAGAAAGCAAATAATCCAATTAAGAAATGGACAGAGGACATGAATAGACACTTCTCTAAAGAAGAAATTCAGATGGCCAACAGGCACATGGAAAGATGCTCCACATCGCTAATCATCAGAGAAATGCAGATTAAAATCACAATGAGATATCACCTCACACCAGTGAGGATGGCCAACATCCAAAACACAAACAACAACAAATGTTGGCGAGGATGTGGAGAAAAGGGAACCCTCCTACACTGCTGGTGGGACTGCAAATTAGTTCAACCATTGTGGAAAGCAGTATGGAGGTTCCTCAAAAAACTCAAAATAGAAATACCATTTGACCCAGGAATTCCACTCCTAGGAATTTACCCTAAGAATGCAGCAGCCCAGTTTGAAAAAGACAGATGCACCCCTATGTTTATGCAGCACTATTTACAATAGCCAGGAAATGGAAGCAACCTAAGTGTCCATCAGTAGATGAATGGATAAAGAAGAGGTGGTACATATACACAATGGAATATTATTCAGCCATAAGAAGAAAACAAATCCTGCCATTTGCAACAACATGGATGTAGCTAGTGGGTATTATGCCCAGTGAAATAAGCCAAGCCAAAAAAGACAAGTATCAAATGATTTCACTCATATGTGGAGTATAAGTACAAAGAAAAAAACTGAAGGAACAAAACAGCCGCAGACTCACAGAACCCAAGAACGGACTAATAGTTACCAAAGGGAAAGGGACTGGGGAAGATGGGTGGGAATGGAGGGATAAGAGGGAAAAAGGGGAATAAAAAAAAGAAGGAAAAAAAAAAAGAACATTTATATACTTACAGGAAATCTGGTATAATGAAAAATTTAAGAACATAGAATTGTACTGATGGGAGTAAGTTTTATTGGTATGACTTTAGAATTCAAAATTCTGTTGGTGGTTGAAAATTATTACAGTACTAAGTATTAATTTCCCACTAAATATCTTGAGAACATAGGTAAAGAACTGAAATTGGTTAGGACAGTTGATGAGAGAAGGTGGGTTACTTCTACAGCTAGACAGTGGGTGCTGAAGGAGGGCAAATTCCTAGTAATTATTATGGAAGCCTGAAATTTAGGCAACTGCCACACGTTGGTGGAAAGCCCTAAAGAGCACTACTTGAGGGCAGAGAGGTTATTTTCACTGTCATCCCATCCACATGGTAAACGGCAAATAGTTTTGCAGGCTCAAGGGCTTAGGAGTGGGAACCAAGGCACTCCTGGAAGTTTAAGGGCAAATTCCAGTGTCTCAATCCCCTGCCTTCCTCCCACACATGACCCCATGTTCATAAAAGGAATGATCACTTGGGTGTCCGTTAATTAAAATAGGTTAAGAAAAAAGACCACAAGCAACTTGCAACCTCAGGAGTGGGTACGAAAGGTGCCTTGGGCCTTGGAGTGTCTGACGTTAGTCACTGAATGACCCTCAAGAGTGTTATCATAGCTCTTGTGAGGCCTTGAGAGGAAGGGAGATTTTGATAACAATCGTCCTGTAATTACCCTATTTTAATTACAACCCCAGAAAACCTTAGTTTTTGCTTTGTCTGGTCTTGTCCTTCATTCTCTAGGGGAAATACTAAGGACTCAATTCTTTTGGGCCCCTCTTCCTCCCAATATCTGATCTGGTTTGGAAAAATACCTGAACATTTCTTTGGGTTAAGATTCCCCCTGGCCTTTTCTGGGTCACTTGGACTCCTTGGGTCTTTGCAAACCCTCCAGATTTCTGTCTAGCACCTCCTTTCCATAAACAGTCTTGACTTTCAGGACCAGGCAAGTTGGGAGAAAGAACTCATTGGCTGGGGTACCCCCGGCCTGGGCTGAGCCTGCAGTTGGATGCCAGGGCTTGCCCAGGACTGGCCAGTGGGTGTAGCTCCCACCAGAGGTGTCATGTCTGACATGTTCAGGACCACCAGGCAAAGCTCAGGACCCTTTCATGATAGGAACGGACCCTTAGGACTTTGTAAACCTTTTGAAAGAGCACTGTTGTGTGACTTGAGAGAGGATGCAATTAGGGAAATAATACCCACTTTAAAGGCTGTTTTAGGGAATAGGTGATCTTGGAAGAAATGAATATCTTAGACATCTTGTTGGTTTTCTATGGATGGGCTCTCTGAACCTGTTATTGGTGGAACGGGTTGTGTTTCCTCGATTCTTGTCTTCTTGAAGGAAAGAATTTGGTTGAGAGACCAGATAGCAAGAAAAAGCAGCAAGCAATTATTGGGTTAAAGAGAAAAGTACACTCTTGAGACAGGAGAGCAGTCTAGAAACCAGAAGCAGCCCCACTATTAGGTTAGGTTGGGTTGTATTTTTTCATAAGATGGTAGGAAGTCCTGCCCTGCACATTATGTCATTTGACTGACAGCTCCAGGTCATATAACCTTTTCCTCAGTGCACAGGCACCTTACCCCTAAGTACTTAAGTGAAGCCCACAGGGGACCAAAATAGCAATACTGATTAGATTTAGATGTTATTTTAATGAGGTGGGGTTATTTTGGACAAGGTCATTGGACTTGCGCATGCCCTATTATCAGGGAAACCCCAGTGATCCTGGGCCTCTACACAGTCTAGGTGTCCTTGACGGTCTGGGCCTCTGATAAGCTAGGTGTCATTAACTGTGGAACTGGGAACTAAGGAAGGCCGAGGGGTTGGCCAGGGAGGAGTCTTCCTTGGTGATGGGCTGTCCCCTTTCTCAAACTGCTTATATCTAAGTAACTGCCTATTCTAACAAACCCACTTTCCTGTTTTTGGTTGCATTATAATTTTGGATGTGGACTTTTGCAGAGATTCTTGTATGTGCTACATAAGAAAACTTGAATCCTTTTGTTTTCTGAACTGGGAGGGGCTCAGTTTCAAAGTTATTGTTTATTCTTTGCTTTCTAATTATTTTTTCCTATTGTGTTTGATAATACTTCTCATACATCCAGAGTCTGTATTATTATGAGTGTAACTCTGGCAGGGAAGCATGTTCCCAGCGCATGGCAAATAAACCTGTGAAGCCAAAATCAGTAAAGGGGAAAGAGCCTTTATTTGAAGATCTCTCTCTCGCTCTCTGGCCACTGCTCTCACTCACCTCTTTCTCTCCCATTTCTCTCTGCTCCTGGCATGCTCTCACCTCTCCACCTGCCACTTGTAAACACCTATTGCTAGGGAGATGGACTAAGGCCAGGCAAGAGATTCTGGAAATATTGTGATTTTACCCACAGACCACCCCTCCAGAAATCTCGCCTCACACTGCTTGCTCTCCATCTTCTGCAGTGGCCCCTGTGCAAGAAAGCTGGAGCACTGTAACCAGCAGAAATACAGGTAGCATTAAAATCATGATAATCCTCAAGCCCAAGGATCTAGTCAGGTTCAAAGCCCTACACAGTTTAAGTCCATTCCACAGGAGGCCAGCAGCTGAACTGGTAGGGAGCTAGCTCTGTGCATACCCGGAAAGCAGCAGCTGCACCCAGGGGGCAGGTTCAAGCAACAAAGACTGTAGACGAAAACCAGCACAGGCAACTCTTGTCTGTCAGGTATATGCATGTAAGGGAGTGATCCTGGAATAGGACCATGGCAGGAATGGGGTAGATGTAGTGCTACTGGAAACACAGGCACTGGCCACAGTAATAAGACACAACTTCCCCACAAAGTGCTTTTACCTTCCAGCCATTTGGGTACAGTACTATGTGTTCCTGTTACTCCAGGAACACACAGGAGACCAGCTTCCAGGCCTTGTCCCCAGGGTGCCAAAAGGGCCATCCTCTGCTTGTCCATGTGTCAAAATGTCCAGGGCCATGTAGTCTCCAGGTTGCTGTGGGACTCCGTCACATAATGCATTCCTGCCAGGCAGAGGCAGGCCTCACTGACAGACTACAGCCCACACTGTCTTCTGCCCTGGACTAAGTCGTCTGCTCCATCATTCCCTGGAGATGCCAAGGCAATGGCCAACAAGTTACTGCTAGAGGCTCCAGTTACACAGACATCTAGTCTGTCCATTTTGTGATGGTGGAGGTAACTGCACATGTTTTATCCCAGCCCCACCTGATGCGTTTGTGTGCCAAGGGGCACAAGGGCATCAGAATTTTTGCCAAGTGCGGGATACACACTGTCCATTGCCTACAAGACCCAAAATTTATTGGCAATAATGCTACAATTATCTGTAAGAGAATCAGAGGTGAGCATAGGATCATATACAACGTTAGACTTCCCTATTCCTAATGGGATTCAGGCTTATTCCACTCTAACAGCCCTACCCCTGTATAGCAGTGGGGTGGGGTGGGGGCCCAGGATACTGCTGAAGTCACAATAAATTAAGCATCCAGCTCCTGTGTCCACTAAAACCAAGACACACTAAACATTCACTGGGGACTGATCATTTACTCAACATGGGGCCTCTGTTGCAAGAGGCCAGTCAGCCCCCCAGGGTAGGTGCCTTGATCCTCCTGTAAGTCAAACCGTA
Organism: Smutsia gigantea; assembly: GCA_032199065.1. NCBI lineage: Eukaryota > Metazoa > Chordata > Mammalia > Pholidota > Manidae > Smutsia > Smutsia gigantea. The sequence goes on along the minus strand of JAVSCE010021795.1, from coordinate 471,885 downwards.
ACTCCCATCTATCCTCCAGCAAGGGTCCAGGCAGGTTCTGTATGATCCCCTCACTTCCCCCCTCACTGAGGAAGTCCTGCAGGTCCACAGGCCGGATATGGGGCTTCACCTCCAGCTTCTGTGTCCTAGACCTCAGTGGCTGGAACTGCTGCTCTGGCTTTAATTGGTGCCATGGTTCTAACAGAATTCTATTGGGATGCCTATCAAGTTTTTCCTTTCACTGTTCCCACCTTAATCAAATCAACCCACATGTGGGTCCTTGAGACCTTCATGGGGTCCTTTGCACCTCCTTTCTGTCATAGACTCTACTTCCTTCTCTGTTCTTATTATTACAACCTCCCCCAGATCTGCTAAAGTTCAATGAATGGCCTCACTTATGGGTTTCCCTGTGTGGAGGGCAAGAATAGTCACTAGGGACCCAAAGAGAGATGGGGGAGCTGTATTGTGCACCAGATTTCTCACTCCTACAGTGAACAGCTTCTTATCAGAGCCCTGGGGTCCATATTATAGATTATATTTTTCATGTCCAACCTCTGTAACACCTGCTGGAGCTCTGCATACGTTTTCTAGCTAGTAAGTATGGTAAATCCCCTGATTAGGCCAGACTGCCCTGAGGGCTGCTGTCAGCCAATCCAGAAGCTTCCAATTCCCTGAGGTATGATGGGCACTTTGCAACCACTGCCGGAGGGATGGGTGAGTCATCAGGGAAGCTAGTCTACCCATTTTGGAACCTGACAGAACAATGCTTTCTACCCCCAAATCCCAAAGACACAAAAGCCAAGTAGGCAGAGGTTCTGACAGCTTCTGTATAAACTGGATGCTCAAATCCATCAGCTCATCCTGGGTATGGGAGGAAGCATGGAATGCTTTACAACCTGGGGAGGGGGCGGCTCCTCCCCCTGAGAAGCCCACCGTTGTTGCATTTTTATTTTAATTGCAACCAACCAGGTCGGCCCTTAATATGGGAGGGGCTGGTGCCTCAGGTGGTGGCCTTGGCAACAGTTCTGCCCTCAGCCCCACCCATTCATCCTCCCCCATGTCTCCTCTACCATCTCCGGGGCTGAAGGTACTGGCCTTTGCTCCCCGCCCCCACGTCGTCCTGCAACATGGCTTCTCCTGCCAGCACCTCCTCCTTCTCTGCTAGCATGTCTTTCATCAGCGTGACCTCAGTTCTCAATAACTGTTTCTCTTTCTTAAGGGTATCCCATGGCTCATTGCCGAGCTCGGTAACCCTTTTCAGTGTGTCCAGAAACAACCACCCGACAATTCCTGCTGCCACACAGCCACTCAGGGCCCCTAAGCAGTCCCCTACCTCACGGAGGGCTAATTCCATGACTTCCGGTATCTCCACCCTTCCCCAATTCTGAGGAGGGGCCCACTCATCTAGGAGGTGCTTTACCCTAGACCAGTTCCCCACTAAGGGCTCCTAGAGTGGAAGCCCCATGGATGGGGTGTTTCCAGGTGAAGCCACACCAGCCACCAGGGGTCCCCACCATCCCTAGGAGCAGCCTGCCCAAGCATTGCACCCATGAAGACAAATTTTGGGTTCAGAAGTCCTGCCAACTACCGCTAGGTGTAACTCTGAGGGGAAAGTGTGTTCCCAGCTTGGGGCAAGTAAACTTGTGAAGCCAAAATCAGTTAAGGAGGAAAAAAATCTTTATTTGAAGTCCTGGCTCCATTCATCTCTTTCTCTGGCCGCTGCTCTCACTTGTCTGTTTCTCTCCTGTCCTGGCAGCACTTGCCTCCCACCCACCCCTTGTAAACACCTATTGATATGGAGGTGAACTAAGGCCAGGCGAGAGATTCTGGAAATACTGCAATTTTACCCACAGAGAGTACTACTATTAACTAAATAGTAAAATGCCTTCAGCTACCCATGTGGCTCCTATGTGTCCATCAGATAAACTTGGAGTGAGCATCTTGCTTCAGCTCAGTTCTATCTCTACAGTCTCTCTTTTTTCTTCTTAGACACAATGCATATCTTTAGTCCTGTATCATATTTTAAGGGGTTCTGCTTTACATAAAGGAGATGTTTTTATTGTTGTGTTGGCTTGCTAGCATGTGGTTTTATAGAGGGTTAACACCAAGGTCATTTTTTTGTTATTGTTACAAATTTTAATTTCCTAAGCACTACAGTTGTCATTTTCCAAGGAATTGGGCATTCATGAACCCTGACGTTTAAGCTTGTGCATTTATCGTTTGCTCAAATTAAAAAAATTCTCTTGAAAAAAAAATTTCCAAAGCTTTTTATATATTTGGAGAGCATTTTATTGTCGCCAAGAGTTGTAGATATCTATGAGGGGAGCAGGTGGCCAGGAGGAGAGAAAGAGAGAGAAGAGAACAAAACAAGAACAGTAAATATGATAATCACTCAAAGTAAGAGTAAGTATTTCTTGCAAAATTTGTGTTAGTTTTATGAGAGTGTGTGTGTATGTGTGTGTGTGTGTGTGTGTGTGTGTGTGTGTGTGTGTGTGTGTGTGTGTATTTACTGGGTTCTGATGTCCAATATATTTCTTAATGTGGGTCTCAGAAAAGTTTGAGCACCTGCAAGCCTGTCTGTGCTCCTGTCCCCAGCCTAATCTCTCACCATTTCTCCTGCCAGGCTTCACGCACTTTGATCTACTGGATATTCCTAGACCAGCCTTCTTGGCCTTTGGTGCCTCTGTCTACACACTGCTCTGTAATAATGCCCTGCCCCCACCCCTTTTTTTGCATTGGTAATTGCTGATGTCTTTCCAAAAACAAAGTAGATGCCACCTCCTGTACAGCCTTCACTGACCTAGGGGTCTCTCCACTGGCTGCGCTGCTTACCTGTTTCCCATATCCTCACTTTTGTGAATGTACACGGCATTGCACTTGGTTCTCTCTCCACCAAGTTTTGTTTTTTGTTTTTTCTTTTTGGTGGCGAGACTGGGGAGACAGGACAAAGGAGGATTCATAATAAAAAGTATTCTGCTGATAAAGTACAAATAGCTTTTATTGCCCTTCCATAGGGCATTAAAAACATGTTTTTCTGGTTATAGATGGAATTCCTATTCTTTGTAGATGATTTAGAAAATAGAGGAGAAAATAAACATGACTCAAAGTTCTACCATTGAAAGATAACTGTTAACATTAGATGTTTCCTTCCAGTGTTTCTTTGTTTTACATAACTAATTATATATCTCCAGTCCCTTTTACATTACAGTAAAACATAAGCAATCCGCAAAAAGCTAATTTTTAAAGGTCATGATAAACATTTTTTTATTATTGTGTGTGGTACCCTGTATTCCAATATATTATACGTGTATGTGTTCTGCATTCTTGTTTTTTGGAGTTCTATATTCACAGCTGTTACGGACTAGATGTTCATGTCCTCCCTCCCCCCCACAAATTCATATGTTGGAGCCCTAACCCCTCAGTGTGTTGGTATTTGGAGATGGGGCCTTGGAAGTGATTAGGGTTAGATGGGGTCATTAGGATGAGACCCACATAATGGGATCAGTGGTTGCATCAGAAGAGGGAGGGTGATCCCGCTGTGTGCACGCACCTGGGAAAGGCCACGTGAGCTCACAGTGAGAAGGGGGTTATCTGCGCACCAGGGAAACTTCTCACTAGAAACCACATTGGCTGGTGCCTTGATTTTGGACTTCCCAGCCTCCAGAACTGTGAGAAATAATTGTCTTGTTTAACCCGTGCGTTCTCTAGCATTTTGTTCCGGCAGCATGAGCTGACTAAAGACAGTAGTTATAGGGTTCAAAAATGACAACTTAAACTTCACATTTAATTCCTTAATAGCCAGTAAAAGTTATAATACTAAATGTTATGCTTTGCTTAATGAAGACATTAAGATTTCTCTGCTGGGGAATTGTAAATGATAAATATCCTTCTGCTTAGGAATAGGATTTTGGTAAGACTGTTGCCAGGAAGGATAGAGACACAATGATTAAGTCCTCAAGTAAGGTAAAAATGTACAGTAATTAAATAATACCTAACCCAGGCAAACAAAACGCTTCAGGAACTGCACTCAATAAATACTTTATGTATATTGATTTGTTTAGTCTCATTTAATCCTAGCATGCCAGCATTAAAGGCTCAGATTTCTTTCTACTGCATCCAGAATGTTCAGGAGCCAGCTGGCCCAGGTTTAAACCCCATTTCTACCCCTTAGCTGTGTAGACCTGGACTACTTACTTATTACCCTTTCTAACCTCAGTTTCCTCAGCTGCAAAATGGGTTTAATAAGGTATTTACATCCCGGGATTGTTCTGAAGATTAAATGAGTTGCTTCCAAGTCAGCACTTTGTATGGTGTCTGGCACGTAGTACATGTCCCATAAATGTGAGTTTAAATGAGTAATTCCATTTTGGATTAGAGATTGTAGCGTTAGAGAATTTTCTCTCTTAACCCTAGATGTGTAGACTCTCTTGCCCAACCAGTCATTTCTCATAGGAAGAGACTGAGACCCAGACAGCTCATGGGTCAGTGAGAGAGACAGAACCCTTCCTGTTATGGCATAATGCTCCTTTGGTCTCACTGTTAACTTACAGAAAAAGGGGACCCTTATGGTAGAGAGAGGCATGCTTTTTTTATAAAGGGTCAGATAGTAAATATTTTAGGCTTTGTGGTCATAAATGGCTTCTGTCGCACCTCCTTAACTTTGTCATTGTAGAGGGAAAGCAACCAAAGACAGTATGCAAATATTAGCTTTGTTCCAATAAAACTTTATTTGAGGACACAGCAATTTGCATTTCAGATAATTGTCACATCTTGAAGTGTTATTCTTTTGATTCCCCCCCCCCAACCATTTAAAAATATTAAACTACTCTTAGCTTATGGATCATACAAAACCAATTGCTGATGTCATGGATTAGCCCTTAGACTCATCTTGCCTTTTGCAGGTGGCATGACCAGTGTAGCCTTTTTTAGTTAAGTTCCAAGGACTGAAATAAAGACTTTTCTTCCGTTTTTCCCCACTGTCTCCTCAAACTGACTGTGGAAGCAGTTCTTCTTGGGATGAAGAGTCTGGAGGGGCCATCTCTTTCTCTCTGTGATGTTTAGCTAGTCAAGACATGGGTGGTGACGGGCATGTCTTTTGAAATTTTGAACTCTGCTTTTTGGAACTTTTATGTTACACCATGGAGAAGCAATAAAAATGACCAACGGCTGTGGACCCTCAAGATGAAAAGTAACCAAGTTGCTGAAAGGCACTGAAAATGATAAGCAAAGGAAAAAATGGAAAGAAAGGCACACTGTTAATAAACAGAACTCTCTTGTCAGAAAACACACTGGCTACTGTTTTTAACGAGAATGCCATTCCTGCAGCTGAAATCAAGATGCATTTCGAAGTCTTTAGGGTATTTTGCGGGGAAGGGCTGGACAATGGGAAGTGGCAGGGAAAAGGTGGTGTTGGAGTAAGGAGTGACGAAAACATTATGTTCATAGTCTCTTTTTATTAGTTATATCCTTTAAAGGTGTATATGCAAATAAAATCCACTGGATTGATTTCATTAATCCAAGACTGTGAGTGTGAGGGAGGAAACTTTATGTCAGAAACTTTGGAACATTGCTGTACTACTGTAATGATTTTCTTGCAAAGATTATAGCCTCTGTATTTAGTTTCCAAAGCAGTGGACTTTTGTGGAATGACAGTAGAGATCTTCACCAAGAAGCATGTCCTGAACTAACCACTTCATGTATAGGCACTGGAATCCACAAAGCCCAGGGGAGCCCCGTGTTGGCCCACAGGAGCACAGCTGTTTCCTTTTACCCCAACAATCAAAACGAGGGCCTTGACTCTTGGATACTATCACATAGACTCCTGTTTTGTTTTTGAGCAGAAAACATCCTGTTTCATCATGTGTGCTTAGTAGAATAATTTAAATATGTCTGATAGAAATAACATTAATACTTTTACTTATCCTGGGAATATTTGGAGGTGGGGACACATTTTTTTCATACCACTTGGATATAATTTAAGAAGTTAATGTTCTCTTTGTTCTCTTAGACATATGTGAGAACTATACATATACGGTAAATTCTAATTTTTCCATGATGCTCCCTGTTCAAATAATTCTCTTCCTCTCCTTTCTTTGTGAAAGCTCTAATACTGGCTTTAGCTCTCTGCCTTTGGGGAAGATGGGAGAGTATTATTTTTTTATATGCTAGCTGAATTTTGGAATGAGGAAATATTACTCATTCTTTAGAGAGATCTGTAGCAAGTTCCTGATTTGATCAGATAACCTAGAGCAGTGGCTTTCAAACTTTTTTTGACCTTGGTTTTCAGTAAGATGGGTATTTTACTTGATGACCTGGTACAATAAACACACACGTGTACACGTACCACCATGGGGGACGCAAATAGTAGTTCACCTTAACCTCAGGTGTCTTCTTCAGTCTGCCCTTCAGCTTTGGCTGATTGGCCAAATGGTGGAATGCCTCCTTCAGTGTCATTCGCAGCACAACTAGACTTGTGCTTGAACAAGGATTGTGGATTACGCAGGAAACACTCCTGTGTAACCACTGTAGCGGCACCAACAATATAGACTAGGCATAACACTGGGGTTTATTGTTCTCTAAATATTCCCTTATGTCTGGATTCACTTATTCTGAATATCCTCTTTTTGTTCTTTATATGTGGAAATTCTTCTCAGTCAACTGAAAGTATAAATGTTTATTTCTTATTGGAGAATTTAAAGCATTGCAATAATCAACAATGATTGTGAGGCTGTGCATTTCATGTGCCTCTCCCCCACCCCCCCAATTATTCTGTAGATAATAGGTATAGATTGAGAATTAATGTTGAGGGAGCATGACTGCTAGTCATTTTGGCATCATCTCCTTTGTGGAATTGTCTTCAGTGAAATTGCATCATCAGCGTTAAGCAAACCTTCAAACTCAGGAGCTGAGGTGGAGCTAAGTCTCGACTTGAGTCAGTTCCTATTAGGAAGGAAGGAAAGTACTTGGCAAAACCACCACAGGCAACACTATCTGGCAGAGCTAGCACCAAAATGCCTTGCTTTTACACAGGTCTTGCTCTAGACAGGGCATTTATTTGGTTTTGCAAAAGTCTCATCAGGCTGCAGTTGATGGCACCAAGGAACATGAGTCTATCAGAATTTTTATTAATAAAACTGTAATCATAATTTCTTGAATAAAGTTTCAGATTTATTCTTGTTTCCCAGTCATTTGTTCTATAAAGGCAACATTTGGCTTGGTAAACCTTGATTTTAATATTTGGCTGTTTGGCGTCGTGCCAAAATGTTTTTGGTACATTTCTAAAATAAACGTCTGTCTTCTATCCATCTGTCTAGTCCTAATGAAACAAAAATTTCACAAACCATAACTGTTTCTGTTATGTACAGAGGACTCAGGCCTTTTCTGTTCTATTTAATATTTTTAAAAGACACTAAGTTTCACAGTCTACGAGTAGATTATAATCTGCAGTTTCAAATGTTGAGACTCACTGTTCTGTGGGAGTAGTGACGTGGTTTGGGAGGGGCCATTTTTGTATGCCATATTTCAGTCCCACAAAAGATGTCAGGAGGGTTTTCTAGTGATGTTCCTTTCCCTGAAATGCAATTTAAGATCTCAAAGGCCTATTAAGATATATAAAAACTGAATTCATGTTACTGCCAAATAATTGTCTATAGTGGTTGTGTCAGTTTACATGCCCACTGGTTGTGTCTGAGAATTCCAGTTGTTCTGTATCCTTCTTAACACTTAGAACTGTCAGTATTTTTAGTTGTAACTACCTAGTGGGTGTGTAGTAGTAATCATAGTCATTTTAAGTGGAGTCCTTCTAAAATGCCACATGCCTCGAAACATTTTTAACCAGTGTAAATGAAAGAGTCATTCTGTTAAGAGTGCTGATATTTTAAGTAGTTGTTCCTCTTGCTGTTTACGGTCTGTCTATCCATTACACTGAGCAGTCCCTTTTTAAAGCTGTCTTAGGGCCTCACTCTAGAGACTTCTCCACTCCTTCATCAACAGAGAATAAAGTAGATTATGTTTGCATTTGTAAGCCCCACGTCCTTCTAAGTGCTCTTTCAGGGCCTTAGACGTGCATCAGTACATATTCTGTTTGCAAACCACAGAAACAGAAAGTTCTTTTACCCTTTGCCTATGCAAGACCCCATACTGAAGATCCCCTTCCCTCTCTCTGCCTCAAACGCAATGAACAGGATCAGTTTATTTAAGTCTGGGGTCAGCATAAATGCAGAGGAAAATACTGTTTCGTTGATGACCGCTGGACTCAGCCTTGCTCTGTAGGGGTTGGGTGGGATTGCAGAGAAAATGGAAGGGTGTGCCTGGCAAGGTGAGGAGCCAGCAAAATGAAAAGCCCCAGGGGCCAGCTGCTGCTGGGGTAATTGGAATCTGCTTGTCTTAGGTCAGGAGGCCAGCCCTGCTGAAATCCTTAATGCCATTCACATGCTAGTTCACGCAAGAGTCCCATCAAGCATCAGACAAGAGATTGGGCCTCTTTCCAGTCTTACATTCAGGGTGAATTCCAAGGTGATTTCAGGGCCTCTCAGCTCCACTTTCTCTCTTTGTTATGTGTAACCAGACTTCCATGAGAAAAAGATCAAGATGGAAGGTGCCCAAAGAAGGCACCTAATGTAGCCTCCCTGCATGTACAAGAACATAATTGTTTTACTTTTGTAAATCTGCCTTCTTTAAGTAAATTTGGAATTGATCAGTGCCTGCTCTTGATAATTTATTAAGATGTTTATTATGTTTTGTTTTAGATGTCTGCAAGGATAATACTATAGAAACAGAGTACCATGTTTTCTTTGCTTCTGTGCTCTGCGTAAACCTGTACACCTGTAGAACATTGCTCGTAGTTGAATGAAATATGATGTGAAAATGACCAGTGAATTAAGTAATAGTAGTATTCTCTTGAGAGATGCTCCGGGTTGGTAAACTGTGATGATGGAAGTTATGTGTTTTTCTTTTTTATGCAGTTCTTTCATATCCATGGGCTGTTTCTTGTGTTTTCTTTCATTTCTGCTTGGCTCAGGTTTGAGCATGGAGTAAATTAAAGCTCAGAACTTCTGTAATAATATGGATTAAAAGGGGCGCAACACACATCAATAAATAGGATCATATATGTGAAAGTGTTTTCTACAGTGTTACACAGAGAGAATGTTCTCCTGCATAATTGCCTGAAGAGTCTCCTGATGTTCCATGTTTAATATGTCAGAATGCAAATAAATCTCCCACTTCCTTTAGTTGTGAACATTTTAAATAAGACAGTCACAAAAGACGCAATTACAAAAATTAGTGGCTCAGTCACACCCCACACAGTTTCTTTAATTTGTCCTGAATTCTAAGCTCATTCTGCTGATATTGGATCTTGTTTTCCAAAGTTAACCATAGCACATCTCATTGCCATGCCCTCAAAGGAGCCAGAAAGTTCTATCATTATTGATTTTGGTCCTGAGTAGACTGCTTCCTTGTATAACTTCTCTTTGGAAAGTTTGAAATAATCAAGATAACTAATCTCCCCTCTCAGAGAGACAGTCAGGTCAGCAGAAAATATTTCTTCTGGCAGCTTCTCCTTCCGTTTGATGTTTGCTTTCTCAGGCCTGTAGATGTGGGTAAATAAACACCAAACAAAAAAAATTTTCACTTCTGCTTCCGTCTATTTACCTCCCCCCTACAGATCAGGAAAGAGGTGGCACTAGAATTCAGATAGCAAAAATGTTTTCTTGCAGACACACTAAGAGGGGATGTGAGCTGCTCTTCTTACATTAGGGCATTTAGAAGAAAGAATGACCTCCCCTCCCCCTCCCATGAAAGTATTGTTTTAATTGATTTTTAAAGTAATACCTGCTAATGTAAAGAATATAAACATTCATGTAAAAGAGAATGTGAATTGGTGCTGTCATTCAAAGTGTGTGTGAGTGTGTGTGTGTGTTGTCAACATAAGGGATGGTTTTTGGCATACTGTTCTGTAATGTTAATTTTTTTCATTGAATATTTTGCACACACTCTTTGCTATGTTTGTGTGTGTGGATCTGTCTGCAACATTCTTTTTTAATGACTCTGTCATGGGGATAGAATGAGAGTTGATTTATGTAGTCCCCTCTTAATGGACATTACATCATTTCTCATTTTCTGATGTTCTAGACCTGTATTGTTCAGTATGCTAACCACCAGCCATATGTGGCAATTCAACTTACTTAAAATTAAAGAAAAAAATTCAGTTTCTCTATCCCACCAGCCACATTTCAAATGCTCAGGAGCTGTATGTGACTAGCACAGATATAGAACTTTTCCATTATTGCGTGAAATTAGACTGGACAGTCCTGTTCAAAACTACTGGTTTTCAGACTTTTTTAAAGTGCATGTTTGCATTCCTTTATTCATTCATTCTTCATTCACTCAATAAATAACTGAGCACCTTCTATGTGCTGGGCACTGTGCTAGGTATCTATTGATACTATAGTATTGAGTACTCGCTCCTAATAAATGTATATGTATTTGTAAGTTGTGTATGTATTCTGTTATATTATAAAATGTGTTAAAACGGAATGAAAAAGAGTTAAGATAAAGAGGTCAGTAATTTACGAAGTAGTTTTCTTGTTTCCCACCCTGGGGGCACTGTTCTGAATGCTGATCATGCACAAGGTCACTAAGTGGTCATCTCCGGAGGTCTTTCAGTGCTGAAACTGAACGGTGATCACATTTTAAATAGGTAGCCTGTTTTGATATTCCTTCTACATCTATCTCACAAAAAAAAGGACCTTTTTTTTTTTAAATCTGTAGGCTTTTTCCTCCCTTTGAATTCGTTCTTCTACTTACATATTTATTTAGCAAGCATACTGTGTGCCGGGTAGATGCTGGAAAATTGAAGAAATCTGGATTTCTGCCCTTAAATGAGTTAGGCCAGTGGATCAATTATTCTAATACTGGGTGTTACAGAAAAGCAGCACAGGGGCATAGAAATAGAGAGAATGTTTGGCAGAATAGAGAATAGCTCTCAGGAGCATGACCTCCTCTTTTTGCTTTGTTATTACACCCTGTTTAGGGACTTAGTGGAATCACAGATTTCTCCAACAGGTACTCTCTTCTCTGTAGTATTTTGTTTTCTTTCGGAAAATATGACATCCTAAACCACTTACTTAAGAATATTAAACCACTGTTGACTGTCACGTTACATATTTATGTTAAACACCAGCCTTTTATTTTTAAACTTACATCTTAGAGTTGGAAGGGCTCTAGACAGAACAGACGCTAAGTCCAAATAATTATGTAGCTCCTATTGTTTGAGAGGGGGAAGAAAATCAACCCCCAGAGGGGTGTGTTTATTCATGCTTTCATTTAACAAGTAAAAAAATAACCTCCTGTGTGGAAAAAGGCACTTAATTCCAAAAGAAATTTCTCACATGGGCTTTTAATTTGAAATTCTGAGAACTATAGTGGAGGATACTATTTAGAGCAAATTTAAAGTGAAAGAATTGGTCATGTGTTGTTTTTTTCCTCTCTTTTAGGGCAAGTTAAAGTGTTCAGAGCTCTTTATACATTTGAACCCAGAACTGTAAGTATTCAGTTTTTAACTTTAAAATTGGTATAAAAAACAAAGGTGATTTCATTTAGATACTTCCTGTGCCTAACTGGACTGCCTTTCCTTTGATGGCCATAAACGATTCACAGGAATGGACATTTGGTCACTCCCACTGCTAAGCCCCGTGGTTGACCTGAGTGTCTTCCCATCTTAAGGTCTCTCTCCTGGGGTGTCTGTCCCCATGTGGTGACACCACCCGCTTTAAAATATAAAGCACGTGACCCTGTCTTAGTCATCGTTCTTCTGAATCTCATGCCAACCTTCCCTTTTCCTCCCATTGACCGTCTTCCTCAAGCTATGTGTTAATGGTACCTTTTGCCAACTGTCCAGAGCAACTTTATGTCCATCATCCATTGATACAGTTTCTGGAGTCCATCTGTACATTCACCCATCCACCCGTAGTTTAGTGAGCACTTATTAGATACCAGACACTGGTCCAGGCCATGGGAGAGTATGGTGGCAACAGAAAGGGCAGCCTTAGGGAGCTTGCATCCCAGTGGGCTCAGACGGACAGTAAACAGACAAATGAATGTGACCATCAGGGGATGATAAGCGCTCTGAAGAAAAATAAAGAGTAGGGGCCACAAGGTTCATGGTGGGAAGAGAGTTATTTTCAGTAGGGTGGTCAGGGAGGTGACATTTGAATAGAGACCCTGAAGGAGGGCAGAGGGAGCTCCAGAGCTAGGAGTTTCTTCAGCAGTTTCTACAAACAGCAAGGGCAGCGGGGCTTAGAAAGTCATGAACAAGGGGGAGGAAGAAAGGAGATGAGGTCAGGGAGGCCGGCAAGGGAGGGCGCATCATGTAGGGCCTTGGGGGTGTCGTTTGGATTTTGCCTTTCGCGTTGGTTACAATGGGAGGCAGTTGGAGGGTTTTGAGTCCAGGATTCATCAGATAGTTAAGTTGTAGAAGAATCATTCTGCCGGAGGTGTGGAAAGCCATCTAAGAGAACAAAAGTAGGAGCCAGGAGTCTAGACAATCAGGAGGCAGAGGAGAAGGAGACCAGGAAAGGAAACCCCTCCTTGACTTTCCCCCTACCCACCAGAGACAAGAGTCTCTCTGCTGTGGGCTCAGCTTGCTGCTGGCTTGTCTGGGTTTGATCTGCACCCTGATGTCCCCAGAGTCAGGCACCTCTGAGGGCAGCTCAGAACAAGGGACACTGAGCACTGATTCACGGCCGTCAGGCTGAGGCTTGCCCTCAAATGCCAAATCTGTCATTGACTCACGGGGCACATTTACTTAACCTGTGGCCACGGTGTCCTCCCTTGCACATGGGAGTGATGTTAGCCATCCTGCGGTAGAACCTTGCTGTGAGCAGAGGCTGGGATCAGTGTTTAAAGCCTACCACGTGGTGAGTGCCACTGAAGGGCAGTCCCTAATACAGCTGATATGAGTGGCTCCTGTTCAGATGAGCTCTCCCAAGACTTTGAAAACAGAATGTTTCTGGAACAAGAGAGGGGTTGGGTGGGTCACAGTACGTCTCAGGTGTTTAGTCTCTTCTGTGTCCGTGAGGGTGGGAATGGGTGGCGTGTTCGTTTGCCCGGGCTGCTGTAACAAAGCACCACAGACCGTGTAGCTTAGCCAATAGATTTATTTTCTTAGACTTTCCTCTAAAGTTTTAAATTTAAAATTCCTCTCCATGGTCTTTTCTCTGTACTAGTCTGTGCCCCTGTCTCCTCTTCTTAAAAGGACACCAGTCACACTGGATTTGGCCCTCTCCAAGGATCTCCGTTTTAAGTTACTTACCTCTTTAAACAATCTGTCTGGAAATGCCTTCACATTCTGAGTTCCTGAGGGTTAGGAACTTCAACATACAAGTTTTGGGCAGGCAGAAGAGGGGACACAAAAAGCTAAGGAAGTATGAGGCCCAGAAGTTGTCTTTGTCCCCTGCTCACGGGGAGGACTGTCATTCCATGCCTCTGATTGTCCTCATCAGTCATTCCCTGGGTTGCAAGAACCCTGAGGTTGATGGGAGAGAGGGAGGGGAGGTGGTCATCTTCTGCCCTCCTGGGCTCAGGCAATGAGTAGACTGTTCTCTGCTGCCTCCCTAACTCTAGAAAGGGACCTGCATTTCCTCAGTTTGAGACCTAAAGTGAGTCCTGACTCTTTCCTCTTTCCCCCCAATATCCTGTTGGACATCAACTTCGTCCTTTCTCACTGACCTTCTCCTCCTCTGGTTTCCATGACCTTGCAACCTTTCCTCACTTCTGGAACACAGCGGCCAGCTTTTCCGTTCCATCTGCATTTTCTGCCTGACTAATTTTCCTAAAATGTAGCTTTGATCCCATCACCTGCTTCAACCCATTCTTTGACTAAGAACAGAGTCCTCTATGGTCCAGACCCCTTTCAGCCCTGCCCTCCTCTGATTTTTTCCCTTCTTGGACCTTTCCAGTCTGGATTTGATACCCAGTGGAACCCACCTCCAGTCCGTCTGGACTCATGGCATTGCCCCACTCCAAGCCCTAACTCATTACATACTTCCTCTCCCATAAAGGTTCTCTGACCACCCTAGCTAGAAGTGGGGTGCCCTCCCCGCTCAAGATTCTACATGTGGCTTTTCAGTTCTCAGCAGGACAGTGTCTGGGGGGCAGAAGAACACAGGGCTTCAGGGCTGTCCTTAGGTTTAGGGCCCACTCTGCCTCTTTGGCGGCTGTGGACCTGGGAAATTTGGAAATCACCTAACCTCTGTGCCCCAGGGTCCTCACCTGTAAAGTGAGAATACTAATGATCTCATAGGGTTTTAATGAGAATTAAGTGAGGCAAATTGTGTGAAGCTGCTATTATTATTAGAAAGAGAAATGGTTGCTGTATTCATAGCTGTTTAAGAAATATTTTTGATTGGTTGACATATTGATTACTTTAATTCACTTCCAATTCTGCTCCAGGATGGAGTTTCTCTACTGCTTTTTAAAAACCTTAGTAATTATTAAATGCACAGTAGAGAACAGACATTTAATTATTTAGGTCTTTTGAATAGTCCATATTTAAAATGTTATTTTTTAATATCTCGGGTCCCGAGGGTCCTAAGCTGCAGAACAGGGCTGCTAATTCATCATGTGTGTGCCGGGTGGTCAGTGGTGACTACCCCTTGCCCCCCACTCCACCTCTTTGCTCCTCCCCTCAATCCAGGTGTTAAAGGGAAGCATCTGGCTGGGCAGGCAGCCTCTAGCTCCCATGGGCCTTCCTGACTGGTTAATAACTAGCATCACTGCTTGGGTGGTGCTAGTTATTCAGTATTTGAATACCATCCTGGAACTTACATTCTTTTTCTGACTGAGAACTTCCATTGGACAGTGCTGGAGGCTCAGTTCGGTTTTTCTCCCCTCTGACCAGTCACCGTCTTCTCTGGTAGGAGAGACGTGCCCCTGTACATCCCCCACTGAGCCGGCCTCCGTAAACACTGGGGCCAGGCAAGATGGAAGGCGGAGCTGGACTCCGCAGGACCGTTCCTAGCATGTGCAGCATTCCAGGGAGGCCTGCATCCAGTTTCTAGCAACTGTACCACCAGGGACAGCAGAGTCCTACTCCAGTTTTGCTGATCCACTGGGGCAGCTGACGGCCCCCAGTTCCTCATGCCAACCCACTTCTCCTCTGTCTTGCTTGAAGACAAGGTAGTCCTGGCACCACCCAGCCCTGTTTGCTTCTTATTGTTGCCCAACCCCCAAACCAATAAGGTTGACACCTGCTGGACTGGAGAGACCAGTGTGCAGAAGAGCTGATGGAGAGAGGACAGCACTTCCTGTGTGCTGGAGGCAGCCTGATTTCTAAGGGGAAACCAGTGGGACCCTGCTTAGAAAATAAACATGTGGTGTTTGCTGGGCTTCACTGGGTTTATATCACTAGGTGTAGAGGAAGGAGCTCTAGAATGGGATTCCACAAGCTGAAGTAGAAGCCCAGCTCTGTGTGATCTCTGGCAAGTTCTTCAAACTCTCAGAGCCTGGTTATGAAATGGAGATTATACCCATGCCCCAGCCCTGCCCTACTGGTTGCCGTGAGGACCCAGTTAGGTTAAGTATAAGTGTAAAGTGTGCTGTTGGTTTTGTTGTGCTGCATCATTGGTGGTGCGGGTGGGAGGGAAATGACATATTTTCCACAGCCACTACCTTGAACCTGGTAATGATCCTATAACGACCAGTAATGGCAACACATGACCTTCTCCATAAGAGAAAGCATAGGTGGTGGTGAGAGTAGTGAGGCCAGAACCTGACTGCCGTGGTTCAAGTCCAGGTTCTGCCATGTAGCTCCTCTGGGCCGTGGACAAGTTTCTCATCTATAGTGTGGCAATAAGAATAGGACACACCTATCAGTATTGTTGGTGAGGATTAAATTTGTTACTATTTGTAAGTGTCCAGACAAATGCCTGCCACGTAACAAGTGCAGTGTTAAATAAAAACATCTGTGGAGAATTTGATATGTTTTTGTTTTTGTCTTCTTACTAATTCTTGGGGCTCCAGATTGACAAATCTGAAAAATTTCAAAAGTATGTCACAGCCTTCATAAAATATATATATGTTGCATAAGCTAACAAAATTAATGCCCTGGGAATTACATGCTAGCAAGAATGTATGGACCAAGAATGAGAAAATCCGTTACCAAGTTTGTACTCACCGCCGTTACAACCCAGGGACCCACAGTTACGTGTTCAGATATCCTGTGGTTCTTCAAGGAGAGAGGAAAGGGGGAATGTGGTTGAAAATGCAAGAACAAATTAGACACAGAGAAGTGCTTACTCGACTGAGTCACTGTTTCCCATTTCTGTTCCATGAATAGGATGCCAGGAACTTAAAAGTAGATTCTTATCAAACAATTCACGTTAAGTGCCCGCAGTGTGGTTTCTTAATGGGAAGTGTGAATATTGTAGGTAAAACCCATCTACATTTTAAAACTCACGAGATTAGCTTGTTGCCTATCCTGCCTCAACAGCTTGGAGAATTTGGTGGACTACGTCCTTGCTGAGGTTAGGAAAAACTGCCCTCGTTTCTGTGGGAGAAGGTATTTTACTGGTAGTGGTATTGCGTGTCTTGGAGGTTGATTAAAAAGAGAATAGACTGTCCACTCTCCTGTCTCAGGATGAAAAAATAGCGAGGCCTTCTTTTTTACCTAAGTGATACCGACTGCCAGCTGCCTCAGCTGACACACAAGTCTGATGGCATAGGTGGCTGGTGGCAGATGCCGCTATTGAAAAGCAGCCATTAATTGAAAAATCAAAACAGCACTGAGAAGTAACAAAATGACTTAGTGACATTTTGCAAGTAATGCGCTTTGCCAAACCACAAAGGACAAGAATTACCTAAAGGACACTCAGGTTTAACTGTTCTTGGCTTTATTACCTTTTTTTGAAGGTTGGGATAAAATTCACATAACATAAAATTAACCATTATAAAGTGAGCAGTTCAGTGACATTTAGTATAGTCACACAGTGTTGTACAACCACTACCTCTATTTAGTTCCAAAATATTTGCCTCATCCCGACTGAATACCCTGTCCCCATTAAACACTAATTTGGGGGCTTTATTCCTTTTTAATGAGAATGACTAATCACAGGGATTTGTGTGTGTGTGCTTTGTTTTTTTTGTTACTTACTTTGTACTTTTTCAAGATGTGCCTTTTTGTTTGAAGGGTGAATGATTTTATTATGTATGGAAATTTAGGCAAACCTGACTTCTGCGATTTTAGAAGCAGCCAGAACTGAAGGTAGAGATGACCCTTAACTTAAATGAAAGCAGGACAAGTAAAGGAAATAGTTTGTTTCTCTGCTTACTTTCTGTATTCATCCCGTATTGGCAGTAATACTGATCATAAATCATCAGAGCATTTTGGAGAAAGATTAGAAAATCTTAGAAGCCTTTACCTTTATTTTCTCCTAAGTGCCTGTTTGAAATAATGTTAAAATGTATGTCATCAAGTCTACATAGGTTCAACTAGTTTTGCATAGCTTTTATTATGTGTAGGTCTAGTCTCTAAATCAAAATGTAAATGCAACAAATGCTTCAGAAAGTGTCTTTTAAAGGAATTCAGCCTTTTTTTTTGCTATCATTCATCATCATTTGCTAAATTTTATATTTCAGAGCATAATGCATCTAAGTATGTATGTGGTTGCTTAAAGCATGATACAGCTGATACAGTCTTCATTCAGGAGGAAATAGTTATAGTAATAATATAAATCAGCTTTGAAATGAAATAAATTACTAGTGTAGAGTCACATTTATGGCCCTAGCCTGCAGTTGAGAGAGGAGGTAGACAAATGGAAAAAGGAATGGGCGAGATGCTTTGTTTCACTAGCATAATTTATGTTTGTGTGGAGCAATAAGTATAATCAGAAATAGCAAAGCCTTTTTTAAAAACCAAAATTGTGAAAGCAATACATGCTTATGATAGAAAATATGGAAAATTTTCTATACATATTTCACACGTAATTATGATCTTATCCTATGTGAAATTTTGTGCCTTACATTTTTCATTCAATGTGATGATGTAAACATTTCCCAATATCTGAAACTCAATGCCAGTAGACATTGTCCTGTTCACACAGGTGTTATCTACTGATGGAGAAAAGAAGATGTTTAAAGGATGTAGCTTTATTCAGAGAGTTTGTAGGACATTTGGCTGGTGCAAGGCAGAGCACTTACTGTCTATGTAACCAGGCAACCCCTTAGAGCTGCCTATGGTCTGGGCTGTCTGATTCCTGCTTCATATCTTACACTCTTCAGCCTTATTAATTGTTGCATTATGTATTGACCATTCAGATATATGAAATGTTCATTTTCTCTGAACATGAAGAGATAGGATAATGGTTTTCTCAAAATAAGCAGAGAGCAGATGTTGATATGAAAGTATTTAAGGACTGAAACCTAATCATTTAGGAAAGAGACATGATTCTTGCTATTTTTCATGGCTTTAATTCTAGACATCCTTTTATGAAAAATATGTATCACATTTTGGAAGTATTACAAAGAATAAGTTTTATTAATGTGCTATTCTGACATAAAAATGTCCTGCTATTGTGGAAGAATAGATGTGTGGGGGAGGGAATTCTTATTGGTTTATATATATATTATTCTTTGAAGTTCACCTTGGGGAAAACTCAGCTTTCTATACATGTGTTACTTTGTCAATAATGGTTTGTTATATGTTTTATGTGCAGGTTTAGGTATATAAAAACCACATGGTCTATAAGGATACTTTAGGATTTGGAATTTGTATCATTATTATCATAATCATTGTATTCATGAAAAATCACATGGAGTCAAACTTTTAAACTCTTTTTTTTCTTTTAGCCAGATGAATTATACTTTGAGGAAGGTGATATTATCTACATTACTGACATGGTAAGCCCAGCTAATATTTTGTAGTACCTTATATGAACTAAAGATGTATAAGACTGTTTTGTGTAGCTGTGATTTTGTAAATTATTTTAAATGTTTATCTATATATGCCCAGCCGACATATGTCCAAATTTGTTCATTTTAGTACAATTTGTAATAGCATAAGATTGGAAATAGCCCTTACCACTATACGTAGGAAAATAGTTGGATGAACTTTGGTGTATCCACAAGTGGAGTTTTACACAGCTGTGAAAAGGTATGAGAAATATTGCTATTATGGGGTAATTTAAGTAAAAAAATGAAGATAATATGCCTTTACTTGTCTAAGAAAGGGTGAGGGGGTTATATACACATATCTGTTTTTCTCAATTTCAAAAGTCAAAGGAAGAGTTACAAAATAAAAATTTAAAAATAATTTCTTCTATGTGAGGGAAGGGAAATAGGGTAGAAGGAACATAGATGGAATATAAACTTGAAAAATATTATACCTTGTTTTGGGGTCTGAATTGGAATTATGTAAACTTTTGTTTTGCATAGTTATAAAATTAAATTGTACAAAGCAATCCCTGAAAATTAAAAGCAGAATGAATCAAATGAACTTAATTTTATCCCAGGTAGTTTGCATAACCACACAGAAGGAACTATTCCAAATGCTTTTAAAACTTAGCAGTTCGACTCGACACTGTAGTAGAATATATAGGAAGGAGACCTGCCAAAAACAGAATTGTAAGCTCTTTTAAATCATGATCTTGTTGGAGAAGTGTTGGTATTGCTATTCTGAGATTGTGACATGTATATTGTGATTTAGAGCAAATGAATCAGTAGGTCAAGTCATGTTGAAAACTGGGATTTTCAGCCTGTAAGAAAGAAGATACAGAAGTCAGATGTGAGGTTATGTCAAAACCCTGTAGCTGTGCATGTGAATTGAAGTATGTTGTATTTTATCTAAATGCTCTGCCTTTTGAAAAAGCCTAGAAAATGACCAGCCCGATAATATGTTACTTCCCATTAAAAGGAACAAGGCCTCCTTTGAGAAATGTCTGGTACCAGGGTGGGGACAGCAAAGGTACAAGATAATCCCAGAACATCTTGTTATTAGAAAGCAAGGAAACTACCAAAGACTACTAGGGCACATTGGAAAGACACAGGAACTGAATTGAAGAGGCTGTCACTAGTGAGATAGGACAACTTGAGCAGCCAGGGCAACAGGTTCCAAGGATTGAAACACATTTACTATGTTTAAATTCATGAGTTCCTAATGATACTTGAGAAAAAAAATAGATCTCCTTGGTTACTCTCTGAGAATGTTAGGGAACCAGTATTTTATTCTGGCAACTGTTAAGGAGAATAATCAGCATTTATTCTACCTTTTCTCCAGAAATTTCATCTCTGGAAAATCTGAGAGCTGAGGGAAGGTCTTTCTTTAAACAGATATTCTCATGATTTAAACAAAGAAGGAATGGTAGAATCAGAAAGTCACCATTTTGTAACCCCCATGAAATAATGGATCCAGATAACGCTTCTCAGTGGCTACTAACATTATGAATAAAGAGAGACCACCAGACATTGTGTGTCTCCTGATGGAAGAAATCAAAACAACCTATGAAACAATCTTGCAAAAAAAAAAAAGAATCTTAAATCTAATTAAGCTTTAGAACTTAATTTATAGATAATAAGAGGACAAAGGAACACATTTTTGGTTAAACAGGGATGTAGCAGGCAAAATCCAGACTTCAGAACTGGAGGAAAAACAAAACTGGTTTCTTCAGCAAATGTGTTATGAAGGAGTAGGAAAAAGGTGGAGGGGGAACCTACAGACTAAATAAGGCTTAAGAGGAAAATCCGTCAATCATATTGTATGGCTCGTATTTGGGTTCTAAATTATGAGACAACTGGAAAATTTGAGTATTGATCTAGATATTTGCCATTAAGGAATTATTGTTGAAAAAAATTTTAACCTGTGATATTGGTATTATAATTACATCTTTGAAAAAGTCCTTATCTTTCAGAGATACATAGTGAAATACAGATAGAATAATGATGTCCAGAATTTATTTTGGAATAATCCTAAGGGGAGGGAAGTTGTGGATAAGGATATGTAAGAAATAGTATTGGCCTTGAGTATATAATTCATGCAGTTGGGAAATGGGTATACACAGGTTCATTTTACTTTACTGTCCTTTTACTTTTGTATAGGTTTGAATTTTTTAATAATAAAATAATAATAAAAAGTTACCAAAAATAATACATGAGAAATAAAAAGATCTTTAGAAAAACAACCAAACAAATAAAAAACCCTCAAATCTTGAAGCTAAGAGAAATTAGGCTCTGGAAAAAAAAATCCTTTTATATAATATAAAGTTATTTTCTTCTCTTTCTGTGCTATCATATTCTCTGTTTGGTTTATTTGATTGTTGAGGCTGCATGATGAAGTGTATTTGAGTTGTTGTAGGCTGATGTGTGTTTATTTGTAATTTAATGATAAGGGGAACAGACATCCATAACTAGGCAGTGAGGAAGCCTGATCAGTGAAACCAGGGCTGGTGGGCATTCTGCAGAGCAGGTACACCCCATGCGCCAAGTGCTTTTAAAAGTGATGGAATGTCAACTGGATTTGGTACCATTCATTTGACTCTTCTTTCACTAGAGTGATACCAATTGGTGGAAAGGCACCTCCAAAGGCAGGACTGGATTAATCCCAAGCAACTATGGTAAGCTTGGCCATGGTGGCTTTACTTTGTATACTTCAGTTGTCTGGTTTCTGAGCCCTTTGTGCTTGCTGCTACACTGGGAAATCAGTGGAGTCTAGAACACTTTCTATTCCATGAGCCTCCTGTCAGAAGAATGGTTATGGACACTAGAGGTACATGAAGTTGTCTCCTTGGCTTAAGAAAACTCATTGTAGCATTCTTGCAAAAGAACCCGCGGTTTCCAAGGAAATGCTTATGGTTTATCTTTAGTCGACTCTTAGAACATTTTTCTTTTTCTTTCTCAATCTCTATCTTTTTTTTTTTTTTGCTATTAAACTGAATTTCACAGATTGTTTCTCAGGCCAGCCCTTTCTTTTGTGATGAAGTAACCCCGCATTGTTAATTCACGTTTGGTGCAGTGATGCTCATTAAATGTATTATCAGACCATTTGGGGAGCTCAAGCAGTGGCCCATGCCATGAAGCTGCTGCCAGCTGGAAGTGGGACAAACAAATACTAACGCTGGGCTCAGTAAAGTAAAAAAGAGCACAGGATTTGTAAAGAAGGGTCCTGGGTTTGATGCCTTTCTCTTCTACTTCCTAATGACAAGGGGCCTTAGTGAAGGGCCTTTACTACCCCAGGACCCTTTCCCCACCTGTGTAATGAGAGGATCTGATTCCAATCACTTCAAAGGTTCCTTTCCACTGTAGTATTAGATGAATCCTCAGACGAACAGGGCTGGTGTCAGCTACCAGGTCCAAGCAGTGGAGGGGGACTTAGACTATTTCAGGGAAGGCAGTGCAAAGCTCCTACGGAAGAGGGAAGCGAGGGCCTAACACGGGGGCCCCACTGCCCTGGTCTAAGCGTGGTGCCATTCTGGGTTAAAAAAGACTTCAAATATTTCTATGCTTCTCTAACCTTAGAAATCCCAAATATATCTCTACTGTGCACTCCGTTTCCAGTCAGTCATAGATACCAAGGGTGTAAAATATTCTCTGTTGCTTTGGCAGTCGCCAAGGGAGTGTCCCTTTATGGTCCTTTGTGGTCAGGAGGGCGGGTCTGAAGTCTCATTTGAACAACAGAGTTCATGTGGTCGCTCCTTCTGATTCTAGGACAACAGTGAACACACCTTCCTTAGAGGCAGGTAATATGCTGACCGCCCTTTCCGAACACAGGGAACAAACTATTTCTCCCTCTCCCCAGCCCTATGTGCACACACACAAGGGAAATAATTATTTTCAGCCATCTTCACAGTAGGATGTTTTTACAGACTATAAAAATGAACATCAGGTGCTTTCTTTTGCATTTTTGTGGCTAAATTTATTTAATACTTGAGTATACTGATGGGTAGGTCATGGATCTCTTTGTTATTTATACTTCTAGTTAATTGTGTGTTTGTTTTTGTTTATACTTCCAGTTAATTGCTGTGTTACTGCCTTATTACTTAGCTTGCTTTCCTCTAACACGTAATTCAGCTTCTTTTAAAGCAGAAAACATCCGTTTGATTTTCTGCTATTTTTTAAACCACTTTAAGTTCGGGAAGCTGTTTGGGGGAAGGCCCTAGCATTCTAGAAGCTGGGGGACTGTGAAGCGGCTTCAGTGAATCCTTTGGGTGGCACTGTCAACATTGGGTTTGCAACTTTTTATTCTCCATCTAGTGGCTGAGCAAGCAGAATCCATTGACAATCCACTGCATGAAGCTGCAAAAAGAGGTAGGTGTAATTCTTTTTGATGAGATACACTGTACAGCAGAACAGATTTTAATTATACCGTTGATTGACTTTTAATAAATGTATACATCCACATAACCAACACCCAGGTCAATATCTAGAACATTCTGTCATCCCAGGGAGTTCCTTTCCCTTCCTCCCTCAGAGACAATCTCTGTTCTGCCTTCTCTCACCCTAGATAGGCGAAACGTGGTTTAAATTTTTTAAATATCAGTCAACAAACACTTCTAAGTACTTGACCTATCCTAGGGCTCAGTGGCAAGTGTGACTGACAGAGCTCAACATCTGGCAGGGGAGAGGTGTGTGACAGATCATTACGAGATGGTGTGATAAATTCTAAGTTAAGCAGGATATAGAGGCCAGAATGAGTAACTGGACATGCACGAGTGTGGAGGCTTTTTGGGGGTACAGCATTTAGGGGAGTGTTGGTGTAGTGCCCTGTGTGGTGAGGGTAAAGTCGGAGAGGGAGGGAGAAGGGGGAATGGGTGTTAGCCTGGGGCTTTATCCTGTAGGTCAGTGGTTCTTCACTGGGACTGATTGCTCCGTCCAAACTCTGGGACACTTGCCAATATCTGGAGACATTATGACGTCATGACTGGAAGAATGCTACTGGCACCCTTTGGGTTGAGGCTGGGGATATTGCTAACATCCTACAGTGTACAGGACAGCGCCACTGCAAATAATTTTTCCAAACCCAAACGTCAGTAAGGCTGCTGTTGAGAAACCCTGCTTAGATGAAGGCGAGTTTCCAGAAGGTCTCAATGAACTCTTTTTCACCCTATTTTAGATCTCTTTGAATCTGAATGTGCAAAACGAAATTATTGGTTTGGAATTGTGCATAAGTAAAACTACTAAACCGACATTTAAAAATTCTTTGTAAATTAGATATTTAGGGCATTAGCTAGAGGATTTTAAATTAATAGTACACTTTAATGTGTAAGAGCAGAACTTTTAGTGGGTTATTTAGTGTTTCTCTTCTTGTAAGAACTGAAAATGCATTTTAAATGTGAATGAGTAGTATATGCCTGTTCTTAGGTTTGGCTAGTTTTTTCCCTAAGTTCCAGGATTTCACTATATGTATGTACATATACATATATATGTATATATAATATATATATATATTTATATTTATACTATACGCATACCCATTTAAAGCACCTCTTCCCATTAACCCACCATTAAAAACTGATGTTGTACAATCCATAGAACTTACTTGTGTTTTACCAGTTGTACCTACATGGTTGAGTGTGGGCATGTCCATGCCATAGACTGAATGTTTGTGTCTCCTCAACTTTCATATGTTGAAACCTAACCTCCAGTTTGGAGGTAGGGCCTTTGGGAGGGCTCTGCCTTCATGAATGGAACTGGTAGAGATCCCAGAGGGCTCTCTCTGCCCTTCCACCGAGGGGGTAAAAAGGCAGTGTCCAGGAACCCAGAAAGCAGGCTCTTACAAGACACTCAATCTGCTGGCACCCCGATGTTGGACTTCCCAACCACCAGAACTGTGACAAATAGATTTGTGTTGTTTAAGCCATCCCCACCTTGTAAAAAAAAAAAATCTATGTTAACTTTTCCATTAATAAACTGGAAATTAAATGTACTATAGTGAATACATTACTAGGCAGGTCTTAATTTCAGACTTGCTGATTAATCCAAGTGGAAATTTATGCAGGATGAAATTGATTTAAAAGCAAAACAAAAACAAAACTCTTCTTGTGATTTTGTAAATGTAAAATTTTTTTCAGGCAACTTGAGCTGGTTGAGAGAGTGTTTGGACAACCGAGTTGGTGTTAATGGCTTAGACAAAGCTGGAAGCACTGCACTGTACTGGGCTTGTCATGGGGGTCACAAAGGTATTACATCTTGTTTGTTATCATAAAAGTCTATGCTACTGAACGTGTGCTTTGTCTAGGGAAGCTGGACTTACAGAAAAAATAATTGGTTATGCTTTTCAAATCCTACAAAGCCTTGTCCCTGGCAGCTCTGTGAAACAGTAGTTTGAATGTGTTTGGTCAGCCTTACTGCATGGACTCCTCTCACTTGAAGGAGTGGAAACTTACTTTCCTCTCTTATGCTAGGAAAGGTTACAGGAACACAATGGTAATAGAAAAACAAACCCCACTATCTAATCTTACAGAAGAAAGGGGCAGAATTGACTCCTGTAGCTTAATTTTCCCAAAATTTGCTTTTGTGTTTAGTGTAAACTGTTGGATTCAGGAGAAAGAGAGCATTTGCTGAAGTTAATGATACAATATAACTTTCTCAGTTATAATCAACACTATGACAACTGAAATTTCGAGATGTATTTCAGCCTGGCCAAAAATCTTTTAACACCCACTTTCTTTCTACCTCTCTCTACAACACACACAGAAAATAAACACAGTGAAAACAAAGAACCCAGCAAATTATATAGCATAGCCAAAGGAAAATTTATGGCTATCTTCCCAAAGAAGCCTATCTTATTTTAGCTAATGAACACAGATTAGTTATATTAGTTATATTCACTAAGTATCATAGTGAATGTAGAAATATTTCTGTAATCATGTCATGTGAAATGTAAAGGGCAAATTATTTGGGGGAAAAAATCCCTTTTCCCTAAATAATCCTACTTTTTAGATTCTGAAGTCTTGTATTTACATAAATCCTGAAAAATTTGTTATGAAGATTTTCTTGAAGATTATTCTATAGAATCCTCTCTTTTAAAATTATGCCTTGTCTTGTCAGACTTTTACTTCTCATTGCAAAAACAAATACCTTTTCTATTTGAATTTCAGATATAGTGGAAGTGCTGTTTGCTCAACCAAACATTGAACTGAACCAACAGGTGAGATTGCTTATGCAGAAGTTGGAAGCCATTCAGCACACCTGCCTTGTTCTCATTTTGCAGCTCATGGGCATGGAAAATCCTGTCTTAGGGTCTCCAGCTGACCTTTTCCCATTTATTATCGTTCATCAAAATATTATAAGCACAT
Source organism: Smutsia gigantea (assembly GCA_032199065.1). Taxonomy (NCBI): domain Eukaryota; kingdom Metazoa; phylum Chordata; class Mammalia; order Pholidota; family Manidae; genus Smutsia; species Smutsia gigantea. The sequence continues at coordinate 445,624 of JAVSCE010021795.1, read as the reverse complement.
AGTTAAAAAATTATTATTCTAAAATACAAATTGCATAAAGCCCCAAATGTCTATGTTCTCCTCATATGTCACTTTGGCTTTTAGTCCTCTTTTGCCTCTTATCTTCCTGTTACTAAGGAATGTGCCTCAGGACTGTCTCATAATTCATCATCTTCGTGAGTATTTTGGTGTCTGGTAGGTGAAGGGTCAAGATTATCAGCTGCCTTTCAACTCTCATCTTCCAGACCCACAGCACCCAGCCTCCCCTCGTCTGGTCCCCTCCGTCATACCCATATTATAGTCTTTGGTTTTATTACTATCTAATGCTTACAGTCTTATGGCTATTTAAATATTGTTCACTGCTTGCATACTTTTTTTGTTTCTTTAATTACTTTTATTTAGCTGTTTTTTTTGTGTGTGTGTGTGTTCGTGTGTTTGGTATCTCACTAAGACCTACACTGTTTTATATATACTCTCTTGATCTGCTTTTCCAAAATGTGGAAGATAGTCAGCTGCTTTCTTTTCTTCTCGCTGGATTGGCACTTCCGAAGCCCTCCATCCTCATTCTCTGAGCTGAGCAGTGTGGTCTCTGCTGTCCTTGGCTGGCTTCCTGGGAAACCTTCCCTTTACCTCTCTCCTGTATTGTGTCTTCACTTCTCTGGATTCCGTGTCTCCCTTTGTGGAAGAACATATTCAAGTAGATTCCAGAGAAAGAGGACCTTGGGATGGATGATTTGGCTGACAGAATTCTAGGTTGGAAATGATTTCCCTCAGAGTTCTGCAGGTGTGGTCCATGGTATTCTGGTTGCCAGGATCACTTTTGAGAGGGTTGATGCTATTTTGACCCCATTCTTTTGTGTGTGACCTGTTTTTCTCTTGCCCAGAACATTTACTCTCTCCTCGGTGTTCTAAAATCTCACGATGGTGTGCCCTGGTGTAGTTCTTTCCCCAGTAATGATGGGGAACTCTTTTAGCCTAGAAAAATGCCTTGTATTCCTTCTTTCATAGTTTTGATCTGGCTTTTTGTTGTTGTTGTTCTTTGGTTTTGCAATTCCCATTGGTAGTTATGTTGGACCTCTTAGCTTGAACCTCCAATTTTCTTAGGTTTTCTCAGCGATTTTCTCACCTTTATCTTTATGTTTTATTTTGGTAATGTTTCTAATAACTCAGAGCTCTGTAGTAGTAACAAACTAAAAATTGAACAGCTTAAAAGAACACCATTTACTTTATACTTTCTATAGGTCATAATTCTGGGCATGGCATAGCTGGGTTCTCTGTGCTCAGGGTCTCACAGGCTGGAATTGAGGTAGGTGGGAGCGGGGTCCTTAACCTGGAGCTCAGATCCTATTCCAGGCTCATTCAGGGTGCTGGGAGAATTGAGTTTCTTGGACTTGTAGTACTATAGTCCTTGCCTTTCAGAGACCACCCCTCTCCATAGACAGTTCACAACATGGCCATTTGCTTTCTGCTTCAAGGCCAGCAGGAGATTTGTGTCTCTGGTGCTACACCTTTTTTGGGAAAGGGCTCGCCTGATTAGGTCAGGCCCACCCAGTACAATCTCCCTTTTGATGAACTCAACATAAACCAGTTAGAAACCTAATTATGGCAGTGATATCCTGTTACATTCACTGGTCTCACCAACACTCAGTGGGTAGGAATTATTCAGGGGGTATTCCAGGGAGTAGAGATTTTGGGGACAATCTTAGCATTCTGTCTACCTTTCTTTTACTCTGATTATTACTTTTAAATGGCATCTTTCTCTTTTTCCATTATGCTGGATCACCTTATGTCTCTGATATATCAATTGTTGCTTTTTAAAACATTTTCTACCCTTTACTGTATTCTTTCTTTTTCCTCTGGGATTCATTAATTTTGCTTGTTTTGATCTTTCCTCAAATAGTAGAGGCATTCCTCAGATGACTGGTATCGTTGTCCATCCATTCATGTTAAATGTGACTGGAGGTTCTGCATGCTTGTGGGGCTTCTCTAGGGTGAAGTGGGGAGGTCCTGGCTGTTTTGCTGGTTTAATACCCAGGTGCCAGTATGAGGACTTCCTCCCTCCCCTGCGTATGGGCTGGTCAGCTCCACCAGAGATGTGTTTTGCAGCCTCCTGCCTGGGGGTAGCTGCTAGACTGTACACAGAGGGGTGGGGGATAGCTAAAGGCAGCTTGAGGAGGGGTCTTGCTGCTCAGTTTGTGGGTTTTTCAGCTAACCCCTGCTTTTAGTTCATGGCCTTCTTGCCACCTTCTCTTGTTCCTCCAAGTTCCATAAGCTTGGACACCATCTGGCCAATTTCTCAACACAGTAATTTTACCATCTGTATGGGATCACCTGGCAGCAAGGAGAGAGGAAGATGATCTGGGGTTCTGGAGTTCGAATTCCTCCTTGTAAACACTTTCACCCAGTACCCTTTTGTTTTCACCCCCACGCGTCATTCCTTTTCCAGCGTCTTCAGGCGTCTCCAGTTCCTAATTCTTACTAGGTTTCTATTGGAACAAATCTGCTTGCATCCTCCTGGAGTTTCCGTCTGCAGGCATCTGCGTTTTCCACCTGTGCTCTGCCAAGTCTGTTTCTACTCCTTCATCCTTCTTCATCCCACTCCCTCTCCCCAAATGACTCATCTCACGTCTCTGAGCCTCCTTTCCCTCTGGAATTTTGTATGATTTAAAAAATTTTGTTCTCATTTTAAGTTTACTTAGAGTAACCCTAAATTGATTGTTTTCAGTCCCCATTCTGTTTTTAAAGTGCTGTTTTCTCTTTTTACCACCGTAGAACAAGTTGGGAGACACAGCTCTGCATGCTGCTGCTTGGAAGGGTTATGCAGATATTGTCCAGTTGCTTCTGGCAAAAGGTAAAGTGTGTGCTCAATTTCTTTGGTCTTTGCTTACTGTGAAAAACAGGCTGCATCCAATTATATCATTTAAAATAGGAGGAAGAGTAGGTGGCATCTTATTTTAAAACTGAGATTTTAACTTTTACTTAGTATTAGAGTTGTTATGATATGAAATTGAGGTAATTGTATAAGTTTTTAGTTTTAAATTAAAAGCTTGGTAAGCTTTAGTATCACATGTATTACTTTTAGTAAGAATTACTAAAAGTTACTTATTAAGACAAGGACTGATGCCCTTTGTTGGAATGTTACCTCTGCAGAAGATAGAAGGTAAGGAAGGAGGTGGTTGAGTTGGGGACTGAAATGGTTTTCTTCAGCACATTTCTATATTTTTGAATCTTCAGCAGTTAAGAATGTATCATGGATTGTGGTGTTAAGAAGAAGGCCTGTGGGAACAATGGATTGCCTCTAGGTTTTATTGTGTTGCTGTACTGCTGATTTGCATGGGGGTGTGCTTGCAGATATAAAACATAATCCCGTCCACCTCAACTCACCTGGTCTTTTCTAAAGACCTTGGTGAACAAGAAGAAGAGGCAGAGGGCATATTGAATTCAGTCTCCCAAACACTCTTGCCAAGGAACTCTGGAGTCTGATTTACCATGGGGATAGCAAGCTCCTTGCTGAAAAGTTGACATGCAATTCTAGAGGGACTCAAAAGGAAAAGCCATGTTTTAATTGTACATAATTATCACAGGTGCAGTCATAAGCTCCCTGATTAAAGATGCCAAATATAAAAGCCTGCTTTAGGACCAGAATGGTTCTCTAGCTAGCTTTGCCCAAAGTGATTAGTTTGGGTGGAAAGAGGATTGGCTGCCACTCTAGAGTCTAATTTGCTTCTTCTTGTGTTGGGGAAGGTGCTAGAACAGACTTAAGAAACAATGAGAAGAAGTTGGCCCTGGACATGGCTACTAACGCTGCCTGTGCATCTCTCCTGAAAAAGAAACAGGGAACAGGTATTTTGTTTTAATCCTTCTTTCTTCTCTGGTGCCATCATGACTGAGATTTATCATCTCAGTATTGGGGAAAGTTTTTTCTGGATAAACTCTTCAGGTGATTCTGAAGTTAAGATTTTATATCCTTAATTTAAATTAGAACCTTCAACATAGAAGAGGACCTTCATGCAAATGAATTTGTATTGACATTGGTCTCTACTATTTTTGCATGTTTCTTTTGTTCCTTGCAATCAAATTCTAATCACCTTGCTTTCCATTACATTCCTTATCAGAGAACCATGGTCTCTTATCTCATTTCAGATGTGTTTTTATGAGTGGTTATCCCTAAATATTTTCTAACTTAAGCACTGAACAACTCCACGGTTATATTTTAAATAAGGAGATCAGTGAGTTATCATCAAAGTTATTCTAGACTTTGTAAATATTTTGATATCCATAGGTTATGGGTGGTTTTTAAAGGTAAAGTTTAGGTATATGTTCTAAAGATAAAAAATATCTACTGATATGGGAGAAGAGGTTTGAAAAAAAAAGGTTAATGTGGTTGTTTTGAAAGTGCTGAAGGGAAGGTGTTAGAGGAAAGGTGTTAAACACACTTGCATCATTTATGATTAGTATTCAGAGATTTGGGTGTTGATCTGACCTCTCAGTACCTGTCCCTCCAGGATCGTTCTAATACAATTCCTCAAAGAAATGCAGGGAGCATGTGCCTTGTACTGTTTTTCCCATCCACTTCTCTTCCCTCCTTCTGGTCATCATCAGCTCCTGGCCCATGAGAAACCCAGAGAGGCAGAAAAAAGAATGGTCCAAGGTGATTTGGTTGGAGGGGACGTTCAGTCTCTTCTCCTTACCTCACTTTGAAGTATAAGCCATACTTGATACTATTTTCTAGAAGGGAACTAGTATAATGGAGGACTTTCTTTGTGCAGGTCTTCAGCATTGCCATTTGCCATTGCAGCCTGTTTTGTATGCTTTAGAGTCTAAAGTTTAGACTAATCCACGTTGGTGGAAAATCACCAAAACAGCTGTTGAGAACTTTCCACTGTAGAGGCTCAGTGCATTTGTTTCCATTTTAACATGAGGGTACTATCACCTCCAGAGTTCTCAAACTTGTTTACTGAGATACTGATTTCTGGTTTTATCACTTAAATTGCATTCCCATTAATTCTTGAACCTTTGGCAAACTTACTTCTCCCTCGGGTATCCTTTGATTTATGAGAAGAGACAGTATTATGCTGTCCCATATTCTATTCCTAGCAGAAGCAATAAGATGAAGTCAGTCTCCTGGTTTCTCGCTTTAGTCAATCAAAAATAGCAAATAGCCTCCCTCTTTTCATGACTCACTAAGGGAGCATCCCAGAATTATCCACCTTACTGATCATCAAATTCCCATACAACCCTCCCCACAAATCTGCTGTTCCTTTTGTCCTTTATTCCCTTTAAACAAATGTCTTTGTTTCAGATTTTTCTTTAACTTCAATTCAGATATAGTGTCAACCATTAAGCAGCTTGAGATTCCTTAAATTATTTAAGCCATGAGTGCTCACTGGCAGAGCAAGCCTTTTTTTTTAAAGTCATTAGCCGTGCATAGATGGATATAAGGTCTACTAAATGAGGGAGAAAGTGTTTACCAACTGAGTGGCGCTCCCCTGCTACATTTGACTGAGAGATCATATTTGCAGCCACGTGGGAGAGCTACTTTTACTTGGGATGGGCCTCCTCCTTCCGGCTGCCTCGGGTAGGGCCATGGCCTAACTTCCTTTCTCTGCTGCTGACTTCCTTTTGCTATACGGGACCTTCAGAATGTCCCGACTGAGAAGCAAGGTTTCTTATGAGCTGACGGCTATGGGAGTCTCATGTATACTTTGGGCTTGATCATGACAGGCAAGGGAAATACCACACTCGCTCAGGCCCCAAAGAGCTGCACCCCAAAGCCTCCGCATGAGCAGCTGGGGGAGGCGGGTGCCAGACTCTTCTTTTCCCCCCTCACCTTTTTTTGGTCTTTGTTAAATAGGGCTTGGAGCTGGGTGTTCTTTATCTCTATTCACTCCCAAGTGTCTTTAGTCTACCTTCCTGCATTTGTATTGATTAGATAATGGATTCATTAATGAAGTAATCTTGAGGCCTGGCAATACAGAACCAAGAAATGAATTTTCCTATTTCACTTTTCATGGTATCATGTTCTCTGTTCTTTTCTTGCTTTATTCCCCCAATCATCCTGTTTAAAAATAAGTTTTATTTTGCATTTTGATCCTAGCTGCAATGAGAGTGTGAATATTGTGCCATACAGCTAATTACTAGCATGAACTCTAAGCCGGAAAAGGTATATTCTGATTTTGAAAGCACATTTTCGATGTCTTATAGGGACAAAATAATTTAAGTGTGGCAGTTACCATGAAGGGTAACTTTGGGATATAGGGATTGAGTTAGGACCATACTTGAGGATTCAGCCCTTTAAATTCGTTTTCCAATTTTTATAAACTGAGCTGTAAAGTACATAAACCTAAGTACATAAATCCTAAGTTTACAGTTTGATGAATTTTTTTTAACCATGCTTACACCTGTTTCCATGCCCAGATCAAGTTAGAGAACATTTCTCACGTTCTAGAAGTCTCCCTCAGTATCCTCTTCTCTTACTAGTTTTGCCTGTTCTCAAGCACGGTATTAATGGAATCAAGCAGTATGTACTTTTCTGTGTCTGACTTCTTTCACTTAATATTGTATCCGTTATTTATCCGTGTCGCTGTGTTTATCTGTTCACCATCTATTTACTTTTTAAGTGCTGATGCTGGATTTGACTGTAAAGCGAGGTTAGTGAGATTGAGGATAAATGGCAGCGAAGCCAGGGAGAGTGGGAGGCACCGTTAGGAGATGCAGTACCATGTTGGCCACGCCCCAAGGTGGGCTGTGAAGAGATAGATAGGATGTGAGAAGTTTCCAGAGAAACTGCCTCAGAGCAGTCCGTGAAAGGAAGGAAGGGAGAAGAATTTATTTACCCAACTCATTCCTGTCTCTTGATTTCCACTCAGTCAGTGTGCACCATGGCCAGTCACCTTTCTCTTGCTAACTGGGGAAATGAGGTTAAAATAAAGTGCAGAAGTAACCATTGTGTGCTTAAAACCTTTGTTTACCAAGTTTGCAACCAGTCCTGAGGTTTGTGGAACAAAATGTATCCCTCCCAGGTCTCCAGAACTCCTCTTAAGGAGAATGGAGAAGATACAGTCAACCTGGAAACTTCTAGTAGTTGGGAAGTTGATGTGAAATCATTGTCTCTATTCTGCTTACCTGCATTTGTTCTTTTTTTCTGTCTGTCTCCTGTATTAAGATCAGTAAGTTTCTACCTCCCTTGTACTAACTCTCTCTTGTCCCTTCTTTTTTCTCAATAATTATTTTCCTAAACCTGGGAGATAATGATTCTGTAAAAAACCCTGCAATATCATTGGCATACTTAAAATTAATAATTATTCCTTAAGATCATCAAATATCTTGTCATTGTCCAAACTTGCCACTTTTCTCATATATGCTTGTTTATCCTTTACCTATTTATTTATTTATCTATTTACAGTTTAAGTCAGGGTCTAAATAAGGTCAGTTTCTGATTGGCAGATTTGTCTTCTAGTTGTTTTTTTAAAAATCAGTGTTTCCTTTCTTTCCCTTCCCCCATTTTTTAGCCTTGCAATTATTTATTAAAGAAACTGGTCAATTTCCCTGAATTTTCCAGTGTGTGCATTGCATGACACAGCCCCGTGGGGGTGTCTGTCATGTCATGTCTTCTCTCCTCTATATTTTTGTCAGTTGGTGTTAGATCTAGAGGTTTGATTGGAGTTAGATTTCATTTATCCATCTATCTGTCTTATGAGTAGAGGAAAGACTACTTCATAAAGAAAATCATGTTCTTCCATCATGGGCATATAATACCTGGTTATCACTCATTCTGTGATGTTAACATCCATTGATGATTATTGTCTAGATCCATTATTTCACTAATGGTTGCAAAATGGTGATACTCTAATTGTCACTTCTTTCACAGTTATTAGCTGGAATATTCTATGAAGAAAGATTTCCCCTCAACTGTCTGGTTACTCAGAAGAATAGTTTGTGTAGTAGGGGCAGACTAAAGGTTTTATTTTTGCCAATTATTTAAAAGTTTTAAAAAATAATGTGCTGGTTCCATATTATTCTCTGAAGGGGATCAATGAATTCTCTTTGATGCATGTTGAAATGTTTGCTGTTTTAATCCATTATAGTTAGTATCCTAATTGATAACTCATCTCTGGCTAGTAGAGGTCCCTTCAGGTTGGATCCAAGACCCTTTAAAAGTAATGCTTTCTTTGACAGGATCCTTATATTATGGCATGACAAGAGGTTCCAAGTCCATCTTTTACATTTTCTGTGCCAGACTTGGAATCAGAACGTATCTCCAATGAGCTTGGGAAATATAGTTTTTTACAGACTGTGATCCGGATGCTATCATCCTTTTTTGAGCTCTAACCATGTGCTTATGTTCACATTCCCTAAAACTATTCCTAGTGTAACCTGTTGCTTACAGGAATTTGACTAGACAGTTGAACAGGTGGCTAGAGATCAGATGTCTTCTTTTTGAACCCTATTCAAGGCTGATTTCATATTTGATGGGATTCAGCTCATTCTGTTTCAAACTTTTATTTTTCATTTCAGTCTCTTGCTTTTGAGTATACTTTATAATCAGTATTTTCTAAAATGAAACTGAAGCTTCTGTGTTTCCATTCTCTTTCTTTTCCTTTTCCCCCCTCATTAGCAGCTGTCTTTCTACCCAGTGACCTTGCCCTCAGGTCAGGCTGCAGGCTGTCGAATGACTGAAGCCATGAGCGCACTTGTCACCGGGAGAGGGGTTTGGGAGCACAGTTGTCGGAGTGGAGGGCCCTCCAGTGTGTTCCACGTTGGTCTTGGTGCATGTGGCTGGTCGCATCTCATGCAGAATATATTGCTGGTACTTAGCACCACACGCTTTACTTTTCTGTACATCTGAGGAACATGCAGACAAATGCATCTGTCAGCATCTTTGGCAGCAGACACTGAACAGTTAGGCTGCAGAGCAGGAGTTGGACAAGATCCTTGGGGAAAGTACAGTCTTGGGTCTGTGAGGAAAGATTAGAATTTGTTGAGTTGTCAGGAGCTTTGAAAGTGAAAACAAAATCCAAGCAATTTGTAATTTCTCTGTGTTGCTTCCCTCCCACCCTGCCTTCCTTTTAGATGCTGTTCGAACATTAAGCAATGCCGAGGAGTATCTCGATGATGAAGACTCAGATTAATTCCCTTCCAGAGCTATGAGATCTAAAACTTCTGTTGCTTTTGCCATTCCCAAACCTTGTCTTTGCCAGAAGAGTGTTTGGTAACTGTTTAAAAAAAAAGTCTGTTTGAACGTGGCAGTATTGCACTGTGTTTGAGTAGCATATGTAAATGAGTAGTTCTCACCTTCGGTTTGCCAATAAGCGACTGGATACTTTGCTGTATAAAGTACATTTTTGTTCGCCAGAGTAGAACAAAAAGAGATTATTTCTATTTATCAAGCTAAAGGAATCTTAAGTATTTTTTTCTTTAAAAAAAAATCAGGATTTTTTTCAGTTAAAAAATTCTTTACCTCAAGGATTGAGATACTTTAAATGGATTTTTCAAGGGGGAAATACTTATTATAATAATAGACCAAAAGACTTAACAGAAAATTGTCAGCTATTCTGACAAAAATAAACATTTTGAGAGACTTTATTCCTTTTGTCTGTTTTTGTGGTAATCTCTCTTTGCCAGTAAATAAATAAAGCTTTTTATATTTATATTTAGGTAAAGACTGATTTTATTTTATTTTTTTAAATCATATTTGTTAACACAGAAGAATTATAATAGCCAAATTTCTGTTCAGCTTTATATATCTGCTTTGATTAAAGCCAGGGCAATTATCATTGAGAAGGTACATTTCTAATAAAATATATAACTAATAGTTATTATAGACTTTCAGTTTTATTTCCAAGGTTATATGTAGTATGAAGAAATCTAGCAACTAATTACAATTTGCTTAAGGTTTGAAAAATTAAAAATTGACTTCCTTATCATCGAAGATTAATTACAGTTTTCCTTAATGGAGTAGCCATGAGCCATGAAAATTTTTTTCATTTAGTTTTTTCACTTTGATAACATTTGTTTGCTGAAAGCATGGCTCTAGCTTGTAACAATTCAGATTATTTTGCTAAAACATCAGTTAACATTGCAGGGCCCCTTCTGTACCATTAAAGTGACTCTTCATTTGAGAGTCTAACTTTGTGTCACTACAGTGATGACACTAAAATGACAGGGCTATCGGCATTTGCCTAGGTTCCAGGCCTTAAGCCCAGAAGTATATTTTGCAAGAACACTTTGATACTAATTTCAAAAAACACATTGGTGAAGAGAAGGAAATGTCTGAAGAAGGAAGTGGGTAAGCTCAGGAAGTGAACAACTGCCTCTATAAGAGTTTCTTCTGTCTGTGACTGGTTTTTCTCTTTGTGGTGCCTTTGGAAAGGAAACCCTGAGAAGCCTATTTTAGGTCTTTCAAATACCCCAACTAACTTTTAGTAGAAAGAAATCTGTGTATGTAGTGACAGCAAAGGATGTGCACAAAATCTGAAATTTATTATAAAAGAGGCTATTTTAGCCTCAAAACAAATATGTTCATTAAAAATGAGTTAAACATTTACATTTCTTCATAAGTATAAACTTGAAGATAGGAAATCCTTGTTGAAATTATATCTGTTCCCACAGAATGTTTAGATTCATTCTTAATCGGGTTTGTGCCTTCACAAAAAGCTTTTGGAAATCTCTAACTTTTTGCTCAGACATACTTGGGGCCTGTGTAATTAAAATAGATGCCGACTAAACACGTCTAATATTTTAACATGGGCAGGTAATACCATTTGCGTGAATATAAATCATTTTATGAAAATATCTGTGTTTGATGTAGATACATTATATATTTGAGGAAAAGAATAGCAGGGGCTTTACTGTTATTGCTTTTAATGTTATTGAACTTATGAGAATTCTAAAAAGTTGGCCAGTTATAGTTTTTTTTGGGGGGGTGGAGGGTAAACTTAGATATATGTGTGAATTTTTTTGTGAAACAAAAAAATGGACAACGCATTTAGCTGTGCTTGAAACTTCAAGGGAAAATTTACTTTTGCTTCTTGTTTAGTCAGACTAGCTGATAGGAGCTTTTTCAGAGATTGTTTAATGATGAGCTCAGCATCAAAATTCAGTTCTAGGAACTTGTCACTGCTGTGAGTCTGTGCAGAGGAGAGCTTTGATTATGTTCTGGAAATGACTTTGGAGGCTTTGCTGTAACCTGAGCTTTGTGACAGTCACTGTGGCCTGAACTCCTTCCCAGCCGTTGCACACTTTAGATAGAAAACGCCTGCCAGCCCTTGTACAGTGAGATACGTGTCCAGTTATGTGCCCAGTAGCCTTGGTGTGAAGAATAGATATCAGAGTTTCCCATTTTAGCTTCCTTTCTGGAACCGATCTGTTGCAAATTATCTGTCGGACTGCCATGCATTACGGTTGTCAGTTTCTGTGTTTCTTTAGTGAGCCTTCCTTTGGCTTCTTTATGTTCAGTAGATTGGCCCTGTTGTTACCCAAAGGGACACGTTGAGCAAGGCAGCAGTGACCCTATCTTTTTTTTTTTTTAATCTTAAAAACCAAATTGGAAATAGTGCTGATAATGAAAATCTTAGGTTATTTTAGGTTCAGGAAAATAACACCTTTGTGTGCTTTCTTCATAAATGTTCTTTATGGTGTAGAATTTCTGATTCACTGGCATTTCTTCTTCTTTTTTTTTTAATATAATTTATTTTATTATCATTAATCTACAATTACATGTGCAATATTACGATTATTAAACTACCCCTTCATCAGGTCCCCCCCACCAACCCCATTACAGTCACTGTCCATCAGCGTAGTGAGATGCTATAGAATCACTACTTGTCTTCTCTGAGTTGTACTGCCCTCCCCGTGCCCCCCCAACATTACATCTGCTAATCGTAATGCCCCTTTTTCCCTCTTATCCCTCCCTTCCCGCCCATTTTCCCCAGTCCCTTTCCCTTTGGTAACTATTAGTCCGTTCTTGGGTTCTGTGAGTCTGCTGCTGTTTTGTTCCTTCAGTTTTTTTCTTTGTTCTTATACTCCACATATGAGTGAAATCATTTGATACTTGTCTTTTTCGGCTTGGCTTATTTCACTGAGCATAATACCCTCTAGCTCCATCCATGTTGTTGCAAATGGTAGGATTTGTTTTCTTCTTATGGCTGAATAATATTCCATTGTGTATATGTACCACATCTTCTTTATCCATTCATCTACTGATGGACACTTAGGTTGCTTCCATTTCTTGGCTATTGTAAATAGTGCTGCAATAAACATAGGGGTGCATCTGTCCTTTTCAAATTGGGCTGCTGCATTCTTAGGGTAAATTCCTAGGAGTGGAATTCCTGGGTTAAATGGTATTTCTATTTTGAGTTTTTTGAGGAACCTTCATACTGCTTTCCACAATGGTTGAACTAATTTGTGGCATTTCTTCTTATTGTGAGCCCTGTATTTCTCATTTTCGTAAACGATGATTTCTTTTCTGATAGGTTACAAAGCCTAACGTTGACATCTGATCATTAGCATTTCCCTGTTCTTTGATTTTGTGCTTGTCCTCCTGAATTTTATATTATAAATATGTATGTAGCAGTCATACACAGACAGCCATACACTGTGCAGTAAAACTTCAAAGTATCTGATTACTGAAAGTTGAGGTTTTGGTGGGAGAAGTATTGCAAAAGAGTCTACGCTCCCTATCTTAACTGAAAATACAGCTTTGGTGAAGGTTTCTTAAGTGAAGGAAAAATTGCAGACCACAAATTTATGGTTTCTGTCTCCTTATGTCTTAATAACAAGCCTTTACATCTGCCCCTCCCTCAAAATGACATAAAATTAAATAGAACTACCATTTATTAAATGCCTTGTCTGCCAGTTCCTGTGCTAGGCATTTTCATAGATATGATGTCATTTGATCTTTACAGCAACCTGGGGTGGTGAATGTTAATGCCTGTCTTTTTACAGAGAAGCTGAGGTTTGAAGAAGTTAAGTAACTGGCTCAAGGTCACACTGTTTGAAGGTGGAAGGGCAGGTCTGGCCGACACCTGACCTAATGCACCTGCTCCCCACTGCACCTGGCGGATGAGGCCATTCACATTCTGCCAGAAAAATACGCAGAAACAGACCAGGTCCTTTTCCAACTCAAGCCCTGGATGTAGTGTCCAATAAACTCAGCATATCTGCTAATTTAATTAAATGTGTTATTTAAGCCAATTCTAAGAGCTTTTGAAAATAAAGAATCACCTCCCCCCTTTTTTTTCCCCCAGAAAAATTTCAGCAAAACTTTTTGGTTCCCAGTAACCCTGAAGAAAAATGATTTAATAAACAGGTTTCCAAAATTTCCCTTCTCTGCACAGACTATGAGTAAGTATTAAAGAAGGAAGGCTAGATTAGCAGCTCTTCACCTTGCCATGAGTTTGCATTGCTACATACAACATGTCCCTCAGACAGTCCGAGAGCTCCTCACCTATTTCCATGTGACCATGAAAAAAAAGTGTGTCCCTGGGAGGGGTCAGAGACTATTGTCTTATCCAAGTCTGGGAGCTTGTTGTGGACGTGCAGGGAACCTCAGACTTCGCAGGCATTTCTGCTTTTGCCTTCTGCCATTGGCCATCTGCTTAGGGTTCCCGACTGGCTCAGGCTCCTGCCTAAACTTGCACTGTTGCCAGCTGAGGGGGACCGGAGTGAAGTCAGGTTCCTAGCTGGGGTTGAAAAGGAAAACTGAAGAAATCCAAAGGTATGAATTAAAGGGCCTGAAAAGAAGCAGGAAGGAAAGTGGAAGAGGCAAAGAGGAAAGACTGAACAGCAAAGGAGAAAGGGTAACCTTTTCTAAGTTACCCATAGTTCTGATATGAAGTCACAAGAATGCTTCAAAAAGTGGCTAAGAATCTGGGTTTGGAGTGGAACTCTGGATTCACATCTGTCTCAGCTTCTGATTGCTGAAGTGATGGGCCTTGGACAAGTTACCTAGACACTCAGATTCCTTAGCTGAAAAATGGGGGATGTTTAAGTACCTACTACTTAAAGTTAGAAGGATTAAATAAAATGACCTAAGGAAATGATTTAGGATAATGCCTGACAGTGTAATGCTCAAAAAATTTTGCTATACTCATAAGCCTGAGTGTGGAAATTTTCATTAAAAAACAAATAAATGTGTGCATATGAAGGATGTGTCAACACGTTTTTTCAAAGGTACACTGCCATTACTGTGAAGAGTGGGATTTCCTAAAATACTTTTAAAATGAGTGTAGGAAATGATGTTTCCTTCCAGTCATTTACTTGTGTTTACGTGTGGTAGTAGCATTTTTCAATTTACTAATTGAGAGCTACAAGGAAGAGATAGATAACTTGAAAAGACCTGGTTATTATTGTTGTTATCAGAGTAATTCAAAGGTCAAGCAAGGGGAATGTCTTTGCCATAGGTTCAGTTTTACATTGTTTGGAGTGATTCAATGGGTTTGAAAGACCAGGAGCTTGATGTTTGGTATGTGATGATTTTCAAATTGGAAAAGTATTTGGTATTACCATCGTGCTCTTACATGCCTTCAAAATGTACACATTCCATCTATCAAATGGATAAGCTTTGCAACTTCACGTTTCCCTTATAAGGTCTAAGCCTCAAGAATTTGGTTTCCCACTGTCAGTGAGGTGGAGGATCTAAGACAGAAGTCAAGTGTTATATAAGCCTCACTAATTTTGAACAAGAAGGCTGTAGACTAAGAACTAAATTGGATACAGTATTTCAACGTTTCCCATTCCAGGAGAACTCCTAGGGCCGCAAGAAAATGCCTTCTTGTGCCAGGGGTAAGTCTGTGTGGAAGTGAGGCCTGTTTGGAGACAGGTTGGTGTGAAGCATCAACCAAAGGCCAGACATTGACTGAAACTAGAAATAGCTTCAGAGAAATCCACAGCTCTTAGAAGCTCTCAAGTAGAGAGGATGCATCACCAGGACACCAGGGCCCAGGGAAAACTTGGCCTCCAGCTCTCACCCTGTCATTTCTGAGTCCTGTGACACTGGCCAGGGCTATAGGTACCTTTGATGCACTTGTTACGAGGATCAGGTGATGGTGGGCTCTCATGTGAATTCGAGTGTCACTGCTGCATCAATATTTCAGAGAAACTCGATGATAGAGCTGATTTTTGAGAAGCTCAAATTACAGCATAACCACTGTAGTTCCTTGTCAACTTTCAGCATGTGGTACCCCTCATCCGTGGCAGGACTCATGCAGAATCCCTTAATCTCAGAACCTGGGGTCAGATGGTGGAACTCAGGATGAAAGGACACTTGGAGGAACCAGCTGCATATGTGGATGTGTGTAGTGGGCGGTTATCTTTACACCTGCATTCGTCAGTGCTGGTGGTATTGCTCTTCTATGAGCCATAGGCTTTTCGTGTATTTTTAATCTTTTGGTCACTGATTACAGATACTGTTTGAAATTTGTGAATGCCTTTCTGCTTCTCCTAAAATTGGAAATTGTGCTTTATCTATTTTTCATTATTAGCTAGCCATGGTTACTTCTGTTCTGCTATATGAGCTTATTAGTTAGTACTTTAACTACTGCCTTTAACTACTAAGCATTTATTCCTCATTAGGAAAATTTTTAGCAAGAAAATGGTAACTGCTGAGAATTGTTCTTAAGTTTTGTCCTTGAACAGTCCTTAGTATGTTAAGTCCTTAGATGTTACTTATTCAGTCCGATGTTTGGCCCCTCTCCCAGTTTTTTTAATACATGGAGCCCGGAAGTGACTTCCTATTAGAAACACGAGGTAATGACAGAGCTAATCACTGATGAGGAATCAGAGGTGAGGGATTTGAGATAGCTGCCATGGGTATTTCTTTCTAGATCTTGTTGCTGTGTGAGAGCTCATTTTCCCACTGCAGGCACTTTTTCCTTTAGTAGATTTTCCAGGTCTTGTATTTTCAGCTCTCTCTACCCTTCCTTTTCTTTTCCTTCAACATTTTAGCCACACACGGGGAATGGAAAGAGCCTCAAAAAATTTTTTTAAACCTTTTATCTCCTGATAGGTTGATTTGGGAAGACATTGAAATGTTAGCTAACATGAAATTTGAAATGATTGAGTTTATTATCCATGTTTTGTGGCTGACCCCTATGACTTATCCCAGTTGAAAAGGAGTTGAAATGCCTGTGTCCTAGTTTTTATGGTGGCTGAACTACTACAATAACAAGATGACTCAATTCCAGGGATATGTCCATTGACAGGGTATCAGTGTTCATTGCTTTCTGTTTTATCTGTCAGCAGTGAATATTGCTGGACATTCAGCAATATTCATTAAGATTTTAATGTTTAAGATGCTTCCTTTTTAACTTGAAGAATAATAACAGGCAAAACAGGTGAAGAGATCAAGGTACAAACGTCTGATTATAAAATAAGTCACAGGGATTAAAGATATAGCATGGAGAATATAGTCAACAATGTAGTAACTTCGTATGGTGACATATGAGTGTTTTGTCAAATCACATGTTGTAGACCTAAAACTTAAATCAACTATACTGCAATTAAAAAATTTTTTAAAATAATAAGTACATATGTTCAGTGGTTTTACTTAGTACTTTTCTAGCAGCATTGTTGGTATGACCCACGGAAGAATCCCAAGAATGAAACCATGGTGAATAGGTAATGTTTCAGGAAACACTTGTGACTATTATGTTTTCCTTTGAACCAAGAGCCCTGAAAACTTTGTAATGACTTAAGAATAACTCAAGGCTGGCTTCATTTCCTCAGTGCTTATTGATATGCCTCCTTCAATGGTTTATATATATTTTTAATTGCAGTGTTAATAATTTCACATAAATTCATACCAATAGGAAAAATCTCATTGTGTTCAAATCAGTTGGTAGGTCTCCTTTGTATACACTTGTATTTTAATACTAAAACTATAACAATATATATTCAGTAGTATCAAATTTTCCTTTTTATTGCAAGCTGTATAACAAACTTTATTCTCTATATAAGTCACTTTTCTCTTTCAACATAATTTCTTTATTGTGAGAAAAGCTACCAATACTCACTTTTAAAGAATTCTTCAATCATGTATTATTTTCTGGTTCTATATTTTGTAAAATCCTTGAAAATTCTCTCCTCATGTCCACATCAATAAGTTTTTAATTGTGATTTAAGGGGTGGTCTATTGAGCTTTTAAAAAATGGATTATAATACTTAATATTATTGCCTTTAAAAAAAATCTTATTGCCTTTTAAAAAAAGTTTTTATTTAAAGTTGGAATGGCCCATTCTCAAATAATGTTTTACTGCCCAGCATGTATTTCTTTAATAAAGAAAAATTGGTTTCATTTCTAAATATTGATTAAAGCAAACTATATTTAAATGCAGTTGTTGGATAAGAATAAGATAATCACTAGCTACATTTTATCCTTTTAAAACCTTGTCTCTACACCTGTGTTTGTTTTTTTCTTTCCTGTTCCTTGTCCCTTCATTCCTGCATCCAGTTTACAATCCAGTCTTGTCAATCCTAACTCCAAAATGATGTCTCTCAAATATGTGCTTTTCATTCCATTTCCACTACACCTGCCTGAATTCTTAAGGGGGATTTTGTGTCCCTTTTTATGAGGGGAGCATCTGAGTAGAGGTTGCTGGAAAATAAAATAAGTGGAGAGAGATACTCTTGGAGATTTGAGAATTAAACTGCAGAAAAGAGCATAATTATCTTTTGCTACAACAAAAGGAAGGAAAATGATGTGCCCCACACTTGTAAATGAAGCAAAAACTCAACTGGTAGGAATAAAATGAAGAAGGGACCAGGTTAACTTTCTATATGGTCTAAGGGGCGGGTCCAGCTACTCAGAAAGGCTTGCTGTGCTAAATGGTTTGTACCCCAAGTCAGGCTCTCCCCAAATCTTTATCTTCTGTCTGACCAGGCATACTTTCTGCTCTCAGGGACATTCTGCGCTATTCGTTCACGCAAACTATTGGCATAATTATATATTAGTTGACGCTTTTCCATGTGGAAATGATCATCTGCCTTCTCTTGCTCTTGAAACAGATCCACCGCAACCTCTGCTGTGAAGCGTTTTCTCTTCAGTTAAGCTGGAAAGGATCTTTCTCCTTTAATTTGCTATAATATTTGTTGTTCTTACTTTTCAGTTATCATATATCAAATATTTCTGTGCCACAGTCATTCTGTGTCTATATTCATCATGCCTTCTCTCACTAATGTTTTTTTATAGAGTCCATCCCTGCTTTTGTCTCAGAGAGTATAATGCCTGGCATGGAGTAATTGTAAATAATTTTTTAAAAGTTATACAGTAGTGGACTCACCCCTTCCCCCTTTTCTATGTAAAATTCTATGAATTTTAATGCATATATAGATTTTAACCAGGACACAGAGTAGTCCCATCACTCCAAATAACTCTTTGTGCCATCCCTTTATAGTTACTTCCCCCTACTTTATCCTTCTGTCAATCATGGATCTGTTCTCCACCCCTATAATTTTGTCTTTTCCAGAATGCCATATAAATGGAGTGATCCAGTATGTAATCTTTTGAGATTAGCTTTCATTCAGCATAATGCCTTTGAGATTATCCAAATCTGTTGCATGTTTCAACAATTTCTTCCTTTTTTTTTTTGCTACTATTCCATTTTATGAATGTAACAGTTTGTTGCTGAATATTTGGGTTGTTTCCAGTTTTTGGCAATTATGGAAAGCTATAAACATTTATGTACACATTTAGTAAGTGTTTAGTAAGTGCTTTTTTAAAAGACTGATTGCAAATCAGATTACCCTCCATTTCCATCCTTGCCAGGGGGTGAGACATCAGAAATGTTCCAGGTGCCTGAATTCTAACCTCCCACGTCTACTTGGATCTTTATCTGCACTCATGACTTCTCTGCCTGTCTTTCAAATGTTCTTTCTTTCTCTGGATATCTTCATTTCTTGGGCAACACACCCAAGGCCCAGGTGCACAGATCTCTGCGACAGCCTAGATGATAACTGGGCTTTATGTGAAAATCCACGATTTTCTGTAATCGTTGGGCAGCCTGGGCACTCCCGAGAGTACTCACTCAGGGCCGGCCCTCTGGGCTAGCATGGGCCACTCAGTCGTCTGGCGGAGCACAGTTCCAGGATAGGAGGGACCTGAGAGCGGCGCGGCTCTGGGCCAGATCCACCGTGGGGAACTCGTGTGCTACTTTGCGTCCTCCCACCTGAGCTAGGTAATCTCGTCACATCTGGTCGAAGCAGTCTTGTTAAAGCACGTGCAGCACGACCTGGGTGTGGCTGTGCATTTGAAGCTTCAGCACCTGGATTTCATTACTGTGCCGCAAAGCGGCAACAAGTGCCCCGAGTCTCTGCTGCTGCACCATTTTCAAAAGCAGGTTTCTGCCACTGGCCTCCTTTCCTTCCTGTTCTCGCTTTCCAGGACTGTAGTGAGGCCTCCAGAGTCAGCCCAGACGGCCAGCCACCTAGTAAGTGCTTTTGAATATAAACAGGTGAATACGATCAGTATAATTTCACCACTTGGTCTTATCGACTGCAGTGTGTAAGCAGAATTTGTGACAAGCCTCTCTGGAGGCTACAGGGAAACTGTTTCCCTCTACAGTACACACTCCAGACACCAGTATGCAGATTTCCACACCAGGCAATTCTCCAACTGTCTGGATTCCAAATGGGGTCCTACAATTCTGTTCTGACTCTATCTACAGCAGGTTAGTGCCAGACCCCACAGGTTAAGGGCTCACTCCTATAAGACTGCCTGAGACCCACTGTGGACGCCAGTCACAACTCCAGGCTGTCACCGGTGCTTCTGACTCACTGGTTATAAATCACATGTACCCATGACCCCCTCTTCCAGTTTGGTAAGTTACTATAATGGCTCAAAGAACTCAGGAAAACAGTTTACTTACTAGTTTAACAGCCAGATGCACGAGATGCATAGGGCAGGTTATGGGGGAAGAGGCAAAGAGTTTCTATGACTTTTCTCAGTGTGAACCTACCAGCACCTCTGTATATTCACCCACCCAGAAATTACTCCAAACCCTTTCTTTTAAGGTTTTTCATGGAGGCTTCACTGCACAAGCACAATTGATTATATTTTTGGCGGTAGGTGATCAATTCAACCCCCCCACCACTCCCCTTCCTGGAAGGAGAGGGTGAGGCTGAAAATTCCAACCCTATAATCACATGATTGGTTTCCTGTCAACAAGACTCCATCCTGAGGCTCTTCAAGAGCCCCACCCATTGGTCATATTGTGCAAAATGATATTTATCACTCCAGAGATTCCCATGGGTTTAGGATCTGTGTGCCAGGAAAGGGGGGAACCAAATGCGTATTTCTTATTATGTACTATGTATACATGTAAAATTAATATATGTGATCTGTCAAGATCATGTATACAAATTATATATATATAATGAGTAAACATGAAGTGTTCTTTCAGATTTCAGGAAAAGATAGGATTACTTTTGGCTAGTGGGTGTCACCAAGGTATAATCAATATTATTTGGATTCTGAAATCAAAAATTGCTTTCCAGAGGCTTGCCACTATAAATCAAGGAAATACATGAACTTGTATAAAGATGTATTTATTTTGTGATTTATGTAAAACTGACTATTTTTGAAATGCTTGCAAGAAGTCCAGAATGTCAGTTTCTATCCTTGACACAATCATTCCCCATGACTCAAAAGTACAGAATACTTTAAATATAGATTTCTTAAGAACTTGTCACTGTACACATTCTCAGAAATTTCAGAGAGAGCAAGACATTCTCAGAAAGTGTCAAAGTAGTGGGAACATTCTGACTTCCTCTGTTATCGAAGGCAGTAGTTTTACAACACAGCATAGAGAAAAATACATTCTCTTTTAGGGAGAACTGGAGTTGAGTGCTGGATTAGCTTTAAACTAGCTTGGTGACTTCAGGTAAATCACTGAACCTCTCTGAGCCTCTATTCCCCCATCTAAATAATGAGGGTACTGTTGGCCACCAAGCAGGACAGTTGTGCAGATTTCAAGAGATAATATACAGAAAAATGCTTGTCTTATTATTCATTCAGTAAATGTTAAGTTCCTGCCTTCTTTTCTTCTCTGAACTTCAACTTCCTTATCTTAAGATTTTTATTTTCAGTTATCTACCATGGGTGAAACTGGAGTATAAAAGAGGATGTAGGACAAATCTTACTTGCTGATCTAGAAATTTGTGTGCCTGGAAGATATACTTGTTCACAATTCACCCAATTACAGAAAAAAAAATCCAGAGGTAGAAAAGTTTTATTAATCATCTGGTCTTAGTTCCACATTTTAATGATAAATAAGTTTTTTCTGTTTGAAGTTACTTTGGGGAGGGTGGAAGGTTGATTAGGTACAGTGATCCAGGCTGCCAAATTAAGGAAGGTACTTTGTGATAGATAAGGAATAATGGCATTAAATGTCTTACTTTAAACTCAAAGATTCCCAACCACCCTATAAAATTTTCATTCTGGCATCTACTTTTATTTCTAAATACTTAATTCTTTTGAAGCAGTTTTAGGTTCAGAGCAGAATTAAAAGGAAGGCACAGAAGAGTTCTGTATAGCCCCTCTCCCACACCGCATAGCCTCCCTCGTTATTACCATCTTCCAGCAGAGGGTCCATTTGTTGTAACTGATGAACATACACTGAGACATCATAACCACCCGAAGGCCATAGTGTTTTTCACGGAGTGCCCATCATTGTATTACCACCTTGCTTAAAATCCAGGAGCTTCTCTGCAGGATAAGATAGAGTTCTCAGCTTTGCTAAGCCTGGTTTTTGTTTATCTCCTTAACCTCATTCCTCACTACCCCTCAGTTACCACTACTCTATCCCCAACTCTGCTCCAATCTTGCTCAGAAACTAACAACTTTGCCAAAGCTGCTCTTCTTGCCCAGAATATTCTGACCTTTTAAAATCTTACTTCCTGACCCGGGAATCCCACTCCTTGGAATTTACCCAAAGAATACAACTTCTCAGTTTCAAAAAGATGTGCCCCTATGTTTATGCAGCACTTTTTATAATAGCCAAGATATGGAAGCAACCTAAGTGTCCATCAGTAGACGAATGGATAAAGAAGATGTGGTACATATACACAATGGAATATTATTCAGCCATAAGAAGAAAACAAATCCTACCATTTGCAACAACATGGATGGAGCTGGAGGATATTATGCTCAGTGAAATAAGCCAGGCGGAGAAAGACAAGTGCCAAATGATTTCCCTCATTTGTGGGGTAAAACAACGAAGCAAAACTGAAGGAACAAAATAGCAGCAGACTCAGAGACTCCAAGAAGGAACTAGTGGTTACCAAAGGGGGAGGGGTGTGGGAAGGTGGGTGGGGAGGGTGGGAGAAGGGGATTGTGGGGTATTATGTTCAGTACACATGGTGTGGGGAATCACGGGGAAAACAGTGTAGCACAGAGAAGGCAAACAGTGAATCTGTGTCATCTTACTACATTGATGGACAGTGACTGAATTGGGGTATGAGTGGGGACTTGATAATATGGGTAAATGTAGTAACCACATTTTTTCTTCATGTGAAACCTTCATAAGAGTGTATATCAATAATACCTTAATAAAAAAAAATCTTACTTCCTTACCCATTCTGATCTGGGTTAGCCATGCCTTTTGTGTGATGTCTAACTCCCCAAGTTTACAACTATCCCCGAATTTATCAGAGTTGGCAACAGGCTTTTTTTTTAAAATCATCAAAGTGTTGTATTTTGTCAAATGCTTTTCTGTGTCAAATGAGATGATCATGAAGTTTTCCCCCTCATTCTGTTATGTATTGGTTATTTTTGTTGAATCAGCCTTACATTCCTGGGATAAACCCTGCTTAGTGATATAGTGTACAATTCTTTTAATATGATGCTTAATTCAGTTTGTTAATACTTTGTTGAGGTTTATTGCATCAACATTCATATGAAATATTGGTCTAATTTTCTTGTGATGTCTTTATCTGGCTTTGGTATCAGGTATTGGTGGCCTCATAGAATGAATTAGGAAGTGTTTCTCCTGATTTTTCAAAAAATATGAGAAGGAATTGTGTTCACTCTTTAAATATTCACTCTTTATCTGGCTTTTGTATCAGGGTAATGGTGGCCTCATAGAATGAATTAGGAAGTGTTCCTCCTCTAATTTTTCAAAAAATATGAGAAGGAATTATGTTCACTCTTTAAATATTTGTTAGAATTCACCACTGAAGCCATCTGACACTGTTGGAAAGCTTTTGATTACTGATTCAACCTCTTTAGTTAGGTTTGTTAACATTTTCTAGTTCATCTTGATTTAGTGTTGGTAATTTATGTGGATTTGTTAATATCATTTAGGTTATCCAGGTAGCTGGCATACAGCTGTTCATAGTATTCACTTATAATCCTTTTTATTTCTGGGTAGTAATGTTCCCCACTTTCATTTCAGTTTTAGTCATTTGTGTCTTTTTTGGTCAGTCTAGCTAAAGTTTTGTCAATTTTGTTGATCTTTTCAAAGAACTAACTTTTGGTTTTGTTGATTCCATTATCTTTCTATTCTCTGTTTTATTTTTCTCCACTCTAATATTTATTATTTCCTTCCATCTGCTAGTTTTGGGTTTAGTGTGTTCTTCTGTTTCCAGTTCCTCAAGGTATAAAATCAGGTTATTGAATTCAGATATTTTTCTTTTCAGATGTAATTGCTTGTAGCTATAAATTTCTCTCTGAGCTCTGCCTTCACTGCCTCCCATAAGTTTCACTACATTGTGTTTTCATTTGTCTGTAGGTATGTTCTAATTTCCTTTGTGATTTCTTCTTTGATCCATTGGTAGTTTAAGAATGTGTTTACTATCCATATTTTTGTGAAATTTTCAGTTTTTGTTATTGATTTTGTTTCATCTCCATATTGTGATCAGAAAATATACCTTGTATGAGTTTCATCTTTTTAAATTTATTGAGACTTGTTTTGTGGCTTACATACTCTATCCTGGAGAATGTTCCACATTCACTTCAGAAGAATGTGTACATTCTGCTGTTGTATGGTGGAGTGTTGTGTTATGTCTGTTAGATCTAGTTGGTTATGGTGTTGTTCAAGTCCTGTATTTCCTTACAGATCTTTTGCCTAGATGTTCTATTATTGAAAGTATTAAAAGTCTCAACCTACTATTGTAGAACTGTTTTTTTTTTCCCTTCAATTCTGTCAATGTTTGCTTCATATATTGAGGTTCTGTTGTCTGTTGCATGTACATTTATAATTGTTATATCTTCTTGGTGAATTAGCCCTTTTATCAGTATATAATATCTCTCTGTTTCTTCTTTTAACAAATTTCAACTTAAAGTCTATTTTGTCTTAAAGTGATTTTGGACCCGTGCTCTTTGGATTACTACTTGTATGGAATACTTTTTCCATTCTTTTATTTTCTATCTGTTTGTGCCTTTGGCTATAGAGTCTTTTAGACAGCATGTGTTTGGATCATGTTTTTCATTCATTGTGCTAACCTCTGCCTTTTGAGTAGAGAGTTTAATCCATTTATACTTAATTACTAATAAAGAAGGACTCCTGTCATTTTGTTATTTGTGTTTCTATGTATCTTATAACTTTTTTGGTCTCTTATTTCCTCCATTATTGCCTTCTTTTGTGTTTCATTGATTTTCATAGAAGATAATTCTAATTCTTTTCTCATTTGCTTTTGTATACATTTAAGATATTTTCTTTGAAGTTACCATGGAGATATTTAATATTCTAAATGTATAACTTAAATAGCATACAAAAACTGTTCCTGTACTGCTGTGCTCTCCCTCTTCTTAATTTTTTGTCACATATTTCTTTATATATTGTGTGTCCAGTGACATAACTTTATATATTTTTACTGTATTTGCCTTTAATCCTGTAGGAAATAAAAATAAAAAACACTGTTTCACTAAAAATGTCTTGATTTCACCACCATTTTTGAATGACAATTTTGTTAGATGTAGAATTCATGGTTGACACTTTTTTTCTTTTAACAATTAAAATATGTCATATCACTGTCCTCTGGCCCACATGGTTTCTGAAATTGGTT
Organism: Smutsia gigantea; assembly: GCA_032199065.1. Classification (NCBI taxonomy): domain Eukaryota; kingdom Metazoa; phylum Chordata; class Mammalia; order Pholidota; family Manidae; genus Smutsia; species Smutsia gigantea. The sequence goes on along the minus strand of JAVSCE010021795.1, from coordinate 420,646 downwards.
GTTAATCTTATTGAGAATCCTGTGTACATAATGACATTCTCTTTTGCTGCTTTCAAGGTTTTCTGTCTTAGCTTTTGCCAGTGTGGGGTAAATGGAAATTTTCATCTGGTGCACCTGGCTTTCATAGTGGTGTGAGGATAAGGGCCTGTCTGCATATCAATGGACCATGGCAGGGCCACTGCCCAAGGAAGGGGTGGAGAGAAAACGGCCATTCTCTTCTCTCCTCCATTCCTGGTACATAATTGGTCTGGTGACCAAGGGGTGTGCAGGGGAAGAGACCTCATGCCCCAGCATCAGTGATGGAGAGAGCTGGACTGGGTAGTGGAGCTTGAGTGAGAGGGGGCAGAAAGCATAGAGGGACTGAGCCACGAGCAATAAAACCTTTTTCCCCAATGCTGCCCTTCCCCTCGTCTTCCTTTGGTTTCAGCAGATTTATAGGGAACTTGGGCTGGGAACCCTTTGCCTCCTAGAGCTACTTTGGTTTTTTGATTACAGTGTGTCTAAGTGTGGATCTTTATGAGTGTGCTGCTTGTTGAGATTCTTGGACTTGGAGATTGATATCTCACAAAATTTGGGAAGTTTTAGCCATTATTTCTTCAAATACTCTTTCTGCCTCTTACTTTTTCTAAGGTTCTCAGTACAGATGTTGGTTCTCTTCATAGTATCCCACAGGTCCTTTAGATTCTGCTCATGTTTCTTTTTCCTTTTTTGTTTCTGCACCTCAGACTCAATAATTTCAGTTGTCCTGTTTTCGGATTTTCTGATTCTTTTGCCTGCTCGCATCTGCTTTGGACCCTCTAGTGAATTTTTTCATTTTAGTTGCTTTTCTTTTCAGCTCTAGATTTTGTTTCATTCTTTTTCTCTACTGATATTGTCAATTGTTCATACATCATCTTCCTGATTTCCTTTGGTTGTGTTTTTCTTTAGCTCTCTGAGCATACTTAAGACAGTTGTTTGAAGTTCTTGTCTAGTAAGTCTAATGTTTAGGCTTCCTCAAGGACAGTTTCTTATCAATTAATTTTGTTACTTTGAATGGGCTCTACTTTCCTGTTTCTTTTTATGCCTTGTGATTCCTTTTGTTGTTGTTGAAAACATGCATTTGAATATTATAAGTGATAACTTTGGAAGTCAGATTCTTCTCTTTCCCTAGGGTTTGCTTTTTGTTGTTGTTGAGGCTATAGTCTGTTTAGTGGTTTTTTTGGAAACTTGCTGCAAAGACTTTCTTATTATGTGAGGTAACTGAAGTCTCTATTCTTTAGCTTGTGTTGAGCTAGTGTTTTGACAGATATCCTTGAATGCCAGGAGCCAGAAACTAAACAAAATAAACAACAGTGAGAGAGAGGGAGAGAAAGAGAAAGGGGTGGGAGGGGTAGGCAAGGAAAAAAAAAACACCTCCCCCAGTCTTTGCAGTTTGGTTCTGTGCTGGGTTTGTCCTTCAGTACTTTGGCCAGGCTGGCTTCTAATTTAGAGATCAGCACAAGGTGAAACCTCCCTGTCTTCTCAGATTTTTTTTTCTTTGCATATGTCTTGCCCTGGGCATGCATGTGACTTTCTAAATATTCCAGTATACATTGCTGCTTTTGAAGTCCTAATTCCCTAAAAAAAAAAAAAAAAAAAAAAAAAATCCTTACCTAATTTTTGCCTTAGGCAGTCTTTCAAATGTTCAGACTGAGAATTTTTAGTTTGGCTTGCAGTGTTTTTGAGCATTGCTTGCCACTTTTCTGGCCTGATTTCTGACCTGGGCAAACAGAGACAATTGCCTTGCATCAGTCCTTCAGGTAGCCCCCAGGCTGGTTAGAAAAGACATATACAATTCACAATAAAGTATACCCTGTTCCCTCCTGAACTAGACAGCAGTGTCCCACATTGGGAACACAGGCAACCACCACTTCAAGACCAAAACAGTTGCCATGTAAGGGAGGAGATAAGGCAAGGTCATGTAAAATCACCACAAAACTTACTTGACTTTTTGAAGTGCCTTTTTCTTGATTTTGTATTTGTTTGCTAGAGTTCTGACAGAGGCGCTTCTGGGAGTTTCTGCTTGTTTGTCAATGTTTCTGTGGGAAATGAGAGATTGGAGCTGCCTACTCTACCATGTTATTGACACCAGTTAGTGTGTGGGGGTAAAATTGCAATGTTCCCAAAATCTCCCACCTGGCCTTAGTGCATCTCCATATCAATAGGTGTTTCCAAGGGATGGAGAGTAGTCCCTCCCTCTCCATGTAAATAGGTAATTACAAGGGGGAGCCAGGAGGGCTTATCTGGACAGGTGAGGTTGGGGTCCAGGTCACAAGAGACACAGGTGAGCAGAAGTGGACAACTACTTGTAGGCAATAAATGGGTTTCTCCCACTTTATTTCTCCCTTTGATTGATTTCGGTTTCAAAGGTATTTTGCCCCGGGATTTTCCCCCCAGAGTTACAAGCAGAAAAAATTAAATAAAATTTTGTTTTTTTCAGAGTAGTCAGCTAGGACATTATCTATTTGTCAAGGTTATTTTTCAATAAAGGGTTTGAGAATTCTTATATGCTTGGAGATTTTTGTTTTTGATTGACTTGTCTTTCATATTCAGATAATTGTACAACAACTTACAAATAAAAGACAAAGCAAAAATATCTTAAAACAGCCATGAAACAAAAAACTGTAGTGCAGGTCTTTACTCTTCCCTTAGTTGTGCTATTACAGATCTTAACTTTAAAATGTTGACCCCTATGGGTTAATGTTATTATCTGGGTGGAGTATAAATACCACAGGCTTACACTGAGTAAAAGAGTATTTGTGAAGTTATTTAAAAAGATAGGAGAGACTCAGAATGATTTTTCTTTTGCACAAAAGCATCACTGATGTTGGTTAATGGCAGACAGTTGTGCCATTATATAATAGTTTTGGATTTAGTGCTATCCTTCAGGGAGTTTTGAATTTAAACCATTGAATTTAAACAAAGTCATAGAATAATGGCATACTTTTGTATTTTGTTTTGGCTAGGTTGGCTTGGTCCAAATGCTGAATATTTGAGGAGAGACAGCATGGCTATTAGTGTGCTCTATCAGCAAAGCTTGGTCATTTACACATTCACTCAATCATTTGCCACATATTTATGGAGTGCCCAGTGTATGCCAAGGATTGGTGGTGAATAAAGGTAATACGTTTCTTGCCTTTATTGAATTGAGGTCTAGTTTAGGAGACAGTTAACAAGTAAAAAAATAGTATGAGTTATGATAAGTGGTATGCAAAAACATACAGCGTGTCACATTAGGGAATAACAGGCTTATTTACAACAGTTGAGAAAGGCATTTGAGAAGATGGAGTTAAATGGGATTGAATGAGATTGAATGAGAAGGAATCTCCAGGGGGAAATGGTGGAGCTCCAGATCTAGGAAAGGAATGTGTCTTGAAGTTCTGTTTAAGATATGGAAAGTAGGGAGCTACATGCACAGAACTTACCTGGAGGTATACTCTTTCTCAAGTTGTCATTAAAATTGTGCAAGGTTTATTCCCCACTACCCAGAAAGTTCCTTGTCAGAAGGGTCACCTGCTGCTTCTGTTTTATGTGTGGCCTCTGCGCTGCCTGCCAGGGAAAGAGCTCAGAAACATGGCGGAAGGAGGACAGAATGCACTCTGACAGCAGCTCTTTCTCTGGTTCTGTAGTCACCCTCTCTTCCTTCTTTGAGTTCACTGTTTATGTTCTCATTGGATTCGAAAAGTCTCTCACTAGCTAAATCTATGCCTAACATTTAAAAAAATCTGCAAACCTGCTCTTGTCCCAAATCCACCTCTGGAGGATATTCCAAAGGACTGTGTTGTGTTACATGCTAAAACTCCTGAGCACAAAAGAATAGGAATACAAGAACCTGGACTTAGTATCTGGCACTATAGCGTGTTTGGGGCATTGGCAACGCAAGTGAGGAATGAGCAGAACAGCAGAAGTCTCTGCTTATGCTTCGCTCTCAAGAAGACACCTGAGGGCTTGGCCGCGGCCGCTCGCACTTGCACGCTTCCCGATGCAGCGTGCGTCCTAGGGGAGACCTGTCCATATTCCAGGCATTTCTCTTTCACATCAGTGTGTCCTGTTTTCTCAGATTTTAATATCCATGCCGTTGGTGGCAGTTTTCACTTCACTTAAAAAATGCTTATGAGATCAGCATGGATCCAACACATGGATCTAACCAATGAGAATATGACCATACACAAAAGTCAGTCCTTCCTCAGGCACTGGCTGAATATGTGAGGATATCACATTCTTGATTCCAAAAGTTCTCAGTGTGTAGCTCTCAATCCGGTTGTCGATTCCAAGCACCAACTGAAAACTCAGAAGCAAAAAATGGAGTAAGCCATAGAGATACTACCCCATAAGATGAAATAAGAATACATCACACTAGATATTAAGGCTGTAAAAGGGAAGAATGGGGCAAAGCATAGAGAATGCAAAAGCTCTGAGAAATGCTCAGAGGGGCCAAAACCAGCTTGGACACAAGGAGACAAAAAGGTGGAAACAAAATCCCATATGTTGGTGATAAACTCTGCATGTTAATGACTGAATTACACTGACTGCAGGACTGTACCTAACAATGAAACAAAATGTGCTAAACCCAAAAAGTGAATTACAATGAAAAATGAAACTGCTTTCAAGTCAATAGGGATCTTACCTTTTCCAATCACTATCTTTTGAGATTTTATTTTCTTTAACTATGTAAATGAGTTTGGTAAAAACCTACATTTAAATGGAAATACCATAGGCAGTGTGAGATTACTGAGTGCAGGAGTTTTCAGAGGGGAGCATCTTCACGTCTGTTCAGATGTGGAGGGGTGGAAGTAATGGGAGTCCTGCCCTTCTGTCCTTGGTGTAGAATTTGACTTTAATTAGAACATAATTTTTTGTATTCCCTGAAGGAACATAAACTCTGTTGGAACCAAATTGAATGGTAAGTAATAACGTTGTAATTAAATTGATAGTTGGTGGTTTCCTACTGTGAGCCATGGACACAATGCTTCGGTTTTTGCCAATGTTTGCTCTAGAGCCCTCACAGGGTCCAGAGGATATGTAGTATATAAGGAAGTTATTATCCCCAAAAGCAACTCATTTAAGCTTTTTAGAATATCCGTAAATTATGAAGCCTTTTGTGTGTAACTGGATTTTTGCTATAGGTAGCAATAGGATGAGGTTCATCCTGCAGGGCTGACCTGATTAAAGAAGTCAGACACAGATGCCTACGTTCAAAATGAAAAGTTCCGCTTTTAAAGCCAGGAGAAGAGGAACTTCCTGGCCACCCTTGTTAGTCTACCATGTAGACCCTACCTATGTCAGCCTGGACTGGGGCAACCAGGACTAAAACTTCTCAGAATTATAGACGTAAGTCACAGACCTGTCTTTCCAAGGCTAATCACTGTATATTCCACAACCATCATGGTAAAACACAAAGAGATGTTTTTGGATTTATATTATTTACCACATATTAAAACTATGAAATCAGACTTAAGATTTTCCTTTTTTTTTTTGGTATCATTAATCTACAATTACATGTGCAATATTATGGTGATTAAACTACCCCCTTTATCAGGTCCCCCCCACCAACCCCATTACAATCACTGTCCATCAGCATAGTGAGATGCTATAGAGTCACTACTTGTCTTCTCTGAGTTGTACAGCCCTCCCCGTGCCCCCCAACATTACATCTGCTAATCATAATGCCCCTTTTTCCCCCTTGTCCCTCCCTTCCCACGCATCCTCCCCAGCCCCTTTCCTTTTGGTAACTATTAGTCCATTCTTGGGTTCTGTGAGTCTGCTGCTGTTTTGTTCCTTCAGTTTTTTCTTTGTTCTTATACTCCACATATGAGTGAAATCATTTGATACTTGTCTTTTTTGGCTTGGCTTATTTCACTGAGCATAATACTCTCTAGCTCCATTCATGTTGTTGCAAATGGTAGGATTTGTTTGCTTCTTATGGCTGTATAATATTTCATTATGTATGTGTGCCACATTTTCTTTATCCATTCATCTACTGATGGACACTTAGGTTGCTTCCATTTCTTGGCTATTGTAAACAGTGCTGCAATAAACATAGGGATGCATCTGTCTTTTTCAAACTGCAGTGCTGCATTCTTAGGGTAAATTCCTAGGAGTGGGATTCCTGGGTTAAATGGTATTTCTATTTTGAGTTTTTTGAGGAACCTCCATACTGCTTTCCACAATGGTTGAACTAATTTGTATTCCCACCAGCAGTGTAGGAGGGTTCCCTTTTCTCCACATCCTCGCCAACATTTGTTGTTGTTTGTGTTTTGGATGTTGGCCATCCTCACTGGTGTGAGGTGATATCTCATTGTGGTTTTAATCTGCATTTTTCTGATGATTAGCGATGTGGACCATCTTTTCATGTGCCTGTTGGCCATCTGAATTTCTTCTTTGGAGAAGTGTTTATTCATGTCCTCTGCCCATTTCTTAATTGAATTATTTGCTTTCTGTTTGTTGAGGTGCGTGAGTTCTTTATATATTTTGGATGTCAACCCCTTATCAGATACGTTTTTTATGAATATATTCTCCCATACTGTAGGATGTCTTTTTGTTCTACTGATGGTGTCCTTTGCTGTACAGAAGCTTTTCAGCTTGATATAGTCCCACTTGTTCATTTTTGCTTTTGTTTTCCTTGCTCGGGGAGATATGTTCATAAAGAAGTCGCTCATGTTTATGTCCAAGAAATTTCTGCCTATGCTTTTTTCTAAGAGTTTTATGGTTTCATGACTTACATTCAGGTCTTTGATCCATTTTGAGTTGACTTTTGTTTATGGGGTTAGACAGTAGTCCAGTTTCATTCTGTTACATGTAGCTGTCCAGTTTTGCCAACATCAGCTGCTGAAGAGGCTGTCATCTCCCCATTGTATATCCAAGGCTCCTTTATCAAATATTAGTTGACTGTATATGTATGGGTTAATGTTTGGATTTTCTATTCTGTTCCACTGGGCTGTGGGTCTGTTTTTGTGCCAATACCAAACTGTCTTGATTACTGTGGCTTTGTAGTAGAGCTTGAAGTCAGGGAGCGTAATTCCCCATTTTATTCCTCCATCTCAGGATTGCTTTGGCTATTCGAGGTCTTTTGTGGTTCCATGTGAACTTTAGAATTATTTGTTCCAGTTCATTGAAGAAAGTTGTTGGTATTTTGATAGGGATTGCATTGAATCTGTAGATTGCTTTAGGTAGTATAGCCATTTTGACAATATTTATTCTTCCTATCCAAGAGCATGGGATGAGTTTCCATTTGTTAGTGTCGTCTTTAATTTCTCTTAGGAGTGTCTTGTAGTTTTCAGAGTACAGGTCTTTCACTTCCTTCATTAGGTTTATTCCTACATATTTTATTCTTTTTGATGCAATTGTGAATGGAATTGTTTTTCTGATTTCTCTTTCTGTTAGTTCATCGTTAGTGTATAGGAAAGCAACAGATTTCTGTGTGTTAATTTTGTATCCTGCAACTTTGCTGAATTCAGATATTAGTTCTAGTAGTTTTGGAGTGGAGTCGTTAGGGTTTTTTATGTACAGTATCATGTCATCTGCAAATAGTGACAAACTGACTTCTTCTTTACCAATCTGGATGCCTTGTATGTCTTTGTTTTGTCTGATTGCTGTGGCTAGGACTTCCATTACTATGTTGAATAACAGTGGAGAGAGTGGGCATCCCTGTCTTGTTCCTGATCTTAGATGAAAAGCTTTCAGCTTCTCATTGTTAAGTATGATGTTAGCTGTGGGTTTGTCATATATGGCCTTTATGATGTTGAGGTACTTGTTGTCTATACCCATTTTGTTGAGAGTTTTAATCAGGAATGGATGCTGAATTTTGTCAAATGCTTTTTCAGCATCTATGAAGATGATCATGTGGTTTTTGTCCTTCTTTTTGTTGATGTGGTGGATGATGTTGATGGATTTTCGAATGTTGTACCATCCTTGCATCCCTGAGATGAATCCCACTTGATCATGGTTTATGATCCTCTTGATGTATTTTTGAATTCGGTTTGCTAATATTTTGTTGAGTATTTTTGCATCTACGTTCATCAGGGATATTGATCTGTAATTTTCTTTTTTGGTGAGGTCTTTGCCAGGTTTTGGTATTAGAGTGATGCTAACTTCATAGAATGAGTTTGGAAGACTTTAAGGAAAATGGGTGTTTTTTCTTCTCTATATGTCTGGTAGAATTCAGAGGTGAATCCATCTGGTCCGGGGGTTTTGTTCTTGTGTAGTTTTTTGATTACCACGTCAATTTTGTTGCTGGTGATTGGTCTGTTTAGTTTTTCTGTTTCCTGTTTGGTCAGTTTTGGAAGGTTGTATTTTTCTAAGAAGTTGTCCATTTCTTCTAGGTTTTCCAGCTTGTTAGCATATAGATTCTCATAATATTCTCTTATAATTCTTTGTATTTCTGTGGGGTCTGTCGTTATTTTTCCTTTCTCACTTCTGATTCTGTTTATGTGTATAGATTCTCTTTTTCTCTTAATGAGTCTGGCTAGGGGTTTATCTATTTTGTTTATTTTTTCAAAGAACCAGCTCTTGGTTTCATTGATTTTTTCTGTTGTTTTATTCTTCTCAATTTTATTTATTTCTTCTCTGATCTTTATTATGTCCCTCCTTCAGGTGACTTTGGGCTTCATTTGTTCTTCTTTTTCCAATTTCAGTAATTGTGTCTTTAGACTATTCATTTGGGAATGTTCTTCCTTCTTTAAATAGGCCTGGATTGCAATATACCTTCCTCTTAGAACTGCCTTTGCTGCGTCCCACAGAAGTTGTGGCTTTGTGTTGTTGTTGTCATTAGTCTCCATATATTCTTTGATTTCTGTTTTGATTTGGTCGTTAACCCATTGATTAAACAGGAGAATGTTGTTAAGTCTCCATGTATTTGTGAACCTTTTTGTTTTCTTTCTAAAATATATCTCTAGTTTTATACCTTTGTGATCTGAGAAGGTGGTTGGTAGGACTTCAATGTTTTTGACTTTACTGAGGTTCTTTTTGTGGCCTAGTATGTGGTCTATTCTGGAAAATGTTCCATGTGCACTTGAGAAGAATGTGTATCCTGTTGTTTTTGGGTGTAGAGTTCTGTAGATGTCTGTTAGGTCCATCTGTTCTAGTGTGTTGTTCAGTGCCTCTGTGTCTTTACTTATTTTCTGTCTGGTTGATCTGTCCTTGGAGTGAGTGGTGTGTTGAAGTCACCTAAAATGAATGCATTGCTGTCTATCTCCTCCTTTAATTCTGTTAGTATTTGTTTCACATATGCTGGCGCTCCCTGTGTTGGGTGCATATATATTTATAATGGTTATATCTTCTTGTTGGATTGACCCCTTTATCATTATGTAATGTCCTTCTTTATCTCTTGCTACTTTCTTCGTTTTGAAGTCTATTTTGTCTGATACAAGTCCTGCAACATCTGCTTTTTTCTCCTTGTTGTTTGCATGAAATATCTTTTTCCATCCCTTCACTTTTAGTCTGTGTATATCTTTGGGTTTGAGGTGAGTTTCTTGTAGGCAGCATATAGATGGGTCTTGCTTTTTTATCCATTCTGTTACTCTGTGTCTTTTGATTGGTGCATTCAGTCCATTTACATTTAGGGTGATTATTGATAGATATGTACTTATTGCCATTGCTGGCTTTAGATTCGTGGTTACCAAGGGTTCAAGGGTTGCTTCTTTACTATCTAACAATCTAACTTAACTTTCTTGTTAAGTTATTGTAAACACAGTCTGATGTTTCTTTCTCTCCCTTCTTATTCTTCCTCCTCCATTCTTTATATACTAGGTGTTTTATTCTTTGCCTTTAGTTAGTATTTGGATGGTCTGCTTTCTTTGCTCTCATTTTATTTTCTCTGGTGACATCTTTTTAGCTTTAGGAGTGCTTCCTTCTAGAGCAGTTCCTTTAAGATGTCCTGTAGAGGTGGTTTATGGGAAGCAAATTCTCTCAGCTTTCGCTTGTCTGGAAATTGTTTAATCCCTCCATCATATTTAAATGATAATCGTGCTGGATACAATATTCGTGGTTCGAAGCCCTTCGGTTTCATAACGTTAAATATATCATGCCATTCTCTTCTGGCCTGTAAGGTTTCTGTTGAGAAGTCTGATGATAGTCTGATGGGTTTTCCTTTGTAGGTGATCTTTTTTTTCTCTCTAGCTGCCTTTAATACTCTGTCTTTATCTTTGCCATTTTAATTATTATGTGACTTGGTGTTGTCTTCCTTGGGTCCCTTGTGTTGGGAGATCTGTGGGTTTCCATGGACTGCAAGACTATTTCCTTCCCCAGCATGGGGAAGTTTTCAGCAATTATTTCTTCAAAGACACTTTCTATCCCTTTTTCTCTCTCTTCTTCCTCTGGTACTCCTATAATGCGAATATTGTTCCATTTGGATTGGTCACACAGTTCTCTTAATATTCTTTCACTCCTAGAGATCCTTTTTATCTCTCTCTGCCTCCACTACTCTGTATTCCTGTTGTGTGATTTCTATTCCATTAACAGCCTCTTGCATCTTGTCCAGTCTGCTGCTAAGCCCGTCAATGGCTTATCTCATTTCTGCATTGTCTTTCCTGACTTCCCTCACTTCCTCCCTCAGCTCTGCATATTTCTCTGTAGATCCATCAGCATGGTTATGACTTTTATTCTGAAATCTTTTTCAGGAAGATTGTGCATTTCCATCCCTTCATTCTGCCTCTCTGGTTTTGTCTGGGTGTGGGTGAGCTTGGTCTGTACCATATTCCTCTGTCTTTTCATGGTGATAGAAGTGGTCACTGGTAGGTGCCACGTATGTCAGCTGGGCTCTTTAAGACTTTATAAAACAAACAAACAAACAAAAAAACAATAAAAAAAAGAAGGAAGAGAAAGAAAAGAGAAAAAAAGAAAGAAAGAGAAGAAAAGAAAGGAAAAAAAAACGTGCACCAGGAGTTGATTCTGTAAGGATGCTGTAGGTGGCACTGTTGCTCCACCATTCCGCAGCCGCGGCCGCGCAGCTCCGCTGGGCCCTTTGTAGCTCTGGCCAGGGCAGGAATGAATGGGAGGCTGTTGTTCTGTATGTGAGGTTTCAGTGCAGCCATTTTTTCCCAGTCGCCAGCCAAGGGGTCCGAAATTCCTCAAGACTCCCAGCCTGCTGGGCCGAGTGTACTGGGACGATCCTGGGCCCTTGCCTCTTTAAGATTGCCAAAAAAAGCATGCGCTTTTCTTTTGTCCCAGGGAGCCTGCTGCAAGGACCCGGGCACATTCCCAGCTCAAAACCTGCACCTTCTGTCTCTCCAATATCCATTACACCTCGTGATGTGTGTCAGCACTTCCAGCACAGATCACCAGGGCTGGTTATTTCGTGGGCCTGTACTTCCACTCCCTCCCAGCTTTGAATCCTCTCCTCCTGCTGGTGCGCTGGGGTTCACGAGTGCTCGGGTCCCACTGGGACGCAGCTCCGTATCTTACCCACCTCGTGGGGTGGAGTCCTCTCAGGTGCAGATGCAGGCTGTGCGCTGTCCTATATCTTCTGGTCTCTCTTTTAGGAATAGTTGTATTTGCTGTACTTTCATAGATATATATGGTTTTGGGAGGAGATTTCCGCCGCCCTGCTCATGCCGCCATCTTCCCGGAACTCCTCAGATTTTCCTTTTTGATAGAAGAAAAAAAAAACTACTGTTTGGGGAAAACACACATGAACTAAAGCTAGATCTACATACTGTAGAATATGTGCTCTATTAACAATTAGCTAGTATTAGTTATCTTTAACTACATAACAAATTATTCCAAAATTCAGTGGATTGAAACAACATTTATCATCTCCCAGTTTCTGTGTGTCAGAAACCCAGTGATGGTGTAGCTCTGACTCAGGGCCCTCACAAAGCTTCCATCAAATCATCATTCAAGGCTGGAATCACCTCATGACTCAGCTGGAGAAAGTTCTGTCCCGAAATCCACTCATATGGTTGTTGGCAGAGTTGTGGTCCTCACGGGCTGTGGTTGGAAGCATCTCTCATTCCTTTGACACGTGGGTCTCTCCTGAGGACAGTCAGTGTGGGCTCACCAGTGTGAGTAAGGGAAAAGAGCCATGAGAGAATGTGAGTCTCCTGAGACCTTCTCACGGAGTGGCATCCTACCACTCTTGCCTTATTCTGTTGGTTAGAAGCGAGTCACTGGGTCCAGCCCCAATTCAGGGAGGGATTACATGTGAACACCAGGAAGCAGGTCATGGAGCAGCTCTAAAAGCTGCCAACTATAACATAACATACAGGAAAGCAGGCACATAATGTATAAAAAGAATTCCTAGATTGAGTGAACACATCTTGGAGGCCCCCTTACATCAATATCCTCCTTATAGACCATTATTCACCATATAGACCATCTTCAGATTCAATCAGATATGTCTAAATTAACTCATCCTTTCTTTTTATTCCTAATGGGTGATAACATGAAAGTACTGTTTGTAAAGAATTTGCTTGAGTAATCACAAGGAGATAAAAATTCCTCAATATTATGACACAAATTAATAAAATATCGTAAGATATTTAACTTTTCAGTAATACCATTCTCCATCTAGATAGACTACACACACACACACACACACACACACACACACAGAGAGAGAGAGCCCTAAAGATTATACCAAAAATCTATTAGAAGTAATGTATTCAGTAAAGTGCAAGATACGAAATCCATATACAGAAATCTGTTTCATTTCTATATACAAATAAGTAGTAGAAAGAGAAATTAGGAAAACAATCCCACTTAGAATTGCATCAAAAAGATGAAAATACTGAGGAATAAATCTAACTATGGCTGTGAAAGACCTGTACTCTGAAAAATATAAGACATTGATGAAAGAAGTTGAAGACAACACAATTAAATTGAAAGAAATTCTATGTTCATGGATGGGAAGAATTATTATTGCTAAAATGGCCATACTACTCAGAGCAATCTACAGTTCAAGGTGATCCTGATCAGCATTGTTTACAATAGCCAAGACATGAAAACAACCCATGTTCATCAACAGAAGACTGAATAAAGAAGTTGTGGTGCATGCATACACTGGAATATTGCTCAGCCAAAGAAAGAAATCTTGTCTTTTGTGACAACATGGATGGATCTACAGGGTATTATGCTAAGTGAAATAAGTCAGATGAGAAAGACAAATACCATATGATTTCACTTATATATCAGACCTAAAAAACAAAACAAATGAAAAAACAAAACAGATATAGACTCAGAACACAGAGAACAGACTGGTGGTTGCCATAGAGAAGGGAGGGATGTATGCAATAGATGAAGGGGATAAAAAGGTACAAACTTCCAGCCCTAATCAAGTCATTTGCAACCTGGGCAATTTAATAAGCAAGCCGAAAACAATGTAGTAAAAATAGGAAGCATTCCACCTTGAAGATAAGATTGCATTTTAAAATGCAATTAGTTAAAAAGTAAGTTTCTTAACATACTCTTTAATAAACAGACAATAACTCAGCCCACCTTGGAAGCAAAGCAGGCAGTCTTGAGTGATATGCTCCCAGACCAGGAAGCTGCTATCCTGAGAGGGAATGAGAGCAGTAAATTTCTTGTAAATAACCCAGAAGACTAATAAGAAACTTAATGTCTCTTCAAAGATAAACATTTTGGGATCACTTAGCAGGTGTACAACCCTAGCCCTTTGTCTCTCAACTGCCTACAAAACCCCTAGACAGCACACCACGCCAGGACTCTCTTGTCCTCTCCTGGCCTGAACCAGGAGCTCTGTCTTCTTGCTTTATCTCTAAATAAAAGCCTCTCACTTGCTCTCCTAAAAAAATAAAGGTACAAACTTCCAATTATAAAACAAATCAGTCACAGGGATGAAAGTACAGTACAAGGAATATAGTCAATAATATCCTAACATTTTTACGTGATGACAGGTGGCACCTACACTTATTGCAGTGAGCATTTATATAATTGTGGAATCACTCTGTTGTTCACCTGAAACCAACATATATTGTATATCAACTATACCTGAATAAAATAAATATCATCAAAGAAAAGAAATACAACTATACCATGATTTAAATATATCAGCTGACCAAAAATCTCTACTAAATTAAAGAAAGACAAGTTAAGATATTAGTAGACTACTGTTTTCTCCTATAGCTTTGGGAAAAAAATATTGAGAATATGTGCGGAATTTTTTAAGTTTAAAAGCGTATACAATGAATTGTAGAGGATTGACAAGTGGGATGGGAAAAAATTGGAGGTGATGTCATCTGCATTGCTATAATTTGTAGTGGTGAGCATGTATGACTCTTATAAACTTAATACATTTGGTACCAGGTTCAATACAAGGTTACCCAAATGAAGATGTGCCTTCTGCCCTTGGGGCACCCACACAGATTATTCTAGTCTACTATAATTGGCTCTGGTTGCAGTAGGTTGTATTTCCAAGTATTGTTCCTTGTAGATACCAGTAAAGTGAAGTGGCTGTGAGTGCTGGGACTGCATTCCAGAATGTTAAAATAACTCGCAAGTCCTCATTTATCAGCAAGAAAGTATTTTCTAAGAACCACATCCATCCCTTTCCACTTCACTGCCTTTCTGGTTGATAGGTAAGGACAGTTTTGTGTACTTTCCACATTCAGTATGGACCAGCATTTAACTAAAATGAGTATCTACAGAATGAAAGTACCCGTTAAATCTAAAAAGTGCTTGATGATCAAATACATTTGCGTACAGAGACTTAAATGAAATTCAGTGGAGGCTCTACAAGAGGCCCTTTAGGAGCAAAGCAGCGAGAAGTGCTGAGAACCTCTCCAGGTGCATGTACACGGCATCTCCAGACCTCTGGCCTACAGCAGCCCTTCTCTTTGAGAACTGATCTAGTGCTCCATGAAGCTAGACATGGAAAAGGAAACTGGAGCCAATAGTTGCGTGATTTATGCACAGACTGTCTTCAGTCATGTTTTTCATATTCCTGTTGTTGCTTTTCCTCATCCCCCTGTGCTGTGCTGCTCCCCTCGGGTTTTTGCAGAGGCATATTAGTAGCTCCACAAACAGCAAAGAAAAAGCATAGATGGGAAGGGCTAGAAGAAGCCACTGAGACTGAGTCCTCTGCTTGGCCCCATGCCCACACATTCCTGAGATGCATATATGTACCTCTCAGCAGGATGACGACGTCAGGAGAGTCCCATCACCCTCAGATCTGAGGAGCCCATGGAGACCCAGGATGGCCCCACACTGATCCATGACTCACAGAGTCCCTTGCTAGGACTCAAACCAACAATTCTCTTGTCCTTGTGCCAAATGTTTCTTAGAAAGAGACACTTTCCCAAATATGCACTAAATAATACCAGGACCAGGGAAAAATAAAATAGCTTCCTGTTCTAGGAAATTTTTGCTTGAAAGACAAGATTGTGAACCAACTATTAAGATAGCTTATTATCAAAACTGACATGCTTCATCATCGATACTTTCTTCTCAACCTTCCCTCTCTGTACCAAACCAAGTCATGAGCTGCCCAAGTCCAACCAGCCCCCTTGAAAGACTGACTCAAAAATCACCCATCTTCATCTCTAAAGGCCCAAAGCCTCTTTCCTTGACTTCCTCCTTGGAGATAGTACATCCGTTAAGACCATGTTCTCCCATACTGCAATGAATCTAATAAAAATAGCTTGCTTTGCTGAATCAATAGAAATTTGGGGAGTGATCTTTTCTGCGGAATTGGCAGCTGATACTCGGGAACTATGATTCTATAAGAGATCCCTTCCTTTAATACAGCATGATACAAGTATGTCCGCACTCACTTTGATTTAATGAATTTGCACTTTAAAACTGGTTTGAAATTGACCATTAATATCGTATTAGAGTGATAATATGTCCTATATTCCCTAAGATTTTCAAGGCCCTCCCAAGACATGGAGGTCTTAACCTCCACCTGAGCAAGATTTAGAAAAGGTTGAGTCTTTCAAGTATACTGAATACGGATATTCACAGATTAGCAGCATGAACCACTGCCTATCCCAGCCCAGCTTACCCTTTCAGGCCATTTTGCACCATCTTCCTTTTATCAGATACAGGACAGGTGACGATAAACAGGAGACCCAGAAAACTCCTCTCAGCTGCTTTAACAGAATGCTCTCCTTAGTAGATGGCTCAACTGGGAAATCAGCTTTTATGGCAGCATCTTCAATAAGGAAAAATAAAAAGCTCTTTCCAATAACTTGTTAAGGTGTGGGTGTGTGTATCTCTTCGCATAAACACATGGGCAGGTGCCAATAGTCTCAACTTATTAAAGTTTCTTGAAATCACCAAAGTAGAGAGGTGATGGATTCAGTGACCACTGAAGTGGTGCAGCAACAGCGATCATAGCAAGACCATGCTGTTCTTGGCCCAGGGCGTGATTTGCTTTACTAAAACTATAAATGAGTTGATCTTTCTCACGTAGTGCAACAGAAATGTATGCGCTTGGAAAACCTAATCATGAAAGATAGACTTAAAGACAGCCATGATTTGCTGATGGTCCATTATGTGCCACGAAATTTGCAAATATTATCGTAAGTTCTCCAAACCACTGC
The DNA here is from genome assembly GCA_032199065.1 of Smutsia gigantea. Taxonomy (NCBI): domain Eukaryota; kingdom Metazoa; phylum Chordata; class Mammalia; order Pholidota; family Manidae; genus Smutsia; species Smutsia gigantea. The sequence goes on along the minus strand of JAVSCE010021795.1, from coordinate 404,132 downwards.
TTCTCAAAACTAAGGTCCCTGAGTATCTTGTTAAAATGTGTATTCTGATTCAGAAGGACTAGGTGGAGTCCATGAGTGTTTTGGGGGGGATGGAACTATTCTGTATCTTGATGGCCATGGGAATTATATGAATCTATACATGTCTTCAAATTCATAGAGCTGTACATTAAAAGTGAGTTGCTTTTACTATATACTTAAAAAAAAATAAAATTTAAGGTCACACACCACAAAAAAAAGGATGCATCAATGAATGCCTCCTGATGTGAGGCCCTGAAAATTTCACATCTCTATGTAATACTGCTTCCAAAATGTGTATGAATCTGGCCACGAGGAAACAAGCTGTTATTTCAAACTGGGAGACATTCTATAAAATAGCTGGCCCATATTCTGAAAAAGTATCAATATCGTGAGAAGGAAAAACAAAAAGGCTGGAAATCTCTCAGCTTTAAGAGGCTAATGGAGAGAAATGACAGCTAGATGTGATGTGGGATCCTTGACTGGGTCTTGCATTAGGAGAGAAAAGCACAAGAATAAACTACACTATCAGGGTAAATGGGGAGAGTTGAGTATGGACTCTGCAGTGAATAAAAGGATTGCATTAACGTTAAAGCACTTGAGTGAAACAATTTTACTGTTTACAAAGTAGAATGTCCTTGTTCTTCAATTCAAGCTGAAATATTCAGACAATGTGACATGATGTCTACAACTCATGTTCAAGTGCTTCAGCAAAACATATGCATGTATAGAAAGGACTCAAATGTGGCAGGATGTTAATCCAGGGGAAGGGCACATGCCTCATAATACCCTTGCAGCTGATCAGAAGGTTCACATTTTTTGAAAATAAAATGTTTCAAAACCGACGTGAGCGGCCCCGCTTCCCCTCTGGCAGCCGGGGGCTCCCGCGGGTCCCCGTCCCCGGCGTCGCGGAGGGGAGGAGCGGGACGGAGGAGGGGACGCAGGCCGCGCTCACCTTCTTCACCGAGAGCGAGATGTTCTCCAGGATCCGGTCCTTCACCTCCCGAGGCTCCATGGCGGCGCTGCCGCCGGCCGTGCGGGGGTTCCGTCGTGCTGGCCGTGGGGGCCGGTCGCCCGCAGCCCGGCCCTCGCCTCGCCTGGCTCCGGAGCGCGGCCGCCGGGGAAGGAGGCCGCGGGCTGTGCGCGGCGGCGGCGGCAGGGACTGACGTCCGGCAGGGCGGGGCCAAGGCCTGCGGTCGGGCGGGGACGCAGGCGCCGTGTGCGCGCCTGGAGACCCCGGGGCCCCGCGAGCGCTCCCAGAGCTCGGGCCCGGGGCGCTCGGCCCAGCAAACCGGGGCCCCTGGGCCTCCTCAGCGGCCCCGAACCCCTCCGCCCTCTCTGGCCGGGGACCCGGATGCCCTCTCGGCGCTCCCCGCCCCCGCAGCCCCCACCATGGCGGCCCCCGCTCCCCAGCCCGGAGACCCCCGGCCCCGCCGCCTCAGCCTGCCCTCAGCGCCCGGTCCTCTGGCTTCACTGGCCGCCCTGGCCCTCCTCCCCTCAGCTCTCGCCCTCCCCGCCCAGGCCTAAACTTTCGGGTCATTTCAAGGCCCTGGGTCCACAGCACGCCCTCCCCACCTCCAGAACCCACCCTCTGCGGGTCCCCTCCAGTCCCAGGGCCCCTTCCCGGTCTCTCCCTTTTCCCGTTCCTCAGCGGGCCCACATGTCCTGAGCGCCCCAACTCCCTCAGCCCCGAGCACACCGTAACGACGCCCCTTATTCCTGCACACACCCCTCTCCAAATTCACCATCTCTTAAAGCCACTTCCATTTTGAGTTCTCTGTCTCTTACCTGGCTAGCAACTCATTTACTCCCAAATTCATTCCTGATACATCTGTTAGTCCCTCCTTTTCATTCTTTTTTTTAAAAATGTCTATATATATTCATTTTATCATTAAAAAAACATGTAATTGACATTTCAGGTGCACAAAATGATTATATATAAAAATAATATAATGCATATATGTATATATATATATATATATATTATATGTATAAATATTTGTCCCCTTTTTATTCTTAAAATACCCAATTCCTAATCTCTCTTAACCACCCCCTCTCCCATATTCCCTCTTCCCTGCTTAAGCTACCCCTCCCTCAGCCTCCCAGACCCGGTCAGCCTGGTACCCATCTGAAACACTGATTCTACAGCTTATTCTAGATGGGCCCCCCACCCCCACCCCAAACACACCCAAAAGATGCCTTCCCATCCCTCAGTCTCCCCAGGGGAGACTCAAGATGGTGGCTATTTTGTTTTGTTTTTTTGTGACTGCATAAGGGAACAAAATCATGTGTCACGAAAAGAAAATAGAACAGCTACTTGTCAAACTCGGATTGGACGACTACTTGAGATACTATTCTATTACCACTTTAGGATCGAGGCCAAGAGTCCTTCATACTAATGATGATGTATTGTCCTCACCTAAGTCTCCTACTGCTGAGCGCCATCAGATGAGGGAACAACTTTGAAAAGCAGATAAGATCGTAGAGAGACCACAGATTTGGCCCATGGGTCTCCTTTACTCTTCTTTCCAAAGGTGAAATGAAGCAAAAGGGATGTCAGACTTACAAGATGTGAAAAGCCTGGTTCCCTGAATCATTGCATGGAGAGCTGCCCTTCAAGCAGGAACTTGTCTCAGACTGTAACACAGTTGACATTGAAGGCTAGGGCGACCTTGAAAGCAGGTAAAAATGGCAGAGTTGCTGGTAGCCTGTTTCTGGAATGACAGTATGAAGTATCCTCCTACCTCTATGGACCTGGACTCACATTGGGTTGTTAGTGAAGGAGAGGAACCAATGCAAGGGAAACTGCAGAAGTCATACAGGAAAATCTCTCTTTGGTGAACACCCAGAGGCCACCCTTGGAGAGAGGCAAGGAGGCAGTAAGAGGACAAGGAATACATCTGACAGGATGAAGAGATGGCAACTTCCCTGACTCACCCACCATTAACAAGAGTATTTATTACTCAAGAGCTCGGCATTCCAAATACCTGCATCCTCAACAGATTTCTGAAGGGCTTCTGCTAATTCCTGGTCCACAATCTCCTCTGGCCGCATGTCTTCTTGTCCACCGGCCCCATATGCCAACCGGGGACACTCTGGCAGCTCTCCCTCAGGAAGGAAGGTGGTCTGTGAGCCGGTGGTGCCAATCACGAGGACATTTTTCTTGAGGTCAATGGAACACTTAGAAGCAAGAAACCAGACTGATGATAAAAACTATGACTATGCAGAAAAATCATGAAACTGAATTTGAAACTCCATTCATAAAGCGCAACACTGACAGAGACAGAGATGGTTCAAAAACCAAAACCAAAACCCAAACCTCCCCCAAAACCTAACTACTTAAAGGTATTTAAACTTTAACCTAGGTGACATTGTCAATTTAGAATTTTTGAATTTTCAACTTTAGCAGAATAATCCTTACAGGATATAGTTTACACTTATTTGTCTAACCTAACATCTGTTCATTTCTGAATTTAATGTAATATATGTTCACTGTATAAAATCTGGGAAAAAGCCAAGCATAATCAGCAGCCCCACCTTTTAGAAACATGTGACTTTTTCTTATAAAATGGAGACATACCATTTATACAGCTCAACAATTTGTTTTTTGCTTATTGCATGAAGTACAGTTTTATTTAAACTCTATTAAATGGTCTCAGAAGTAGTACAGGGGCAAGGCAATCTACAACAGTATTCTCTATCTCATGCTATCCTCCTTTTCTGTGTAGTTTTATACTTATTATAGGACAGTTACATACATATATGTTTGCTTTGTATTTGTAAAATTGAGATGCTGGTCTGTACCATGACTAAAAAACAGGAAAAGACAGTGATAATTTAATAAACTTGGTTTTGTTTAAAAAAAATGTTTCAGAATTGGTGTATTAGTTTCCTGTGACTGCTGTAATAACTTACCACAAACTCAGTGGCTTAAAACAACACATATTTATTACCTTAAACTTCTGGAGGTCAGGTGTGTGATATGGGTCTTAAGGGCTAAAGTAAAGGTGTGGGCAGGCTGGTTCCTTTCTGGCTCTGGGAGAATCTGCTCCTTGGCTTCCCCAGCATCTAGAGGTGCCTGAATCCTTTACTCTTGGTCCATTGCCAAGGGGCGTCACTTCAGCCTCTGCTACCATCCTCATGGCTTCATTCTGCTTGTGGCCCTCTGCTGCCCTCTCACAAGGAGCCTATGATTTCACTGGGCCCCCCTGGGTAATCCAGGTTCCTCTCCCATCTCAAGAGCCTCGGTTTAATCCCACTTGCAAAGTCCCCTTTACCATGTAAGGTAACATACTTACGGTTCTGGGGATTAGGATGTGTACGCTGAGGTGGGGCAGGGAAGGAGGATGGGCATTATCTAGCCTATGTAGTTGGCAAATGGTGTTCCAATCCTTATGGAAACTTCCAAAAGCATAAATAAGAAAATATTTTGAATGGAATGAAAATCATAGTACAACAGATCAAAATTTGTGTGACTCAACAAGAGGAGTTCTTAGAAGGAAATTTATAGCATTGAATGTTTATATTAGGAAAAAGAAGAGGCCTCTAAGCACAGCATATCCTAAGCTATTTGTGATCATATGAATCATATTTGCTCCTGTTTTAACGTGCACTTGTACTAGCAGGAGCTGTTTTCATCTCATTTTGAACCTGAAACTACTGGAGGAGAGTGAGCAGATCCCAGGGGTTTTGTTAACAGTGATTGCTTGGTACCGTCACTGATTTTTAGTGTTATATACAGATGATATAGGCACCCAATGAGTGCATTCTAAAATGTTATCCCTTTTACCGTTTCAAAGGACATCAGTGTAAGGCTTCTCATGTATCATAATGAACAAGTATTGATAAACAGCACCAAACAAGTGGGAGCAATTGATTATTTTGCTACATATTGCTTTTGCTTTAAATTTTTTATTTTTAAATAATTATAAATTCCTAGGAAGCTGCATGCAAAGAAACGTTTGGGATGCCCCACACATCCAGTCTCCCCCATCTGCTACAGCTATAGTACAATATCAAAGCAGTATATTGACACTGGTACAGCCCACAGAACTTAGATTTCATGAGGTATACATGCACTTGTGTGTGCGTACACAGCTCTCTGCCCCATCATACGTGCACACTCGTGTGCCTGCCACAATGGCTCAGATCTCAACAGAACAATTCAGATAGCCCTGTACTACTCTCCCATCCCTGTGGCAACTACCAATCTGTTCTCCAAATCCATCATTACATTATTTCATGAATGCTGTGAAAAAGGAATTGTCCAGTATATATCTTTTGAGGTTGGCTTTTTCACCCTGTATAATTTCTTTTAGGTCCATCCAAATGTCATGTATATCGATAGTCTGTTTATTTTAATTGCTGAGTGGTATGCCCTGGTATAGATGTACCACGGTTTGTTTAACCACTCGTCCATTGAAGGGAATTTGTGTAATTTCCCATTTTGAGCCATCACAATAAAGCTGCTATGAACATTCACGTACAAGTTTATGTATGAAAATAAATTTTCATTTCTCTGGGAGAAATGCTCAAATGTGATTGCTGATCCATTGGGTAAGTCCATTTAATATTCTTTGTATGATAAAACAAGTGTTCTTTATAAACTGCTGGGACCCACTCTTCACAAAGTAATTTGTCATAGCCATGTAAACGCAAAGAGCTGTGACCAAAGAGCTGTCCCTGGGCAGCATACACGCTGGCACCTGTACCAGAAGTATAGGGGTTACCGCCTGTGCACAAGGTCTCTCGCAAGAGGGCTCTCGCCTCCTTGCAACCAGGTCTACTGTTCGAGGGGAGATGGGAGAGAAAGCAGGGAGAGAGGGAAGTCTCCTCATGCTGAAATGAGGGTTGCAGGGAACACCCTTTCAGAAACGAGGCTGAGAGGCCCATCAGACCTGGACAGCTTGGCGTAAGTAAAATCTCTGGCTAACCTTTTCCCGTGCATGTGGCCCTCGGGCTATAGAGGCCCTGTTGCTCAGTGGATCCTGGCTCCAAGACAGGCACAGTGCTGAGAGGGGGGCAGGTGTTATTCTTAGAAAATGAAAGAGAATCACCATTTGCTCCTATAAAAAAAAAGAACAATGCTTAGGTGGCCACAAGCATGTTGACCTGGGCCTCCTCAGTGCTCTGTGTGGGCAGGCACTTTTGCCCAGAGCGTGCAGGGCACATCTCTGTCTTCAGTCCCCAAGTATTCCGCCATCCTCACCCCCCAGCTTGGGCCTCTGCTGTCCTCTCCAATCACCGGAGCACAGACTCAGACCTCTGCCTCTGCTTTGGAACACTTACACTCCCTGCTCCAACCCCTGGCTTTCTCCACCCAGACAAAGGAGGATGCAGCAGAAGCCATTGGCTGCCTGTTTCTTAGCTAGAGTCACAGAACTTGAAGATTTAAAGCTCACAACCTCTCCATTTTCTTGATGTTCCTATTTTGACCACGTGTTGTTGTTCCTTCATTTTTTTTATCGACTACTAACTTTGTAGAAGCATAGATGTTCATTGTGAATGATATAAAAGTCCATTTCCTATAAAGGTGAAATATGTTTTTCACTTGCCATTGAACCTTCCAAACTACTATGGCTTAAGCTTGCTTCACACCGTAACAGCCACATGCTACAGATTCTGATATGAATTTATGACCATCCATTTTTATTGCATATATCACATTTATGAAGGAACTAATCAATTCCTGTCACATACAATGTCGACTACATCCCATGAGAAGTATAATGAACACAAAATTTCCATTTAGTAGTTCGTGGTGACATCCATTCATCCTGTTATGTTCCAAAGTGAGCAGATTATTTTGGTATTTTGGTGCATCTAGTTATTTGTCCTGTTAGTGGAGGTGGAAATTATGTACATGAAGGGCATGTGCACTATTTCCACGGTTCATTGTGCTTCAGGGCCTTGTAGAGAAAGACTATGTACAAACTGAATGGAGCACCAGTACACTTCTCTTTTGTAGTAACAATTTTTGTTTCCCTTTGGTTTATATCTGATCAGCTTTCAGTTTCCATTTTTCTCTCTTTTCATTGTGGGGGAAGGAAGAGGCAGAAATGCAAATATTGTCATATTTTCCCAGGGTTTCCATGGCTGCCAACAACATTCATGTTTTTTCTCTTGATAATACATAATAAAGCAGATATATGTAAATAATTTCAAATGTCACCTAAAATTATGTTTCCCTATAGAATTAAATAATTGGGAGGCTAGGTATGTCTCTTTTCTTTCTGATGACCTAAAATACCTCTTAAAAATGGTCCCACCTTCCCCCAGCCAATCACCATGGCAACACTATCCAGTATCTAAAACTCACCCTCAACTAGTAATATGAGTGCCTGAATGCTGCTCCAGCACTGGCTGTTCCCTGGGACCTCATTCCAATCACCTCCTGAACTTCTCTACCCAGGTAGTGCTTTTGAACAGGGAACTAAAACCCATTTCCTCTGTCTATCTTACAGAGACACCCCTGCCTCCAAAATGTCGCTCACAAGACCACCTTCAGCAAGCTTCTCTAGTGACATGAATGGCCCTGTGTCTTTGCCTAAATCCAAAGCCAGAGGGATATTGCACACAACAGAAAATAACTTGGTTGGAACCTTATCTTATACCGTTCACAAAAACTAACTACCAATGGATTACAGACTTAAACAAAAGACCTGAAACTGTAAAACTCTTAGAAGAAAACATAGGAAAAAAGAGTCTTCACATAGTCTTGGGAACAATTTTTTATTAATATGACAACAAAAGCACAGGTAAAAATGTAGGACCTCAAACTAAAAGCTCATTCACAGTAAAAGAAACACTAAACAAAATGAAAACAGAACATATGGAATGGGAGAAAATGTTTGGAAACAATGTATCTGATAAGGCTAATATCCAAAATATATAAGGAATTCATACAACTCAACAGCAAAAAAAAAAAAAAAAAACCCAAACAATCCAATTAAAAAATGTGCAAAGGACGGAAATAAATTGTTTCCCAAGGAAGACAAATGACAGGTATATGAAAAGATGTTCAACAATAGTAATCAAATGCAACTTAGTCACAGTGAGATAGCATTTCATACCTGTTAAAAGTGGCCATCATCAAAAAGACAAAAGTGGAGAAAAGGGAACACTTGCACACTGTTGGGAGACTGCACACTGGTGCAGCCGTTATGGAAAATAGTATGAATGTTCCTCAAAAAATTAAAAATAGCACTACCGTATGATCTAGCAATCCCACTTTTGGGTATAAATCCAAAGGAAATTAAATCAGTATCAGAGAGGTATCTGCACTCCCAAATTAACTGAAGCATTATTCACAGTAGCGAAGATATGGAAATAACCTAAGTGTCCATCAACAGATGAATGGATAAGGGAAATACACACATAGGAAAATTACTCAGTCTTGGAAAAGAAGGAAATCGTTTCATTTGCAACAACATGGGTAGAACTTGAAGGCATTATGCTAAGTGAAGTGGACAAAACACTCTATGATCACACTTAAATGAGGAATGTAAAAAATGCTGAACTCATAGAAACAGAGCAGAATGGTGGTTGCCAGGGGCTGGAGGGCTGGGGAAATGGGGGGATGTTGGTCAAGGGATACAAACTTCCGTTTCCAGGATGAAGAATCCCTGGGGGTAACGTATAGCACTGTGACTATCATTAACTATATTCTTTTATATACTTGAAAGTTTCTAAGAGAATAGATCTTAAATGATCTAACCACACAAAAAAAGAATTATGTGAAGTGACGGAGGCACTACTTAACCCTACTGTGGTTTCACAATACTTAGACATATACACATTTATATCTTAAAATTACACGATGTTATATGTTGATTATATTTCAATAGAAATGGAAAAAAGCCAGCAGCCCACTTCTTTTTTTTAAGTTTATTTTGATATCATTAATCTACAATTAAATGAGTAATATTATGGTGATTACACTACCCCCTTCATCAGGTCCCCCCCACTAACCCCATCACAGTCACTGTCCATCAGCATAGTGAGATGCTATAGAGTCACTACTTGTCCTCTCTGGGTTGTACAGCCCTCCCCGTGCCCCCCTAACATTACGTCTGCTAATCGTAATGCCCCTTTTTCCCCCTTTCCCCTCCCTTCCCACCCATCCTCCCCAGTCCCTTTCCCTTTGGTAACTGTTAGTCCGTTCTTGGGTTCTGTGAGTCTGCGGCTGTTTTGCTCCCTCAGTATTTTCCTCAGTTCTTATGCTCCACAGGTGAGTGACATCACTTGGTACTTGTCCTGTTCGGCAGCAGCCCACTTCTAATCAAAATTGTTGTTTTAGTGGGTCAGATTCATATCCCGACACAGTCTATTGGAAGAAGCTTCCCTTGCCCACTTTTGGGGGAAGCCTCTCCCTTGTATGACAGTCAATTAATTCTAGTCACCCTTGGGGGCACAAGCCCAGACACTAGGCATGTTGAGCTTGGAAAAACTGATTGAGATCAATCTCTCCTGGATAAAGTGCCAACTAAGGAATTACAGCCCTTGCAGACCTACATTGAAGCACCTTTAAGCTACAGAAGGAAGAGAGGAATACTCCTCCAAGATCTATGGTAGCATATGGTGGACAGAGCACAAAGTAGTAGCAGCCAAAACACAAGTGTGCCAACAGCCAGCTGTGCCTTCTCAGGTGGAACTTGCCGTGTGGTAAAAGCACTTAGCAAGCTGAGAGAAGTCCAGAGATAAGCTCTCTCCGCTGAACACTGAGATGCTGGCTGTGTCAATTGTTTTAAAACAATGGCCAGGATTTAATTATGGAGGTGATGGTATGATGGCACATGTTCCAATGCCATTGAAAGAAGAAATTACTTACATACCTCAAAAGAAGAGCGCATACCACAACATGAGGGGCCACAGGGGAAGGGCCAGGTTTGGTTAGCGGCCAGATGGACCAACAGGGAGAAAGTATGTGCCAGATTCTTTTGGGCAAGAAAGACAAGGCAGTTTAGGATTGTCTCGTCTGAATAATTCTAATATGTTTTAGGCTACAGGGGCGTCCCTAGTTGCTTAGTATGTGCCCTAGGATAATTTACATCACGGGGAACCTGGGCTAACTGTGAGATTACATAAAGGGGTGGCTGGGGCAGGAGACTGGATTTGCTGGACTGCATATGAAAGGTGAGATCCCAGTGAGGCCTTTCCCAGCTCTTGACAACTGACTAGTCCCAGAAGGGACAGACTCTCCGCAGCCAACAAGCTTAACATGGCAAAACGGGAAAAATAAATACACGATTAATATACTACTACTGCACTGCACGCCATCCGCCCACCAGGACCTTCCAACCTGATACCCAGGTGCCAGGACCACACACGTACGGAACGGGCACCCACCTGCCTACGGTACAGACCTCCCCCACCCCACAACTCCCAACATCTACAGGGATTCCTCGGCCATAAAAAGGACCAAACCGAGGACGAGCCATGCGATGACAGGATGACCAGAGTCTGGGCACATACAAGGGCCCCCCGCCCCGATGTCCCGCTCACAGCTCACCCAGAGTCTTCCACACATGAACATGCTTTCACACACACCAGTGCTCTGCGGGTAGAGGCTTAAGACACAGCTCTCAGGGGTAGTCCGGAAAGACGTCGCGTGTGGTGCGTACCTGGGGCAAATATTCCCAGCGTGCCCGACTTCTGGCGACCCACCGGGCAGCACTGAGCAGAGCCGGGAAGAGCTGTGCAGCATGCACTATGCCAAGCCAGTAGGAGCCGGTTCCAGGGCGCCGCGTCCCCTGCATAACAGTATGCAACACAATCCACCTACACCCCGGCTAGGACCCCCAACTCCCAGCCCACATGCACGCACGAAAGGGCGCACACCTACCTCCCTAGACAACCAGTTATCTCCCCAAATCTTTACGGACAAACCCTGAACGTTCACATCCACACCTACAGTCGCCCGAAGCCCCAGAGCGCCAGGTGCGCCGCACACCACGCCCGACACACCCGGATTCCTGCACGCCCAGGTTTTCTGCACCACCACTGCACAGCTGGCTCTGCGCCACACACCCCCCCACACACGTGTCACAAGCCGCACCCCACGACCCCTCCGCACGTCCCCTGCGAACCGCCCTCACAGACACCGGCGGGACTCCCCTCATCACGACACCCCGTGTGACACCCACCCTCGCCGGCAGCCCGTCTGTGCTCGCCGTTCCCACGGGACCGATACGGTCAGGCCGGGAGGAGCGGACGCGCCCCCGCAGGACCAGGCGACGCGGTCCCTGGGCCAGGCGCAGGCTGGCGCGCTCTGAGCGGACTGCGGGAGTGAATCCGGGCCGCCGTAGCCCCGCGCCGAGAGCCGGTGACGTGCTGGAGCCCGGCAACCGCCCGCGCGTCCCCGCTCCCAGGCCGCCGCCGCGAGGGCCCCCGTCAGCAAGGACGCAGGGGCCACGCCCCCTCACGCGCCAGGCGGAGCCGCCGCCCGCGGGCCCAGTCCCGCCGCACGGCCGTTGGCCCCGCCGCGCGCGTTTGTGCGCAGCTCCAGCGGTCCGTCGCAACGGACCCTGGGAGCCGCTGGAGCAGCTGCTGCGCGCGCCCGGAGCCCGCTCGCCGGGCGTGTGGTGCGCGTGCGCGCGGAGCGCCAGGCGAAGCGGGAATCCGCGGCTGGAAGGACCCGGCTTCAGGGTCCAGGGGCCTAGGAGTCGGGCCTGCTTTCCGCCGCCTGTGGACTGGGCACCCCCAGCCCGCACCCTTCACTCGGCGGCCCACGCCTCGCAGCCGTCCTGTCCCACAGGCCTTCGGGGCAGCGGGCGGCCTCCCTAGGTTCGCGCCCCACCCCGAGTTCATCCGCGGCCTTCTGAGCTATGGGCCGAAGCTTCCCTCCAGACCTCATCAGTATTAAAAACATTTGCTCTGCCAGTGATCCCCTTAACAAGATGGAAAGACAAGTTACAGGCTGGGAGCAAATATTTGCAAAGCAAATATCTCACAATGGACTAGTATCTAAAGTATAAAAATAACTGAGAACACTCCTGGCTCGGGGCTCTAGACCCACCCGGGAAACACTCAGGGCTGTTCCACGGGCCTGCTGCACTCGGTGTCCACTTCATGGCACCTACTGAGTGCATGCAGGTGTCCCCTTGAGCGCGCCCCCGCGTGGAGGGTGGGGGGCGCCCCCTCCTCTGTGAGCACGGCACTCTGACCTGGGTCCACACGGGCCTCGGGGGCCCACTGAGGTTGCCTAACAAGCAGTGTGGGAGCAGCTTTACTCCCCTCCTCTTCTGGAGGGAATTTGGCAGAATTTGAGCTGGCAATGAGAAACCAGGTAGCAGAAGCCACTGTGGGACCTGTTTGTAATGCATTCCAAGAAGCTCCAAACACCCGTCCAGCCTGTTGCAAGGTGGGTACCGGCACTCAACTGCGCAGCTTCACCTACCGACTAAAACCTTCTGTGCACACGTGATCTTCCCATTCTGCTGCTCTTCCCTGACTGGGAGGAAGATGCTCTGTCCCCTAAGGCCTGAGACCCCACGTCCGGAGATTTTTGTTTGCTCAAAAGACACCTGCCCCTGGCCTTCCTGCCGTAATGGTCAGCAAGCAGAGTGCAGAGGACGGTCATCTCCCCCTTGCATGGCTGGTGTTTTCAAACACATTTGGGCTAACAATTCTATCTGCTTCTGGAGCCTAGGCTTTTTGATGTAGTCATACAAAAAGGGGTGTGGAATTGGGACGAGATAATTTTTCCACAATACAGTTTTCCAGTCGGTGGTCCTCAGAGGAACAAGCAAATCCTACATCAAACCCATGAGGGAGAATCTTGTCCACAATTGGTGGAGGAAGCAAGAGGGAAGCCTGCCTTTCATGAATGTCTCAGTACCATACTTTGCTTCATCATCCCTCCGAATATGAAGTTACTGGATGAAAATCATCTAAGGTTTCCCATGATAAAAACCCAAGTCCTGGGGAATGTCTACAAGTTGTTTATTTTTTTCAATCCCCAACAGGAGTTCTGTTAAATAAAGCTTACTGTGACTTGCTTGCAAGACTGTAAATATCTGCAAATATCTCGGAACATAAATGAATCATCACCAGAAGAGAAAACTGAAAGCATTTAGAAAATAAGAACAGACTGCATTTGCCTTTGGCAACATAGTACATGTCTGAGAAGATCTGAATAATCAGATAACACTGGTTCCTGGGGGACAGAGATCTGGGCTTCCAGGAAAGAGGCAGGAGGAGGACTTGCCACTGTACTTTCTATGTTTACAATGGACTGTGAATCATGCAAAGGTCTTACTTGTGTGAGTTAGTACATTAAAATCATTAAAAAGGTAAAAAGATATTTAGCAGGAGCGTGATGCTCCGACAAACACAAAGGAGGAATTTATGTTCTTAGACACGCAGGCTGCAGGGCCTTTCTTTGATGGGCTGGGGCTTTCCAGCAACAGGGTCCTGGCTGGGGTCTGCAGGGCCTCCACAGACAGCCCTGGGGACCTATGGCTGCTTCCTAAAGCGCGATGGGCACAGTGCACCGAACAGGCCACGGCTGCACAGACAGCCCCATTTCAAATGCAGGGCTGCCCGTGTCCATGAGTACCTGTGTGCTTCTCAGAGCACATGTTCTCATAGGTTCAGAAAGCCTAGCCTCTGTGGAAGTCAGTCATGAGGAGTAGGAAGCAGTGGGTCCCTGGCCACAAACTAGGTCGATGGACACAGAATGAAAGTAGCAGGAACATCAGCTAGGACCTTGGTGCTGTGAGCCTGAAAACTGATTTGTAAGTGGCGAAGAGAGGCACCCACCGAGGGTGTGGCCCTGTAAGCTGGAAAAGCCCCTGTGCTCTTGCCTACCTGCCATACCTGCCAGGGTGCCCATGGAATGTGTCCCCCTCCCTCCTGCCCCAAGCCCGCCTGCCCTCTGCCCCTCCCCCACTGCAGAATGCGGGGACCCCCTACACTCTAGGCCTGTTTACATTCAAACTGGCCATTCCTGAGTGGGATCCTGAGCAGTTGGTGGAGCAGGCTGCTCTCTCGTCCTGGATTTGGCTTTTTCCTTGTCCAACGGCCAAGCAGCTGCGGGCGGATCTCAGCCTGTGGGGATGACTTCAGAAGGAGGTAAGGCCTGAAGACTGGGTGGGAGTGTTTCAGGGGCCACCATCTGCCAGTCCCTGGGATTCAACTGTCACTCTTATATGGGCACAGTGGTTAGACCATCAAGGGAGGAGAGAGCTCTGGGCCCGAGGGTATCTCACCTTGGAGTGGGGTGGGGGGCTCTGGAAACCTGAGGAAGCCCTGGGGAGGTGCTTCTGGAGGTGGGTCAGATGACGCAAGGGAAGTGCCCTGAGCAGGGAGAAGGGACTGCCACCAACACGCCGCTGCTGTCTAGAAGGGAGACAAGCCATGGGTCCTGGCTTGGGGAGGCTGAGGTGGCGGCACAGGGGGATCCTAGGAAAGCCCAGTCCTGAGTCCTTCTCCTGGGCACAGGGCTGGCACCACGATGTCATCCCAAGGGATCTGAACTGGACTTTACCAGACCCCACAGTCCACTAGGAGAGGTAGAGAGAATTGGTGTGAGCCAGAAAATTGTCCAGGGGCCCTATCTGTGGCCAAGTCTTCTTCAGGCACATGTCCTCTCCACGAGCAAGGCCACAGCCTCGTCCCCTGACTGCTAGAGCCCAGACCGCCCCCCCCCTCCAGCCAGAGCTCCTCTCCTCTGGCCAGAGGGCTGTTGTTGGGCTCAATGGGGGCAGGGCAGCCGGGTGACCCCAGCAGGATAGGGCTTGGGTTCCTGAGTCATTCTGAACCCTTCTCCCCGTGAGGAGACTCAGTTCTGCAGAGCCACTTCCTCCTGTCCAGTATCTCACAAACTTGAGCTTTGTGTTTCACCTTTGAGATGAGGCGTTTGCTTGTGTGCGAGTCACTAACCCAGGGATGATAGTGGACGTGGAGTGTGGTTGCTCGTCCCGCAGAACATTTGCGCATGCTGATTCCTTTCCAGAGCGGGGGGATCCTCCCCTGACAGCCCACTGCTCTGCATTCCCAGCCCTTTCCCAGGCTCTGCAGCCACACTGGCTGTGGGGTGACAGAATTCAGGGCACACGAGACCTCCTCCACTGACCCTCTCCTGGGAACGGAGCTCCTGAGTGGTGGCAGGGACCCTGGCCCATGTTAAGGGTGTGCTGTGGGTGGTTCTGGATGGGTCATGTCAGGGTCCCGGGGCCTTTCCCGTGCAGAGGGACATTTCAAGTGCATTGGTGTGCTGTGTCAGGCAAGAAAGAGAGGGATTTACTTGGGCACGGGCACTGCAAAGCAGAGGGGTGTGGGCCCTGGTGTTTTAGACACTGCCGGTTCTCAAGGGCCCAGGTCCCGGACTGTACCTGGGATGAGCGCTCTGCGGCTCACAGGCTGTGCTCTGGATCGTCCCCGCAGGCAGGTGTCTGCAAGTCCTGTTTGTGTGGAGACAGCCGTGAGGCCAGGGTTGGGTGGCACAAACGCAGCGGCACCTGCCGGGAGGTCTCTTCTGGGCAGGGTGGGCTGGGGGCTCGGGCGGGACAGACGTTTCCAGTGAACGGCCTCAGCTGGTCGGGGCCTGACTGTCACCGGCAGACAGCTGTCCCCTGCCTGGTTCCGCCAGCAAACCAGCCTGAGTCCCGGGAACCCTTCCCAGGACAGATTCTCTCAGCACCTCTCCTGTCTCAACAGCGTTTCCAGTGCTGGGCCCACAAGGGTCGGTGAACCTTGGCACCTTCGTGTCATCTTTCACCGTGCTGCCCTCAGCTCCTCCGGTCCCCGGGCCCCCACACCGGGCCCCCTGGCAGCAGCACCCACCAAACCTCCCGGGCCCAGTGTTGCCTCCAGGAAGCGCTCTGGTGCTGCCGGCTTTCCCCAGCATGCCTTTGGTGGCAGGACAGGCCGACCGTGGCCCAGGCTGGCCGGGGGCCTACAACCTCACCGTCCCTGTCAGGCCGGAACAGAGGCCTGTGCAGGCCCCCCAGGCTCAGACTATCTTCCTCCCTCAGGGCCCTCTCCAGGTAAGCACTCCTGGGGTCCTCTGTGGGGGTGCTGTGTGCCCTGCGCCCCAGTTCTTGGTGGCCTCTGGAGTGGAGCCCATCCTACCTGCCCCTCCTGCCGGGAGCACCCAGGCTAGCCATGGAGGCTGGTCCCTGCCCTGTCCCCATCAACCTGCAGTGTCAGCCACCCAGCTGGCCTCTGGCGAGCTCTCAGCGATGGCCAGTCCTCATGCACATGGGGCTGCTAGGAGCAGCGGCCCGGCCTGCTGGCTGCCCACCACCTCGCCCGGGAACGCCTGCACCCGCACCAGCGTGTACGAGAAGTACCGGCGCTGGCAGCACTACAAGCCCCTGGCCCGGAGGCACCTGCCCCAGAGTCCCGATGCGGAGGCGCTGTCCTGCTTCCTCATGTGAGTGCCCATCCAACGGGGCAGCCATGGGGTCTGCCCTGGAGCAAGGGCGATGTCGTCCCCCACTCTGACCGGGCTAGTTGTCAGGAGGTAGTCCCCTCTACTGGTGACATCCTTCAGGCTGCATCTTGTGGGCGGCCTCTGCGAGCCAGCTGGCCTCTGGCCCCAATGCTCACCACAGGCTTGCTGCGGGCTCACGGGGAGGCCCCTGGCCAGCAGGCCCAGGGTTGGAGGCCACGCTCTCTGGGCTCTGTCCCTTTTTAACACAGGGTGAGGGGATGGTGCCTGGGCACCCCATCAGGGAGGCGGGGGACCCCAGGGCCCAGGAGAGCGCTCTCTGTCCGCCTGCCCTCCTGGGTGCAGGGTCCAGGCCAGGAGGGGCAGGGGGGACTGGTGCAGGGGTGCGCTTCCCTCGGAGCCCAGAGCGGGGCAGCCTCAGCCTGGCTGGGCCCCTCCACTGCATTCAGAGCCCTGCAGAGCACTCGCCTTGGGCTGTCCAGGCAGGGTGTCCGATGGCGTGGCCTGTGCTCGCTGATTTGACGCCTGTGGTTGTTAACCAGAAAGGGCCAATTAGAGGAGGAGCCCCACTCTCCAGGCCACAGTGGGCAGCTGTGGTGTGAGGGCACGGGCGGCCCCAGTCCATGGCGGAGGCTCGTGGAGGGTCCGGTGGCGACTCCAGGGGCCAGGAAGGCTGGCCTTTGCTGCCCAGACCCTGCTGGTCCCCTCCTGGGCTTAGTCCTCTGTGTTGGGGATGCAGGCTCCACGGCTTGGGGTGGGGCGGGCAGGTTGCGGGCTGCAGATGGTGACTGACCCCCGTGAGTGACTTACAGCCCAGTGCTTCAGACCCTGGCCCGCCTGAAGCCCACCATGATGCTGGAGGAGGGCCTGTCGTGGGCCCTGCAGGAGTGGCAGCATCAAAGCAGCTCTGACCGCCGCATCTACTACGAGATGGTGGGAAAGTGAGTCAAGGTCCTGGGCCGGGGGCTGGATGAAGACCTGCGCCCCTCTGGAAGTGGGCCCCCCACCGTGGGAGGCTGGCTTCTCTGTCCCCCTGCCCCGGAGCCTGCCTGGCCGGACCCTGACCTTTCCTGTCTGGACATGAAGGTCTCAGGACATGGGGGGGTGGTCAGACTCTGGCCCTGGGGCTGGGCATTGGGTCAGGTGCCCCCAAACAGCCTACCTCCCCACCACGGCCAGGCCACGACACCCCATGCCCTTGCCATCTGACCCCTCCATTGGCTGCTTCCTTCCTGGGCCCAGGACTCCTCCTTCTCAAGGGGCTCTGCCTCCCTCACCCCAGGTTCATGGAGTTCGAGGCTGAGGAGGTGAAGCAAATGCAGATGGCCCAGTGGATGACGGCGGCACAGGGCCTGCCTTCACCAGCAACCCACAGGCCTGGCCCTCGGGCGCCCCCAGCCCCAGAGCGGGGCCAGAAGCGAGGTACG
Source organism: Smutsia gigantea (assembly GCA_032199065.1). NCBI lineage: Eukaryota > Metazoa > Chordata > Mammalia > Pholidota > Manidae > Smutsia > Smutsia gigantea. The sequence continues at coordinate 386,294 of JAVSCE010021795.1, read as the reverse complement.
CCACCACATTCCCCAAGAGCCAAAGGCCAGATGCAGTGGGAGCCTTGGAAGGCCACAGTCCCTAAAGCAGCCCTTTTCCTCCCGGGGGCAGTGGGTGTTGACCTCGATGGCCACCAGCAGCCTGGAGTCTCCCCTGGCCCTGACGGGAACGGTCCAGGGTTAGGACGCGGCCACCCCTGTCTGCCCTGAGCAGAGACCCACAGGGTGTCAGGGGCCGGGAGGAGGGTGGGCCTCCCTCCCTAGCATGAGGACCTCGGAGGGTCTCTGTCCCCTCCCGCACCTTGGTGCCTGTGGACCAGCTGGCCCTGACCCCCCACAGGAATGTCCCCGAGCTCGGCCCTCCCTCAGTGCGCTCAGTGCTGGGGAGGTGCGGCCAGGCCACCCACACTCCTTCCCTGCACCCTCCTCAGCACGCATCCGCAGGAAGGCCGGCCCCAGGGCCCAGCCCGCCAGCACCCAGCCACGCCACTGCCAGCAAGGCCCGCACGCCGAGGCGCCGACGGAGATCCCCCCGAGGCCGTGAGGGAGTACATGGACACCATGGAGTGGCTGCTGGGGCCCGGCGGCCCAGCTGAGGAGGCGCCTGGCAGAGCATCGGGAGAAGACAGCTCCGAGCCGCCAGAGGGAGAGGAGGGCGCCTACCCGGACCCGGGTCTCCTCAGCCACATGGATGAGCTGTGTGCTGAAGAAGACTTTATCACCAAGGTGGGCTGGCCCTGGCCCGGGTGCTACAAGATTTCGGGGAGCGACACTCCCACCACCCAGCTCTGGGTTGTGCCCAGGCAGCTGGGATTAAGTTTGTTTCTCCTTCCTGAGCTCTGGGTGTGTGTGTGTGTGTGTGTGTGATGGTGGATGTGCATATGTAGGCGTGTAAATTGTGTCTGCATATTGTGCAGGTGAGTGCCGGGTGTGGGTGTGCGTGCTGGTGTGTGTGTGCACATAGCTACCTGTATATATGCTTGTGTGGATGTGGGTGTGCATGTCTGTGTGCGTCTCGTGTGGGGTGTGGGGCAGGCACATGTGTGTGTATATGCTGTGCCTCTGCGCGTGCCTGTGGCCGGGGACCGTGACCATGTCTTCCCAACACCCCCTTGTTGTGGAGGATGGGGCTGCTCTCTGCCTTTCCCTTGCCCTCCGGGTCCTCTGGGCGCCCAGGAGATTCCCTCCCGGGATGCTCACAGCCTCTTCCTTCTGTGCCAGGTGTGGGCCGTGCTTCACCCACGCTTCCTGGCAGATGTGCTCTCCCCGGAACCACAGCTGGATCTCTGCACCATCGCCGAGGAGCTGGAGCAGGAGGAAGGACTGTCCCTTGCACAGGTGAGCTGGGGAAGGCAAGGAAACAGGCGAGCCCAGAGAGGGGTTAACCCGGGTGAGCCGGGGCAGGGGACCCCAGGACAGGAGTCCTTCCTGACTGTCCCCCTGCGTTGCATGGCAGGAGTGGCTGGGAGGGCCTCTCTGAGGGTGGGGGCTGGGCAGGAGGACAGCAGGCAGAGGATGGGGGGCCGGGGAGGTGAGGGAGGACGCAGGCTGGGGTACCATGCTGAAGGACGAGGTCGGCAGGAGAGCCAAGCATGAGCCCCACCAGCGCAGCCGGTGCACCTCGTCCCCCTCGCTGGCCGCCTCATGGTCCCCTTCTTCTTCCCAGCTGGAGCAGAGGCGACTCCTGGCCCTGAAGCAGGAGGAGGGTGTGCAGGCACCCCCGAGTCACGGCATACCCCGACTGGACTCAAGGCCTTCTGAGACGGAGACTCGCCAGGATACCCGAAGACATGGCCACGGCCCCCAGCGAGGGGACAGTGACCAAGCCTGCCCACGAGAGGCTGGTTGTGGGCAGCGCCAGATGCACAGCCTAGCAGACGCTGGCGTGTCCAGGCCCGAAGCCTTTGCTGGTTCTCCAGGACGTCGGGGGTCCTCTCCACTGAAGGCTGACCGGCGCCGCCCTGTCCCCCAGGCCCGGTGGTGCACTTCCCCTAGCCCGGGGCCCAGCCTCGCCACTGCTCCGGGAGAGACCTGTCCTGCTCGGGAGCCACTGGGGCCCACGGACAGGCCCAGTGAGGATGAGAAGGAGTTCCCCAGCCTGGCCTTCCTCCTGGCCTCTCAGCACATCCTGCCATCCTGGGGACTGCCCCAGAGTCCTACTCCGGGCTCAGACCTCTTCTGCCCTGGAGTACCCCGGGCCCACACTCCCCAGAGGCCAGGCCTCAGCCCCGCTGGCCCTCCAGCTGCCAAGGCCATCAGTCGGCCCCCGTGTGCAGGCCCGGCCGCTGCTGAGAAGACACCCCTGCCAGGGACCAGCCTCGGGGTCGCTGGGAGACCAGCCTTGGCTCTGGGGCTGGGCCACCCCTCACAGCCCCAGAAGAGAGGGAGGGACCCTTTTGTCACAGGGAATAGTAGTAAGCAGCACTGCAGCCAGTAGGGAGGAGCCGGCCCTGCAGGGCAGCTTCAGGTCCCCCACATTCCAGCACTGATCCTGGCTGCTGTGGGACAGGGAGGGTGGGGTGGGAGAGGCGGGAGGGTGGGACCCCTGTTGGTGGCTGGTTGGGGGGGCAGGATAAGAGGGTGGTGGGAGAGGTGTGGGGTGGTGGGGGGTTCAGCCCCTTAGTGCATTGTATGTAAATGGAAATAAAGCCTGTTTTGTTAGGAAATGCTCTGGGTCTCTCCCCCTAGTGGCATCTGGGCTTTTCCGTGGGAATGGGGCCCGGAAAGCAAGAAGGTCCCAGGCTTTGGGATCCAAAGTGACATCCCCATTCCCCCTCCAGATTCACGTGCATCCTCCAGAGGGCTCCCCAGAGCACACACCCCCACACACCCCCAGCCCCACCCCGGCTCCTCCAGAGGCCGCTTTGGGGTCCAGCTGGGGTCCTCCTTGGCCCTCCTGGGACGGTGACCCAGACCGCGTGGCCCAGCAGTGGCCAACCTGGCTCCCAAGGAGGAGATGAGCACAGAATGAGTACCAGGAGCTGAAGGTGGAGGCCCTGCCTTCCCTTCCGGCCATCACCTCTTCTCCAGGTCCTAAATCCCGATTCCTTCCCAGCCCTGTGGGTCACGCACCGCCCACCACGCGAAACTGGTTGCAGGGGCATGGCCCGGCAACTGGACAAGCCATTGAGTCCCACAGGTGGCCCGGTCCTCTGCTTGGAGCTCTAGAAAGCGAGGAGTACCCGTCCCAACTCCCACAGGCCCCACAGGTCAGCCCTCTGACCTTGCTATCTGTGTCCCTCCCCTGCCCAGGCACGCCTGGCAGCAACAAGGCCTGGTCCAGATGCTGCCTCCCCTCGTGGCCACCCTGCTGTGTCCCTGCCTGGGGGCCCCATGTGGCAGCCTGGGGGGACTCAAACATTGTGGGTGTAGGTTTGCATGCTGTCTTTGGAAAGGGCAGAGGAAGGTCCACTGGGACGAAAAATGAAATGTTTAAATTTGCATCGTGGCCAATCTTGTTTATTAGAGAAAAACAAAGCAGACTTGACGTTTGCTGGGACAGTGTAAAATGTGTGAATCCGGCAGGCACTGGTAGGAAGTGAAGCAGATTCTGTGCGAACGGCCAGGTCCCTGTCTCCCTTCCAGGTCACGATGCTCCTCCAGCAGGCGCTGCGCCTCCTGTAGCTTGTGGGCTCCCCAGGGAGATCAGGAGGGTCCCACGCCACCCAGCGCTCGGTGAGGACAGTGGGCTCAGGCGGGTGTGGATCCCGGTGCAGGTTCAGGGCTTGGGGCTGGAGTCCCCCAGGCGGGCACCCACGTGGCCTGGCTTCACAGTCCTCCTCCTACCTCACTAGAGTCTGCCCCCCAGAGAGGCCGTGGAGTCCTGGGGAAATCCCAGTAACCCAGAGCCAGCCAGGGCCCACAGGAGCTGCTCCTCTGTTCTGACTGCAGATGTCATGGTGTCCCGGTTACTGTGCACGGGGGTGGGGCGGGGGACCCCCTTCTGGGGCCTTGGCCAGCTGCCCTCGTCATTGCCAGTCTGCAGACGGATGGTGAGGCTGCCTGCTCTCTTTCCCTCATTGGTCCTTCCCTGGCTGTCCCTGGGCATGGGTGTCCTAGGAGGCTCAGACAGAGGAAGATGTGTCGGGCGGGTGGTAGGACAGGCTTTGACTGCTGTAGTAGCTGGAGGGATCAAGTTGGGAAAAGATGTCCCCCACTCACAACTCCAGAGCCCCACCCCCACTGGCTTCTTGGCCAAACTCACCCCTGTGGCCGTCAGTAGGAGGGACACTGAGGGAATGGCGGCTGGGAGGTCAGTGATCTGGGTCCTTCCCAGCTTTCCCATGCTTTAGCATGGGATTTTTCTTTTAATTTCCTTTTTGAGTAATTTGGTGCTTTTGTTTAGACACATAACTGATTTCTATATGGTGATTTTGTATCCTGCAAGTTGGTTTATGAGTTCTAGGAGTTTTTGTTGACACTTTAGGGTTTTCTACATGTATGATCATGACATGTATGAGCAAGGATAGTTTTACTTCTTTTCTTTTTTTATTTTTTATATAATTTATTTTGGTATCATTAATCTACAATTACATGTGCAATATTATGGTTATTAAACTTCCCCTTCATCAGGTCCCCCCCACCAACCCCATTACAGTCACTGTCCATCAGCGTAGTGGGATGCTATAGAATCACTACTTGTCTTCTCTGAGTTGTACAGCCCTCCCCGTGCCCCCCCAACATTATATCTGCTAATCGTAATGCCCCTTTTTCCCTCTTATCCCTCCCTTCCCATCCATCTTCCCCAGTCCCTTTCCCTTTGGTAACTATTAGTCCATTCTTGGGTTCTGTGAGTCTGCTGCTGTTTTGTTCCTTCAGTATTTTTTCTTTGTTCTTATACTCCACATATGAGTGAAATTATTTGATACTTGTCTTTTTCGGCTTGGCTTATTTCACTGAGCATAATACCCTCTAGCTCCATTCATGTTTTTGCAAATGGTAGGATTTGTTTTCTTCTTATGGCTGAATAATATTCCATTGTGTATATGCACCACATCTTCTTTATCCATTCATTTACTAATGGACACTTAGGTTGCTTCCATTTCTTGGTTATTGTAAATAGTGCTGCGATAAACATAGGGGTGCATATGTCTTTTTCAAACTGGGCTGCTGCAGTCTTAGGGTAAATTCCTAGGAGTGGAATTTCTGGGTCAAATGGTATTTCTATTTGAGTTTTTTGAGGAATCTCCATACTGCTTTCCACAATGGTTGAACTAATTTGCATTCCCACCAGCAGTGTAGGAGGGTTCCCTTTTTTCCACATCCTCGCCAACATAGTTTTACTTCTTTTCTGATTTGGATGCCTTTTATTTCTTTTTCTTCCGTAATTCCCCTGACTGGGCCTTTTGGTGCTATTGAATAGAAACAGTGAGGGTGAGCACCTTTGCCTTCTGCCTAATGTTAGAAGGAAAGATTTCAGTTTTTCATCACTGAGTATGTTTGTTGTGGGTTTTTCATATATGCCTTTATTGTGTTGAAGTACATTCCTTCTATACCCAATTTGTTGAGAATTTGTATCATGAAAGGGTACTGAATTTTCTCAGGTCCCATTTCTGCATCGATTGAGATAGATTATTTTATTCCTCCCCTTTGTTAATTCAGTGTGTCACAATCATTTGGGTATGTTGAACTGTCCTTATATCCCAGGAATGAATCTTACTTGATCATTGTGCTGTTGAATTTGGTTTGCTAAAATTGTGTTAAGGATTTTTCCATCTATGTTTATCATGGATATTTGCCTGTAATTTTATTTTATTGTATTATCCTGTCTAGCTTCAGTATCAGGTAATGCTGGTCTTCTAAATGAGTTTGTAAGTGCTCCCTCCTCTCAATTTTTTGGAACCATTTAAGAAGGAGTGTATTGATTCCTCTTTAAATATTTGGTAGCGTTCACCAATGAAACCATATCATCTTGAACTTTGCTATTTTGGGAGGTTTTAAAAAATTGATTCAACTCCTTATTTGTTATTGGTCTGTTCAGACTTTCTATTTCAGCTTGATTCAATTTTGGTGGATTATGTTTCTAAGAATTTATCCATTTCTTCTAGGTCATCCAATTTGTTGGCACATAATTATTCATAATTATCTCCTATGACCCCTTTTATTTCGGAGTCATCAGCCCAGGCTGCCGCAGCTCCCCACCGAGAGCCCGCGAGGAGCTGGAGCAGGACAACTGCCCGCACGTCCAGCTCCCAGGCAGGGAGGACACAGGGGCCACGCCCCTTTACGCGCAGCAGCCGCCCGCGGCCTCGGTCCAACCGCACGGCCGTTGGCCCCGCCGCGCGCTTGTGCGCAGCTCCAGCGGTCCGCAGCAACGGACCCTGGGAGCCGTTGGGGCAGTTGATCCGCGCAGCCGGAGCCCGCTCGCTGGGCGTGTGGTGCGCGTGCGCGCGACGTGCGAGCCGAAGCGGGAATCCGCGGCTGGAAGGACCCAGCTTCAGGGTCCCGGGGCCTCGGAGCCGGGCCTGCTTTCCGCCGCCTGTGGACTGGGCACCCTCAGCCCGCACCCTGCACTCGGCGGCCCACGCACCGCGGGGTGGCTGCCTTGCAGCCGTCCTGTCCCACAGGCCTTCGGGGCAGTGGGCGGCCTCCCTAGGTTCGCGCCCCGCCCCCGAGTTCAGCCGCGGCCTTCTGAGCTATGGGCCGAAGCTTCCCTCCAGACCTCATCAGTATTAAAAACATTTGCTCTGCCAGTGATCCCCTTAACAAGATGGAAAGACAAGTTACAGGCTGGGAGCAAATATTTGCAAAGCAAATATCTCACAATGGACTAGTATCTAAAGTATAAAAATAACTGAGAACACTCCTGGCTCGGGGCTCTAGACCCACCCGGGAAACACTCAGGGCTGTTCCACGGGCCTGCTGCACTCGGTGTCCGCTTCATGGCACCTACTGAGTGCATGCAGGTGTCCCCTTGAGGGCGCCCCCGCGTGGAGGGTGGGGGGCGCCCCCTCCTCTGTGAGCACGGCACTCTGACCTGGGTCCACACAGGCCTCGGGGGCCCACTGAGGTTGCCTAACAAGCAGTGTGGGAGCAGCTTTACTCCCCTCCTCTTCTGGAGGGAATTTGGCAGAATTTGAGCTGGCAATGAGAAACCAGGTAGCAGAAGCCACTGTGGGACCTGAGTTTGTAATGCATTCAAAGAAGCTCCAAACATCCGTCCAGCCTGTTGCAAGGTGGGTACCGGCTCTCAACTGCGCAGCTTCACCTACCCACTAAAACCTTCTGTTCACACGTGATCTTCCCATTCTGCTGCTCTTCCCTGACTGGGAGGAAGATGCTCTGAAATGGTTCTTTTAGCTACCTGGCTCACTCGCCCGCAAATAAGGACACGAGAACTCTGTCAGCGTGGTTTTATTCCCTGTAAGACAAACAAGCAGAGTGGCTGTTATGAAAGAGAGAGAGCAGCAAGGGCAGAGCTGAAGATAGACAGAATGGCTGTCTCAGAAAAGAGAGGGCAGCAGCGGCGGCAAGGTGGGCTGCTTATATAGGAATTTAGGGCCTTGGTGAGCAGGATGGCCTTGTGACTTCTGAAAAACAGAAATTGTTGCAGACAATACACTCCGGTGCAGCTTCTGAGTGATAAGAAGCTGCTGCGCCTGGAGGCAATTCAAGGCTGTGTGTGAAAGGGGACTCAACATTCCTTCAAGGTTATTATTATTTTTTTAAATATAATTTATTTTATTATCATTAATTTACAATTACATGTGCAATATTACGATTACTAAACTACCCCTTCATCAGGTCCCCCCCACCAACTCCATTGCAGTCACTGTCCAACAGCGTAGTGAGATGCTATAGAATCACTACTTGTCTTCTCTGAGTTGTACAGCCCTCCCCGTGCCCCCCCCCAACATTACATCTGCTAATCGTAATGCCCCTTTTTCCCTCTTATCCCTCCCTTCCTGCCCATTTTCCCCAGTCCCTTTCCCTTTGGTAACTATTAGTCCGTTCTTGGGTTCTGTGAGTCTGCTGCTGTTTTGTTCCTTCAGTATTTTTTCTTTGTTCTTATACTCCACATATGAGTGAAATCATTTGATACTTATCTTTTTCAGCTTGGCTTATTTCACTGAGCATAATACCCTCTACCTCCATCCATGTTGTTGCAAATGGTAGGATTTGTTTTCTTCTTATGGCTGAATAATATTCCATTGTGTATATGTACCACTCTTCTTTATCCATTCATCTACTGATGGACACTGAGGTTGCTTCCATTTCTTGGCTATTGTAAAGAGTGCTGCAATAAACATAGGGGTGCATCTGTCCTTTTCAAATTGGGCTGCTGCATTCTTAGGGTAAATTCCTAGGAGTGGAATTCCTGGGTCAAATGGTATTTCTATTTTGAGTTTTTTGAGGAACCTCCATACTGCTTTCCACAATGGTTGAACTAATTTGCAGTCCCACCAGCAGTGTAGGAGGGTTCCCTTTTCTCCACATCCTCGCCAACATTTGTTGTTGTTTGTGTTTTGGATGTTGGCCATCCTCACTGGTGTGAGGTGATATCTCATTGTGGTTTTAATCTGCATTTCTCTGATGATTAGCGATGTGGAGCATCTTTTCATGTGCCTGTTGGCCATCTGAATTTCTTCTTTGGAGAAGTGTCTATTCATGTCCTCTGCCCATTTCTTAATTGGATTATTTGCTTTCTGTTTGTTAAGGTGCATGAGTTCTTATATATTTTGGATGTCAACCCTTTATCAGATACGTTTTTTATGAATATATTCTCCCATACTGTAGGATGTCTTTTGTTCTACTGATGGTGTCCTTTGCTGTACAGAAGCTTTTCAGCTTGATATAGTCCCACTTGTTCATTTTTGCTTTTGTTTCCCTTGCCCGGAGAGATATGTTCATGAAGAAGTTGCTCATGTTTATGTCCAAGAGATTTTTGCCTATGTTTTTTTCTAAGAGTTTTATGTTTCATGACTTACATTCAGGTCTTTGATCCACCTTGAGTTTACCTTTGTGTATGGGGCTAGACAGTAGTCCAGTTTCATTCTCTTACATGTAGCTGTCCAGTTTTTCCAACACCAGCTGCTGAAGAGGCTGTCATCTCCCCATTGTATATCCAAGGCACTTTTATCAAATATTAATTGACTGTATATGTTTGGGTTAATGTTTGGATTTTCTATTCTGTTCCACTGGTCTGTGGGTCTGTTTTTGTGCCAATACCAAATTGTCTTGATTACTGTGGCTTTGTAGTAGAGCTTGAAGTCAGGGAGTGTAATTCCCCCTGTTTTATTCCTCCTTCTCAGGACTGATTTGGCTATTCGGGGTCTTTTGTGGTTCCATATGAATTTTAGAATTATTTGTTCCAGTTCATTGAAGAAAGCTGTTGGTAGTTTGATAGGGATTGCATTGAATCTGTAGATTGCTTTAGGTAGTATAGCCATTTTGACAATATTTATTCTTCCTAGCCAAGAGCATGGGATGCATTTCCATTTGTTAGTGTCCTCTTTAATTTCTCTTAGGAGTGTCTTGTAGTTTTCAGAGTACAGGTCTTTCACTTCCTTCGTTAGGTTTATTCCTAGGTATTTTATTCTTTTTGATGCAATTGTGAATGGAATTGTTTTTCTGATTTCTCTTTCTGTTAGTTCATCATTAGTGTATAGGAAAGCAACAGATTTCTGTGTGTTAATTTTGTATCCTGCAACTTTGCTGAATTCAGATATTAGTTCTTGTAGTTTTGGAATGGAATCTTTAGGGTTTTTTATGTACTGTATCATGTCATCTGCAAATAGTGACAATTTGACTTCTTCTTTACCAATCTGGATGCCTTGTATGTCTTTGTTTTGTCTGATTGCTGTGGCTAGGACCTCCAGTACTATGGTAAATAAGAGTGGAGAGAGTGGGCATCCCTGTCTTGTTCTCAATCTTAGATGAAAAGCTTTCAGCGTCTCGCTGTAAAGTATGATGTTAGCTGTGGGTTTGTCATATATAGCCTTTATGATGTTGAGGTACTTGCCGTCTATACCCATTTTGTTGAGAGTTTTAATCAGGAATGGATGCTGAATTTTGTCAAATGCTTTTTCAGCATCTATGGAGATGATCATGTGGTTTTTGTTCTTCTTTTTGTTGATGTGGTGGATGATGTTGATGGATTTTCGAATGTTGTACCATCCTTGCATCCCTGGGATGAATCCCACTTGATCATGGTGTATGATCCCCTTGATGTATTTTTGAATTCGGTTTGCTAATATTTTGTTGAATGTTTTTGCTTCTACGTTCATCAGGGATATTGGTCTGTAATTTTCTTTTTTGGTGAGGTCTTTGCCCGGTTTTGGTATTAGAGTGATGCTGGCTTCATAGAATGAGTTTGGAAGTATTCCCTCCTCTTCTATTTTTTGGAAAACTTTAAGGAGAATCGGTGTTATTTCTTCTCTATATGTCTGGTAGAATTCAGAGGTGAATCCATCAGGCCCAGAGGTTTTGTTCTTGGGTAGTTTTTTGATTACCAATTCGATTTCGTCACTGGTGATTGGTCTGTTTAGTTTTTCTGTTTCTTGCTTGGTCAGTCTTGGAAGGTTGTATTTTTCTAAGAAGTTGTCCATTTCTTCTATGTTTTCCAGCTTGTTAGCATATAGATTCTCATAATATTCTCTTATGATTCTTTGTATTTCTGTGGGGTCCGTCGTGATTTTTCCTTTCTCATTTCTGATTGTGTTTATGTGTGTAGATTCTCTTTTTCTCTTAATGAGTCTGGCTAGGGGTTTATCTATTTTGTTTATTTTTCAAAGAACCAGCTCTTGGTTTTATTGATTTTTTCTATTGTTTTATTCTTCTCAATTTTATTTATTTCTTCTCTAATCTTTATTATGTCCCTCCTTCTGGTGACTTTGGGCCTCATTTGTTCTTCTTTTTCCAATTTCAGTAATTGTGTCTTTAGACTATTCATTTGGGAATGTTCTTCCTTCTTTAAATAGGCCTGGATTGCAATATACTTTCCTCTTAGAACTGCCTTTGCTGCGTCCCACAGAAGTTGTGGCTTTGTGTTGTTGTTGTCATTAGTCTCCATATATTCTTTGATTTCTGTTTTGATTTGGTCGTTAACCCATTGATTAATTAGGAGAGTGTTGTTAAGTCTCCATGTATTTGTGAGCCTTTTTGATTTCTTTCTAAAATTTATTTCTAGTTTTATACCTTGGTAATCTGAGAAGTTAGTTTGGAATAAAAGGTTGAATAAGTCATGGCTCTGTTCTCTGCCACTTACTCCACACCGGAAATAACTGCATAAATGGGCAAGCTCTGTGTAAATGATTGTCCTCAAGCAGGATGTTGCAGAGAGGTAATTCTGAAGGAGCTTTGAACTGGTTCAAAGTTTTGGATTTCAATGTTTTGGAAATTACTGAGGTTCTTTTTGTGGCCTAGTATGTGGTCTATTCTGGAAAATGTTCCATGTGCACTTGAGAAGAATGTGTATCCTGTTGCTTTTGGGTGTAGAGTTCTGTAGATGTCTGTTAGGTCCATCTGTTCTAGTGTGTTGTTCAGTGCCTCTGTGTCTTTACTTATTTTCTGTCTGGTTGATCTGTCCTCTGGAGTGAGTGGTGTGTTGAAGTCTCCTAAGATGAATGCATTGCTGTCTATTTCCTCCTTTAATTCTGTTAGTATTTGTCTCACGTATGCTGGCGCTCCTGTGTTGGGTGCATATATATTTATAATGGTTATATCTTCTTGTTGGACTGACCCCTTTATCATTATGTAATGTCCTTCTTTATCTTTTGCTACTTTCTTCGTTTTGAAGTCTATTTTGTCTGATACAAGTACTGCAACACCTGCTTTTTTCTCTTTGTTGTTTGCATGAAATATCTTTTTCCATCCCTTCACTTTTAGTCTGTGTATATCTTTGGATTTGAGGTGAGTTTCTTGTAGGCAGCATATAGATGGGTCTTGCTTTTTTATCCATTCTGTTACTCTGTGTCTTTTGATTGGTGCATTCAGTCCATTTACATTTAGGGTGATTATTGATAGGTATGTACTTATTGCCATTGCTGGCTTTATATTCGTGGTTACCAAGGGTTCAAGGGTTGCTTCTTTACTATCTAACAATCTAACTTAACTTTCTTGTTAAGTTATTGTAAACACAGTCTGATGTTTCTTTATTTCTCTCCCTTGTTATTCTTCCTCCTCCATTCTTTCTATAATAGGTGTTTTATTCTTTGCCTTTAGTTAGTATTTGGATGGTCTGCTTTCTTTGCTATGATTTTATTTTCTCTGGTGACATCTTTTTAGCCTTAGGTGTGCTTCCATCTAGAGCAGTCCATTTAAGATATCCTGTAGTGGTGGTTTATGAGAGGCAAAGTCTCTCAACTTTCATTTGTCTGGAAATTGTTTAATCCCTCCATCATATTTAAATGATAATCGTGCTGGATACAATATTCTTGGTTCGAGGCCCTTCTGTTTCATAACGTTAAATATGTCATGCCATTCTCTTCTGGCCTGTAAGGTTTCTGTTGAGAAGTCTGATGATAGTCTGATGGGTTTTCCTTTGTAGGTGATCTTTTTTCTCTCTCTAGCTGCCTTTAATACCCTGTCTTTATCTTTGATCTTTGCCATCTTAATTATTATGTGTCTTGGTGTTGTCTTCCTTGGGTCCCTTGTGTTGGGAGATCTATGGGCTTCGGTGGACTGTGAGACTACTTCCTTCCCCAGCGAGGGAAAGTTTTCAGCAATTATTTCTTCAAAGACACTTTCTATCCCTTTTTCTCTCTCTTCTTCCTCTGGTACTCCTATAATGCGAATATTGTTCCGTTTGGATTGGTCACACAGTTCTCTTAATATTCTTTCATTCCTAGAAATCCTTTTATCTCTCTCTGCCTCAGCTGCTCTGTACTCCTGTTCTGTTTTCTATTCCATTAACAGTCTCTTGCATCTCATCCATTCTGCTGTTAAGCCCGTCGATCGCTTGTCTGATTTCTGTATTGTCTTTCCTCAGTTCCTCACTTCCTCCCTCAGCTCTTGCACATTTCTCTGTAGGTCCATCAGCATGGTTATGACTTTTATTCTGAATTCTTTTTCAGGGAGGCTGTGCATTTCCATCCCTTCCGACTCCCTCTCTGGGGTTGTCTGGTTGATTTTGGTCTGAACCATATTCCTCTGTCTTTTCATGGCTATATAATTGGTTACTGATAGTTGCCACGTATGTCAGCTGGGCTCTTTAAGACTTTAAAAAGAGAAGAAAAAAAGAGAGAAAAAAAAAGGAAAAAAAGAAAGGAAGAAAGAAAAAAAGAAAGAAAAGAAAAAACAAAAACAAAACAAAAAAAACAAAAAAAATGCCCACCGGACGTAGATTCTGTGGGAATGCTCTAGGTGGTGCTATTGCCCCACTATTCCACAGCTGTGACGGTGCCACTCTGCAGGGCCCTTTATCGCTCTGGCAGGGCTGGGAACGAATAGGAGGCTGTTGATCTCAGTGAGAAGTGTTAAGTATGGCTACGCTTCCTCAGTCGCCAGCTAAGGCATCTGAAACTCCCCAGGACTCCCAGCCTGCTGGGCTGAGTGTGCTGGGGCGATCCGGCTCCTCCGCTGGGCTCCTGTCTCTTTAAGACCGCTGAAGAAAGCGCGCGCTTTTTTTTTCCTTCCCGGGAGCCGGCTGCAAGCACCCTGGCGCGTTCCCCGCTCAGATCCTGCCCCTCTGTCTCTCCAGTCTCCGCTGCACTGCGCGATGTGGGTCAGCGCTCCCCGCGCAGATCCCCGGGGCTGGCTACTTCGCGGGGTGTGCTTCCTCTCCCTCCCGGCTCTGAATCCTCTCCTCCCGCTGGTGCGCTGGGGTGGTGGAGGGCTCGGGTCCCCCCGGGTCGCGGCTCCGTATCTTACCCGCCTCTTGGGGTGCCGAGTGCTCTCAGGTGTAGCTGCACGCTGTGCGCTTTCCTGTGTATTCTCATCTCTCTTTTAGGAATAGATGTATTTTCTGTGTTTTCGTAGATAAATATAGTGTTGGGAGGAGATTTCTGCCGCCCTGCTCACACCGCCATCTTCCCGGAAGTCTGCTCCTTCAAGGTTATTAAAGGGAATCTAAAATCCCCTGTCTGCTAAGACCTGAGACCCCACGTCCGGAGATTTTTGTTTGCTCAAAGACACCTGCCCCTGGCCTTCCTGCCGTAATGGTCAGCAAGCAGAGTGCAGAGGACTGTCATCTCCCCCTTGCATGGCTGGTGTTTTCAAACACATTTGGGCTAACAATTCTATCTGCTTCTGGAGCCTAGGCTTTTTGATGTAGTCATACAAAAAGGGGTGTGGAATTGGGACGAGATAATTTTTCCACAATACAGTTTTCCAGTCGGTGGTCCTGAGAGGAACAAGCAAATCCTACATCAAACCCGTGAGGGAAAATACTTTGGAAGTTGCACATTCTTTGTTGATGATATTAAGTGTCTTTTGCTTTTTTTACAGGACTACAACTTTATATATATATAACTATACCCATTCGTCTGGGAATAAAACTAGATGGAACAGAAATAAATCCTACAGATTGTCACATCAATTTACTTTCCTGAGCAGACTGCAGTCCCTAGATAGATTCTGTCAGCTATTTGGCTCTAGCCAAGGGTTGCCACATGTTGTAGAGAATATTTTATTTTTTAAGTAAGTTAGAGTCATTTTATTAGTTAACATGAATAATATTACCATGAGTATAATTTTCTGTTATAGAATTTTCCTGTGAGATTTCAGTTTTATTTCGTTTTACCCTGGCAATTATTTCTGTATTTTGACACAGGGTTGATAAAGAACTGGCAAGATGACAAGAGTAACTTAGTTTCTTCCTTCTGGATACATTTCATGCTCCCAGTTTCTCAGCTATTTTAGCTGTTTGTTTAGCTCAGACTTGGTGCACATCACGAAGGCGACGGGGGAGGCGATGGTCAGAGCCCCACCCAGGGAAAGGATGGTCAGGACTGTCTGCCGGGCAACTCCCAGAGGGGCCTTCCTGCATCCCTTCCTATTGCAGCTGTACAAATCACCACAAACTAAAATGATGTGCATTTATTTTCTTATGGTTTTGTAGGTCACAAGTCCAACAGGGGCTAACATCAAAGTGACAACAGGCCTTTGTACCTTCTAGGGCCTCTAGGGGAGAAGCCAGCTCCTTGCTGTTCCCACTGCCGGAAGCTCCCACGTGTCTTGGCTTATTGCCCCTCCTTAGTCTCAAAGCCAGACTGGCGCACCTCCCTGGCCATCTCTATGGTCACCGCTCCCTGTGACTGCAGCTAGGAAGCACATGTGATCCTCTTCGAAGGTGTCCTGTGATCACATTTAGGGCCCACTGGGAAAGCCCAGGGTCATCTCCCCATCTCAAGGCCCTTAACTAAACAACACCTGCCAAGTCCTTTTGCCCATGGAAGGTAACAGAGCTGCAGGTTCCAGAGATTAGGATGCAGGCGTCTTTGGGGGAGCGTTATTCTGCCAACCACAGTTCCCAAATGAGTAAGATTTCAGTTGTTTGGTTTGTCATTTTAGTAATAATCTGAAAGAGGCTGCAGCAAAAATCTCTCCTGCTAAGGCACTGGGGGAGGGAAACTCAGTGTGGTCCCTGAAAGGAACTAAGTGACATTCCCATCCCCAAAGGGAGAGATCGGAAAAAAGAAAGGTGTCATGAATCCCAGACAGTCAAATCCATTCAATTGAAGGCCAGAGTGATTCTTTGGCTTCACTGCAGTCCTCCTGGCCCACTGTGGGGTTGGCCCTCCTTCCAGACCTCTGAGGCATCAGCATTGCATGGCCCCCATCACCCTGGGTGTCAGCCCCACCCCAGGGACCTGCAGGGGGTGGTGGCCTCCCCCATCTTCACTCACTGGCCAGATGCCATGGTGCTGAAGGAGGTCACCCCTTCCTCGGGCCTTGGATTAACCAAGAGAACAGCAATGGGAGTTCACAGGCTCTAGGGACAGCACTGCCACCATTATCAGAATCATGGAGCTCAGTGGAACATTGCTGCTTTCTGCCCCTCAGCCAGGATGTCCCTGATATCGCGCAGGGCCCACGGACCTACACACTTGGCCAAGCTTCAGGCATCATCTTGGTGCTGGATGCCCTGATCCTCTTCATGTTTCCGCTGAGCTGTTGGACCATCGCTTCACACTTGTCTCTTTCAGGGCACAGAACTCTGGGGTCTCGTGCCTCACAGATACCCCAAACATAAATCAAAATCACACATGCCTGTGCATCTACTAAGACCACAATATGAAGCCTTGCCAGGACTCTCCTTATTCCCTGTGGAGTTACAGACATTACTGGCAGTGACCAAGATGCACATTTCACTTCTCAAAACACACCATTTCAGGCTCTTGGAAAGGACATTCGGTAGAGCTCTCATGTCTCATGTAGGACACAGATGGTTTAGCTGAGACACAATGTCCTCCTCAAACAACTCCTTCCTAAATCCAGTTTAGCACTGGAATCCTGAATGACAGTACATCTGTTTACTTCATGGTTTACTGAGTATTTTAAGCCCACTGTTGGAACCTACTGTTCAGAGAAAAAGATTCCTTTTTAAGTATTACTGTTCATTGACAGCGTACCTGGTCACCCAAGAGTTTTGATGGAGGTGTACAAAAAGGTTAATGTTTTTTTTCATGCCAGCTGACACAACATCCATTCTGCAGCTCATAGATCAAGGAGTCATCTAGACTTTTAAGTCTTACGAGGAAATAAATGTCGTAAGGCTGTAGCTACCATAGACAGCGATTCTGCTGATGGATCATGGCAAAGTGAACTTAAAACCTTCTAGAAAGGATTCACCATTCTAGATGCCATTGAGAACATTTGTGATTCATGGAAGAGGTAAAAAAATACCAACATGAACAGGAGATGTTGGAGATGAGCAACACTTGAAGGAATCGTGTGTGACATTCCCACAAAAGAGTTATCCACACCCTGTTACCAGCCCCTAGGGAGTGGGAAAATGCCACTCTGTTTTCCACTTTCAAATATCTCTAAAACAAAGAAAATATGTTTTTATTGAAGCAAGGTCTACTGTCCTATGACTTCTACACACTGACTCAAGTTTGAAAAATTAAATTTTTTCCCTTGGGATTAAGTTTGCTTTTCTTATATGATAGCCTTTCAGGTATTTGAAGACCATTTTTATTGCCACCCTAAATCTTCTCTCCTCCCATTCTAAAAATGGGACTGGAAAATAATCAGTAGGTCACCTCTAGTCTCTCAAGGCTGGACACAGGCACTTAGTTCATGAGCTATTTAGCTTAATCCCATGGAAGCAGAGTGCTGGATAGGGGTTGGGTTGAGAGGAGAGATTTAATTTACTGTCTGAGGAAGCTGTTCAGTGACTGAGAAAGGGACGTGAGAGCTGTCCTGAGAGTGCTACGAACTGACAACAGCACATGTTGTGCTCAGGAATATTACCCACCATGTGTGTCACTGTGGGAACAAAAACTCTGGGATCATGCATGCAGTTCACAGAATTTGCTCTGAGAGACTTTTTGATGATTTACCTCTCGTGTTGTCTATTCTTCAGCTGCGGGAAGCTTAGCCAAGGTTTGGCCCACATTTACGTGAACAATGAGCATGAAGGATTACTCCCTCAGGGTCCTCACATCCAAGCCAGCCTTGGTATTTGGGTGGGGCAGCCATAGCAGACTAATACATTCCTCAAGGCGTAGTGGTGTCTGATTTTTAATTTTCTGTCACCTAAGCTAGGCTTACTTCTATGTTTTTTTCTATCAAGGTCGACCCACCGAAGATCACCAAAACACATCTGCGGTAAAAATTTTAAAAAGTGAAGGCTTATTAGCTTCCTGTAGCACAGGGAAACACTTGCCATGAGAATGTGACACCTCAAACTAGGGCAGTTTGGGAAAGATACTAACAGGATTTAGGGGACTGGTGCTTATCTGCAGGTGGTTTTAGGGCCTAAGAGAATGAGCAAGGGCTGGGCAGGGCTGCGTTGGAATTTGTCGACAAGGTGAGTTACTGGAATGATCAGTGGTTTTTACCCAGAAGATACAAGTCCTTAAACAATTACCATTAGATCAACTCTGTGACTTATCTTGAACACAGGGGTCTGAAGGGGCTGGTATTCAAGGGCTTAGCTTGTCTTCCATGTCATGGGCTGGCATAGTTTGTGGGTTTTGCAAATTATGGTATAGTTTTGCAAGTTGTGGTTTCTGTTTCATTTCTCACCACTCAGAACTTCTTTGTGCTTACCTCAGCGATCTCAGACGTGATCCAGAGAGCTGATGGGCAAGCGAGCGCTACATCCGCGGAAAGTGACAATGCTTACTTTCTGGGTAATTCCAAAAGCACTTATCTCCTTAGGAACCATCGTGATCCTGAAATTTAAGAGACAATGTGTCCGCTGGAAAACTCAAGGTTCAACACACTCAATTCACACAAATTTACTTTTTCATGTTAACTGAGATCCAATCTGAATAACATTAACAGCTCAAAAATTTCAAGTGGGGCTCTAGAGTCAGACAGACCTTGACTCAATTCTCCTCTCCGTGGCCTGTAAGCTGTGGGATCTAGGGCAAGTCATTTAACACCTCTGGTCAATTTCATCACTGATAAATTAACAAACAGTACTTCTTTCCTGGGGTTATTGTGAGAACTAAGTAAGTTAATGCACATAATGTAGTTACCTGTTGCTACATAAGGAACAACTCTAAAACTCAGTGGCTCAAAAGAGCAATTTTATTTTGCTCGTGATTGTGGGTTGGATTTGGTAAGGGTTTGGCTGGGCACTCACCTCTACTCCACAAAGCATCAGCTGAGGTGACGCCTCCAAGGTCTGAAGAGCCACTTCCAAGACTTCTGGCAGGTGAGAGATCACCCAAGGCTGTTGGCCAGAGGCCTGGTTTTTCTCCAGTGAGCCTCTCCCAAAGGGTTACTTGGGCTTCCTGACAGTCTGGCAACTGGGATCCAAGAGGCCTGAACACAAGCTGAAAGGCTTTTTTTTTAAACATAGCCTTATATTCCAGAGTGTCACTTCTACTGCATCCTACTAGTGATAGGTGTCACAAAAAACCAGCATAGATTCAAAGGGAGAAGAATTAAACCTTACCGATCACCAGGTGGAGTGGTAAAAAATCTATGGTCATCTTGAATCTACCACACATATTAAGTGTTTAATATAATAACCACAGCATTCTGTGAGCTATTACAGTGTTTTGAGTTATTACTGAACTGAATATATGACAGAACACAGCTTCAGTCTCCTAAAAGGAGCAAAGGAACATAAAGTAAACATATGTTTTGACTTTCTGATAGAGTTCACTTATATTAACTCTATATTGCCCCAGGAAATGTTTTCCCAGGCTTCTTCAATAATCACAGCGACTATAGGTGCTACTGATGGTTTCTCAGAGATGTATGAATTCTAGCAAAGCTAGAATTTGTTGTAACATTTAAAAAATATTTGATTGTCTCCAGATTTCTTAAGAGGCATATATAAAGCATTAAATGAAAGTGAATAAAGGTGATACTATTATAGGAACACCAAGACCATTCTAATTTGTTTAAAAAAACAAAATAATTTGTAAACTTTAGCTATCTGAAACCCAGCAGTTTGTTGTCCGGATGTTCTCATGCCCCCCAACCCCTAGGAGATTGCCTAATCCTTTAACAAAATGGCTCCAAAATTAGTCCCATATGCTGTTGGAAATCCAGTGGTGTCCCTAGAGTATCTCCAGAAACTTCAGGTCTCAGCCCGCTTTAATTTCCTGCTTCTCCTGAATCTCCCTAGTTCTTTTCCTGCTATGACTTCTTCCCTAAGGATCTCCTTTTGTGAATACCTACACTGCCCTTGGAAAACTCTATATTAACCACAAATATAGAAAAATCTATATTAACTCACACACTATGCCTGACTTGAATCCTCTATATACATGCTCCATACATTTTGTCAAAATTGCACTTTAGTCTTTATTCTGATGATGCCATCTTTTCCATTAGTCTCCTGTCTACAGATTTATTCTCATGTTTATATTTCTTTTATTATTTCAATGGGATTTGGGGAAGAAGGAGAGGGAAATGTGTATGTTTAGTTAGTTATCTTGCACTAACTGCTAGTTTATCTAGTCAAAAAGATATATAATGATTATGTTAAAAGTAAAGGAATTTGAAAGTTAAGATTTCCTTATCAACATGCATGATTTATTAACTCATATTCAGGGTTTCTGATTTAAATTACAGTAATAAATTTCATACATTATGAAGTTTCTGTAAGTATCCTTTTGGATAAGAAAAATATTACTCTCTATAAAGTATGAATATTACCCTAATGAACTTGAAATAGTTTTAATAGATTTTCTAGTGAAATATTTCAATCATATTTTTCTAGCATTTCTGAAGTAATGTGGGAAAAAGTTGAATAACTGAAGGATTGGGTATGTAGTTGGTCTAAGTATCTCATACAGATATTTACAGTGCTTGAAACATTAGATACTTAGTATATGTTTGTTAAATCAGTTTACTTAATCTTAAAAAAGGATTAGTGTTTATTGTTTTTACTATCAGTTCCTACCTTGGCCACTAGAGGACACTAGTTGCAATGATAAAAATTAGAAATCCTAAAAATAATATGCAGCATTTGTTATCTGTACTATTAATTTTGAAATCAGTTTTGATCACACTTTATGTACAATATAATTTCTGATATTTCACCTGAGAAAAGCAGCTTTATTGGGGGCCATTCTGAATTTTCCGCTAAAATAGAAATGCAAAGTTTCTAGTGTGCAAATGGCTATAAGGAGGAGAGTCAAGGAATAATGGCAAGATATTTCCTTAGGGAATGTGGAGAAAGAGAAAAATGTTAAATAGTGGAAAAGAAATAGATAAACATAACAATCAAATAGATAAAAGAAGAGAAAGGAGTGAGCAAGACCGAAGAGAAAGGAAAAGAGAGTGTCTTTTGACATGGAATTCCTCATTCATTCTTGCTGTACCAGTGCTTCTCAAACTGGAGTGTTGTGGTGGGTTTAATGGTGGCTCCCCAAGGATATGTCCCTAGAACCTGTGAATGTGAGAGGAAAGAATGTCTGCAGGTGTAATAAAGGTAAGGATCTCCAGGTGGGACCTAAATCCAATGGCAGGTGTCCTTATAAGAAAGAGAGGAGACTACACAGACACACAGAGGAGGGCATACGAAGATAGAGACAGAGACTGGAGGATGCAGCCACCAGGAATGCTGACAGCTGCCAGGAGCTGAAAGGGGCAGGGAGCAGCTCAAAGTCCTGATGACACTTTCAGAGCTATGAGGAAATTAATTTCTGCTTTTTTAAAAAAAGGCACCTAGTTACCCATCATTTCCTGTGACAGCCCTAGGAAACTAATAGAGGTGGACATCAGACTCACCTGAAGGGGTTGTGGGAGCACAGGTTGCTCGCCCGCACTCCCAGAGGATTTGATCAGTAGGTCTGAGTTGGCTGAGATTTTGCATTTCTAACAAGTTCCCAGGGGAAGCTTGATTCAGTCTCGCTGAATCAAGAGTGAATTTGCCCAGGGCTGAAACCCATTGGCAAGACAAAAACTAATATGATGCTTTGTGGGACTCTGAGGTGTTAGAAATGCACATTTTGTAGACTGGGATTTAGTGCTTAAACACTTGAGATATAAAAGATGACATTCCAGTAAGGCAGAATCACACATAAAGGGCTTAAAAACACAGGTTTTGTGTAACAGACTTGGATTGGAATACTACTGCTGTTAGTACTCATGTATAACCTGTGGCAAGTTATAGTTTAAGAGCACTTGTGTTGTTTTCTGTAAAATGGATCCTCATGCTTAAATGACATTCCTTATTTTTTCAGTTTTAAATATGTTCTGTTGATTTTCTACCAGAGAAGTCGAGGTTTTATGTCTCTTGTACTCCCTCAACACAAACACGCCCACATTCAAGCTCTTGCTCTCATCTTCCTAATATTATACATTTTTGGTGAAATCAGTGTTCACTGTTGTGGGTAAAGTGGGGTTCCTATGGCCAGGATCCTCACTGAACTTAAACGTAACTTGCCTGTTGCTATGCTATGGGTTCCACACCTTCAGGCAATAAGACATTATTATTGTGTTAAAGTAAGGAGTTCCGCCCACTGCTCAGCCGGAGACTAGGTGGTGGGGCTGGAAGGCTGGAGGAGAGCAGAGCCGAGGCTGGAGTGGTGGCAGCACCGAGGGACTGACCTGCCACCTCGAAATAAAGTTGGGTATAACCTTTTCACCCCAAGAACCCTTTGCTGTAAATTTCTTTGGTCACAGTGAATCTACAGTGAACTTGCCTGGAGTTGAAACTCATTTGCAAGACAACTGTTTAACACTGTTTTGATTAAGTAAGTATTCAGTGTTATCAAAGTGTAATATTACAGTTCCTTTCTTTTTATAACGTTTGTTTTTGTTTTTTCCCCATGGAGTTTATAATTACTGCTGTTTTTTCCTTTTATTTCATTTCCCATGTGCCTATCATTACTTCTTCCCCAAATGTTCTGACAGAATGATAAATGTCCTTTCTGTATGGCCATACTCACCAGATAATCTCTCTTTTACCCTTCACAATGGAAACAACTCTCATGGAGCCTTTCATGCTACTGATTCAGTCTGGGCTGGTCTCTAAGGTGTTACAGAGCGGCCAGGAGCCATTTGCTTCCAGATTCCCCTCACCTCTCTCCTGTGTTTAACAGCTGGTTCTTTGGATCTTGTCACTTCTTGGTTTGCTTTCTTCTTTTGCTGGAATTCACCTTTTCTGGGAAATAATGTCTGGGGAGTACCTTGTATTCTAAAAATGTCTTTATTTTATCTTTTGTTTGACAATGTGGATGAGAAAGAATTCTGATTTGGAAACAGGTTTTTCTAAAGAATTTTGATGACATTTTCACACACACACACACCTCCATTTTTGCTCTTGTGTATCTGGTGACATTCTTTTATTTTTTTCATTTTTTATTTCTTTGTTTATTTTGGTATCATTAGTATACAATTACATGAGCAACATTGTGTTTACTAGATTCCTCTCATTATTATTATTATTTTTTATTTTGGTATCATTAATGTACAATCACTTGAACATTATGGTTACTAGACCCCCTATTATCAAGTCCCCCCACATACCCCACTACAGTCACCGTCCATCAGCGTAGTAAGATGCTATAGAATTACTACTTGTCTTCTCTATAAATACTGCCTTTCCCATGTCCCCCACCACTACATTACGTGTGCTAATCATAATGCCCCTTTTCCCCCCTTATCCCTCCCTTCCCACCCATCCTCCACAGTCCCCTTTCCCTTTGGTAAATGTTAGTCCATTCTTGGGTTCTGTGAGTCTGCTACTGTTTTGTTCCTTCAGTTTTCTCTTTGTTCTTATACTCCACAGATGAGTGAGATCATTTGATACTTGTCTTTCTCTGCCTGGCTTATTTCACTGAGCATAATACCCTCTAGCTCCATCCATGTTATTGCAAATGGTAGGATTTGTTTTCTTCTTATGGCTGAAAAATCTGGTGACGTTCTTATTTTTGAATCTTTATTGTGTCATCTTTTTTTTAATTCCTGGTATGCTAACGTTATGTGACTACATGCCCTGGTACTTTTGGGTACTTTGTGGGCCTTTCCAAAATACAGTTTTTATCTTTTTGCAGCTCTGAGAAATTTTATTCTATTATATCTTTAATAGTTTCTTCTCCACTACTTGTTTTGTTCTATTTTCCTGGAATTTCTACTATTTTGGTGACAAAACTCTTCAAGAGATACTTTAAATTTCTTGACTTCTGTCTACTTTCTATTGGTACTTTTTTTTAAAAAACTTAATGGGAGATTTGTTGACCTAGTCTTTCTAGCCTTCTTTTGAACTTTTATTTTAAATTTTGGTTATGATTTTAATTATCAAGTACTCTTTTTTTTTAAGTTCCTTTATTTTAAGGGTATCTTGTTCGGTTGAATTTTTTTTGAAGTTGTTAATTACTACTTAAAATGTTATTTTGGTTAATGTTCCCTGTATTGTCAGTGCTGCCTATCAATTCTTTAATTCTCTTGTTTTTCTGCCTCTGCTTTTCATTTTAGAATTGTGCCAGTTATGTGTCAGGTGCCTCTAAGCCAAACACTTGCTGTCTCATATTTTGTCTGTGCTGTTGCTTCTGGGAATCTACAAACTACATTTCCCAGACTCCTTTGCCAACTGGCTTCCTCTTAGTCTCTGTCATTGGGAGGCATTTGTGAGAATTCAGAAGTAGCAGGAAAAGATACACTTTTTGCTTCTGGCTTCTACAATAGCTGACAGTTGCCGGGGTTACTAGTGATTGCTGTGACAGCTGTTTGGTTGTGGCATACGCACTCCAGTGGTCCATGGGCATTACCACTCCTTTGTCTGGGGAAGCTGTCCCTGCTCTATGCTGCCTCCTTGTAACAAGAACGAAGGAAAATGAAATACTCATTTATTTGTTCATGAAGGTTACATCCAAGTGCATTCTTTTTTTAAGAAAATCAACTCCAGAGATAGTAAATGGGTAATCAGTTCATCTCCCCAGTTCTTGACTCTGTTGGCAGAATTTGTGTAAATTTTGCTCTATGCTTCTTGGACACGATGGATAAATTACATTAATATACTCTATTTTTTATATGAACTGCTGGAGAGAGAAGCTAAGGGAAGTTGTTAAATTTGAAATAGATTGGTAGCATCTACAGAAAACTTGTTTATTACAGAGCTTTGCTTGGCCAGGACCTATGCTTCATCAGGAAAATGTCACATCTGAATTGGAAATAGGAAGTTGAGGCCATTTATTTCTCTGTATATGACAACACATTCAGTTTTACTTTTCTGTACATACTAGATTATGTCTTTTAAAAGTCATGGAATCCTGGCTTCAGTTACATTTGTTACCAGGTTCACTTCTGCTTTTGTGTACAGTTGCCCAGGTAGCGTGTGCGTGTGTGTGAGTGTGTGTGTGAACTATGCAACATGATCAGTACTGAGCACCGTGGCTGTACGGCTCACTCAAGTTTTTCCGTATTAACTACCTTCACATGTAAATAAAGAGACAAATATAAAGGCAGAAGGCTAAAGCCAGGCCTCATTTGTTTTTCCCCCATCACAACACAGTTTTCCCCCAACTTGGTTAATTAAGGAAAGTTGGAAAATTCTTAAAAAGGTTCTGGTCCACAAGCACTGAGTAATTCAAAAGGGATTCCTAACCCGAGTGGTTGCGACAATGTAAGTTGGACAAGAACTACATTTTTTTCTTGCCTGTATGTCTCGAAAGGTGCACTGTTTAATAAGCTGTCAGTCAATTACTCTGGAGTGAGAATTGCATAACTTGAATTGGGTAATCAACATAAGCTTCTTTGTGTGTTCATGGGAATCTTTGTGTGTTTGTGCAGAATCTTTGTACAGCAAATCTAATGTGACCCAAGTCTCCTTTCTTTGGCATAGAGAAAAGCATGTTAACTTGAGAATCAGAAGAATTGGGATCTAGTTCCAGGTTAAGGCTAATACTTGCACAGGACAAACCTCCTAGGAGAACTAACCACAAGCATGTTGGTACATGGTATTGTTTATAATAATGAAATCTGAAAAAACAGTCACTAAATTTTCATCTGGGAATTGTTTAAATAAATTATGGTACATTTACAGAATAGAATTTATGTAGCCATTTAAAATATTGCTGTAGCATCATATATATACTACCATGAAATGACGTTTCCCTATGTAGATTTACTTCATATAATGACTGTTCATTTAGTGACTTTTTGCCATAATGGCCATTTTACAGCTATAGCTCTTTTCAGACAACTCTTAAAGAAGTAATTATTTTTCACCCAAGAGATACCGAATAAATATATGATGAGAAACATTATGGTTTTAGGCTAGTGGACATTCAACAATTTTCTCAACACAGTAGTTTCTAATCAATACAATATGAAACAGTGAAGTGAGCACCTTATATCTGGTGATTCAAAATGATTGCTTTGTGTATTGTTCACTAATCAGGTGGGAGAAAGAGATAGCTTCTCTGTGAGCTCTTTCCATATGTTACTAAGGACTGGCCAAGTGAGTCTTTGTTTTGCCCTAAAAGTGGTTTTCAGTGTTGTAACATTTAGAAGTCCAATTTCGGTGCAAAATAACCATGAATCCCCCAACGTTCGAAAAGTTGGTACAGAAAATGGTGCATGGAAACTTCATCTTCTAAAAGAATGACACCCTCCCAAATGTCCCATTACCAAGACAACTCTTCCTCATTTTATGAGAATAGTGAATCTTTATTATATTTCAGTCAGTCTACAAACCATATGTATAGCCTTTCAAATATTGTGGTCTATTCCTTATTATAGCTTCTTTTCATTTTTCAGTTATTAATGTGAAAATTGAGTATCATAAATTGGGATGAGATGTGTCATAATTTTTTCCACTGAAATTAATGGATATTTTAAAAAAACTCACTTTCTCACTTGGCAAGGTTTTCCAGAGTTAAATAATGCTTTTGTGGAAAGGATAGATGAATGATGAAATTAAGGAAAGCAGATTGCAACCTACAGGTAGTAAGAAATAGGCATAATATAAATATATACATGTAAATAGAGAGTGAATTGAAAAGATACACACCAAAATTGTTTACAGTGATGATGGTGTTGGATGATGGGTGCTTTAATTTCTCTTGTTATGTTCAACTGATTTTTTCCCATTCTTTTATCTGCATAAGTGGCAAGATAGTATTTTGAGATATAAACTAACTCCTGGAGATTTTTTACTTCTTGGCAGTCTGATGCATTATGAGAATCACTATCATGCCACGGGGAAGGGCTGGTACGGAGTCAATGTTTAACTTTTGCATTTTTGAAAAGAAGTCAAGACCCAGCAAAGACAAATAGTTTGGAAAGCCACACAAGCAGTTAGATTCAGATTCTCCTGCATGATGACTGAATCTTGTCAGCCTGAGCATTGTCTGGGCAGAAAAGAAGCAGAGGGAAAGCATGAAGGTAATGTACCTTAGGTGGACCAAGTTCTAGAATTGGGAGGGAGGAAGAGAGTCACAGAATCCTCCAATACATTTGGGGATTTGGGAGCCAGAAAGGACCCATTGCAGAGGAATGAAAACTCGCATGTAAGCAGAGACATCTTGAAATAACACATCTGTGATCTTACCAGCTGTTGATTTAAGGCGCTTCATAATTGGATGTTATCAAAGGACTGAGAGAGGGAGAAAAGAAGGGAGAGGGACAGGGTTAGTTTCTTTCCAGACTCTTACTCTAATCCAGAGATTTCTATTTCAACAGTAGATTAGTAAGGTTCTGTGTCAATACAGATTATTTGATTATAATAATGTGCAGAATATTATTTTATCCAAATAATAATGGCAATGATACACAAAGATACTTCCCTGGAATTTGCCTGATTTCAAAATGTGTTTATAGTTGTTTTTAAGTCACTTTACAAATAAACAAAAATAGTTTTGAAAGCTCAGCGATTCATAAGACTTTGCTTCTATTAACATCTAATCTGGACAAAATATACCAATCTAGATGCACATGAGGTTGAAATGTGACTTCATTTCTAACCTGCCAAGTAGCCTAATTTAAAAAAATAGCATTGTACAAATAAAGTATCTCTTTATGCCTTCTAGTAATGAATTCTGTCCTACTATTACAGCTCTTTAAAAAATTACAATTTGAGGGTAAAAAATTTGCAGATAAAGCATTGACCTTATTTCTTGTGTGGTTTTGCCTCCATTTCTCTTGGATTTTATTCTGCTAATTCAACCCATAACTCTGTGCATGGTTAAGAGGGTTAACTGCTTACTCATGCTGTCCTGAATGTCCTTTCTTCCAGGAGATCAGCATTCACCTTGCTGCTAAACCCATGGATCCTTTCTCTGTCCTTGTCTAACTTAGCTTCCCATTAATCTGACAGTATTGCCTGTGCCCTCGTTTTTGATATTTCCCCTTTGCTTTGACCACCACGCTTTCTTGGATTTTTTTCCTCTTGCTCTTTATCTTTCTTAAGAGCTTCTCTTTTTCCCTTTCCCATTCCTTAAATATTGGCACTCTTCTAACTTAAGTCCTCAGTCTTTTTTCTCTTCATTCATCCTCAGGAAAAAAGATCCTGAGAAACCTTATTTATTTTCATGGTTTTAATTATCACCTATATGCTGATTATTCCAAAATGTGTAATTTAAGGGTAGTCTCAGCTGTCACCACTCCCCACCTCGTGTTCCACACTCCAGCCTTTACGACCATGCTTACTGTTCTTTTGTGCAGGAGCAGCCCTGTTCTCTCCTCCTCCTCCTTCCTCCCCTTTCGCCTTCCCAGCAATTCCAGAATTTGGCTGATGTTTACTCATCTCCCAGGTCTCAGGGTTAACACACTTTCTCTGGAAAGCTTTTCCTACCCTCTAAGGCTGTCCATCCCCTGTAGGTTCCTGTCCCTGAAGTCTAGCACATTGCCTGGCACATAAGCAAGACTTCAATGATTATACTTTTAAGAATGAGTACATCTTACCCAATCTTTAGGCAAGTTAATCAGTCACGAAAGCTGTTGTGTTCTAGTTACAGCCTTTTCCAATTCTGAGAGAAAAAGCAAACTAGATATACATTATATCGACATGCAGTCTTAGGGGAGCTGGTTGGTCAGTGCTCAGCGAGGAGGAGGTAATGGTCATGGTGTACCCTGCTCAGGTCAGCCACAGCATAGGAGGGAAGTGTGTTTGTATGCCATCATGGGCTGGCCAGGCCTTCCCTGACATTCTCTGTTACCAGGGAAATGAATGGCTACAAAATATTGAACGATACTTAAAACATTCAACAATTGCAATGCTTATGTGCATAAATAAGTGAATAAGAAAATGGGAAACGTATTTCTTCTTCTCTGAACAAAACTTCATAGAACAAGAGCTATAAATTCTAGCATAAATCATTCATCCAATTATTCTAATAATTTCCCCATAATTTTTGATTTTAGAAAAATTATCTTTGTGGCTGTCACTGACTAAATCATGTTTCTGCCTGCGATTCAACACAGGGAATACATCAAGGTCGTCCAAGGACTTTCTCATCAGCTTTGTTGCAGCCAGAAGCACCTGGGCTGGGTGTGCATCCAGATGCCAGCATTTCTCACATGATGGGACCTGGTGGGGGGGGGTCCTTGGCCCAGCCCCGCCCCACCCATAGTGCCACCGGCAGGATGCTTACGCACCTCCTCTGCAGTCCCAACCCAGGCCCTTGTGGAGCAGTGGAGGGAAGCTCGGGGCTGCCATCTCTGCCACTGCCGTGGCCAGCGCACCTGTGGCCCCCTTCACTTGCCCTACCAATGCTTCCAGACACTTTCTTTCACCTGCCTTTGTGGCCCCAGCAGGCAACAAAGCCTGGAAGTAGTAACGAATTGGATGGATGAGGTATCCCTGTTGGCCCACAGAACTACCAGCAGCCTGAATTGAAGGCTTCCAGTGGGGGAGGAGGGTTCTGCTCAAGCATCCTTTATCTTTCTACTAGGAAATACTTTAAAATGGACCGTCCAGCCTGGTTCGGAGCATCACTGCCCTATGTCCTTTTGTTTTCTGCCTGTGCCGTGTGTTGCCGGCAAACGGGAGGACTCGGTTTACACACACATGCGCTTGCTCTCCTGCCTCTCTGTTGTGCTTGGACAGCTGCCTCTGAATTTTTCCCCCTTTCTCCTCCCCTTAACTCTTCCTGTCAATGTTTTATCCTCCTTCAAGGCATATTTGACATGCTGCCACCTCCGATGAAGGGATTCTTGACCCCTCCAACCAGGTTATGTTCTCTCATTTGAACTTCCATCTATTTAGTCTTTCTCTTATGACCTTGACCCTACTGAGCCTTATACTTTTGTATTATCATTTGCATACTTAAAAATATCTTCTTCATTCTCTTAGACTAAAGATCCCAGAGAGAAATGTGTTCTACTTTTTCTTTTTATCCTTTTAGGATCTTACTGTAGTGACTTTCACATAACAGATATATAAAACCCGTTTCTTTTTGGTGGGAGTTGGAATTATTTTTAGGTGATAATACGAAAGTGTTATTGAGGAAAAGTTCTGGAACCAATGTGAAAGTTACTGGAAGAAACGTGTTTCCATATTTCTCTAGGCCTTAGATTCCTCCTCTGTTGATACGAGGTGATAAAGGTACCTGCCTCACATGTATTAAATGAGATCATGTATTACCGATCACAAAGTTGGCCATGCAACGAGATATCAGTAAACAGCACTTGTTGAATTACCTTGCTCCAGAGTAGATCTTCTTAATAGAGCTGTTGGAAGATGGAATAGTCTGTAACACTGTTCTTCCTTCTTTCCCTGAGGAATCTGTTTAGTCCTTTATTCAACTTATATTTATGGAGGCTCCCAATGTGCCCTGTCTGTGCTAGGGGCTGGAAATCCCATGCTTAGAACAAACACCAGATATGGTCCCTGCCTTCACGGAGCTCAGGTTCAGAGTGGGAGATGGATGATTGTCTAGCAATTATGATGCAAGAGGTGGTACATGTCCCCGTGGGAGCCTAGTTTGGTGAGGGAAGGTGTCCCTGAAGTACTCACACACATTGGCCAACCCCCTGGAGAAAGCAGGTTGTGGGGGGCTGAGACTGGGGTGATGTGAGTGAGGCGCTCATCTAAGGGGCACAATTTGAGGGGACACAAAAAGACTCAATCAAGGGAAACAATATTTTAATGCAACGTGAAAAAATGAATGCATTAATCTGTGGTGAACAAAAATTTTTGAATAAAGACAGGATCAGTAACAATGTTGTGCTGGCCATAGTGGAGCTTTAGGCAAAAGGAAAAATCAAATACGGATCCTTAGACTTAGCGCTGCGTTTGACTAGATAAGAATAAAAGTCCGTTTCTATCCAGGAGAGTCTGGAAAATTTACGGACCTTCACATGGACGCTTCTACTTCTGTCCAGCAGAGGGCAGGGATGCCTAACAAACCGTTGGAGGCTTTTGCTCTCTTATCGTCTCGTTGTCATCATCATCAAATTGTGGGGATTTAAAGGTTTAAACTTTTTTGCAGTGAGAAGAGGGTGTGCTGTGGAAATTTTAGATGACTCTGGTGTTGGATGACTGACAGACTCTTAAGAACTGCACTGCATCAAACTTTCATTTTGATGTATTTTTGCAGATTTGATTTGAAATGTCACCAAATCTAGGACTTACGAGCCATTTTGTAATGGCTCGTAATTTTGGGGAGAAAATTTTTGGAAGCAGCCGTTAATATTCGGCTGGCTTTCTCTTTATTCCTGCTTTTCCTTCCATCGATATTAAGATTAGAGACTTGGAAGGGAAGTTGTCCACCACGGAGAAAGAGACGATTTTCCAAGTGAGAAAACTAATGCAAGAGAGGCTGGTTGATTGTAATTTGTTTGGTCATTTGTTCATTGTCTCACTTATTCAAAGATTTCACAAGCATTTATTATCCACCATATGACAAGTACTGGGTGGCACTATGAACACAAAGGCTGACACAAATCACAGTTCTCATCTTTAATGAACAGCTGCTCAAAGGGTAGAAATAGAGACTTAATGATACTGGGGGTAAGTGCGTGTGCAGAAGTGTGCGCCAAACACTCTGGGGATTTGTTTGAAGAGGAACTAACATGTATTCATTTGTCCAGTTTACTGTTGTGAACACTTTTAGGGCCTAAGAGATGAGGTTTAGTATTTTGTTTCTGGTTAACTGTGACTGTGGCACAAAGCATACCTCTAGTTAAACTTCATAAATATCCCAGGTCCTAGTTCAGTGGGGCTATCCATCGAATATGTTTTTTGATGACCATTTGAGAATCAGGATGGAAAGGCTGGCCTTAGAGGAATCATCTAGGCATGCAGTCTGCAGACTGTGCTCTGGGAAACTCTAGGCAGTGTTTCTCACTGTGGTCTCTATCACTTGCCTATCAAATACTTAGTAGTCCTTGTTGAAAATTCTTGACTCCCATTCTGAGACCTACAGACCCAGATGCTGGAGGAATGGGGTGGGGGGAACTGCAGTTACACAAGTGTTGTACAAGATTCTTATGCATATTGAAGAGCCCCAAGGACGGCTTCCCTTGTGTCGCCCAGCTCATACATACCCTTCATCAAGAGCCCTTCTAAATTGTAAGTTCCATGAGGTCTGAGGCTTTATGTCTGTTGTGTTCACTGCTGTATCCCCAGCAGTGCTTGGTGCAAAATAAGTATTTGTTGAGTGAGTAAATGAAGTATATAGACTATGTTTCTACCTAAGAGTTCATTTTGAATAACAGTTCATACTGCTAAAAAAAACAAAAGTTCCCAAGCCATGAATTTGCATTATCGTCTTTCTTTAAGGAAAATAAATACAGCTGGGAGTCCTCAGGTAACTACATGCGGTATAGAATCTAATTAACTACATTTTTCAAGGCCGGACTTCCATATCATTCTAATAATAATCTGCAAGGAACAAGTATCACCCCAGCATGTATTCCAGCAGAGACTGTGATTCGCCAGATGCCCAGGTTCAGTTACTGGTGAGCTTCATTTTCAGTCCAGCTGTCCTGACTTGTGGGCCAGAGCTCTTACTGCTGGCGTGTCGGACACTCTTGACTCAAGCTGAAGCACAGAAATAATGTGATTGCATCATCGTCAGTGATGGAGCTGGAACTGCACTCTTCTACTTGGACCCTTACTTTAGTTCAATGACCTTTCCAATTTTTCTCTTGCTTTCATGACCCATGTGTTCAGTTCTACAACTGGAAGTGAGCCATTCATTCATTCTCTTATCTGTTCATTCATAAATAAGTATTGACTGAGCATCTCGGTCCAGGAATGCCCTTATCATTAATTCAGCTTTACAGATACAACTGGGTCGTCTATATTTATGAGAAGAATCTACTTGCCATTTTATCATGTGACTTCCAGGTTTGTGTGGGTGCATTGCTAAAAGTGAAGTCCTTGGGTAGCAAAGGGGGATGGTCTGTTACTCTTTGTTTCTCTCATCTCAGTGTAATAGAGATAGAACTATTTTGTTTTTAGGAATTACAGAGGTAAACTCTTTTTATATGAGTTGGGGGCTGAAAATAGGAAGGGAGGCAGTAAGAAGGGAGGAGAGCAGTGTGGAGTGTAGGCATCCTGCTTGGAGATGGCCTTTGTTTAGGTTGCCCCGAGGTGTGTGCTGAGACAAGGCTTGGAGCGCAAGTAGTTTCCTTGAGGGGGTGTGTGCCCAGAATGCACTGTGAGCAAGTGGGGAAATGAGACAAGGAAGGGAGAAAAATCAGTCCTACACTTAGAGATGGGATGGACAAGCCTCCGAATGTCACCCCGAGTGGTGAGGAATCTGAGGTTATTCATCAACTCTCACCCTCTTTAGTTAAGGGCTGCTCTGGAGCATTCACTTCCTGGGACTGCCAGTCTGTGCCTTTCCTGCCTGGTGTGGTCAGAGGCTGCCCTCCAACAAAGAGATGCTATAGGAAGCCATGGTGGCAAATGGGAGCTCTCTGCAAGTGACTTCTGAGTAGGTGGAGGGGATACAGACAGGACTTTGAGATGAGGTATGTATGCACATGCTGATTTCTTCTAGCTAGGGATCAAAACAGTAACTACTTTTTTGACAAAAATGGTCAAGTTTTGTGGCATTGCATATTTTACTTTATGAAACAGTGACATTCTCATAAGTTTTCTGAAAGTTGTAAAACATTGTGCTTAAATATTTTCTAAAGGTGGTCAAAATTATAAGCCCAGACAACCTTAAACTCTTAAAACCAAGTACCAGGGTTTTAAAACCTGATAGCAGGGTTCTCATTTCAGGAGCATTTTATTAGGTATGACAGTGGTATACAAGGGTACAGATTTATGTTTTTGTTTTTCTTTTTGAGATTCTGTATGTAGGCTACAATTCTTGATACAGTTTACCTCTTGTGTATTCTGTCAATGAAACATATTTCTGTTGACAGTATGTTGGCTCTTACCTGTTTAGTGCTACCCAGAGAATATAAAATGAATAAAGAACGAATTTAGTATTTTCCACTAAGTACTCATTCTTATCTCTGCTTCTTTTGGTTCTGAAGTCCCTGAAAACAACTCTTAAGAGTAACTCTGGATGCAGGATGGCAAAATAGATGTATTCTTGTTTGAATAGTCTGATATTTCTGTTACATATACTACAGTGTTTTGCTAATGTCAGTATTCAGTTGGAATCCCTTGAACATCTAAAATGAATAAGCTGGATAAGCACTAAATATGGTCTTATTTTCTACATTAAAAAATGAATTTCAGAGCAGCAATTTGTATGAAACAAATAATCATATTATTTCCTTTATCTCTAAGTGTTTCCCAGATGGAACAGCCAATGTAACAGTATATCATGCAGCCTGAGGTGGATGCATATCAAAACCATTTTCTTACTTTAAAAAACTCCACTGGGAAGATGAGAAGTAGAGTCAAGATGAAATTTACTCCTTGAAGAAGAATTCCAACAAGATAAAGATGCTTTTGGGAAAAAGCATCTTTTGAAAAAAACACTTGCTGACTGTATTTCATATTCTTAGATTTCAGTTAGACAACGTCAGGCAGAGAATTAGTGATGGAGTAAATGACTAAGTAGGAGATGAAATTGGAAAGGGAATGTTTATTGTCAGCTCTCCCTCTTTTACTCATGACATCTTTCCTATTATTAGATGAATAACCATTACAACCTGTATTAATTAAAACTCTGTGGGACATAAGTGACAGAAACCCAACCTTCAGCATAGACAAGCCATGGGAATGGTGAAACTGGACAGAGGCATAAGTGGAACCAGAGACTTGAATGATGTCAAGATTCTCTTAGACCCTCTGCTGGACTTCTCTCGGTGTCAACACTTCATTCTTTCTTAGCAAAGACTTGGTCTGTATAGCAGGAGATATGACCATTAATAGTTCCCAAGATTTACATCTTTTATTTCACTCTCTGGAGAGAATTTGACTTAATAAGTATGGGCTCAAGTAGTTATGAAACATTCACATACACACAACCCTCCCCAAATTGGGTGGAGGCACTCACTGATTCAGTGAGGGACCCCTCAGCCTCGGTAGGGAGTGAGGTTTCATCACTGAATACCTACCACATTCCAAGCAGACTTAACTCAGGGCTTCGCGTATATGATCTCCAATCATGGGACTTTTGCGAGGTGCGTCTTCATATTCCTCCCTTCCAGATCACACTTAAGTTAAATCACCCAAAGTCACTCTGCTATTTAGTGATGGACCTTGGATTTGAACCCAAGTCCATGTGTGTTCTTTCCTCTGTAGCATGCTGCTTCACTAAAAAGGTTTTTTTTTCTTTGACCACATGATTATTTTTAATGCAGTTTGGTCACTAAAATGCCCTTTTGCCTGTTACATAAACTCAGCTTTTAACATATCCATTCTGTCTCTGAGTAGTGGAAAGAATTAATCTGCATTTGTTTTTCAACTTCTACTTGAGTGGTAAAATGCTCAAGTATTACTCAAATGAGTTTTACTTATAGACATTAGTCACCCAGCCTCAGTGATCAGTGATGACATTTTTTTTTTGATATGAATCTGAGGCACTTCGTTTTTTTCTACCTCAGGAGTTCATTGAGCTTGACAGTGTGGGGCTTCAGCTGAGCTCTGACAATGCTGGCAGCTAACATATCCCCTTACCTTTTCGTCTTCCGGGGAGCAGTTTATTCCATACACAAAGGTAAACTCAAGGTGGATCAAATGGCTTGGATAAGACTTGCTGTCCACTCTTCGCTCTTTCTCATGACTCTTATTTTTTATTTTTTATTTTGGTATCAATCTACAATTACATGAGCAACATTATGGTTACTAGACTCCCCCCATCATCAAGTCCTCACCACATACCCCATTACAGTCACTGTCCATCAGTGCAGTGAGATGCTATAGAATCACTACCTGTCTTCTCTGAGTTGTACAGCCCTCCCCACGCCCCCCACTGCTACATTATGTGTGCTAATCATAAAGTCCCTTTCTTCCCCCTTATCCCTCCCTCCCTTCCCACCCATCCTCCCCAGTCCCTTTCCCTTTGGTAACTGTTAGTCCATTCGTGGGTTCTGTGAGTCTGCTGCTATTTTGTTCCTTCAGTTTTTTCTTTGTTCTTATAATCCACAGATGAGTGAAATCATTTGATACTTGTCTTTCTCTGTCTGGCTTATTTCACTGAGCATAATACCCTCTAGCTCCATCCATGTTGTTGCAAATGGCAGGATTTGTTTTCTTCTAATGGCTGAATAATATTCCATTGTGTATATATGTACCACATCTTCCTTATCCATTCATCTACTGATGGACACTTAGGTTGCTTCCATTTCTTGGCTATTCTAAATAGTGCTGCGATAAACATAGGGGTGCATATGTCTTTTTCAAACTGGGCTGCTGCATTCTTAGGGTAAATTCCTAGGAGTGGAATTCCTGGGTCAAATGGTATTTCTATTTTTAGTTTTTTAAGGAACCTCTATACTGCTTTCCACAATGGTTCAAATAATTTACATTCCCAGCAGCAGTGCAGTAGGGGTCCCCTTTCTCCACATCCTCATGAACATTTGTTGTTGTTTGTCTTTTGGATGGTGGCCATCCTAACTGGTGTGAGGTGATATCTCATTATGGTTTTTATTTGCATTTCTATGATGATTAGCGATGTGGAGGATCTTTTCATGTGCCTGTTGGCCATCTGAATTTCTTCTTTGGAGAAGTGTCTGTTCCGTTCCTCTGCCCATTTTTTAATTAACTTATCTGCTTTTTGTGTGTTGAGGTGCATGATCTCTTTATATAATTTGGATGTCAACCCCTTATCGGATATGTCATTTATGAAAATGTTCTCCCATACTGTAGGATGTCTTTTTGTTCTACTGATGGTGTCCTTTGCTGTACAGAAGCTTTTCAGCTTGATATACTCCCACTTGTTCATTTTTGCTTTTGTTTCCCTTGCCCCGGTAGATATGTTCATGAAGAAGTCACTCATGTTTATGTCCAAGAGATTTTTGCCTATGTTTTTTTCTAAGAGTTTTATGGTTTCATGACTTACATTCAGGTCTTTGATCCACCTTGAGTTTACCTTTGTGTATGGAGTTAGACAGTAGTCCAGTTTCGTTGTCTTACATGTAGCTGTCCAGTTTTGCCAACACCAGCTGTTGAAGAGGCAGTCATTTCCTCATTGTATATCCATGACTCCTTTATTGAATATTAATTGACCATATATGTTTGGGTTAATATCTTGACTCTCTATTCTCTTCCACTGGTCTGTGAGTCTGTTCTTGTGCCAGTACCAAATTGTCTTGATTACTGTGGCTTTGTAGTAGAGCTTGAAGTGGGGAAGCGAGATCCCCCCTGTTTTATTCTTCCTTCTCAGGATTGCTTTGGCTATTCGGGGTCTTTTGTGGTTCCATATGAATTTTGGAGCTATTTGTTCCAGTTCGTTGAAGAATGCTGTTGGTATTTTGATAGGGATTGCATTGAATGTGTAGATTGCTTTAGGTAGGATAGCCATTTTGACAATATTAATTCTTCCTAGCCAAGAGCATGGGATGAGCTTCCATTTGTTAGTGTCCTCTTTAATTTCTCTTAAGAGTGTCTTGTAGTTTTCAGGGTATAGGTCTTTCACTTCCTTGGTTAGGTTTATTCCTACATATTTTATTCTTTTTGATGCAGTTGTGAATAGAATTGTTTTTCTGATTTCTCTTTCTGTTAGCTCGTCACTAGTGTATAGGAAAGCAACAGATTTCTGTGTATTAATTTTGTATCCTGCAACTTTGCTGAATTCAGATATTAGTTCTAGTAGTTTTGGAGTGGAGTCTTTAGGGTTTTTTATGTACAATACCATGTCACCTGTAAATAGTGACAGTTTGACTTCTTTACCAATCTGGATGCCTTGTATTTCTTTGTTTTGTCTGATTGCCATGGCTAGGTCCTCCAGTACTATGTTGAATAACAGTGGGGAGAGTGGGCATCCTTGTCTTGTTCCTGATCTTAGGTGAAAAGCTTCAGCATCTCACCGTTAAGTATGATGTTAGCTGTGGGTTGTCATATATGGCTTTTATGATGTTGAGGTACTTGCCGTCTATACCCATTTTGTTGAGAGTTTTAATCAGGAATGGATGCTGAATTTTCTCAAATGCTTTTTCAGCATCTATGGAGATGATCATGTGGTTTTTGTTCTTCTTTTTGTTGATGTGGTGGATGACGTTGATGGATTTTTGAATGTTATACCATCCTTGCATCCCTGAGATGAATCCCACTTGATCATGGTGTATGATCCTCTTGATGTATTTTTGAATTCAGTTTGCTAATCTTTTGTTGAGTATTTTTGCCTCTATTTTGAATCAGGGATATTGAACTGTAATTTTATTTTTTTGTGGTGTCTTTGCCTGTTTTTGGTATTGGAGTGATGCTGGCTTCATAGAATGAGTTTGGAAGTATTCCCTCCTCTTCTATTTTTTTGGAAAACTTTAAGGGGCATGGGTATTATGTCTTCTCTATATGTCTGATAAAATTCAGCAGTGAATCCATCTGGCCCGGGGCTTTTGTTCTTGGGTAGTTTTTTGATTACTGATTCAGTTTCATTGCTGGTAATTGGTCTGTTTAGATTTTCTGTTTCTTCCTTAGTCAGTCTTGGAAGGTTGTATTTTTCTAGGAAGTTGTCCATTTATTCTAGGTTTTCCAGCTTGTTAGTATACAGAATTTCATAGTATTCTCTAATAATTCTTTGTATTTCTTTGGAGTCCATCATGATTTTTCCTTTCTCTCTTATGACTCTTATAAGACTCATGAATGACTCCTTTGTTCACCAGTGACACGACCAGTCATCTACCTTTCCCTTTGGCCTGAGCCTGTTGGCTATACCAGATGCAGAATCTCCCAACTTTCCATGCTTTGTCTCATCAACGAATAGCTCAACTCTTTGTCTCCTTGAAACTAGCTAGGCATAAACATTTCCTGTGCCAAATGGGAAAGGAAGTTCATCATGTGTGTGTGTACATGTGCACATATGTGCATGTGCATATATATGTGTTCATGTGAGAGTCAACGTCCTAAAAGGAACATTGGAAGTTATCCTAAATATGACTAGCACACCTCAAATATTACAACAGAAAAGTCCTGTACTCAGGGTATGTTGGTGCTACAATTATAAATTCAGAGGCACATGGAATCTCCTTAGATGGAAACCACACAAGTTGCCCTTGCCATTAAGATTCATATTGAGAGGTAAGATAGTTTTATGTCTAGGCCCTTCTAGATTTTCTTTAATTTTTGGAATCCTTTTGTAACTAATATATTTTGTGTCTGTGTTACTCATATGGTTGGACCATGTATGTAACAGGAACACCATGACGCCTCACCTTTAATTATAAATTCAAAGAAATACCAGTCTGACAAAAATGTGTCACTGCTTACAATCAAATATGAGAGTATCTAAAAAAGACATTAAAGGGAATCCTTTTTATAATCTATAGCCATGCTTCTTAAAACCTTTTTTCCTCCCCATCCATCTTTTGATCACCCAAAAATCTTTCAGTTGACTTCAGATATTCTCTCCCTCCACCTCCATACCCAAGGACATAATGGAGACAGTAGTTAATTAAGGCATAAATATATATAGTCTTATCTCCTCTCCTATCCTCTAAGGACAATTTTGTTTTTGCCTCCTCAGTTTCTTGAATTTTGTGATGCTGAATCAAAGTAAGATTTGGAAAAGCCAGGGAAGGGCGGCTATTTATCCTAAAAGAAAAATGAATAGTGATTAAAGCAAAGTGGATGCATAGGTGTGTGTAGTGGGGGAATAGGAGAACAATAGGAAATCCCTCTCTGTGTGACTCAGTTTTCTTAACACAGAACTTTGTATAGTATACTATAAGGAACTATCTGAAATATATAAATAGCTTCCAACCAGTTTTTTTGAAAATCAATAGAACCATTTGTGAAAAATCTTTTTTTATTATTCTTTTTAAAATTTTTAGTTGATGTATAGGTGACATATATTAGTTTCAGGTACCACATAGTGATTAGACAATTATATACATTAGGAAATTCTTACTATGGTAAGTATAGTTACCATCTGTTGCCGCACAAATTTATTGCAATATTATTGACTGTATTCACTGTGCTATACTTTCCATCCCTGTGACTTAGTGATTACTGGAGGTTTATATCTCTTAATCCCCTTTGCCTATTTTGCCCGTTCCCACACACACTTCCCCTATGGCCACCATGAGTTCTTTGCATTTATGAGTCTGTTTCTGTTTTTGTTGTTGTTTTTTCATTTGTTTTGTTTTTTAGGTTCCACATATCAATGAAATTATATGGTATTTGCCTCTCTCTGACTTATTTCATTTAGCATAATACCTTCCTGGTTCATCCATGTTGTCACAAGTGGCAAGATTTCATTCTTTTCTTTACGGCTGAGTAATATTCCATTGTATATAGGTACCACAACTTCTCTACCCATTATCTATTGGTGAGTACTTAGGTTGCTTCCATATTTCCTTGTTTTTAATTTTTGAGGAAGCTGCACACTTTTCCAAGTGGCTACACCAATTTACAATCCCACCAACAGTGCATGAGGGGTTCCTTTTCCCTGTGTCCTCGCCAAGACTTATTTCTTGTCTTTTTGATACTAGCTGTTCTGACTGGTGGGAGGTGATACCTCACTGTGGTTTTGATTTGCATTTCCCTGATGACTAGTGATATTGAGCATCTTTTCATGTGTTTGTTGGCCATTTGTGTATCTTTGAAAAATGTCAATTCAGGTACTCTGCCCATTTTAAAATTAGATTATTTGTTTTTTGTTTTTATTTAGTCTTACACATTCTTTATATATTTTGGATGTTAACCCCTTACTGGGTATATCATTTACAGATATCTTCTCCCTTTCAATAGGTTGCCTTTCCATTTTGTTGATAATTCCTTTGTGTAAGAACTTTTAATTTGATATCGTTCCATCAAATTTTGATGTAGTTTGATGTTTATTTTCACTTTTGTTTCCTAGCAATCCAGAGAAAAATTGCTAAGGCCAATGCCCAAGATCTTTTCTTTCAGGAATGTTATAGTTTCAGGTCTTACATTTAGGTCTTTAATCCATTTTGAATCTATTTTTGTGTATGGTATAAGAAAGAGGTCCAGTTTCATTCTTTTGCATGTAGCTATCCAGTTTTCCCAGCACCATTTATTGAAAAGACTGTTTTTTCCCCCCACTGTATATTCTTGATTAATTGACCATATAATTATAGGTTTATTTCTGGGTTCTATTCTGGTCCTTGGATGAGTTTTCTGTTTTTGTGCCAGTACTATACTGTTTTGATTTTGTAGCTTTGTAGTACACTTTGAAATCAGGAAGCATCATGCCTCCAGCTTTCTTCTTTCTCACATTGCTTTGACCATTCAGGGTCTTATGTGATTCCATATACATGTTAGGATTATTTGTTTTAGTTCTATGAAAAATGCCATTAGTATTTTGACAGGTTTTGTATTGCATCTGTAGATTACTTTTGGTAATTTGGACATTTTAACAATATTCTTCAAATCTATGAGCATGTTATATCTTTTGTTTATTTGTATCATCTTCATTTTCTTTCATCTATGTCTTATAGTTTTCAGAGTCTTGGTTTTTTACCTGCTTGGCTAAATTTGTTCCTAGGTGTTTTATTATTTTTGAAGTGATTAAAAGTAGGATTGTTTTCTTAATTTCTCTTTCTGTTAGTTCATTACTAGTTTATAGAAGTGCAAAGGATTTCTGTATATTGCCTTTGTATCCTGTAATTTACTGAATTGATTTATTCTAATAGGTTTTTAGTGGATACTTTAGGGTTTTCTGTATATTGTGTCATGTCATCTGCAAATAGTGATAATTTTACCTATTCTTTGCCAGTTTGGACGCCTTTTGTTTCTTTTTCTTGTATGATTGCTGTGGCTAGGACTTCCACTGCTATGTTAAAGAAAAGTGGTTAGAATGGACATCTTTGTCTTATTTCTGATCTTAGAGGAAAAGCTAGTATCAATTGATATGATATTAGCTGTGGGTTTGTCATATCAAACAAGGCTGTTAACTTTTATTATCTTGAGGTATACTCCTGATATGCCCATTTTGTTGAAAGCTTTTTTTTTATCATGAATGGATGTTGGATTTTCTCAAATGATTTTTCTGTATCTGTTGAGGTGATCGTATGATTTTATCCTCTTTTTATTGAAGTAGTGGATTGCACTGATTTAATTGTGATACAAACCATCCTTACATCCCTAGAATAAATCCCACTTGGTCATGGTGAGTGATCGTTTTAATGTTTAAAATTCACTTGGTAATATTTTGTTGAGGAATTTTATATCTTTGTTCCTTATGGGTATTGGTCTGTAACTTTCATTTTTTGAGGTGTCCTTGTCTGATTTTGGTATCAGAGTAATGATGGCCTTGTAGAATGAATTTGGAAGCATTCCTTCCTCTCATGTTTTTTGAATCATTTGAGAAGGATAGGTATTAACTCTTCTCTAAGTATTTGATAGAATTCACCTATGAAGCCATCTGGTCCTTGACCTTTGTTCATTGGGAGGTTTTTGATTCCCTATTCAATTTTGTTGCTAGTAATATGTCTTTTCAGTGTTTCTAATTCTTTCTAATTCAGTCTTGGAAGATTGTATGTTTCTTTGGTTGGTATATAATTTTTCATAGTAATTTCTTATAATCCTCTGTATTTCTGTAGTGTTGGTTGTAACTCATTTCATTTCTGATTTTATTTTAGATCTCTTTCTGTCTTTTTCTTGATGAATCCATAAAGTCTTATTGATTTTGTTCATCTTTTCAAAGAATTAGCTCTTAAGTTTCATAGATCTTTTCTATTGTTTTTCAGTCTCTATTTCACTTATTTCTACTCTGATCTTTAATACTTCCCTCTATCGCCTAATTTTAGGCTTTGTTTGCTCTTCTTTTTCCAGTTCTTTTAGGAATAAGGTTAGATTGTTTGAGATTTTTCTTCTTTTTCTTTTTTTTCTGAGGTAAGCCTGGGTTGATACAAAGTTCCCTATTAGAAACTGCATTTGCTGCATCCCAAAGATTTTGAGCCATTGTGTTTCTGTTTTCATTTGTCTTGATGTATTTTTTAATTTCCTCTTTGATTTCTTTATTGACTCATTGATTGTTTAGTACTATGTTTTTTAGCCTCTACATGTTTTTGTTTTTCCAGTTTTTTCTTGTTATTGATTGACTTCTAGTTTCATGTCATTGTGGTTGGAAAGATGCTTGATAGAACTTCAAGCTTCTTAAATTTATTCAGACTTGTTTTGTGGCCTAACATGTGATCTGTCCTGGAAACTGTCTTGTGTGTACTTGAAAAGAATGTGTATTCTGCTGTTTCTGGATGTAATGTTCTGTATATATCTGTTAAGTCCATCTGGCTTAGTGGGAAGTTCAAAGTCACTGTTTCTTTGTTCTGTCTGGATGAGCTATCCATTGATGAAAGTGGGGTGTTAAAGTCCTTTGATATTATTGTATAACAGTTTATTTCTCCCTTATTTCTGTTAATAATTGCTTTCTACAATAAGGTGCTCTTTCATAGGGTGTGCAGATATTTACAATTGTTATAATCTTTTGTTGGACTGATCCCTTTATCTATGCAATGCCTTTCTTTGTCTCACGTTTCAATCTGTATTAAAGTCTATTTTGAGTGATAAAAATACTGTTACTCTGGCTTTTTTTTTCTTCCATTTGCATGGAATATCTTTTTCCATCCCCTCACTTTCAGTCTGTATGTGTCTTTAAGTTTGAAACAAGTCTCCTATAGGTAGATAGATGGGTCTTATTTTTTTATCCATTAAGTCACCCTTTTGATTGTAGCATTCAGTCCATTTATATTTAAAGTAATTATTAATACATATGTACTTATTACCATTTTGTTAATTGTTTTTTGATTGTTTTTGTTGTTCTTCTCTGATCCTTCCTTCTCTTGCTTTGTCCCTTTTTTGGGGATAACTTGCTTTAGAGTTATGCTTGGATTCCCTTCTCTTTATTTTTTGTGTATCTATTAGAGGTTTTTTGGTTTGTGGTTACCATGAGGTTTACATATAACATCTTGTATATACAGTAGTCTATTTTTTAAGTTGGTGGTTAAGTTTGAACACATTCTATAAGTGCTACATTTTTATTCCACCTCTATGTTTTATGCATATAGCATCATACTTTATATCTTTTAATTTTGTGTTTCTTGACTAACTTTTATAGATATAATTGGTTTTACTAATTTTGTCCTTTAATCTTCATACTAGCTTTATTTACCACTGATATTCTTCCATTCATGATTTTCTTGTTATTATGGCCATTTCCATTTAAATAAGTCCTTTTAATATTTGTCATAAGGTTGTTTTAGTGGCAATAAACTACTTTAACTTTTGTTTGAGAAACTGTTTCTCCTTCAATTCTGAATAGATAACTTTGGCTAC
The DNA here is from genome assembly GCA_032199065.1 of Smutsia gigantea. Lineage (NCBI taxonomy): Eukaryota > Metazoa > Chordata > Mammalia > Pholidota > Manidae > Smutsia > Smutsia gigantea. The sequence continues at coordinate 341,983 of JAVSCE010021795.1, read as the reverse complement.
TGACCTCTGGAGCATGCCCACACTCCCTCTTTGAGTGTGTACCTTGTTTTATTAAACTACTCTTTGCTTAAAAAAAAATCTCTGAATAGATAACTTGCTGGGTAGAGTATTCTTGGCTGCAGGTTTTTTCTTTTCATCATTTTGAATATATCATGCCACTCTCTTCTGCAAAGCCTCTGCTGAAAAATCAGCTGGTAGCCTTATGGGGTTTCCCATAACTGTTTTTCTCTTGCTGCTTTTAATATTCTCTGTCTTTAATTTCTGCTGTTTTAACTAATATGTGTCTTGGTGTGGACCTCCTTGGATTTATGTTGTTTGGGGATTTCTATGCTTTTTGGACTTGGAAGTCTGTTTCCTTCCCTAGTTAGGGAAGTTTTCAGCTATTATTTCTTCAAACAAACTTTTGCCCCTTTATTTCTTTTCCTCCTGGGGCTCCTATAATGTGAATGTTATACTTGATATTGTGCCAGAGGTCTCTTAACCTCTCCTCATTTTTTAGATTCTTTTTGTTGCTGTTGTTAAGCTTGGTTGCTTTCCATTAGTCTGTCTTCCAGATCGCTGATCCATTCTTCTGCATCTAATCTGCTGTTGAGTCCCTCTAGTGTAGTTTTCATTTCAGTTATTGTATTCTTCAGCTCTGATTGGTTCTTTTTAATATTTTCTGTGTCTTTGTTGAGTTCATCTACTCTTCTCTCAAGTGTGTTGAGTATCTTTATGACCATTATTTTGACATTTTTATTAGGTAGCTTGCTTGTCTCCATGTTTGGCTCTTTCTCTGAAGTTTTGTCTTGTTCTTTCATTTGGAATGTGTTCCTCTGCCTCCTCATTTTGCCTGATACTCTATGTTTGTTTCTATATATTGAGTAGGTGAGCTACATTTCCTACTCTTGAAAATAGTGGCCTCATGCAGAAGGTGCCCTATGGTGCCTAGTAGTGTGATTCCCCCTGGTCATCAGTACCAGCTGGTCCATGGGTGTCCCTGGGTGAGCTGCATGTGCCTTCTTGCTGCAGTGAGTATGCTGGTAGGCATGGATGACCCTCAGTCCAGCTGTGAGCAATGACAGGTCTCAACTTTGGTGGCTCCACTGATGGACAGGGCTTCTTCCCGTGTAGCTGGCTGAGAGATTGAGCTATAACTGCTGCAGGCGCCTGTTCCGCAGGATTTTCCCCAGGGGCAGTTAGCAGAGAAGCCCAGCTGTAAGTACTATGATCACGCTGGTGGGTGGGGTTATCTCTCCCCCATCCCAGGGCAGGGGTCACTCTGGAGGGGCCCTGGTCCCATCTGGTGCTGCCTGCCAGTTGTGGCAGGATTGGAGTCACTTAAACAGGGCCCACTAGAGCAAGCTGGTTGAGTGATACAGGTCGTCAGAGGAATGCCAGGATGGGGCAAGCTGTGCTAGTACAGTAGATATAGAGTGTCTGAACTGGCTCCTGCAAGTGTCCAGCCAGCTGGGCTGAAATAGGGCAAGAAAAATGGCACCTGCCAGCACTTTTCTTCCTGGAGAAAACTGCAGATCCATGCCCCTTTGGCACATGTCCTAAAATTAGTTAGTAAAGCTCCTTCATGTATAACCCAGGTGCTTTTCAAACTGCTGCTTCTGTGTTGGGGCTTGGACTCAGTGATAGAGTGAACATTTTAAGAGTGGACACTTGGTTTCCTGCTACCCACCAGCTTCTCCTGGAGTAAAGCCCTGCTGATTTTCAAAGACAGGTGTTATGCAGGGCCATCAATCTGTTGTAAGTCCCCAGGGCCAGGGGTGCCCAGCGTGGGGCTTCATTCCCTTGCTCCTCTGAGCCTGGGATATCCTTCTTGCTTGTGGGTCACCATACTGGGAATTTGTTCCCTGACTGTTTCTGCCAGCCCAGGTTTTCAGAGTGAGCTCCATGACATGTAGTTGTTACCTCACTGTGTCTATGGGAAGAGGTGAGTTCAGGATCTTCCCTCTTCCTTCCTTCCTTCTTCACTATCTTTCCCAGCTCCTCTCCTTAAAAATCTCACATGAAATTTTCTTATACAACATGAAACTGAAATTTAAATAAGGAACGTGGATATATGCATACTGTACTTCTCTCCCGGAGAAGACAGTTTGAAAACTAGTTAGGAATTCCAGTTCACTGAGTGTATAGCATTGTGCTACTAGTTTTTAAAATTAAGAAACAAATCCGAATTGATTTTTTTATTAAGAAAGTAATATATGTTTATTTGGGGAAAAATTAAAAATACATATAAGTACAGAAAATACTATAATCTCAGCATGCAAGGTAACCTTGATTAATGACAATATTAACATTTTTCATTATACTTACTGATTTTTAAATATGCCAGTGTTTTAATATGGGAATGGCATAGATGTTTGTTTCTGGTTCATAGAAGGAATCACATCATATCATGAAAGGCACGAAAGTGATCTGATGTACTGTCAAGCACATTAAACTGTGATCTCTGGGTTATCAAAAAAACTTGACTTCCCTTCAAGTTATTCCTGTTATTCGTCACATCAAATGTAATGATCTTTTTTCTCATTACTTACACCTGGTAAAATTGTCTGCTTTAATTAAATTTGGTTCATAAATACCCAGGCACATAAAGATCTAAATAATGTGATCAATTGTGCTGCATTCAGCTTCCCCATCAAAAAGCATAACATGGGTCTCCAAGTCAGAGGGTCCGTTAGACATATGGACAAAATGGCAGGCTCAAAACTGCACCATGGGATGTTGAGAGGGCGCCACATTTTATGAAATGCCATCATCCTGAATGAAATAAGAGATAGTTTATTTAGATTCTGTTTAGTCAATCTATGGAGTAAACTTAGGAACTAATAAAATGTGGCTGAAATGGGTTTGAGATTAACCCTGAAATTAATTTATCCTTGTTATGCATGAGTCTCATTTTCTCAGATAACTGAGAATTGCACTCTTTTCCTAAGGGAAGAACATTTCTGGTTTGGGGGAGATAAGAGCATTAATGAAAGAAGAAGGGAGATGGAATTTCTTAGCAACACTCTCCTGTTCTCTCTCAGTTAGGGCAAAGAGAGTCCAGGATCTGCAATACAATAGCAAAGCCAAACTTCAAATTACTTACTTGACTTTAAAAAAGTCAAAACCTGTTCTGCTTTATGTTTTAAACTCTTGACCCCTGATCATTATCAGATAAGAACCATATCAATTACCATAACTGTAATTGCATTGCTTTTAATATTATCTAGAAAATCATGCACATTATTGTGGAGCTTTTTATCTTGGTTGAGAATAATTACTCCTAAAAATTTATTATACTGTGAAAGTAGATGATTTTTGTGCAAAAGAAATCCCAGGATTGAAGTACTTTAAAAAATTGTTTTGGGGAGAAATACATTAAGTTTCTTCAGCACCATCTTTTAGTGAAGGAGTAATTTTGCATTATAAAAATGCAAATGTTCCTTCCTTCAGGATTAATGGGCTTATTTCTTGACTAATGATCAGGCTCTTTATCGGGCAGGGTTATGATAAGCCCAGTCTGACTATTTAGATGTTTTGTTTTACAAAGCTTTATAGTTCCTATGCTATTTCATTTTGCCTGTAGGCTAGAACAGCTTAAAATAATTATTTTAATATCTGGAATTGATAAGAGCAGTCTTAAAAGAAATACAGCATTGTTTGCTTTACATCTCCACTTAGAAGGTAATGGCTGTAATAAGATTAACTCGTATACGAATCAGTCATATTGCTGCTGCTTCTTTCTAGCAAAATTTCTCTTGAGCAACATGCAAAAGAACACAGAAAATTTGTAGGTTGTGCTTGCTTTTGTATCTTTGGTTGTAATATATTTGTCAGTTGAACAAACACCAATTATCTTTATTATAGACTACCATGCTAAGGTAATATTTTTAAGGTTCTGGTTATAAAATGGATTTCTGATTGTTCGATAGTTTCCAAGACCAACTGCTCCAGTATGTTTCTTTTCCTTAATATATTAGAAAATCTTGATGAAAAGATCAATTTTTCTTAAGTAAACAAACAGAATTCCTTTCTTCTCAGGTCTTTCCTATAGGTTTTTTTTTTTTTCAGCAATGCTTCCCTTCAACATTGTTTCCTTTTTCTGAAAACTTTCCCAACAATATATATTTCAGGTGTTATATATATATATACACTCAGTGATATTTTGTTCTATGAGAAATAATAATCATAAACATGATCACAGATTATCATGTTTGACTTGATTTTATGTTCTAGCATAACTACTTAATATCAGCTGTTATGACTACAATATTGGGGGTAAAATTCCATTATTTCCAGAATCTCTCACCCGGCTTTAGTACATTTCCATACAATAGGTGTTTCCAGGGGGTGGAGAGGAGTAGTCCATCTCCATATGACTAGGTAATTTTAAGGGCTAACAAGGGCTTCTCTGGACCAGAGAGGTTGGGTGGAAGCTCTTCTTATGCAGCCTGGTCATGAAAGACATGGGGGAGCAGAAGTGGATGACTGCTTGTAAGAAATAAACTCTTTCTCCCTTTGACTGATTTTGGGTTCAAAGATATTTGCCCAGGATTTTCCCCCTGGAGTTACACCTGGTGGTAGTCAGCAGGACCTCTGAACCTGAAATCTGTCTACATGGGTGTGACCTTTAGGTGGGCTGCCCCTAGCAATGGTGGGGAGATACCTGGAACCCATGTGTGGATAGTGAGGAGGCCCCAGTGGCTGTAGCGATAGGGGCTGCAGCTTCACCCAGGAGCCCCCATCTGTAGGGCTTCCAATTGGGGAGCCCCTAGTAGGGGATTGGTCTAGGGTAAAGTACTTCCTAGAGGGGTGGGGCCTTCCCCAGAATGGGGAAGGGTCACCAGAAGCTGTGAAATTAACCCTCTGTAAGTTAAAAGGCTGCTTAGAGGCCCTGAGTGCCCATGTAGCAGCTGGGATTGTAGGATCTCTTTTCCTCGAGTTAGTGGAAAATGTTTTCGAGGAGAGGGAGAGGGTTATCGAGGAGAGAGAGACACACATCACCATCTCTTGGAGGAGCTGGGCAATGACTTAGGGATGCCCTTAAGGAAGAGAGAGTTATTGAGAAGATGGGTTGTGCTCCTGGAAGATTTCTTAGCATCAGCAGGCAGGGAGGCAGCAGGAGAATCCGCTTGCAGGAGACTGTGGAGCAGGGGGAGTAAAGAGCAGTGATTTCAGTGCAGGAGATGGTAGAGGAGGTGTTGGGAGAGGATAAGGGGTTGGGGTCAAGAGCCAATCTGTTGCTGAGGCCACAGCCCCAGGCACCAGCCTCTCCTGTATTAAAGGTCCACCTGGTTTTAATTAAAAAAATAAAAATGTAACATCTGTGGGCTTCTCAGAGGGAGGAGCAGCCCCCTCCCCAGGCCGTGAAGCACTCCATGCTCTGCCCCTATACCCAGGATGAGCTGGTGGACATGAGCATCCGGTATTGGCAGAAGCTACTGGAAGCTCTGCCTACATGGCTTTTGCATCTCTGGGATATGGGGGTGGAAAACATTGTTATGCTGGGTTTTGAAATGAGTAGACTGGCTTCCCTGATGACTCACCCTTCTTTCCCTCAGCAGTTGCAAAGTGCCCATCATACTTCAGGGAATCAGGTGCTTCTGGATTGGCTGACAGCTGCCATCAGGGCAATTTGGCATAATCAGGGTGATTTACCATACTTACTCACTAGCTGGAAAATGTATGCAGAGCTCCAGCAGGTGTTACAGGAATTGGGCATGAAAAATATCATCTATAATATGGACCCAAGGGCCCTGATGAGGAGTTGTTCACCATAGGAATGAGAAATCTGGTGCTGCATACAGCTCCCCCATCTCACTTTGGGTCCCTAGTGACTATTCTTGCCCCCCACATAGGACACCCCATAAGTGAGGCTACTCATACTTTAGCAGATCTTGGGGAAGTTGAAACAAGGAGCATGGAAGGAAGTATGGGCTACGACTGAAAGGAGAGGTGCAAAGGGCCCAGTGAAGGTCTCAAGGACCCAGATGTGGGTTGATTTGATCAAGGCCAGGGTAGTGAAAGAAAAACTTGATGGGCAGCCCAATAGGATCTTGTTACAATTGTGGCACTGATTAAAACCAGAGCAGCAGTTCCAGCCGCTGAGGTCCAGGACATGGAAGCTGGAGTCAAAGCCCCATGTCCAGCCTGTGTCCCTACAAAACTTCCTGGGGGACAGTACTCAGGATTCGCCTGGGCCCTCAGTCCCACAGGAGGATGATTGGGCATCGTGGTTCGACTGAGGTGGGGGCTCAAAGTCCCCACCTTGGGGGATATGGTGGGAACCAGAGGCCACATGTAGAATTAGCAATTTATTGGTTCCCTGTGAATGTTCAATGTGTCCTGGTGCTGGTGGACACAGGAGCTGAGTGTTCTCTGATTTATGGCAACCCTGAGTGTTTTCCCGGACCCCTGCTGTGATAGATGGCTCTGGGGGTAAGGCAATTAGAGTGATGAAAGCCCATATCTCATTGGGGATAGGGTGTTTGCCCCCAAAGGAGTATACTGTGTACATTTCTCCCATCCTTGAATATATTTTGGGAGTAGGTATCCTGCAGGGCTTGTGGTCAGAGACCACTACAGGTGAGCTCAGACTGAGGCTATGTATGGTAAAGGCAGTTCTGAGGGGACATGCTAAGCACCCGCCTGCAGCTCTGCCTGTACCTCAGTAGGTGACAAATACTAATCAGTATAAATTGCCTGGGGACACAAGGAAATTGGAGAAACTCTACTGGAGTTGGAGAAGGTGGGCATTATAAAGCCCACTCATAGTCCTTTTAATTCCCCAGTGTGGCCAGTGAAAAAGCTAGATAGCTCCTGGCATATAACTGTTGACTACAGGGAATTGAATAAAGTCACACCCCCTGTGCATGCAGCTGTCCCCTCATTAGCAGCCCTATGGACACCCTCAGTCTTGAACTAGGAATGTATCATTATGCTGTGGACCTTGCTAATGCTTTCTTCTCTATTGACATAGCACAGGAAAGTCAGGAACAGTTTGCCTTCACTTGGAAAGGCTGGCAGTGTATATTCACTGTTCTTCCTCAGGGACCCATCCACAGTCCCACCATTTGTCACAGACTTGTAGCGCAGGACTTGGCCACATGGAAGAAACTGCAAACGGTGCAGCTGTATCACTACATTGATGATATTATGCTCACATCTGATTCTCTTTCAGATTTAGAAGGGGCAGTTCCTAGACTGTTGCAACATCTACAGGAGAAAGGATGGGCCATGAACAGCACCAAGGTTCAGGGACCTGATTTGTCTGTAAAATTCTTGGGGTTGTCTGGTCGGGTAAAACTAAAGTTATTCCTGAAGCAGTCATAGACAAGGTCCAGGCTTTCCTTATCCCTACCACTGTGGCAGTCTTACAAGAGTTTTTGGGTCTTTTGGGCTACTGGAGAATGTTTATCCTGCACTTGGCACAAATTCTGAAGCCCTTATACTGGTTGGTATGAAAGGCCATCAGGTGGGACTGGGATGAGACATGTGCATCTGCTTTTACTGCTGCTAAGTGAGCAGTCAAGGCCATACAGGCCTTGAGTGTAATGGACTCATCAAGGCCCTGTGAGCTAGATGTTCATGTAACCAAATATGGTTACGGATGGGGTCTTCGGCAGCAGCTTGAACAGACACGTCAACCTACTGGATGCTGGTCACAACTATGGAAAGGAGCAGAGGTCCGGTACACCTTGAAAGAAAAGCACCTGGCTGCTGAGAGCTCAGATCAAACCTTCCCTCTCTTTGTCCTATTTCAGATAAGTAGGGAGGGGCTGCTGAGAGCTCAGATCTGGGCTTGCAAATTACCGTTGCCTGGGTGACCTGGACAGAACTATAGTTTACAGGCATGCTCTTTAGTAGCCTGCCTGAAAGTCTCTTTCTTTGCCTCTGGGAAGTTATCAGAACATAATCTCACTCCATCCAGTGCTCTGTGGCTTCCCCAAATCCAGGGGTGGTAGGGACTCAGTTCCTGTGCTGTGCAGATCCAAACAGACAATGGACTCCAGGTGATACTGGCTTAAGGAGTTAGTGGGGGATGTGCCCCATGCTAAGTAGCAGTTCAATGAAGTTCCTTTATCATTCTGTTCTGTTATTCCCTGGTACTCTTACTTTAATAAATTCTTTCCTCACCTTGTACTCTGGCTTCCCTGTGTCTCCGAACTGACTCACCCTTAACAGCTCCACCTTTCTTCAGGCTTCACACTACTTGTCAGACAGTATTCCAGGCATAATATGCCTGTGTCCTCCACGAGCTTTCAAGACCTTTGTTCTGTGACACCATTGGGCCCTTCTGTTAGGCAGGAAAATAGATATGAGTGGGGTGGAAAGAGAATAAGGCCAGTAAAACCCACTAGAAAAGACTGAGTTAATGAGTTAATCAGTTAAAGCTCAAAAGGTTAGGAGCAACTTCACCTGGAATATTTGAATATTCCTCAGATAAAGAAAAGTATCTGAGCACAGCCTATATCTTTATTGGGTCAATTAGATCATGCTATTGTAAGATTTACTTTAGCCTGCTTAAAAGCCCCCCTATAAACAGCATAATAAAGACAGGAAAAAATCCATCTTAAAGCTCAAACTGCATTTTAAAACACAAGAAGTTAAGAAGTAAGATTCTTAACTTATTTAGCAGATAACTCAGCCCACAGGGCAGGCAGTGTTGGTTGATATGCTCCCAAACCAAGAAGCTGCTATCCTGGGGGAGGACCAGAGCAGTAAATTTCTTGTGTTAAGCTAATTTTGCAGAATTACCTGGAGGACTGATAAGAAACTTAATGTCTCATCAAAGATAAACATCTTGAGACCATGTAACAAGTCCATGCGCCTACCCCTTTGTCACATTCCTGAAAAATCCGTAAAGGGGGAACCTCCAACCTTTCAGTGGGCACCTCTCTCTGAAGTCACCCGCACTTTCTAAATGTGTAGCCTTAAACTTTCTCTCTCCAACCTTTCAGGGTACCTGTGTTCCCTGATGTCACCTGTACTTTTTCTCTCTTTAAGTAACTTTAAATAAAACTTTTACTCTGCTTCACTACTGTGTCTCTGCCCTTCAATTCTTCGTTGCGGTGGGGACAAGAACTGAGGAAAATACACAACCCCCCACACTTCCAATCCATATCTTTCCTTGCCTCCAATCAATATGGTGATACTGTGCTCTCAGGTTGATCCTAAGGGATAGACATTCCTTGTGTAACTCTGGGGGAAAACCCTGGGGCAAAATACCTTTGAACTGAAATCAGTCAAAGTGAGAAATAAAGTGGGAGAAACCCATTTATTGCTTACAAGCAGTGGTCCACTTCTGCTCTCCCGTGTCTCTGGCAACCTTGCTGCAGAAGAAGGGGCCCCACTCAATCTCTCTGGTCCAGATATACCCTTGCTAGCCCTTGTAATTACCTATTGCTAAGGAGATGGACTACTTCTCTCCACCCCTTGGAAGTATTTATTGATATGGAGATGTACTAACCCAGGCGAGAGATTCTGGAAATATTGCAATTTTACCCAGACCTTGCATGAATGGGCCTGCTTCTTTCTTAGCACTTACAGGCTTCTGCTTATCATCCTTATAGGTGGCAGTGTATGGAAGGCATGTGTGGTTAACATGGAAAGAGTTCACATTCTAAGAATGCAGTGATTCCAGGGAAGATATGGTTGGAAGATACGCTCTGTGTTTATGCTGTCAGAATTTGAATGATAAATTTAACATGGCCGGAAAACAAATTATTGCCCACATTTTCCCTTATTATTCTGGGTAAATCTTGTGTTTGTGTTCTTCGCCAGTGAAGCACAGTAACAACCTTTAAGAGAATCATCAGAAGCCAGGTTAATGGGCAGGATGATGTAGCATTATGAGTAATGAAATAACCAGCGCTAAATAAATATTAGAGAACTGAAGAGGCAAGGAGATCTGTGTCATTTCAATACAAAGAGCTCCTGAATAGCTAGGGCATTGTCAATAAGTGTATGGGCACTTTTTCACATGATGGCAGGTGGGACATTCTCTAGTTATGACATATTTGACAATTAAAAAAAGAAAGAAATGTTGGGCCTGAACATAAAGAAATGGTGCCCGGACATGCTGAAGATTCTTCACAGACACTGATTGGACAATAAGTTACTTGTAGGAACTTTCTTCTACTCATTATTCATGATTAATAATCACTATACCTTACATGCACCCATGAATTCTGCAATATGTTTTAAAATCAAATATTGTTAGGACCCTGCACATCCTGGGGGTGGCCCTGGTGAACACTGCTGTGTATAACTAACAGATGCATTCTGTAAGTATAGACTATAGTTTCCTAAATGATAAGAGAGGGTAGTCCTCTCCAAACAGAGATAGATCTTCCTATCAGGATGTAAACAGAATACTGCATTCCAAATCAAATTATAAGTAATGTCACCAGAGTCTAGGTCATGAAGAATTCTGGGTCTTGTTTGTAACTAGGACATTATTTCACAGTGAAACTGGCTTGGAGAGGATGTTATTTAGTAGAGAATCATTTTGAAACAGTCAAAGACCAAGACAAAATGATACTGTTGCCATTGCAACAGTTCTGAAAGATATAATGAGGGTAGTGGTACAGGGAATGGACCTAATGGATGTTCTCTACAATCCTATTTATTATACTTTAAAATTGAAGATGTTCAAGTTATTCATTAATATGGAACTGATTAAAAGTTACCATATATTCATGCAATGGAAAATAATTCATTAGTGTAAATGATGTAGATCTATATTTGGTATGGAACATAACATTTTTCAAGTGAAAAAAGCACAAAACAGTTTATGTACAGTATTATCTACTATTGGGGGATTAACTCTGCCTCAGCATTTCTGAAAGTGTATATTCCCAAATGCTAGCAGTGCTTCATTTTGGAGGGCTGGATTAAAGGTGGTCTTAAAAAAAAATCCCATCCTCTTTGTGGGTAAAATTGTAATATTTCCAGAATCTCTGGCCTGGCTTTAGTGTATCTGCATATCAATAGGTATTTCAAGGGGTGGAGAGAGGTGGTCCACCTACATACACTTCAACAGGTCTTTACAAGGGCATGTGAGGGTTTATCTGGACCGGAGAGGTTGTGTGGAGCTCTCTGCTGCTGCAGCCTGGTCAAGAGAGAGATGGAATGACTGCTTGTAAGAAATAAATGGGTTTCTTAAACTTTATTTCTCCCTTTGACTAATTTCAGTTTCAGAGGTATTTTGCCCTGGGATTTTCCCCGAGAGTTACACTCCTCAACCTATAACAACATGAATACAAAGCAAACTGCTATATACATCCATCTCATTAGCTTAGGATATAATAAGGCCACAACATACTTAATGTTCAAATAATTATGGCTTTGTGTTCCCATCCCAACATATAAAAAGTTCATTTTTCTTCAGAGGCTCTTTCTTCTGAGATTTCCTGGGACCCCCAGGTTTACTAAGTCCAAAGGACACCATCAAAAAAATGTTTAGGCTGCTACAGAGTCCAGCTAGTTTCTTTGCTGCTATTTCTGCATCTTCTGAGACACAGTGTGGCCTTCAAGATCAAGTAACCCAGGGTACTGAGCCAACTGTCCTTGACAGGCATCATCATTGTGGGTCAGGCTCTCTGCTCTAACTCTGGTCCCACGGTCGTTCCTTAGGGTGCTAGATCCAGAACTGTTCTAGCATTGACTTTTGTGTCCAGATCATCCCTTTTCTTCTAATGTGCTCTAAATGCAAACACAGCTGTCTTTCTTAACTTCCTCAAATCATGGTCTAGTGTAGACTTTCTGGTCCAGCCAGAGCATGACAATAGTCCACAGCAGTTTTCAAAATGTGGATCATCCAGCTTTATGCACCACAATGTGATTGTATGTATGTCTCATACAGGGGAGGGGAGCATGGAGAATTTTGTATATAATAATAATAACTTCTCCCTTGGGACATCTTTTTCTCTTCCCTCCTCAAGGGTATAGTCCAGTTAAACAAGTCCTTAGTTTACATGATTAAATTCAACAGTTAACATCTCAATCAGAATATTTTGCATTTAGATTAGAAGGTGACCTCCCATTTTTCTTCAAAAGCAATGATTGGATAATTACCTTACATTGATGTAACTAAAGAATATATCCTGGTAGTTTTTCCAAACATGGGATAGCTCCAGAGTTCTTCCAAAATGTTCAGAAACTCCCTAAGATGGTTCTTTATTTAAAATTCTAAGAAAACATTAACAAAGTTCTTTGCTTATCATCAGGCCGGCTGATATTTACTGTAGCAGTAAAGAAGCTCTGGTTTCGTGACTTCTCTCCTTCAAGAGCAAGCATGGATCTTTTAAGTAAAAGAAAGTCTATAGTCTTCTAAAGGGAGATGTGTCTAAGTTTTCCAAGTACTGTGAGTTTGGATATTACTGATATTACTACATTTCTTATGAAGGATCTAAGCTGAGGTCCTGGAATTCGTTGTCTTTAAAAATTTAAATTTTTTTTGAAAAGAATGTACTCATATAGTTAAAATATCAAATAGTACCAAAAAAAGGTTATAAGATCCAAAAAAGACTTCTATTTTATTTTTAGATCTTTTATTCCCACTATTACCTGTCCTCAGTGACCATCGCTGTTCTACTTCCCTGAGGTATCTATCCTTAGTTTTTTAAGCTATATCTTCTGTATTTACCTCCATATTTCCACATAATACAGTTCAGGTCTGTCTTTAGTCTTCAATCTTAGACATTTATTGACTTACTACTATGGAAGATGAGGGTTGTAACTCTTTATCAACTTCATTTTCTCTACCTGCTGTGTCATGTAGTTTAAATCTGTATTCAAGGCACCCAAGTGATCATATTTTCTTTTTACTACAGTCTGTGGTTTTTCCTGGAGGTAATGAACCTCCTCCCTCCCCAGTGTTTTTTCACTTACATATTTTTTGAACCCATGGGATAGTTTCTCCCACCTTGCAATACCATTGTAAAATGCCTCTTAATTCGGTTTGCACACAAACTTGTCAGATAAAATTTCAGTTTTCATATAATCCTGTAGACATCTTTCCTCAAGTCTTCCGTCCTTCTGCACTGATTGTTTTCTTGGTCTAGTTGCAACTATAATCTCTACATTTCACTTTACCATCTTCCTGGAAGCTCTCCTTGCTTTATCCTGTGTTGGATTTCCTATTTCTTTGATTCATTTGCTTTCCTTTTTCTTGGTAATTTCATTGTTTTCCTGGATCATATCCTCCCACAGTTTCCTTAGACAGGTTAAAGGGAAGGAGAAGTTTTGAAACTTTGTGTACCTGATAATTTTTTAGTTCTACCCTAACACTTAATTAATAGTTTGCCCGGGTATAGTTTTATGCGGAAATTAGTTTTCTCTTTGCAATTGCTCCATAGTTTTGTAGCTTCCAAAGATATTGCTGGGATATGCAATACGATGCAGATTCATGATCCTTTATGAACTTCTCCCTCCTTTTGGATATTTTTAGGATTTTTTCCCCTTATTCCTGGTATTCTGAAATTTCAGAATATATGCCTTAGTGTTGATTGGTCTGGGCACTTAGTGGACCCTTTTCATCAAATTTCAGTGGGAAATTGTTTTGCATCGTTCTTTTTTTGTAACTTCTATATGGATATGATCAATCTCCCTTATTGGTATTCTAATTTCCTTATATTTGTTCTTTTTTCCATTTATTTTTATTTTCCAGAATTGTTCCTTAACTTGACCTTCCCACCATTTCATTGAAATTTCTATTTTGGAAATTATATTTTTAATTACTAAAATTTATTTAATTTCTCTGATCATTTACAAAAATAGCATCTTGTTCTTTTTCATGAGTGAAATGCCTTTAATTTTCCCTTTGATACTAATATAGCTATTTTAATGTTAAGGGTATTTTCTTCCTGTTCCCTACATTGCTTGTTTTCTCCAAATTCCCCTTTTTATTTATTTTGTTTTCCCTCTGCTTTTTGTATTGGAGGCATTGGTCATTTGCCTCAGATGATCCACTGCTGTCCATTCATGGTGACTAGTGATGGCTAAAAACTGACTGGAAGCCGCTGTGTGTTGGTATTGTTGAACGATGGGCCTCCTAGTACAATCAGATCATTTTCCAGCTTTTTGGTTGGAAACCCTCACATGTCAGTCTCTGGAGGTCTTTATTCTGTGGTGATTCAATTTTACCAGGAAAATATTCTGTGGGTTACTCTTTGGGGAGTAAAGACTGGATTGCTAGAATTCTGGAACTGGTCAAGGAAAGACAGCTTGGGGGAGGTCTCTCTGGTCAGCATACAGACTTACAATTAAGTTCCTGGTTTTGGTTCAGCCCCTCTTCTGTGTCTTCTGTCCTCATCTGAAGTCTCTTGTTTATTTTCCCGCAGTATGTACTGCTCATTTCCTGCAGGGATTGGGAGGGTGTTCCTCTGTGAGTGTAGGGTAGGACCTGAAATCTAATTGCTTTTCATACAGATTTCCAAATGATCTTTTTCTGTTCAGCCCGGTGCCTTACCTGCTGTCCTTTGCTTTACTGGGTGTCTCTAATTCTTGAGGTTTTTGTTGTTTTGTATTATGCTGACTTGTTCCTTGGCTGAGTGGTTGTTCCCATTCTTCCATGATTTTTCCCACTGAAATACATTGTGGCTCAGGGTTATATGTGTCTTCTAGTTTTATAAAATGGAAATTGTGCTTCTTCTTCTCATACACATTGATATTTTGGGAGTTAGTTTTAGAACACAGAATGGAAATGTTTACCATTCTTGATGTATATAAAGTATTCACCTCTTAATCATTATTCTTTATAATAAAAGCATAAAGAAAAACTTTATCCATGTATTTGCTAGTTGTTTATATTTACTGGGGATGTTACTTGGTACTTCTCTTTAATTACGAGATGTGTCTTTTCAGTTGACAGAGAGAAATAGAGTGCCAAAAGACAGTCTGGCCAAAGTAGCTATGGTTATATGAACAGAGAAAATGTATTCCTGAGAGTGTTCTTGATATAGCAACATAACTTCAGTGAGCAAGTATACCAGTAACTAAAAATTAGAATGAATTGGTCATTTAAAATGTGTCTATGAAGTGCTAGTCTGTGAGACTACAGAAAAGAGTAACTAAATTTTACACTCTGTTGGTAGAAAAAGCCAGAAGTTGTTCCCTGGCTAAAGCTTGCTTTTCATACTTTCTCCACAAGATCAGGAGGACCTTCCTTTTCTGCTGTTCTCACTCAGCTCTGAGGATGCTGGTTGCACTGTCTGTGATGTTTTCTCCTCTACAAGGCTCCCACTGCAACCAGATCCACTGGTCATGATACAGGCTATAGTAGGAAAGTAGTAGGGATTGCAGTTAACTCACTCGGAAGTCCAGAAAATGGTGCATTTAAATTTTTTTTCTGGAGATCAACTCAATTTCAGCTTGGGGACCCCAAGCTCCAGACATGTGACTCAACCTCAACTTATTCAACCTTACTCCACTATTCCCTGAGTTCTGCAGTTTTAGGCAAGGCCAGGACGTTGGCCAGCTTTCTTTGGTCACGTGTCCTCTGTACACAGTGGTTACCTGTGAGGACACCATTATCCCAGACCACGTGGTCCTTTCAGATCTGGCTGCTCTGGTGCTTTCGGGTTGTGGTTGGTGCATGGTAAACTCTGGGAAGTCTGGGGGCCCCAGCCTAGAAGATCAGCCTCTATGTCCTATGAGGTTCTACTTTGCCGTTGTTGCCTCCTTGGCATTTCCCGGGACCTGCCTGTAAGTCATCTACTCTCTGCTTTTGCAGACCTCTTTCTCCCCAACTGTTGTATCTCAGATTCCTTCCTCCTACATGATCTTAGTCCTTTTGGAAATAAAAGGTAGAAAAGGAACTGTACATAGGCACCTTTTGATTTCTGGCCTGCCCCACACTTCCGCTGGATGCATTGACTTCTATCTTCTTGAGCAGAAAGGAGAAAAATATAAGAAAACCATAATTAGTATATCAAAAATTTATTCTGCCAAATTCTAAGAAGTCAAATTTACAAGTCTATTTGGAAGACTGTGCATTTAGAGATGAAACCTTAGAGATCACTAAGCCCGGGGCTCTCATTTTCCACGTGAGGAGTCTGGGGGCCTGAGAGGCCAGTGACCTGATGAAGGCCTTGTGGACAATCCTTTCTATGCATATGGTTACTGTTTCTGTTGACTCCAAACAAATGCTGAATCAGTCTTATTCAGGCTTTTGGGCTAACCTCTAAGGACAACTTGAAATTGCTTGAATTTAACTTTTTATTTTGTTAGGTAATGTTTGGAACCAAGGGCTTGTGCTATACAGTGCCTAGAACACTGTGGACTTTCAATGACTTTCAAACAGCAACAGAACACTTTTCCAATGCCAGGGAAATGAGAATGGCAAATGGACATACAGCTGGTTTCGACAGCATCCTGGTCTGACCCTTGAGCGTGTGCCGCTTATTTGCTGTTGAAAATAGACAATGGCCCCGTTACCAACTCCTCTCATGGAGTGAATGAAAGGCAGCATTGGGTGATTATGGAAATCACTCTAAACCTCTCTGGCCTTAAATATCCTCATTCAGAAAATGAGTTTAATATACCCTTGCCTACCCACCTCCTAGAGTCAAGAACATTATGAAAGAATGTCATTAATTACCTAAGGAATCAACCAAACACTTATTCCACATCTATTGTGTCCTGGAGGATACCAGGCATAGCCAATACTGGTGAGCAGAATTGTCTCTGCTCTGGCCCTTGGAAAGCCAGGAATCACAGGAATGAAGCTGTAATTACTGACTGTGGTAAGTGTCTGACAGAAAGGCGCTATGGAAAAGAAGAATGGTGGTGAGCATCCTTGGGGGAGTGATGTCTAAACTGAGGTCTGAAGGGTGAGTAGGAGGTCATGAGGCATAGGACAGTAGGAAGAGCATTCTGAGCAGAGGGGATGCAGGTGCAGAGGCCAGGGGAGAGCATGAAAGCAGGCTTGTGAGGCTGGAGCATGGCGACAAGGGCAGCAGATGGAGGTGAATCTGTAGGCAGGGCCCAAACTTTGCTGGCCTTGCATGTAAGACTGCTTTGTAAGTTTGTTAAGAATTAGATGTTAAATAAGAGTCAGTGAGGCTCCCCCGTGAGGTTTAAGAAATCATGGCACACTTGTCCATCAGAGGTTTGGTGTAATTATTACTAATGCTCAGAGGCTTTGGATCACTTACATTATCAAACAGTGATTTTCAAACCGTGGCTGTGCACGTGGGACCTGGGCTTGGTCTTGACCCTTGTCTCTGTTCTTAGCTCGGTGCTCCTTAACAGCTGTATCTTCTTTTTCCTCATCTGTAAAATGGGAAAACAATGACATTTACTCAGAGGATTGTTGGGAGTTAAATGAGTCAATATATGACAATATTTTAGGGAGAACCTGGGGTATAGGATGCTCTCAGCACATGATGAACTATTACTATTATTACTTCTATGTTTAGACTATCGTGAGGCTGACAGTAATGTGGCTTTCAGATAAATGGTGCAAGCATTTTTATCTGTTTAAAAATACATCTTCCAGAGCATCTGTGTGGTGTGGAAAGGGGAGCCGAGTCTGGGATGAGAAGTACTGGCCCTGTGTAGGGCTAACCTCCAAATGTCAGTTTCTTTATTTGTAATTTGGGAGAGATCTTCCTCCTCATGACTATGTTCATTCCTTCTTATCCTTTGCATCATTTTTCAAGAACCTACATTTAACATGTAGAAATAGGTCCCTTTTATAATATGAGGAAGAGTCTTTCTCTGTAATCTGGTGGTTCATAGACCAGCAGTTGAATTCGCTCGGCAGCTGAATTCACCTGTGCTCCCTCATCTTGGAAAAAATGGAGTAAAGAAGAAGCTAGGAGCCATGCCTCTCCTCGTTCCACTGATAAAGACCTTTCTTTCTTCTCACTGGACACCACTGTCCTATCACCCTGTTGTTGCCTTTGCTTCACAGAGTATTGTCACTTTTTTTCAACAACCCAGGTCCTTGTATTTTCGGTCTTGTATTTAGAGTCCACCTAGTGATGTGATTTCACTTCCCCTTGTGATAAAATCTAACACTCATATAGAATTGGAAATGAGAATGGTGATTGTTTCCTTATTAACTGCATTACTGCCTGCTCCTAAATCCTGTGTTAATTGGTGACATCTCCATGTGGCCTGCTTCCTCTGTACATGTTAGATCCCAGCAACTTGGTGTCTGGGATATCAAGCAGGACCCATCTATGGGGGAGTTATATCAGAGAAGGGGATAATTTAAATCTATAAAAATGAAATTTTTAATGTGAGCAAAGGGAGCCTGAGGGGAAAAAGGTAGAGAAATAGTGTTTGACAAAGTGCTCTTATGTGGCTTCGTTCAATCCTCGCCCTTTTCAGAAGTAACATGTCTGGTCTTTGTTTTAGAGATAAGGAGACTGAGGGCTTCATTAACAGAGATTCATTTATTCAGAGTCATGCAGCCAGCATAGATGGGAACTGTGACTTGAACCCTGGTCTTTTGACAACCTCAGTGTCAACCGTGACATTGCAGTTGTGGGTTATCAAAAGGGAGCTAGATTTTTTACTTGCAAATGATCTCCCTGGCTTTCATTTTAGTGATTATTAATTCTTGAGGCAGGTAACCTCATCTTTTTAACAGCAGAGAGAATCATAGATACAGTCAGAGCCGTGGAAGGCAACATGTGGTAGAATTTGCTTGGTTAAAGCCTTTTAACCTGCATAGAAGATTGTGCATTAAGGCAGGAGTAAATCTTGGGTATCATTTTGTAAGTGGGAAAACTGAGATCCGGCATCACAAAGTGACATGTCCAGGGTCCTGTGCAAATTAATGGCAAAGCAGGTCCTTGAATCTAGTTATTTCCTCTTCGTTGGTGTTCTGTCCTCTGCAGGGGACCTTGAAGCACTGCTTTCAACTTGGACTTACACACTGGAAACACTCTGGGGCTTAAAGAATGTTGATGCCTGGATCCAGCCCCCAGGGGTTTTTGTTTAGTTGGTATAGAGTGTGGCCTGAGGCATTAGGAGTTTTAAAAACTCTGCAAGTGATTCTAATAAGCAGCCAAGTTTGAGAACCTTGCACTGGTGGTTCTCAATTTTGGTACACATTAAAATCACCCCGGGAGTTCTGAAAAAGTATACATGCCTGAAGCCGCATCCCAACACAGTCAAATCATAATCTCTGGGAAGAAAATTAAAAGAGAATAGAGGAGGAAATACCTTTTGATGGCATCCATGCTTTCTCATTCTCTTTTTGATCAGTAAGTCTTGACTTGGAAGTTATGCCTGCTCTGCTACACTGCCAGAGCCTTGGCCGGGCACTGTGCCCTCTGAGAAAGGAGCAAGGCTTCGTGATTTCAGCTGCAAATGATCTCTTCTGGATTTCATTTCACGGCCGTTATTACTTGTGTGGGGCTGTTAGAAACTAATGAGGAAGGAGGGCCGAGCATCTCAAGCCTGACGACCTCTGGGATGCTGATGTGTCTATTCCCCGTGAGTCACACTGTTCATGGCGGCTCAGTTAACAACCTGGGAAGCTTTTCGACAGCGATGACACCTTGGCACCGTTCTTCAAATGTTCTTACTGAATTGGTCAGATACGGCGCTTGGGTTTTGGAATTTTTAGCAAGTTCCAGGTGTGGTCGGGAGTTAGAAAAGCACCGAGGGCCCCTGGGCGCTATGCACCTTACTTGCACACTCAAGGCTTGACTGACTGGGAGCCCAGCCTGGAACTGTGCCTTTGCTGTGCTTGGCCAGAGAAGCAATTCTATGTTCCATCAGCAGGTGGCCACATTGTCATTCTGCTGCTGCTGGCTCTTGGGGTCCTTCACCTAGATTTGGAAATAGTGGGTATCTGTGCTCTCTTCCTTTCCTGCTCCAGGAATTCAAAGCCAGGGAAGACAGCAAGTCTAGCGCTGAAGAGTTGGTGTTTCTGCAGGAGCTGTGAGGGTGACTGTAGGTCAGCCTCCGTCCACCCTGGCCTCCTGGCCTTTGACCATCACACACTTTGGGTTTCAATAAAAATCATCGTGTTGCAGTCGAATAAGAAACCAAAACCCTTTTAGTAGAGAGGGGCTGGAGGGAATAAGAGATAGGAGATCTGGAAGGATCTTAGGAGATAAGATCTGTGCTTCGGTTTTGACTCTCAGGTGTGAGTCTGACATCATCCTTCCAGCTCCAGAGCTCAGCCTTCTCAAAGTGGCTTTTCTACTTTTCCTAAAAGTGACTGAAAATGCCCAAGTTTTCACGTCAGTCCTGATCTTCTGGATCCGGGAAAACCAGAAACGTGGTCTTGTGGTATTTAAGATTCCCATTTGGAAGGTATTCTCATGTGGAAAAATCCCACAAGGAATCCTATTGTGAAAAAATATGAAGCCAGACAGAGAGGGGGAAAAATCTCATGGAAGCTTCCTCTGGCTTTCTATGTGCTTATTGTGCAAAACGCAAATGGGGACAGGGGGCTGGTGGGCCTTGGCTTGCCATCTTTGCAGTACCTCACGTCAGCTCAGGGAAGACTGCCCCGCTTAAGTGAATCCCTGCTCCTCCCTTCCGCTGAGTTAAGTGTTGTTTTCTTTTTCTTTCTTTGCAAGCACTTTGTTGCCTCTTAGGCAGAGCCATGTTTACAGCAATGCTTTCTTAGACTGTTAAGTTCTCTCAGGCAAGAACCCTGCTCACTCATTTCTTTGGCTTTGTACCTAACACGGCACTTGTACATAGAGGATGCTCACAGAATTTTTAATTTTATTGTAGTAAGTAAAGATTGAAAAAAGCTCTTCTGCTCTCTCCTATCTTCTTAATTTGATGTCGAAAGCATTGCCTCCCTGGGTTCTTAAAGTTACTGTTTAAACGAGGTCTTCATGGCTGGTGGATGAGGCTCAAGCTGATGCTTTCCTGGAAGTTTCTTAAGTCCGAGTGGTCAGCAGATCTGGGGAGTTAAGGGGAGAACTGTGGAACCCAGCATTATCCCTTTTTTGGCCTCAGTGACCCTTGAAAGATCTAAAATACAGGCTCGGAGGTCGGGGAACTGATTGGAGCAAGGCAAAGAAAACCCCTCACCGTTTTGTCAACAGAGCTGGAGTGCGGGCCTCACCTCCCTCAGTGCCAGGCGCATGGCGGCTGTACAGTGAGTATTTGTTGGGTGAACTTGTCTGATGCAACCCAAGAAGGTACCGGTTCACAAAGACTTCAGGCAGCTTCTCATGTGCAGACTTCTGGGCATGACAGAGACACTGTTAAGTTGAAGTGAGTCATTAGTGATTGCCAGAACAGTTTTACTGGGATGACTGTTACCATGTATTTAACTTCTTAAATCCCCATAGCATTTTATTGCTGATTATTGTTCCACTAATTCATTCAACGGGGATGGAATTGTATGCAATTTTAGCAAGGGCCAATCTCTTCAGCTAGTTGCATTCCCAGTGAGTCCCTGGTTAAAATCCCCACAGAGACCCTTCCAGAAGGTATCAGGACCTCTAATTGTATGGTGCTAATAGAGATCACACAGTTTCCTGTGACATTTTCAGTAGATAAGTATTATAGACGTCTGTGATTATCATTGTGTAGGAAACTTACTGGTGAGGGCATAATTAAGATAGATTTAAAGGGACCAGCAGTCAGGAAATTGAGTTTTTTTTAAGAAGAGAAATAAAAAATGACTGACAGTATCTAGTACTTTCATGTTTACCTATATAACCCACGGGAACTGATTGTTTAAATATTGTGTTCTTTTTGTTTTGATATCCTTGAAAGAGTTTTATAAATTTTCCTGATCTAAGATACATTCATATGTAGAGAAGGAAGGCAAATAACTATGAAATAAATATTCAGCCGATCCTTGAGTAACATGAGGGTTTCAGACCCAACCCTCTTGCAGTCAAAAATCTGCATATAACTTTTGACCCCACAGACCTAACTAATAACAGCCTATCATTGACTGGAAGCGTTACTGATAACGTAAATGGTTGATTAACACATATTCTGTGTGTTATATGTATTATATACTGTATTCTGACAATAAAGCTAGGGAAAAGAAAATGTTTTTTCAAATTGTTGCAAATCTTCAAAAAAATTTCCTGTATATTTATTGAGAAACATTCAGACCTGTGCAGTTCAAGCCCTTGTTACTCAAGGGTCAACTGTAGTCGTAAACCAAGGCTTTTGGCTGTTGCAAAGTGTTGTATATGTGCTTCTATGAAATCAGAATTTTTGATGTATGTGGCAGCTGAATGCAGTGTTTTCAGATGATTTTTAGTGGCAGCAGCATTTTTTTGGTGGGGAGGAATGAAAGCTTCTAGGGGACCCTGATATAAGATACATAAAATAACTTTCAGTTCATCGAGAGTCTACTCTTCCCAGACTCCGCTTTGCAGGTCCCTGTCCCCACACATTGTCCATTTAGAAGTCCCTTTCTGGAACTCTTGAGCTCTGCACAGTTTCAAAACTGTTGCCCTATTGAGGAGAGTTTATAGAACAATTCTCTGGAGTGAAAATGGACCCATTTTCCTCCCTGAGTAAACTGTCAGTCAGCTCCTCTGTCTCTGAACTCTCTTTATTCTATTTAATAGTAATGGTAATGGCCGGTAGATCAGCCCGATTTTAAAACAGTTCATCTGTTTAAACTTTAGCATTGTTGCTAAGGGAGATCATTTAGGGATGTGTTTCTGGTTCTTGTGAAAATCTCAGTAGACAGCAGGTAAAATGTAAATATAATGTTACTAGAATATGTTATCATCTTAACACGCAATAACAGTTCAACATATACAAAACAGGAGACACACCATAATAACCACACTCGCATGAAACTTCGTTGCTAACTATTTAGAGGAAAGGCTTAATGCCAATATCTAACAAGTCTTTCATACATAGGAGTTATTCAATAAATAATTGAGGCTCACATTAAGAATAATTTATAAAATCTGATTTTAAGATTTTGAGGCAGACATTATATAACATTCTGTTGTCTACTGTGGCTTAGCATAGCAGTCACAGTTTCGAAAATTGTATAGAAGATAGGGCATTGAATGAGAAGTCTGATTGTCTGGGCTGTGGTCTTGTCTTGGCACAAATATAACTGAATGTGACCCAAAGCCCAGAGAGGCTAAATCATTTGTCTGGGTTTCTTATCTATAAAATGAGGAGGCTCAGCTTGATGATCTAAGGTTTCTTTCAGCTGGAGCATCCCACAAGCATCCATGATCTATGCTGTTGTCGATGGCGTTCTGCCTGTAATACATGTGGGTGAACTCAGCTGGAGAGACCAACCTGTGATTCGTGCCTCTGCGCTCCCAGGTCTGATCACTAGACTCTCTTTCCAGTCAGACCAGCCTAAATTGTGCTTTGCAAACTCTTCCCTCATGGGAAATCTTGCTTGATTTAGAAGAGGGTTTCTGCACTCTGGTCCATGGCCCTCAGCAGAGCAGAGCATTTATCCTTCTGCCTTTTATACTTGGTGATTAGCAACTGTGTTCCTATTAAACAGCCCACGGTTGGGGTCTGCACATCAGACAGAATATTGACTCCTTTTGCTTGTCATGGATCTATATTTTTCATGGCATCATTTTTATCTTAAAAAATACACATTAAGATAACAAAATGGACTACATTTGGCACTTTTTAAACACTGTAATTATCTTTTTAAGATAGCTAGTTAGAAGGTAGTGCTCTTATCCACAGTACCTTATCTTAGGTACAAACCACTTTTTATTTTTAATCTTCCTGACTCAGAACCTCCTATAATATATCTGCATTTTCCCCCAATATCACATCTACTTACTCTTGCTTCATTTCTTTCTACTTAAATGTCACTTCTCTGTACCAAACCTTAAAAAAAAAAGGCACAGAGGTACAATTGCAGGCACTTTTTTTGAGAGATTTTTGAGTATGGCATGAATCTAATTGCAAAGTTCTCCTTCAGGGGTTGCATTCAAACTTTAATGTCAGTAAAAATCACCCAACATGTTTGTTAAAATGTGTATTTAGGGCTCGTTCCCCAAGGATTCCTATTCAGTAGATCTAGGGCGTGTCCTGGAATCTGCCTGTCAGCAATCCCAGGTGACTGGTGGAGAACACTCTTGCTGTAGTGTGATGTTTCCTGGCTCCTGGGATGGGATGTGGTGGTGGGTGGCCAGGTCTTGGGTCCTGTGTGATCCCCATATGGCTCAATTTGCTCTATCTGTTCTCGGGCATGGTTCTCTTAGGCTAGTTATTTTTGTAGCCTTCACAGAGGAGGCATCACTTCTGGAAGTATCCCTCTTTTTCCTAGGTGACTTCTGTGTATGCTGATATTTGAGAACCACTTCTTGAAAGGATCACCACAATTAGATTTAAACCTTTGCAAAATCTCTGGCCCAAATGCTTATAAGGAAGAGATATATGGACTCTAGCATTTGGATTTAGAAAAACAACAGCCTAAGCAGAACAGATAAAACAGAATAAACAGATGAGATGTTGGGAGGAAAGCAGATACATATAATATTCAATAAATAAAATAACCCGGATTTATTAGATGCTCCCAAGGGCTTCGTGCATTGAATGCCCACTTCATTCTCTGAAAATTAATATCCAATTTCCTTCCAGGGGCAGGTGCTCAGAAGCATTCTCATTAGACTTCTCTACTGGAGTGACCCTCCTTACCCCTAATGAAGCTCAAATGAACATTCTAGAAGGTAGTTATTCAGTCATAGTTTCAGGCCATTTACATCCAAGTCCCCTAAAAATATGAGTAAAAAAAATGCTGGGTTTTGCTTCAAATACAGTGAAAACAGGGAGTAAAATTTGGGAATTGAACCTGAATTTTTACAAAGCTCTTAACAGACTCTTATGCATAATGAAGACTAAGGATTACAGCTTAAAGATGCTGCTATCATAATGTAGAACACTGTACTTCTCCAAACCAAACAAAACAACTCATGAGGAGTGGTGAGAAAGAAATGCCTGAGATCTTAGAAATTTTGGGAAGTCAAGGCTTAGAAGGTCATAGGCTTTCAGCCTGGCTCAATCCCTGCCTGGCTGCAGGAGTCTGGGAAAGGGTCTGAACCCACTTAACGGTTGTAGGTTTGGCACAGTCAGTGATTCTTAACATTCGGAGCCAGTTCTGTCTTCAAAAATGCTGTTCAAGGTTTTCTATTTAGAAACAGGGCAGCTGTGTGTTGTGAACTAATGATCTTAGCTCATTTGACCATTCAGCAGTATTCAGGTCCATTTGTTAAAATGCACAAAATTCCTTTTCTGTCCATTCCTCCCATAATAGTTCTATTAAGTAGTATTTTATACCAAAAACACCTTAGACTGAGTTTTGTCAAACCTTCCCATTTTTATTAGCAACAAGACACCATATTGACCATACTACCTGTTGTAAGCACAGAGAGGTCCTTATTTTTCTGACTTTTGGTGTTTCTACAGGCATCTTAAGTGAGAGGTTCTCTTTGATGCTGATACAATAATACGGTGACTAGATGCTGCCTTTCTATTTGGGGCAAATGTCAGTCCTCTTGTGAAGTGGGAAGGACATAAGACCAAATAGAGCTGTAGATTGTACCAAGGGTTAGGATACTGGCATTGCTGATTTTATTCTCCTGGTCCATAAAAAGGTTGGTAAGGCCCTAACAATCTTTCCAGCCTATCATATATTCTGAATTCCACTAATTTTCATTTATTTTTACAGAGAAAAATGACTTCTTACAATCCTTATGCTAATAAACAAACCACCTGGTATTGATTTGATAGCCATGTTTGAGGTTTCTACTAAAATCCTCTGGAGGTTAATATTCCTGATAGGTGTATTTCAAATACTAAATAATAAATTTATATATAAATATATATGTATACTATATAAACATATATTAATTTATATATAAATTATAAATAATAAAAGTATGCCTCTAGATATCATAAAGTCTATTTTAAATTACCACACAGTCAGTATTAGCACATGGCCCATGCTTCCTTCTTATCTAATAAGCATTGGTCTTAAAAGTTTAGAAGCACCTTAGCAATCCATGTTAAGTCCCAAATTAAAAGTGGAGTAGTACTGGAGTTTCCAACCAAATTTTGGGTCTTATGTGTTTTAGATATATTTAAAATCTGAAGGAGTAATATTGGGAAACCACAGTTTATCTGTTTATATATCAAGGGATGGACCTTGAACCCTGGTTGTAATTTAAATATTAAACATCTCCAGCCTTCAGCCACTTCCCGCAAGGGGGCAGCATGACCCCTAATTGAGATCTACTGTTTTTAAAAACTATAATCTTAAGGTCGCTCCCGGTTGGTTGGCTTTGCTAAAAAGGATTCTGATACCCCTTACGTTAAGTGGAACACCTAACTGGGCAGGTCCAAAGTTGGCCTGAAGCTATTTAGCAGTAGGGCTGGGAGAACATTTCTATCCCATGAGCAGGAAGACCTGGTAGTGGGGAGTAGGTTGGGCTGAGGAGATGTAAGCTGGGGGAGCTGGGGACAGGAGCCATCAGCCACCAAGATGCTAAGACAGTAGGTTACCTGGGGTGAGAAATCTCTGGCATCAGGATGACAGAAAGGACTTGAAGAATAGGGAAGCCTAATACGGGATTTTATTTTGTGTAATGTAGAACAAATGCCTTTCCTGCTGAAAATTTCCTGATGTGTTTTGATGCTTTGGGGTTTGGGGAAATAAAAATTCAGTAGGGGCAAGAAACTAACATCAGAGGGGTGTTCTTTGGGAATGTGAATCTCCTAGACACTTATACAAATAACAGTAAAGACAGTGGACCTTCCATACCATGGGGACTGGTGATTTGAGAAAATCTTGTTTATATTTTAAATCACAGAATGACTCCATTCTCAGGCAAAGACTAGTGATTTGTTTCAACAAATATTTCTGGAGGACCTATTGTTTACTTAGTCAAGTGCTAGTAAATTATCCAAATGAAAGAAACCAATCCTTGCTCTCCATGGACTTATTTTATCTGTAGGGAAACAAAATATTTCTATTTCAATGTTTGATACGTCAGTGACCATTGTCCTCAAAGCAGCTGCTCTATCCATTTCAGAACATTTGGGAAGGGATGGACCTTGAACCCTGGTTGTCAGCTTTGGCTGCATGTTGGAATCCCTCATGGAGTCATTTAGAACTTTTAAGTCACAAAGACACATGTATTCCTAACCCAGTATTATTGGTGTCCTCCATATTTCCATTTTCTCATGTTCCAGATGGAAATCAAAGAAACCTAAATTACCCCTTATCATTCCTGTTCTTCAGGGATGTACAGTTTCTAAAACATACATTTTGTCTTTAGCTTCCACATTAGTGTAAAAGGCATGTGAATTCACTGTAGAAATTCCAGTAACACAAGAAGTTATCTATAACTTAAGATCTCCAGGCCTCAGGTGGTCCACATACTTTCTCTAGCTAACATACCTGATGCAAAAGCATTCCAGCCCAAGAGAATAATGTCAGTTTCTTGGAACACATTGTGTGGGATTTGCCATATATGGTTCTGCTCTAACAACGAAGTCAGTCTCTTTAGAAAATAACCAGAGAAAAACAATAAAGGAATGTATTTGACAGAAGGACATTGCCCAAGTCAAGCCATTCTTGCTCTCAGGTCAGAACAAAGATATTAATGATGTTTGAGTCTATCTAATTTTATACAACTTTAAGCAGAAAATCACTCTTCCATCCGTTCATTGTCCATGCCTAGAGTCCATCAGCAACCCTATTGAAAAATAATCCTTGTTCTTTTTCTTCTTTTGCTCTCAGTGCTGGTTTTGGCTCCTCTAATCAAATGAGTCATTCCTGGAATATTTGGTTTGTTTTATGGCTGTGGCACTCCTGGAAAGCAGGGCAGCTCACCTGCCCCACTCTATGGCTGATTCTAGCTGGGAAAGCTCCCAACATCTGTGTCTGTAATAAAAGACCATATAAAAGCAAAATAAATCATTTTTCCACCGCCATTTCCCCTTCCCATTAAAGGCTGATCACCTACAGTCATGATCCTGGCCCTGAATTGAGCTGCAGCATGTGATCTGATGGCACAAAGCAAGATCAATACCTGCCACCGTAAGAAGTCAGTGGAACATAAATTAGGACGAGAATATTTTCTGATTCTGGCCGCAAGCAGAGTGACTGGTTGGGTGCAAGCCATACTGTTGATCAATGGAAAGAGAAAGCAGCTTTGCTTAGCAGCAGGGTAGACTCTGCTAGGATTATTACGTGCTATTCCTAGTTCTTCTTTTTTTTTTTTTTGATCTCCAAATACTGAATTAAAGTGGGATCTTCTCTGAATTTTTTCAAGATTTTACTACTAAAATGTTATCAAAGTTTCTAACTGTGGCTAGGAAAGTATGTGAAACTAATCCAGGCATAGGGGTTGCTGGGCATAAGCATTTTGAGCATATAAGGTGTTTTGGCCAGCCCTAAGACAGGATCTTATCAGATACTTACAGGAATATTTCAGAGGTGTGATTAAGTTGATTGCTGATGAGTAAATGCTTCTCCTCTTTGTTCTTTTGGCTGGTATGCCTTTGCTGATATGAGGTCCAAGTTTTTAAAATTTCCAAAGTGGAAGTAAATAACTTTTCTTCTCATTTTAAAATTAATGCATATTGTTTTTGGAAAATAATTCAAGAAGCCTGTGACAGTGTAACAGAAGAAATTAATTTTCTTCTTTACTTTCACAGGCTTCTTGAATTATTTTCCAAAAACAATATGCATCAACAAAAAGAAGATCACATGATCATCTCCATAGATGCTGAAAAAGTATTCAACAAAATTCAACATAAATTCATGATAAAAACTCTCAACAAAATGGGTATAGAGGCCAAGTACCTCAACATAATAAAGGACATATATGACAAACACACAGCCGACATCATACTTAATAGCAAAAAGCAGAAAGCTTTTCCTCTAAGATGGGGAACAAGACAAGGATGCCCACTCTCCCCATTTTTATTCAACAGAGTACTGGAGGTCCTAGCCATGGCAATCAGACAACACAAAGAAATAAAGACATCCAAATTGGTAAGGAGGAAGTCAAACTGTCACTCTCTGAAGATGACATGATATTGTACATAACACACCCTAAAGAATCCACTCCAAAACAACTAGACCTAATATCTGAATTCAGCAAAGTTGCAGGATACAAAATTAATACACAGAAATTTGTTGCTTTCCTATATACTAACGATGAACTAGCAGAAAGAGAAATCAGGAAAACAATTCCATTCACAATTGCATCAAAAAGAATAAAATACCTAGGAATAAACCTAACCAAGGAAGTGAAAGACCTATACTCTGAAAACTACAAGACACTCATGAGAGAAATTAAAGAAGACACCAATAAATGGAAATACATCCTGTGCTCATGGATAGGAAGAATTAATATTGTCAAAATGGCCATAGTGCCTAAAGCAAACTACAGATTCAATGCAATCCCTATCAAAATACCAATGGCATTCTTCAACGAACTAGAACAAATAGTTCTAAAATTCATATGAAACCACAAAAGACCCCAAATAGCCAAAGCAATCCTGAAAAGGAAGAATAAAGCTGGGGGATTATACTTCCCAACTTCAAGCTCTATTACAGAGCCACAGTAATCAAAACAGCTTGGTACTGGCACAAGAGCAGACCCATAGATCAATGGAACAGAATAGAGAGCTCTGATATAAACCCAACCATATATGGCCAATTGATATATGATAAAGGAGCCATGAATGTACAATGGGGAAAATACAGCCTCTTCAACAACTGGTGTTGGCAAAGCTGGACAGCTACATGTAAGAGAATTATACTGGATTATTGTCTAACTCCATACGCAAAAGTAAACTCGAAATGGATCAAAGAGCTGTATATATGTTGTGAAATCATAAAAGTCTTAGAAGAAAACATAGGCAAAAATCTCTTGAATATAAACGTGAGTAACTTTTTTCTGACCACATCTCCTCACGCAAGGGAAACAAAAGCAAAACTAAAAAGCTTCTGCACAGCAAAGGACACCATCAGTAGGAAAAAACGGCATCCTACAGTATGAGAGAATATATTTGTAAACAACATATCTGATGGGTTGACATCCAAATATATAAAGAACTCACATGCCTCAAAAACCCAAAAAGGAAATAACCTGATTAAAAAATGGGCAGAGGAGATATGAAAAGACACTTCTCCAAAGAAGAAATTCAGATGACCAACAGGCACATGAAAAGATGCTCCACATCACTAATTATCAGGGAAATGCAAACTAAAACCACAATAAGATATCACCTCACACCAGTTAGGATGACCAACACTGAAGAGACAAGAAACAACAAATGCTGGTGAAGATGCAGAGAAAGGGGAACCTTCCTGCACTGTTGGTGGGAATATAAATTAGTTCAGCCATTGTGGAACGCAATATGGAGGTTCCTCAAAAACTCAAAATAGAAATAACATTTAACTCAGGAATTCCACTCCTAGGAATTTACCCAAAGAAAACAAGATCCCAGATTTAAAAAGACATATGCACGCCTATGTTTATTACAGTAGTATTTACAATAGCCAAGATATGGAAGCAACCTATGTGTCCATCAGTAGATGAATGGATAAAGAAGATGTGGTATGTATACACAATGGAATATTATTCAGCCATAAGAAGAAAATTCTACCATTTGAAATAACACGGATGGAGCTAGAGGGTATTATGCTCAGTGAAATAAGCCAGGTGGAGAAAGACAAGTACCAAATGATTTCACTCATTTGTGGAGTATAACAACTAAGCAAAACTGAAGAAACAAAACAGTAGACTCACAGACTCCAGGAAGGGAATAGTGGTTTCCAAAGGGAAGGGGTTAAGGAGGGTGACTGGTGAGGGAGGGAGAAGAGGATTAAGGGACATTATGATTAACACACTTAATGTATGGGGGTCATGCAGAAGGCAGTATCGCACAGAGAAGACAAGTAGTGACTCTGTAGCATTTTACTACTTTGAGGGACAGTGACTGCAATGGGGTGTGTGTGTGGGCTTCATAATATGGGTGAATGTAATAACCACAATGTTGCTCATGTGAAACCTTCATAAGATTGCATATCAATGATATCTTAATCAAAAAAATTGGATGCTGTTTTTGGCAGCCATCAGGAGGACTTACAATACTGAGACTTATTAGATACACTTACTATAATTAACGAGATCACATAATACATTTCCATCTTCACGTAGTGTTTTACTGTGTGTTTCTTTGAAATAGAGTGTAACATTTAAAATCTAGTGAAAAGTAAACAGTGACAGAAAGGATGGTTGTATTAAAGAACTAGAAGAGTCTATAGAAATCCAGGAGAATCCCAACTATTAGGTCACAAAGGGCAGGAATTGAGGCAACTCTCAGAATTGATTGCTCTCTGGGATCTCATAATGATACATGAGCATAAACCTTATTTACATAATTCCTGCATACTCTTTGCTTCTAATATTTGGTGGTTGAGTCACTATTTTTAGTTTCTCTGTTAGTTACCTTTGTAGTTTCCAATATTAGAACCACTACCTCTGGCTCCATCAACTTTCAACTGCATCTCCAAACTCATCATTGAGATGAGTCTATTAAAATTCCTTACCTTTCTCCAGCCTCTCTCAACTCCGGAGTTTACTGCCACAAGGAGGATAAATTTAATGTGGTTTTGATAACTGATTAAAATCTCCCATGCTGTGTCTACAGGTTGATTCTAAAAATTGAAGACTAATATAAATGTTTGCATTTTTATGATATGTAAAATTTGTTAATTGCTGAACAAAAGTGCTCTGATGACAATTCCTTTCCTCTATTTCAATATTATAAGTCCTGTTCCACTCAAGGTGAACAGTCTTGTACACTCCGCCAAATGAATCATAATCATGCCTCATTTTATTTATTTCACATATGGTCCATGACATTCTCATATGAAAGTTTTCTTTTCTGGAATTTGTTTTTTTAAATAGCCTTATTGGGATATAATTGAGATTATATAAAATTCATCCTTTATAAGTAAATATTCAATGATTTCTAAAGCAAATTATTAGAGTTATGAGACCATCCTCATATTTAGATTTAGAATATTTCCATCACTGCTCCCAAAAGTCCTTTTTGTTTCTTCCCAATCCTTGTTCCTACCCTCAGCTCCAAGCAAGCATCAATCTGCTTTCTGTTTCTATAGACTTGTCTTTTCTGTATACTTCATATACATGGAATCACACAACATGTAGTCTTTTGTGGCTGGCTTCTTTCACTTAGTATATTTTGAGACTCACCCATGTTGCAGCTTTAACCTTTTTTATTGCTGAGTAGTATTCCACTGTATAGCTATAGCATATTTTGTTTATCCATTCACCATTAGTTAAGGGGCATTTGAGCTGTTCCAGTTTTAGGCTATTATGAGTAACATAATACTGTAACATTTGTATGCTGTAACATTTGTATGCAAGTCTTTTTGTGGACATATGTTTTCATTTCTTTTGAGTAGAGACTTAAAAAGTAGAATCACTGGATCCTATGATAAGTATATATTTAACTTCTGAAAGAAACAGCAACTATTTTCCAAAGTGGTAGTACCATTTTACATTACCACTAGCAATGCAGTTTCTCCAGATCCTTACCAATACTTGATATTGTTACTCTTTCAGATTGAAGCTTTTCTAGTGGGTGTGCAGTAGTATCTCATGGTATTAATTTGCATATTCCAATGACTGATGCTGTGTCAAACATCTCATTTTATTAGCCATTTGTGTACTATTGGTGAAATATCTATTCAAATCTTTTGCCCATTTTGAAAACTGGACTGTTTTCTTGTTGAACAGTATGAGTTTTTAAAATATATTCTGGGTACAGGTTTTGCTTTTATTAGGCATATGATTTGAAGACATTTCATATCTTTCATATTTTCATATCTTCATATAAAACAATCTATGGGTTTTTTATTCTCTTAATGGTACTTTTTGAAGAGCTAAAGTTTTTAAAGTTGATGAAGTTCAAATTAACATTTTTTTCTTCTATAAATCATTACTTAGTGTTATTTTTATGGAATCTTTGCCTAATCCAAGGTCACTTAAGATTTTCTCCAATGTTCATGCATACATTTTATACTTTTACCCTTCGTATTTAAGTCTATGATCGATTTTGAATTAGTTTTTTTGTGAGTATAAGGCAGTCTAAGTTATTTTTCTTTTTTCTTTTTTTGCTTGTCAAAGGTGGTTTTGACCACCCTTGGGTTTGATGATTTGCTCAAGGACTCAGTTTCAGAAAAGCTGTTATACTCATAGTTTTAGTTTATTACAGAAAGATTGATTACAAATTTAAAATCAGATCAGCAAAGGAAAAAGGATTCTTAGAGCAGATACCAGGAAAAACCAAGTGCAAGCTTCCAGTTGTTCTCTTCTAGTTTTGCATAGATACTGCTTAATTCTCTGCAACAGTGTGTGACAACACATATGAAATGTTGCCAACCAGAGAAGCTCACCTAAGGTCAGAATTTTTATTGGGAGTCAGTTCACATAGGCATGGAACACCTTGTATGACTGACCTTAGGTTTTTGGTCTGTAGTCCTCTAGAGGTCAACTGATAAGCATAACCCAAAGCCTCAGGCATACAAAAACAGATGTGCACCACACACTAAACCTTTAGTCTAAACTGTGTGGTATGGCCCAAGGTTTCAGATATATAATGACTCTCTTACAGGCAAGGTATTCCAAACGCTCCCTCAGAGTTTATTTCTAAGCAGTTGGTCAAGGGTCATCCCTGAGATCTTTGGAATGTAAAGAGCCTGGGCAGCCTAGCCTGCTGAATTAACACTTTCCTGCCCATATACCAGGATACTAGCACAGATTGTTAAAAATAGGCTATCTTTTACCAGTTGAATAGCTTTGGTACCTTTATAGATGTCAGTCAACCACAAATGTAAGGGCTTATTTCTAAAGTTTCTTTTCTGTTCATTAATCTACAGACAGTTTATCCTTATGTCAGTACCATGCTGTTTGACTTCTATAGCTTTATGTTAATTTTTGAAATCAAGTATGATAATTCCTCCAACATTTTTCTTCTTTTTCAAAACTGTTTTGGGCCTTTGCATTCCTATATACATTTTAGTATCAGCTTTTCAATTTCTACAAAAAAGTCTGCGGCATTTTGATAGGGATTGAATCTACAGATTAGTTTGGGGAGATTTTTCATGTTAACCATATTGACTCTTATAATCCATGAACATGGGATATCTTTTCATTTCTGTGTTGATATTCTTTAGTCTCTCTTAGTAATATTTTATAGTTTTTATTGTATAGGTACTACACTTTAAAATTATTTCTATGTATTTTGTTCTTTTTGATACTATTGTGAAAGAAATTACATTCTCAACTTCATGTTTTGATTGTTCTGCATGGGGGAAAATTATATGCTGTTTTTGTCATATCCCTTTTTCTTTTACTAAACTTTGTATGATTTTTGCATCTTTTATGAATTTATTTATTACTTAAAAATCATTCTACTCTTTTTAAAGACGCTTATTTTAGAGATCTGTGACTTCCTGTTTTAATTTCCTGATTGCTTTTTAGGCCTGACATAGAAAAACTAAATGTCATGTTGATTGCTATTTCTTGTATCCTACATCTTCTCTTCTTTTGATATTACTTCTCCTTTTTTTGCTTCTGATATTATTATTTCACTGAGGAACATCTTCAAGTAATTCCTAAGAAAGAGTATATGGGAAGTAAATGTTTGAGTTGTACAAATGGAAATGATTTTACTTTGCATTATTTGAACAGATAGCTTGGATGGCTGTAGAATCTTATACTCAAAATTATTTTCATGTTGGACTTAGAAGACTTATTCCATGGTCTTCTGGCATTCATTGTTGCTCATGAGAGGACCCATGTTCCTCTGACTGTTGTTCCTTTCTGCAGAAGCTTTTAGGCTTTCCTGTTGGTCCTTAGAGGTCTGAAATCCCACTAGAGTGAGTCTAGATGTTGGTTTCTCTTTGTTCCTTCCACTTAGAAATCAATGGAACTATTCAATTTGAAGACATTTTTCAAATTTATTTCCTTGATAATTTTTTACTCAACATTTTTAATTTCTCCATTTTTGTTGCACCCATTAGATATTAACACTGTTGTTCTGTTCTTCTTGGTCCTTATATTCCCCTCTACTTTCTGAGATTCTGCTTGCTCTAATGTTTCCAAATTTTTGCAACTCTTTTTTTCGTAGTAATACATTTCACCACCCTAACATTTTATTATAGAAAATTTTAAACATCTTAAAGAGTTGAAAGAATAATGTAACAAATATTCAAATAAACTCTACATAATTTCAACGTGTTAACTTATTGCCACATTTCTCCCCTCTGCATACATAAATGTGTATCTTTGCTGTCGACCATTTGAAAGTAAATTGCAGATATAATACCCATTTATATCATAATACCCTAAATATTTTAGAATGTATCCTATAGTTTAAAGGCATTTGTTTCTAATATCATAGTACCATTATATAATTAGTAAAATTCACAGCTCTTTAATAACATCATATTTTCAGCCCATATTCAATTTCATCAGTGGTCCAAAGATTACCTTTTGTACATTAAAAAAAATCTACATTCATGCACTGCATTAGTTGTTATGACTGACTCTTTATAACCTAGAACAGTATACTGACCTTCCCACCCCCACACTGCTACCAACTTTTTTTTCTTGTAGAGTATCCCACATTCTGGATTTGTCTGATTATATCTTCAAGGTATCATTAAATATGCTTCCCAGTCCTCTGTATTTCCTCTAAACTGGATCCAGAGAA
The DNA here is from genome assembly GCA_032199065.1 of Smutsia gigantea. Taxonomy (NCBI): domain Eukaryota; kingdom Metazoa; phylum Chordata; class Mammalia; order Pholidota; family Manidae; genus Smutsia; species Smutsia gigantea. The sequence goes on along the minus strand of JAVSCE010021795.1, from coordinate 306,283 downwards.
TTGATTATATTCAGGTAAAATATTTTTCTGTGAAAATTTTATAGGTTAAGTTGTGTACTTCATACTGGGTCACATAAGGAGGCAAGGTATATCAGATTGTCCTAAGAATATGTTACTAAATTTACTCATTTTATTGAGGTGAAACCCATCAGATATCCCTCTGAAATGGTATATTTCCCCCTTTGCTATCAGTAACTTATCTCTGGAGTGATTAGGTTCTCTAAAGAGCTTTCAATTGGTGGTTTTTGCATTGATTGATTGTATTTACCTAAGTCAGTTTTTACATTAGGAGTTGCAAAATGATGATCTTCTATAATTCCTTGTACATTTATTAATAGCCATTCTTTTGCAGAGAAGAGCTTTTTCAAAATCTCCTTTCTCTCTAATTAAAATTTTTTTTCTTATTAAGGTATTACTGATATACATAATTATGAAGGTTTCACATGAAAAAACAATGTAACTACAGTTACCCATATTATTGAGTCCGCTCCATACCCCATTGCAGTCACTGCCCAACAGTGTAGTAAGATGCCACAGAGTCATTATTTGCCTTCTCTGGGCTACACTGTCTTCTTCATGATCCCCCCCACAACATGTATACGAAACATAATACCTATCAAACCTCTTCTCCCTCCCCACCCACCCTCCCTCACTCCTCCCCTTTGGTAACCACTAGTCCCTTCTTGGAGTCTGTGAGTCTGTTCCTGTTTTGTTCCTTCAGTTTTGCTTTGTTGTTATACTCCACAAATGATTGAAATTATTTAGTATTTGTCTTTCTCTGCTTGCCTTATTTCACTGAGCATAATACCCTCCAGGTTCATCCGTGTTGTTGCAAATGGTAGAATTGGTTACTTTCTTATTGCTGAATAGTATCCCACTGTGTATATGTACCACATCTTCTTTATCCATTCATCTACTGATGGACACTTAGGTTGCTTCCATATCTTGGCTATTGTAAATAGTGCTGCGATAAACATAGGGGTGCATATGTCTTTTTGAATCTGAGGAAATATATTCTTTGCATAAATTCCTAGGAGTGGAATTCCCGGGTCAAACGGTATTTCTATTTTTAGGTTTTTGAGGAACCTCCATATTGCTTTCCACAATGGTTGAACTAGCTTACATTCCCACCAGTGGTGTAGGAGGGTTCTCCTTCTCCATATCCTTGCCAGCATTTGTTGTTCTTAGTCTTTTCGATACTGGCCATCCTTACTGGTGTGAGGTGATATCTCATTATAGTTTTAATTTGCATTTCCCTGATAATTAGTGATATGGAGCATCTTTTCATGTGCCTGTTGGCCATCTGATTTTCTTCTTTGGAGAATTGTCTGTTCATATCTTCTGCCCATTTTTTAGATCGGATTATTTACTTTTTGGGTGTTGAGGCATGTGAGTTCTTTATATATTTTAGATGTTAACCCCTTGTTGGATATGTCATTTACAAATATATTCTCCCATACTGTAGGATGCCATTTTGTTCTACTGATGGTGTCCTTTGCTATACAGAGCTTTTCAGTTTGATGTAGTCCCATGTGTTCATTTTTGCTTTTGTTTCCCTTGCTCGAGAAGATGCATTCAGAAAAAAGTTGCTCATGTTTATACTCAGGAGATTTTTGCCTATGCTGTCTTCTAAGAGTTTTATGGTTTCATGACTTACATTCAGGTCAAGTCTTTGATCCATTTCGAGTTTACTCTTGTGTATGGGGATAGACAGTAATCCAGTTTCATTCTCTTACATGTAGCTGTCCAGTTTTGCCAACACCAGCTGTTGAAGAGGCTGTCATTTCCCCATTGTATATCCATGACTCCTTTATCGTATATTAACTGACCATATATGGTTGGGTTTATATCTTGGCTCTCTAGTCTGTTCTATTGGTCTATGGGTCTGTTCTTGTGCCAATACCAGATTGTCTTGATTATGGTGGCTTTGTCGTAGAGCTTGAAGTTGGGGAGCGTAATCCCCCCTGCTTTATTCTTCCTTCTCAGGATTGCTTTGGCTATTCAGGGTTTTTTTGTGGTTCCATATGAATTTTAGAACGATTTTCTCTAGTTTGTTGAATAATGCTGTTGGCATTTTGATTGGGATTGCATTGAATCTGTAGATTGCTTTAGGCAGGATGGCCATTTTGACAATATTAATGCTTCCTATCCATGAGCATGGATGTGTTTCTATTTATTGGTATCCTCTTTATCTCTTGAGTGTCTTGTAGTTTTCAGAATAAAGCTCTTTCACTTCCTTGGTTAGGTTTATTCCTAGGTATTTTATTCTTTTTGATGCAATTGTGAATGGAATTGTTTTCCTGATTTCTCTTTCTGCTAGTTAATTGTTAATGTATAGGAATGCAACAGATTTCTGTGTATTAATAGTGTATCCTGCAACTTTGCTGAATTCTGATATTATATCTAGTAGTTTTGGAGTGGATTCCTTAGGTTTTTTTATGTACAATATCATGTCATCTGCAAACAGTGCAGTTTAACTTCTTCTTTACCAATCTGGATGCCTTGTATTTCTTTGTGTTGTCTGATTACTGTGGCTAGGACCTCCAAAACTATGTGAATAAAAGTGGGAGAGTGTGCATCTTGTCTTGTTCCCAATCTTAAAGGAAAAGCTTTCAGCTTCTCGCTGTTAAGTACGACGTTGGCTGTGGGTTTGTCATTAATGGCCTTTATTATGTTGAGGTACTTGCCCTCTATACCCATTTTGTTGAAACTTTTTATTATGAATGGATGTTGAATTTTGTCAAATGCCTTTTAGGCATCTATGGAGATGATCATGTGGTTTTTGTTTTTCTTTTTGTTGATGTGGTGGATGATGTTGATGGATTTTTGAATATTGTACCACCCTTGCATCCCTGGAATAAATCCTACTTGATCATGATAGATGATCTCTTTGATGTATTTTTGAATTTGCTTTGCTAATGTTTTGTTGAGTATTTTTGCATCTATGTTCATCAGGGATATTGGTCCATAATTTTCTGTTTTTGTGGTGTTTTTTCCTGGTTTTGGTATTAGGGTGATGTTGGCCTCATAGAATGAGTTTGGAAGTTTTCCCTCCTCTTCTACTTTTTGGAATACTTTACGGAGAATGGGTATTAGGTCTTCACTAAATGTTTGATAAATTTTAGCAGTGAAACCATCAGGTACAGGGATGCTGTTCTTAGGTAGTTTTTTGATTGCCATTTCAATGTCCTTGTTAGTAATTGGTGTTTTCAGATTTTCTGTTTCTTTCTGGGTCAGCCTTGGAAAGTTGTATTTTTCTAGAAAGTTGTCCATTTCTTGTAGGTTATGCAGTTTGTTACCATATAATTTTTCACAGTATTCTCTCATAATTCTTTGTATTTCTGTGGTGTCTGTAGTGATTTTTCCTCTCTCATTTTTGATTCTGTTTATGTGTGTAGACTCTCTTTTTTTCTTGGTAAGTCTGGCGAGGGGCTTATCTATTCTGTTTACTTTCTCAACGAACCAGCTCCCGCTTTCATTGATTCTTTCTATGCTTTTACTCTTCTCAATTTTATTTATTTCTGCTCTAATTTTTATTATGTCCCTCCTTCTACTGACTTTGGGTCTCATTTGTTCTTCTTTTTCTAGTTTCATTAATTGTGAGTTTAGACTTTCATATGGGATTGTTATTTTTTCATGAGGTAGACCTGTATTGCAATATACTTCCCTCTTAGCACGGCCTTCGCTGTATCCTACAGATTTTGCTGTGTTGAATTATTGTTGTCATTTGTTTCCATATATTGCTTGATCTCTGTTATTATTTTGTCATTGATCCATTGGTTATTTAGGAGCATGTTGTTAAGCCTCTATGTGTTTGTGGACTCTTTCATTTTCTTTGCGTAATTTATTTCTAGTTTCATGCCTTTGTGGTCTGAGAAGCTGGTTGGCACAATTTCAATCTTTCTGAATTTACTGAGGCTCTTTTTGTGGCCTAGTATATGATCTTTTCTTGAAAATGTTCCATGTGCACTTAAGAAGAATGTGTATCCTGCTTCTCTGGGTGTAGAGTTCTGTAGATGTCTGTTAGGTCCATCTGTTCTAATGTATTGTTCAATGCCTCTGTCACCTTGCCTATTTTCTGTCTGGTTGATTTGTCATTTGGAGTGAGTGGAGTGTTGAAGTCTCCTATAATGAATGCATTGCATTCTATTTCCCATTTTAACTCTGTTAGTATTTGTTTCACATATGTAGGTGCTCCTGTGTTGCATGCATTGATATTTATAATGGTTATATCCTCTTGTTGTATTGACCCCTTTATCATTATGTAATGTCCTCCTTTGTCTCTTGTCACTTTCTTTGTTTTAAAGTCTGTTTTGTCTTATAGAAGTACTTCAACACCTGCTTTTTTCTCCCTATTAGTTGCATGAAATGTCTTTTTCCATCCCTTCACTTTTAGTCTGTGTATGTCTTTGGGTTTGAAGTGAGTCTCTTGTAGGCAGCATATAGTTGGGTATTGTTTTTTTATACATTCAGTGACTCTGTGTCTTTTGACTGGTGCATTCAGACCATTTAAGTTAAGGGTGATTATCGATGGGTGTGTACTTATTGCCATTGGAGGCTTTAGATTCGTGGTTACCAAAGGTTCAAGGGTAACTTCCTTACTGTCTAAGAGTCTAATTTAACTCACTTAGTATGCTATTACAAACACAATCTAAAGGTTCTTTTTTTTTCTCTCTCCTTTTCTTCCTCCTCCAGTCTTTATATAGTAGGTATCATATTCTGTACTCTTTGTCTATCCCTTTTTATTACCTCTGGTGAAAGCTATTTAATCTTAGGAGCTCTTCCATCTATAGCAGTCCCTCCAAAATACACTGTAGAGATGGTTTGTGGGATGCAAATTCTCTCAGATTTTGCTTTTGTGGAAATTGTTTGATTCCTCCTTCAAATTTAAATGATAATCTTTCTGGATTGAGTATTCTTGGAACAAGGCCCTTCTGCTTCATTGCTTTAAATATGTCATGCCACTCCTTTCTGGCCTGTAAGGTGTCTGCTGAGAAGTCTGATGTTAGCCTGATGGGCTTTCCTTTGTATGTGATCTTTTTTCTTTCTCTGGTTGCTTTTAATTGTCTGTCCTTATCCTTGATCTTTGCCATTTTAATTATTATATGTCTTGGTGTTCTCCTCCTTGGGTCCCTTGTGTTGGGAGATCTGTGCACCTCCAGGGCCTAAGAGACTATCTCCTTCCCCAGATAGGGGAAGTTTTCAGCAATTCTTTCCTCAAAGACACTTTCTATCCCTTTTTCTCTCTCTTCTTCTTCTGGTACCCCTATAATATGAACATTGTTCCGTTTGGATTGGTCACACAGTTCTCTAAGTATTCTTTCATTCCTAGAGATCCTTTTTTTCTCTCTGTGTCTCAGCTTCTTTTTATTCCTCTTCTCTAATTTGTATTTCATTTATTGTCTCCTCCACTGTATCTAATCTGCTTTTAATACCCTCCATTGTGTTCCTCAACGATTGGATCTCTGTCCTAAATTCATTTCTGAGTTCTTGAATATTTTTCTGTACCTCCATGAGCATGTTTATGATTTTTATTTTGAAATCTCTTTCAGGAAGATTTATTAGATCAGTGTCACTCCACCCTTTTTCTGTTGGTGCTGAGATTTTGCTTTGAACCAGGTTCCTTTGATGTTTCATATTTGTATGTGGCGCCCTCTAGTGCCTAGAAGCTCTACTCTCTGGAGCTGCTCAGCCCTTGGAATGATGTCAGGGTTCCCAGGGGAATTGTGCTGTTGCCTGGTGGGAGGAAAAAGCTGTTTCCTGCTTCCTGGATGCTATGCCTCTCTCCACTGCAAGAACCAGTGAGCCGAACACACAGGTGTAAGCCTTTATGCTTTGCATTTGTAGCTGCCATAGGTGGGGCTTCCCTCTGGGTAGCCTGATGTCAGGGCAGGTTTTGCTGGTTTGTGAGCCAGGTGCCTGCTGGCCAGCAGGAAGGCACAGCAGTTTGTTTCATGGTGGGGGACCTTAGAGCTGCTTAGCCAGCCAGAGGGGTGGAGTGTCTGAAGATGGAGTGAAGGTTCCCAATCTGCTCTGCAGAGTGCACCTGGACAATTTTGTCTACCTGTCCTTTCCCCTGAGCAGTAAGCTCTGTGCAATCTTTGCCCCTTTAGCAGCCCTCTCACTTTTAGGAAGTCTCCCAGACTGCCCACCCATATCAGCCAGATATGGATCCGTGTTTTTCATAAGCAGCTGGAATCTCAGTCTCTCCTGGTATTCCACCTGTCTTAGCTTTCCAACCCCACTAATCACCAATGAACCATGCAATGTAGGTTCGTGTTCCCAGAGCAGATGTCCAGGGCTAGGTGTTCAGCAGTCCCAGACCTCCAGTTCCTCCCTGCTCTGTTTCTCTTCCTCCCGCCGGTGAGCTAGGGTTGGGGAAGGGCTTGGGTCCCACTGGGCCACAGCTTTGGTATGTTACCCTGTTCTGTGAGGTCTGTTCTTCTCTCCAGGTGTATGCAGTCTGGTGCAGCCTTCTTCCTGTTGCTCTTTCAGGATTAGTTGTATTAATTATATTTTTGTATTATATGTGGTTTTAGGAGGAGGCCTCTGTCTCACCTCTCATGCTGCCATCTTTAATCCTCTTGTGTTTTACTGTGGACTCAAGGAATTATTTAAAATGTTATAGTCAGTTAAAAAAATTACTGTTCTTTTCAATGGCCAAATTGTCCAAAACTTGACTACTAAGAGCTGATTCAAGCTTGCTCGCTGTGTCCTTGTTGTCCTGACTCAGTTGGTCTTTGGGCACTTGCCACATGTCCCACATTGCACAGTGCTTTCTGTACCCTATGTATAGAATCAACCAATTCTCCAAGGAGCCCTACCTCTTTTTAGTGGGCTATGGTATTTAGAAGCTGAGACCTGGGTGTTAGGTTTTTTCCATTGCTACCAGGTGTCTTTGGTTATGGGCCTTCCCTATATGTAGAACTAGGAAAAATCCTTAAAAAAATTCATGCTATTTCCAGTACAGCTTTAACATTGTAGAGTTAAAAAAAAACTTATTTTATATTGTTATATTTTTCTGTAACACTGAGAATCTTTGTTCTTAATATCATTAATGTACTCATTGTTTTATCTTATAATATGGATAAAATAATTTCTTAAGTACAATATTCTGAAGTACTCCTGAGAATAAACATACTGAGTGAGGTTTCACATATCTTTGCAGTTCTTTTTGTCCTTGGGATAGATCACAGTAAGAACAGTTTATCTGAAATAATTCTTTCTCTGTGTGGTTACTGATTTTATATAGTTAGGTTCATTTGTTTCTGGTGTTTAATTTTATGGTTTGTTTTTCGCTTTTTGATTTAATTTAACTCTTTGAATATATAAAACATTTACATGGTGCATCAGTTATTAAGCGATTATCCCTCAGCCTTTTGCAGCCAGCTGTGTGATGCTGGGCTGGGGCTCTGCAGACCACATTTCTGTTTTTCCAGTTGGCTCCCTGCTGCGATCTTCCAAAGGGGGCGCTAGAGGGAGACCTTGGGCTGGATAAGGAAGAATTAACTTGGTCCTTTGTGTTTTTACCTTGTGGGGCTCCTTGTCTGCTTCTTGTTCCTGTGCTTACCACCCTAGACATGCTTTTCCACCCCTGAGCACAAGTTCTTTCCCGTAGAAGCAGTTGAATCCAGTATGCAGTTTTCAGATACTTACAGAGCCAGCTTCCCCCAGAGGCCCAGCCCATTGGTTCTGTCTTTGAACTCAGACCCCAGCACCACCTGATCAGCCAGCACTCCATTTCAGCTCAGGAGAGCTCTTCTAAATTTAAATCATTTCTAAAGTTTAATAATTCCAACATCTCATTATTCTCCTTGCCCTAAAGGTGGTAGCTGCTTCCTGCAGGTACTGCCCTCTTGATACATTTGTGCTCTTTTTACCCTTTCAGTCAATTAGTTAACAATTCTTTATGTTAAATTCCTTCTGTTCATATAGTTGGTGTGTGCCTTTATCTCCTGACTAAACCTTAACTGATAAACCTAGTTCACACATAACAATCATTACTCAAAGACATCTTTCTTCCATCTCACTCCATTCCCATCTTCCCCCCAAGGCAATCATTTCATTAGTTCTTATATTCTTGACTATTGTTTGACAAAATTAATCAAACACACACACATACATGCATGCACACACAGACATTCTTAATGTCTCTCTTCTGTATAAAGGTAATGTAACGTATATACTGTTCTGTACCTTGCTTGTTCACTAAATAATATATCCTGGAAGTCATTTCCATTACAATGCTTAGAGACTGTTCTCCACTGGATAGATGCACTGTATTTGTTGTACCAGTCTTTGACTGATGTACCTTTGAATTGATTCTGATATTTCGTTTTTGTAAATAATGTTATAGTGAGTCAGTTTTATGCATATATTGTTTTGTAGTTGGGTTATTGCATTTTCACGTGGAATCCTAGAAGTGAGATTGCTGAGTCCAAGGGTAAATGCATATATAATTTTGTTATGTTTTTACCAAATATTCCTCCAGGGGACTGTACCATTTTCTATTTTTATCAGGAATGTGTGATAGTGTTTGTTTATCATCAGTTTTGCCAACTGAGTATGTCAACTTTTTGGATTTTTGCCATCTCCATTGGTAAAAAATGGCATCTCAGTGTTATTTTAATTTGTGTTTCTTTTACCACAGTGAAATCGAAGTTCTTTTCATATGTGTCAGGGTTATTTGCCTTTCTCTTTTTGAACTCTTTATTCCTATTTTTTCTATTGGGTTTATTATTTTTCTTTTTGAGAGTACAAAGTGGTTCAAGTACTAGGGAGATTAGCTCTCATTTGTGATACATATTACAAATATTTTCTCCCACTTTAGAATTCTTCTTTTGACTTTGCTTTTTTTTTCATGCAACTATTTAAACATTTTCATATAATCAAATGTTTAATCAATCATTTGACTGCCTTTGGGTTTTGAACAAAATTCAGAAAATCTAGCACTTGCAACCATAGTTTTAATGGTGAAGAATTCTTTCATGTTCTACAATATTTCCTTTCCACAATATTGCGTTGTTGTCATTTTGTGAAAGTAATAACTTCTTGAACTTTTTAGAGGATATCAGTTAGGGACTTTAAATGATATCTTTTCTTCCCTAAAACATCTTTTCATCTAGAATCAATTTTTCTGTTTACTTGTCTTCATCATCTTTTTTAATGATGCATTTTTTCTTGAAAATCTAGTTTTTCTTACGTTTAAGGAAGAGAGATCTATAGAGTGATCTGGGAGGTTGTCACAAGGACTTCTCTTCGGGTTGAGTGCTCGGTGATCTGGGAGAAGAAATGTAGTCATATGGCTGGGTGCCTGTGTTAAGATTGTAGTCTGTGAATATGGAGGTTTTTATAGTGCATACAGATTTTAAATTACTCCCTTGTTTTTATTTACATGCCTTCCTTTCCCACTTCATTATTCCTTTAGTCTCTGAGTCCAGAAAGTTTCAGAGATTTTCTTCTCTTTACTGATAATGTTAACATGCTGCTTATGTCTATCAGAAAGCTGTTGAAATCCTTTATCCTCTTATGCCATCATCTTATTTTCCTTTCTGTAATGATATTATACCATTTCCATTTTTTTGGCTATTATTTAAATGGGTCTTTGAGGAAGAAAGAAGAAAAACACATGTTTAGGTCAGCAAACTTTAACCAGAAGTTTCTGTCTAACTCATCTTCTAGGTCAGCCAGCCTATGTAATACTAAGGGCTCCCCTTGAGTTAGATTCAGTTTTGGTTAAACCAACCAATTCCCTATTGGTGGAAATTTAAGTTATTCCTAATTTTCATTAATTTGGACAGTCCTGTGAAGAACATCTTTTACATTTTGGGTCATTTTTCAACCATTTCCTTTAGGATACATTTTTAGATGCAGAATTGCTGAGTCAAGGGTTATCATCTCTTATGGCTTTTGACACATTATCCTTCAGAAATGTTACAGCAATTATATTCCTAGGAACTGTGGGTAAAAGAGACCTACTTCTCAAGCCTCACTTACAATGAATATTAGCAACCTGTTTAATCTTTGCAAATTTCAAAAGCAAAGGCATTATCTAATTCAAGAACTTTTAAGTTGGTTTTGGAGGTGATGGTGTTATTTTCTTTTACTCAGGAAATATATAATTTGTGTCATGAATTATATCCCTGATTTCCACAACAATTCAGTATAATGTGAACTGAATTAGATTTTGCAGAAGAGGAATGTGAGATTCAGAAGTGCTAAGGAATTGTTCCAAGGATATGTAGCTAGTAAATGACTTATCTGGTATTTGAACTTGTAGCTGTGTTACTTCTACAGACAGAGGCAGAATTTTGTGCAAAATCATAGCAAAGATAAATAAATGTATTATTCTTTAGTCCTAAAAATATTAATAGGGCTATGATGTTTGGAAATAAATCTCCTGACAAGGCCTTGAGGAACAGGATAGAGCAGTCGTGACCTTTGCACTCTTATATGACTTTTATGTCACTTCAAATACCAAGTATATTACGAACTGCTTTGTACCATTGAAACACATCCTTCACTACTGATAGAAAACAAGCATTGCTTTCATTGGTTGAAGGAATGAAATTGTCATACCATACCAGTTATCATTAGCTGAGTGACAAGTCACATCCAAAGTTGGTAGCTTAAGACAGCCATAAACTTTTATCTTTCTACAGTATCTGTGTGTTGGGAATTTTGGAGTGGCTTTCCTAATTCTGGCTCACAGAGAGATTTCAGTTAGGAAGATGGCCCTGGATGTAGCTGTCAGAAGGCTTGACTGACTGGAGAATCTGCTTTCAAGGTGATTCGCTCACATCGCTGGCACATTAGTGCTGGTCAGGAGGTCTCGGCTCTTCAGCATGTGAACCTCTCCCTGGGGCTGCTGGGTGTCCTTCTGACACGGCCGCTGTTGCTCCAGAACAAGGGACCCAAGAGGGAGCAAGGCTGAAAGTGCACCGTCTTCTGTGAGTCAGCCCTGGAAGTCACACTATCATTTCCACAATAGCCTCTTGACTGTACAGGCCAGTGCTAGCCCACGTGGGATGGATACACAAGGGTGTGAATAGCAGGAGACAAGAATCATTGGAGATCAGCTTAGAGGCTGATATGAAATATCCCGGCAGACAGTGGAGGCGGGAATCAATGAAGAACACTGAAGGTCTGCTGCACATGGTGGGCCTGAGGAAAGACAGATAGGTGGATCCCCACCCATATGAAACCCGAATGACTTCATTTTATAGCAGAAAGAAAATGAAGTATGGTTAGAATTCTTTTAGAAATAAATGCAATGTTTGTCCAAATGGTTGTCCTCCAGTTTTTATGTTTATTTGACAAAATGTTCAGAGTCTAACTTTTTATACTAGACAACAAACTAGGCAACTTTGCTCCATCTCTACAATAATATTTGCATTATTTATATTTATAGATAAAGAAACTGAGCCTAAGAGGGATTAAGTGACGAGCCTGAGGTTACTTAGAAGTGGTAGAGTTGAGTTTCATTACCAGTCTTCCCCTCTGCTCTGTGTTGTCTCCCACCACATACAGGCTTTCACAGACAGGTTCCAGGAGTCCCAGATTTACACATGGGGGATGAAAAGAGGCAGAGCTGAACCTTATCCTTGATATTTAGTGAGAACAGACACTTTTAAAAAAATACATTTTTCATTATCGTATAGTTGATCTATAACATTATATTGGTTTCAGGTGTAGAGTGTAGGGGTTCAACAGTTATTCTATATTATTAAATGCTCACACTGGTAACTGTAGTTACTATCTGTCAGCACAGAAGCATATTACAATGTTATTGACTATATTTCCTTTCCTGGACTTTCTTCCCTGTAATTAATTTATTCTATAATTGATATTTTTGTACCTCTTTATCCCCTTCACCTACTCTACCCCTTCATGTTCCTCCGCCATGGAAACCACCATCTCTTCTCTGTGACTCTGAGTCTATTTCTGCTTTAAGAACAAACGTTTTGAAGCTGATCTCCAACCTTCTAGTCATCCTACTACTGGGAAAGTTAAGGGACTCTCTGAGGATACGGGAAGACACTGGGTTTTAGCCACAGAACAATGAAATCTCTTTCTGTGAAAGAGGAGATCTTGGTGCTTTCAGCATAGCTTAGCCCATCTTGGTAATAAACTTTGGTTTTTATTCAGCCAGGAGATCATGGCTGAGGTTCTTTTTTTGCAGCAGCCCTACTGCCTCTTTCCCAGTATGCTTATTAAGCATGTCAGCTAGCATTTTGTTTGAAGGCAAAACTGTTCTTAATAACCTGGTAGTGTTTCATCTGGCTTAAGGATCACTGCTTGGCTACTGAAGACATAACTTCCAGGCAACCTGTCCAGCCATAGTTTATCTTCAGAAAGCTGCACATGACAATGGGTGTTAAACTACCATAACTTCACTTCAGGTTTCAAGGCTTATTCACGTGAGATCAGCTTGTAGACTTTGAGACCTGACCCTGGGTTTCAAGGCATTCAGAAGCACGCCTTTCACTTAGGGTTAGTGAGGGTGGCTGTGGTCTGCTCAAAAGATTTTTGAAGAGATATGTTGGAAGTGTACCGAAAGCTGGTTGGGCTGGATGGATAATGGCGTCTTCTTACTGGAGCCTTATCCAGTAATCTTGCCATTTAATATCCTCCTCATTTGCATGATATTACTATTGCCGTCTTTGACTGGGACTGTGTGCCCATGTCTTAGACGAATGACAATGTTGTTGACTAAACGTGCCCCCCCCCCCAAATTCATATGTTGAGACCTAATGCCCAGTGTGATGACATTTGGAGATGGGCCTTTGGGAGCTAATTGTGTCATGAGGAGCCCTTATGATGGGATCAGTGCCCTTAGGAAAGAGTCTCCAGAGAGCTCCCATGCCCCTTTGGCTGTGTGAGGGCCCAGGGAAAAGCTGCCATCTGTGAGCCAGGAATCAGGCTTTTACCAGACACCGAGTCGATCTTGAACTTTCCAACCTCCAGAACTGTAAGAAATAAATGTTTAGGTCACCTGGTCTCTGTATTTTTGTCAGAGCAGCCCCAGCGGACTGAGATGGGGGCTGCATCATGATTCCCTTTCGTTGGTAACACCCAGAGTCTGAGCGGGTCTCTGTAAACTTCCATTTACCTGGAGAGAAAGGATCTGCCCCCTCATTTTGGAATCTGCCTTCTGACCACACTATCTAAATCTGTTCCTTCTCTGATTATTCTGAATTGTAGCACCCTAGTTCTTTCCTTTAAATTATCTCTCCCAGTTCGTGATGATCTTCCTTGGTGGTTTATGTGTTCATTATCTGCTTTCTCCACTAGAATGTAGACTTCATCCCCGTGGCTGTGGTGTCTGACATTGCTCACCACTCTTCTCCAGCACCCAGTCCTGTGACAGAGACACAGAGGCCGCAGTGGGGAGTGAGTGTCCATGAGGAATGGAGAGTCCGTTGAGGGGGGGCTGTTGACACTTTCCACGGTTGTCCTCGTCCTCGCCACTGCCGGCACACTGACTCTTCAGCTGCCAGCACCTGCCCTTAATTACTTGAGGGCATTTTTTTTTTTCTGTGCCACTGGATCATGCTTCCCATTCACACAGCAGGTTGGAAGTACCTGGAAATGAGCATTCCTCTGGGAGCAGTCTTTAGCCATGGCCTGATTGGAGTTGGTGTATTGATCCCTTAGCCCCCTTGTTCCCTGGATGGGGTAACTCAAGCATTTTACACTGGCTCCCAGAGTTGCTGCAGCAGAATTAAGCCTCAGTCACTCAGTGTGCAAGCTGCTTTGACTCTGCACCCTTTATTAGCTGTTCTCCATTCTTTCCTTGCCTCATTTCCCAACTCCCTATTTTCCCGTTATTTCCCCAGTAATCCATTTGCACTTAAAACTTTGCCTCAGGATCTGCTTCTGGACAACCCAAACCAAGACAGACAGGACACAGAAGTTCACAAATACAAGTTTTCTGGACTATTTCTAAACAAGGGAGCATGCACTCTATTTTCCAATGAAAGTAAGTTGGAATAAAGGTCATTTCCTTTCCTGAAAGGAGGCTTTTTTATTACCTTGTATCCTAAAAATATGACTATTTAAAAATATTATTTTATTAAACTACTTTCCTACTCTTCCAGTTTAATTTTTAAATATGTATGGAGCTTCCAGACCGCCATCTGGGCAACTGGAGACATGCATTTTTGAGTCGCTGTGAAAAAATGTGGCCAACAATAGAACAGTCATTTATAGCACGTTTACTATGTGAAAAACAACAAAGCCCTTTGAGAAGATGCCAAGTTGAACAGGACATTTGCCCCCATCCCTCAAGAGCTCACAAACCAGTGCTAAAGTGAAGTGCATATACATTAAAAGCGGGGATCAGCATTTGCAAGCTAAAAGGAATGTGCTAAGGAGTTCCACAGTCCACTCGGGAGAATTCTGGTGAGGAACTGCAAGATGGGGCCTGAAGGGTAAGTAATTCTGCAGGGGAAATATTATGGACACAGTTAGGCTGGAAAGTACAAAGTGTGAGAGGACAACTTTGATTTTGATTTTTCAGAAGGAGGGATAAGGTTGAAAGGCAGAAAGAAATCTTTCTGAAGTACTTCATATTAAGAAGACGAAAAGATCACAAAAGTTGGTACAAAGTGTTAACAGTTGCAGTGGATCCCTTGCTGCTCCACTCCTAGGGAAATCCTCATCTTGTTTACCTATGGGGAAATACCACCAGTGTGTCCCGCATTCTCATACAAGTTCCCTGCCCTCTGACCACGGGAGTTTGTCTAGACTAGGGGTCTGCAACCTTTTCTATAAAGGACTAGATAATAAATATAGTAGGCTTTGTGGGCTATATGGTTGCTTTTGCAATGACTCAACTCTGCCATTGTGGTGTGAAATCAGCCACAGACAATATGTACATGAATAAGTGTGGCTGTGTTCTAATAAAACTTTATTTACAAAACAGGTGGTCAGATGGATTTGGTCCACAGGCTGTATTTTGTTGATGCTGTGATAGACTAATTCTAGCCAAGCTAAAATGTTCCAGATGACTTGTTCTGTCATAGGTAATATTTGAATTTAAACTCAGTTTTTATGCTTTACTATGAAGGAAGCCCAGAGCTAGAGGAGAATATTGGTGGTGGGGAGATATAATTTCTGGTGCCCATCCAATGGTACTGGATAGACACAGAGTGCATTACATATATGCCCAGTCCCATGGGCTTGAGACTCATGATCTCAGCAGAGAACTGTAGGATTATAATAAAAAAGTGATGCTAGAATTGAATGATTCAGGGATAGAGGAGCATGAGCCAGTTAGGCCATGCATTGACAGATGGTGAGATTATTGTGGATTATGATTGTGGAAGGTTTTAGTTTAAATAGGGCTGCCAAAGCACCACAGACTGTGTGGCTTAAACAACAGAAATTTATTTTCTCATAGTTCTGGAGGCTGGAAGTCTGGGATCAAGGTGTTGGCATTAGTTTTTTTCTGAGGCTTCTCTCCTTGGTTTATAGATGGCCATCATCTTCTGTGTCTTTTCAAGGTCTTCCCCCTATGGATGTCTGTGTCCTAATCTCCTCTAGGCAGAGGCAACCTGGTATAATTTTTTTATGTGGGAGAAACAGGCCCATGATGATACAAAAATGTGATGACATATATTACAGATCTACCTGTGTTCCACCTTGACATAATGGAAGCTAAATACAGGATTCATGATCAAATAATAGTGAAATGAGTTCTGTAAATCTAACAGCATTTAGTACCAGGTTCTACATGGGAATGAAGAGATAAGACACGATTTCTCTCCAGGAGTTCACATGTTGCCGTTTAGTGTTTATTTTTAGATACTTATATAAATTTCAACATTAAGGAAAACCTTTTATTTCTCCGTGCTTCTTTTGTGTGGCCAACTCATTCCTATTTGGAAACATCAGTAGTTGGCATGAAAAGAGTCAATTTGTTATAGGACTTGGGTTGTAAGATCAACATTTATCTTACTGATTCAGAATATTTGAGCCTGGAAGTTTATGGGCTAACTTGAAAATCTAAAGTATAGTTCCTGGGCTTGCACTGGAAACATGAGCCAGTCTGCAAATTTGCCATTTTATTTGATTCTGCCAATCTGTGATGGAACTTCATGATGTGGAGCACACCATAGCAGATAAAAAGAACTGTAAAATGTCAGTGTTTAGGGAGCTTAGTGGTATAGTAGCTGCATTTCTGGGCTAGAAGACAGAAGGATTTATTCCAACACTGCCCCTTGCCCTGGAGTCTCAGAGAAAGTCACTACTTTTCTAACCTTTCATTTCCTCCTCTCTCCCTTTCTTACTTTCTATTCTGAAAAATTTCAGATGTGTTTTTCTGTATTGGTCAGAAAAATACAACAAACCCTCCTATAATCCTCTAGTTTCACCAGTAGATAACTTTGTCATATTTGTTCCATTTCTCCATATATCATCTATCTACATATGTATTTGTGTGTGTTTACAATTATTTTTCTCAACCATTTGAAAATAAGTGCAGATATGACATAACATGCCTAAATATGCTGGCATGTATCACCCAAAAACATTCTACAACTACCTATCTTGTCTGTCAAGATATTTAACATTGATACAGAAATATTACCTATATTCAAGTATTTCCAACTGTTCTAAATATGTCCTTGATTTTTCCTACCTATTTAGAATCTAAACAGGAATTGTATGTTGCATTTAGTTGTCATGTCTCTTTCATTTCTTTTAATCTAGAGTAGTATGTTTGTCTTTTATAATAGTGATAATTTTGAAGAGTCTAAGCCAGTAATTTTGTAGAATATCTCAATTTGAAATTAATCTGATTATTTTCTGAATACTAAATTCAAGCTAATCACTTTTTGGGCAAAGATACTTCGTAGATGACATTATGTCCTTCTTATTGCATCCCATTAGGAGGCACATGAAAACAGTTTGTCCCGGTGGTGTTTTTAAGTGTGACCAGTTGGTTGAGGTGGTGTTCACCAGATTTCTGTATAAAAAGTACATTTTTTTCCCTTTGTTAGTTAGTAATTAATATAGGGATCATTCTTTGAGATCATGTAAGTATATTATTGCCCAACATATTTCATCCAATGGTTTATTATCCATGAATGATCCTTTCTTGATTTAGTTATTAAATTGATGCTTACAAATTGTGATATTCTATCCATGATTGAAAGTGGAGTATGGAATCTCTCTTACTGCTGAATTGTCTATTTGTCCCTTCAGATCTGTCAGTAACACACGTTATTTTCTCTGTGTGTGTTTTGACAGTAGCTATTCTAATGGGTGTGATGTGGTATCTCATTGTGGTTTTGATTTGCTTTTCCCTAATGAGAGATGTTAAAATTCTTTTCACTTTCATGTTGGCTATTTGTATATCACCTTTGGAGAAGTGTCTGTTCAAGTCCTCTGTCCAACACTGACCTGGGTTGCCTGTTGTAGGAGTTCTTTGTACATAGTGGATAGGAACCCCTTATCAGATACAGGATTTGAACATTTTTTTTCCTGTTGTATGGGTTGCCTTTTCACTTGTTGATTTTGTCCTTTGATACACAGATATTTTTAATTTTTATGTGTTCCAGTTTACCTGCTTTTGCATTTGTTGCCTGTACTTTTGTTGTCATATCCAAGAACTCATTGCCAGATCTAATGTTATGAAGTTTTTTCCCCCTGTGTTTCCTTCTAAGAGTTTTATAGTTTTAGGTCCTACATTTAGTAATAGGTCTTTGACCCATTTTCAGATAAGTTTTACATATGGTGTAAAATAAGGGCTCAATTTCATTCTTTTGTGTATGGATATTCATTTTCTTTGGCATCATTTGTTGAAAAAGAGCCTCCTTTCTCCATCAAATGGTCCTCCACCTTTGTTGAAAGTCACTTGACTATATATGTGAGGGTTTATTTCTGGGCTCTCCATTGTTCTGTATTTCTGTCTTTATGGCAATAACACAGTTGCTGCAGCTTTGTGATAAATTTTGAAATCAGAAATTGTGAAACCACCAACTTTGTTCTTTTTCAAGATTATTTTGGCTATATGAGGTCCCTTGTGATCTCATATGAATTTTAGGATGGATTTTTCTATTTCTGCAAAAAAAAAAAAAGACCACTGGGATTTTGATGAGGATTGCATTAATTCTGTAGATAGCTTTGGGTAGTACTGACATCTTAACAATGTTAAGGCGTCCAGTCCATGAGCATAGGATGCCTTTCCATCTGTGTCTTCTTTTTTTTCTTTCAGCAATAATGTATAGTTTCCAGTGCACAAGTCTTTCACCTTCTTGGTTAAGTTTATTCCCAAATTTATTCTTTTTGATGACATTGTAAATAGAACAGTTTTCTTAATTCCCTTTTTGGGTGGTTCATTGTCACTGTGTAGAAACACAACTGATTTTTTGTGGAACATTTAGGGTTTTCTACATATAAGATCATGTTATCTGTGAACAGAGATAATTTCAGTTCTTCCTTTCCAATTTGGATGCTTTTTATTTCTTTTCCATGGTTAATTGCTCTAGCTAGGACTTCCACTACATTGTAAGTGGGAAAAGCTGGCATTCTTGTCTTGTTCTGATCTTAGAGGAAAAGATTTCAGCCTTTGACTGTTGAGTATGATGTTAGCTGTGAGATTTTCATAGAGAGCCTTTATTATGTTGGGGTAGTTTACTTCTATTCCTTGTTTATTGAGTATTTTTATCATGAGCTCTGTTCATTTTCTTTATTCTTTTTTCTCTGTCTTTAGATTGTATATTCTCTATCAATCTATCTTCATGTTTTCTGATTCTTTCTTCTGCCATTCAAATCTACTGTTGAGCCCCTTTAATGAACTTTTCATTTCAATGACAGTATTATATTTTTAATGCCAAAATTTGCAGTTGTTACTTTTAATTTTTAAAAATAATTTCTATCTCTTTATTGAGCTATTTAACCATACATTTTCATCATAGCTTCCTCTACAGCTTGAAGTGTAATTGCCTTTTGTTCTTCAAGCATATTTACAAAGGCAACTTTGGTGCCTTGGTTAAATTTGATATCTGAGTCTTCTACAGACTGTTTTTGTTGCCTGCTTATTCCCCCTGTGTATGGGTCACTGTTTCCTGTTTCTTTGCATGTCTCAGAATTTTTGTTGAAACTGAACAATTCTAGATACTGACTGTCCACTGCCTCTGGGTCTTGTTTTTGTTGTTTGCTTGTTTATTTGTTTAACTACCTGGCTAGACTATTTTAGTGAGTCACAAGTCCCCCAAAGCGGGAAGCGTTTGGTTTGCTCCTCATGGAGGGCGGCCTTGGGTGTGTATGCAGTCAATCTGGGACTGATTTTCCTGATCTCTCTCTTAAGCTGCTGGCCTCATTTGTTATCACAGCCAGCTATTGGGCCACACTAATTGCCAGATGATTGCTGTATTCTTTTAGACAATGCCCTGGGGCATAAATTGCTCCGCACTCTGATCCAATTAAATTTGAGTAGGGTAGTTTTCGAGGCCCATCTCTGAGGTTTATTCTGACCTCTGGAGAGCTCTTAGCTTTTTGCTATTTCTCTCTGGTGAACTAGCTGGCCTATGGTTTGTTGCTCTTAATTAAGGGGAGCTATTATTTTTGAGAGCATTCTGAGGCTCAAACTTCTCTGTTTCAAATAAAGTCAATTCCTTTGGGGAGAATTGTAGAGAGCTATGTTCTTACAAACTGTCTCTCCCTTTGGGTAAAATTTTGAGTCACTATTTTGGGAACTACATGGGGCATTAGCTTCTGATCTCAAATTGCTTCCCCTGATTTGGAACTTGGAATAAGCTGATGGGAGGGTAATTGGGGACCTTTTATTCTTGGCCTGCTACATGTGGGGTCTCTCTGTCCTAGATGCTGGGTTGAGGAGAGAATCTATTGACCTTTCGGCTGCATTCACTAGGAATTTAGCTTCTTTGACTAAATTAAGAGCTGGGGGGACTGGGAAATGTAGATGACCAAGAATGGGTGAGATATTCTATGTCTTGATTTTAGCTGAGGGTGAGGGAACCCTGCAGTCTTGGCTATACCCACTGAGTGTCAAGCTGGGTTGGGGCTTGGGAGGAAGAGAGGGAGCGGGTGATACTTTAAATGCCACAGACTCTCCCAGTTTTTACCAAGTTCGTAGTTTTTCTTGAATAAACATTTCTTCATTTGCTGTGTACCCTTAGGACAATTTCCAGACACTGCTGTTTTTTAAAATACTTTTCATTAGTTACTTTGGTTTTGCAGGGCAGTGAGTCTGTGGAGCTCCTCACACAATTATCCCAGAAGTTCCCCACTAATTTTTGAGAAGTCTGAAACCAAGGTGTTAGCAGGGCCATTCTGTCTCTGAAGACTGTAAGAGGGGATCCTTCCTTTCCTTGTTCGAGGCCCTGGTGGTTGCTGGCAGTCCTTGGTGTTCCTCGGCTTGTTGTTACACTCCAACCTCTGCTTTTGTCTCACCTGCTGTACTTTC
This sequence comes from Smutsia gigantea, assembly GCA_032199065.1. Classification (NCBI taxonomy): domain Eukaryota; kingdom Metazoa; phylum Chordata; class Mammalia; order Pholidota; family Manidae; genus Smutsia; species Smutsia gigantea. The sequence goes on along the minus strand of JAVSCE010021795.1, from coordinate 285,849 downwards.
CTCCATGTGTGTGCCTGTGTCCAAGTTTCTCTCTTCTTAGAAGGACAGTATGACCTCTTCTTTACTTAAGCATACCTGCAAAGACCCTATTTCCAAATAAGGTCACGTTTGCAAGCATGGGGATGTGGGGTGGTGTTTAGGATTTGAACATACTTTTTGGAGAACATTTTAACCTGTGGTACCATCAGCAATGTGTAAGAGTGTCTGCTTCCCCATAGTCCTGCCAAAAGATGGGATTGCCAAGTTTTAATATTTGCCACCATGTAGGCCCTAAGTGGTGTTTAGCATTTCTATTTAAGTTGAATATTTTTTCTTATGTTTATGTGTCATTTTTAAACCATCTCTTCATGGCTTTTTAGGTTGTAATTAAAAACATTATTATGGAATTTTCAAACATAGACCTTTTAATGATTCCCCATATTTCTAACATATGGCTTAATCAATTGTCAATATTTTACCAACATTATTTCAAGTATTACTTCCCCAACACCCCATAAATTCATGCCCCCATTCTAGGTATCATATTATTTCATCTATAAGAATTTCAGTAGCTGTAATAAATATAACTTAAAAAAACCCACATATTAGCAATACCATTTTAATACATAATAAAATTACCAGCGATTCCTTAATTTTATCTAATGCCCAGTCTGAGCTCAAGCTGTATCAAAAATTTCTTTTTTAGCAATCTTTTTACCTATTAAATGAAGGGATTGGATAAGATCTTGTCTAGGGTCCTCTTCCATTTTAAAATTTGAGATTTATCCTCTAATTCTACATAATAAATGAAGAAAAACATTGCTATTATAAGTCGAAATACTTTTAGGTAATGATCTCATTACATACTGGTGAATTCTACAGAGCACTGTTTCCATGTTCTCTTTCTTTGGTTTATAATAGTCTTATCTATTGTGCTATCATTAGATTATTATCTATTACTCCTCTGGAGATAGAGTGACTTGGTTCTCTAATAGGACTTTGTTCTCAAAGCATTTTTCAGATGTGACAATAGACCATAATGTCACCTTAATCTTGCTGAGAGCCTAATACAGAATGAGAAATGTCATCGACAATGGTATGATTTTAGGCCTGTCATTTTTTCTCATTTGCTGTATCCTATTAATTCTTTCAAAATCTTGACTTTAGCTCTTCTCTATTCCCCCAGCATTTGCATTACTGCCACAATCTAGGTGTTATCCCTTCCAGGCAGAGCCAGTCTCCCAAGGTTCATATCTCATTTCTGCCATTTGCCAGCTGTGATGTTGGGCACCGTTTCCTTATCCGTGAAAGAAGGAAATAATAAAATCATTGATTTCACTGGGTTGTTGTGAAGATTACATTAGTTAATCTGTGTTAAACAATTAAGAACAGGAACAATGACCAGCGCACAGGCAGTGCCAAGTCATTGGTGGATACTACTAATCCATTCCCCATGCTAAATGCCTCTGCCTTAACTCATTTCTGCTGACCATACTCAGAATAACCTGAAGGTTCTTGGAGAACTGCAGTGTTCAATGGCATTCTACTATTAGCCATATGTGGCTGTGTACATTTGAGTTAATCAAAATTAAAGAAAGTTAAACATTTAATTTCTCAATCAATCTAGCTACTTAAGTATTCAGTAGGCATATGTGCTTAGTGACTCCATTATGGGGCAGCATAGATGTAAAATAAACATTTCTTATCATTAGTGCAGGAAGTATTTTTGGACAGTGCTACTCTAGAAGTTTCTCGTGCCAGGGTGATGGTACTAACATCAGAAGGGAACCTTTATTCCTCTGAAGACTTTTCACTCCACCTTCTAGGTTGTCAGAGGCAAACAACATCCATCACTCAGTCTTTTTTATGGAATAATAACCTAATTGAATAGAGTCGGAAAAATCTACTGGACCAAATTTCTCTGTTGAGCAGGAATAATATATGAAAAGTTCCTTCATGCACAGCCCTAATTCTTGGCTCTTGCTTATCTTAAACATTGTGTGTCTGTAAATGACATCCTTTCTTATCTCTTTTTTTCTCTCTCATGTGGTAAACACACTAGGGCATAGATTTCTGGCTGTGTGTGTACTTCCTCCAACCCTCCAACAATTCTCTCTCCACCCCTCTTAGGGCTGGGTAGGTAAATTCTATTCAGAGAAGGGCTAGCATGCCTAGTTTGGTACACAAATCTGTGCTGCATTAGCCATTCCAGTTTTATCAAGGATTCTAGTGCTTAGAACATTAATAGGATACCTTGTTTCAGTCACCTTGTGTTTATTTCTCAAACTGGTTAGATCCAATGGAGGTGTTTGGGAGATTAGTTAGTATCCTATAGAATTTTCATTTCAATTATAGTTCCCCAAAGCCTACCCCACCAAGTCAGTTCCTCTGTCTGAAATTCAAAGCTCTCTATAATTTGACTTCACCATAATTATCCCATTTTCTTCAATTCAGTGACTATTGGCTGAATGTCTGTTATACTCTAGTTCCTCTACTTGACACTGAGGTTACAAAGACGGTAAGACACGGAATCTTTCTTAAAAACCCTGTGCTAGTCTGATAAAAAGGCATATAAATAAATAACATATGATTTGCCAAGTGCCGTAGTTGAAAGGTGAACATGAGAGAAATATCAATATGTTCTTCCTGGAGAGAGAGAAAGGAAAACACAAACACACATCAAACACACACACACACACACACACACACACTCACACACATACACACACAATTTAATGGCTGATAGGAGTTTGCCAGATAGAAATGTCAGAGGAAGGGCATTCTAAATAAAGGGGACAGTATGAAAAAATAGGATAAAGTTTATATTCTTTATTCTAGACAGTCTTCTGTCCACAAGGCATGACTGCATGTGTATGTTTAAGCTGCTGTGCAAACTTGAGGAAGAAATCAAACAGTGTAGTTTTTGGATAAGATCTGAGGATTTTTATTTTTTGCAGCTGTAGGGCAGAGCCAGGAAATATGCTTTCTGTTTAATAAGAGAACGTACATAACATATTACAATGGAGGATTACTTATCACAAGGCTCGTAAATTTATTTGCAGAGGGGTGAGTTCATTACTACCATGGTCGGTTAATTCGTTTATAGTGAAAAAAATTGTTTCCTCTAACAAATATGTTCTATAGATTATAGCTCCTTACAACATATTTCTGTAGGTCATGAAAACAAAATTTCCCATATGAAAATACCCTATGATGAAGAGAACAAAGTTCATTTTCCATACAGAGAAGCGTTGTGTGCATTATAGACTTCCAGTTTAAAAATTGTAGTCCTTGGAAGCCAAATAAACAATAAACAAAAAATAAAATTATTTATGGTTAACAGTTGACTATCTTAGAGTACTTTGATAAACATTAAAAAGAGGAATTGTAGTTAATCATATCAAGAATTAGAGAACATAGAGACATACACTGGTTTTCCAAAAGTGCTCTCCATTTTTTTTCTGTGATCGAATGTAAATATCTTATAATTCTCTCCTCCTTATCTTACTGTGAGGAATGATAAGCAGCGAAGTATAGTCTCCAGAAGTTTCCTCAAATATAATAGTAACTTCCATTTTTATAACTTTGATCAGTAAAAGGTACTAGAGCCTTAGGCTTCTGTTTCTTCTTTCGGTATCTTTGGTTCCTTTTAGATAAGACATGGTGGCTGATTGGTTGTTGATTGGATGTTGGGGGGAGGATCTGGTAAAGAAAAGGGAGGAGTTAGGATGATGGTGAGCCTTCTCACCTTGGATGCCCCATAGATGGAGTCTGGGATAGGGGAATGGTCTTGTTTGATGGAGAAGAGAATAAAATGTTGAGTTCAGTTTAGGACATGACAAGTTTTGAGTTATTGGTGACACAAACAACAACAAAAAATACAAGTCCATTTTCAAACAAAAATATATGGACTATCCCAAAATAGTAATCAGAATGAAGCATATACCAAAGTCCCTGAGTCCTACCTGTTCTGACATATTCTAACCCTGCTCTGGGCCCCTGGAATAGTCCTTTACTTCTTAAAGAGTTCCACAAAATATACTGAAGAAACCCAGATCTAGTGTAAGACTTGCAGTTCTCAGGTGAGGAAACTGAAGTGTAAAGCACCTTGTTAAAGGAGGCACCTCAAGTAGGTGATGACTGAGTCATAAGCAGAACTCTGTTCTGGCCGTCTTGTCCATTATGCTGCCTAGAGTATCTTTTCTACACCTGGATACACAGTATATTGAAGGATGTAATACCTCCAAACACTTGTTCATTGATTGAATGTCATGTGTGGTGCCTACCGCTTTTCTTTTTAACTTGATTGTTTAAAGCTGATAAATGGCTGGTTTCTGAGAGTTAATCCTGGTTACATTACTTGCAAGTCAAGTTGCTTTATACATATATTACAATGAAGGTATTCTATACTTTGAACTAGCAATGATATTCCCAAGCCTTAGGTCATTGTATATTTATTAGATAGATATTTCTTTCAGTAAGCTGTTTTATTGCCAAAAATCCTTGACATTTATATAATGATATATAAATTATATCTGTGTGATTGATGACCATAATAATCTAATACTTTAACAAATATTGCTGTTTTTAAAATTTTTTCACAAAGTTACCATATTTTCATACTTTAACAATCCTTGGTGGAGGGGAAGTTGTTATTTCCCAATTTTGTTAACATAGATACTGAGGCTTAGATGACTTTAATTCAAAGATCAGGATTCTAGTGGAACTCATTAGGTCTACCAAATGTCAAGATTACATAGGTTTAGGCGTCCTGATCTAGAGATCAGCTCCTGGAAGAATCGTATGTATAAATCTAGAGTCAACATTCATCAATCAATTCATTCATTCAATAAACATTAATTGAGCACCTTCTGTGTACGAGGCCTCAAATCTGGAGGAATTGAGACCCTAGGAAGAATGCACAAAGAATAATTTAAAAAAGTTGTCACTTTCAAAAATTAGGCAGAGATAATACACCTAGAGAGAAGCAATACAAATGATTCATTACCATCCACATGGAGACTAGGCATATTGTTGGTGTGGTCAGACAGGGAAGCCAAAAAGAAGCAGGCTATAATGTTGATAAAAAGGGCAGATAACTCGTTCCTCTGGAAAGTTCTAACAGTTATAATGCATGGATGCCCAGTATATGCCAGTATATAGCAATGTTATATAAAATACATAAAAATTGTATGATAGCAAATAAGCTATTTTAACAAATTCTTCAACCTAGACATATTTAGGGTTTCAGTTTTTATAAAATATTTATTTTTTATTCAGAAAACAAATAATATAGTTCTGTCTGTTGGCTCCAAATCAGATGTTGCTGTAGCAGTAACTGGGAATGTAATCTTAGTGGAGGAAGCTTAGTAACTAACTTCCCTTATATACCTGACCAAGGAAATAATAGTGATGGTAAGGTCAGGCTTTTCCATTTCTCATCTTTCTCTTTCCCATCCTTGTCCCCAGCAAAATCCTTAAATAAAGTCACCTACTCTAACAAGAAGGTAGGGGATATGCAGAAATATAGTTAGGGTCTACTTTTATGTTTTGAATAATGATGAACTTTTTTAACCAATATTTTTTCTGAGAAAAATTTTAAGGAAATGCTATCTTTTTTCATAATTATTTCCCAGGATTTGGGAGAAAAGCACAGTCATATTTTTAAAGCACAGTACTGGAAGCAGTTTTTAAAAAAATTTTTTAAATTGAAGTATAATTGGCATAGGACATTATATTAGTTTTAGTGTACAATATAATGATTTGATATTTGTAACATTGTGAAATGATTACTACAAAAGTCTAGTTGACATCCATCCCCAGACATAGCTATTTTTCTCTTGTGATGAGGACTTTTAAGATCTCTCTTAGCGACTTTCAAATAGGTAGTACAGTATTATTAATTGTAGTTGCCATGTTGTACATTATATCCCCCACGGCTTATTTACTTTATAACCGGAAGTTTATATCTTTTGACTCCCTTTGCCCATTTTGCTCACTCTCCTGCCACCCCCCCACCCCCACTCTGGCAACCACCAGTCTGTTCTCCTTATCTTTGAGCTTTATTTTTGTTTTGTTTTGTTTTTTAGATTCCACATATAAGTGAGATCATACTGTGTTTGTCTTTCTCTGACTTATGTCACTTAGCATAATGTCCTCCAAATCCATCCATGTTGTCAAAGATGGCAAGATTTCATTCTTGTTTTTTATGACTGAGTAGTATTCCATTGTGTATATGTGTGTGTGTGTATAAAACACATACTCCTTATTTTTTAATTTTTAAAATTTAAGTACATACAATAAGATGCACAAGTCTTAGTCTACTGCCTGATGAATTTTGACATGTATATTCACTCTTGTAACGATCATCCAGTTCAAGATGTCAAACATTCTCACTGCTTTTTCCCCCTTCACCTGTCTCACCCATCCCCACACCCCCCTCTCCTATGGCAACCACCAGTCTGTTTTCTGTGTTTGAGTCTATTTCTGTTTTGGTTTTTTGTTTGTTCATTTTTTCTTTTAGATTCCATGCATAAGTGAAATCATACAGTATTTGTCTTTGTCTTATTTCACTTAGCATAATACCTTCTATGCTGTCACAAATGGCAATATTTCATTCTTTTCTATGGCTGAGTAACATTCCATTGTAAATATATGTACTACATCTTCATCCACTCATCTATTGATGGACACTTAGATTGCTCCCATATCTTGGCTGTTGTAAATAATGCAATAAACATAGAATGCATATATCTTTTTGAATTAGCGAGTTTGTTTTCATCAGGTAAATTCCCAGAAGTACCACATATTCTCTCTCCATTCATCCATTGATGGTCACTTAGGTTGTTTCCATATGTTGGCTATTGCAAGTAATGCTGCAGTGACCCTTTTCAAATTAGTGTTTTCATATTCTTTGGTTAAATATCCAGAAGTAGAGTTGCTGAAGCATATGGTAGTTCTATTTTAATTTTTTAAGGACCCTCCATACTGTTTTCATAGTCACTGTACCATTTAACATTACCAACAGTGCAAAAGAGTTGCCTTTTTTCCACATCCTTGCCAACACTTGTTTTTTTGCTCTTTTGATAATAGCCATTCCAACAGGTGTGAGGTGATATATCATTGTGGTTTTGATTTGCATTTCCCTGATATTTAATAACATTGAGTACCTTTGCATTTACCTGTATGTCTATTCAGATCCTCTGCCCATCTTTTAAATCAGTTTGTTTTTTGCTATTGACTTGTATGAGTTCTTTATATATTTTGAATATTATCCCCTTATTAGATAAATCATTTGAAAATATTTTCTCCCATTCAATAGGTTGCCTTTGCATTTTGCTGATGATTTCCTTTGCTGTGCAGAAGCTTTAGTATGACGATGTCCACTTGTTTATTTTTGCTTTTGTTGTTTTTGCTTTGTTTCAGATTCACAAATCATCTCCAAGACTGATACCAAGGAGCTTATGGTCTATGTTTTCTTCTAGGGATTTTACAGTTTCAGGTCTTACAGTCAAGTCCTTTAATCCATTTAGAGTTAATTTTTGTGTATGGAGTAAGATAGTAGTCATTTCATTCTTCTGCATGTGGCTGTCCAGTTTCCCAGCACTATTTTTTGAAGAGACTGTCCTTTACACACTGTATATTCTTGGTTCCTTTGTTACTGTAAATTAATTGACCGTGTGTGGATGAGTTTATTTCTGGGGTTTCTATTCTATTCCACTGATCTGTGTTATCTGGTTTTATGCCAGTACCATACCATTTTGATTGCTATAGCTTTGTAACATAGTTTGAAGTCAGGTAGAGTACTGCCTCTAGCTTTGTTCTTTTTCAAGATTGCTTTGATTCTTTGGGGTCTTTGTGGTTCCATACAAATTTGGGATTATTTGTTCTATTTCTGTGAAAAATACCATTGGAATTTTGATAAGGATTACCTTGAATCTATAGACTGCTTTTGATAGTAGGGCCATTTGAACAATATTAATTCTTTCAATTCATGGAATGGACTATCTTTCCATTTATTTGTGTCTTCTTCAGTTTCTTTCTTCAATGCCATATAATTTCAGTATACAGGTCTCCCACCTTCTTGGTTAAATTTATTCCTAGGTATTTTATTCTTTTTGATGTGTTGTAAATGAGATTGTGTACTTAACATCCCTTTTTGATAGTTTGTTGTTAGTGTATAGAAATGCAACAGGTTTTTGTATATTCATTTTGTATCCTACAACTTTAGCAAATTTGTATGTTAGTTCTAAGAGTGGCTTAAAGTTTTTTATATATAATATTTAAGGTTTTCTACATATAATGTCATGTCATCTGCACATGGTGACAGTTTTATTTCTTCCTTTTCAAATGGGATGTTTTTATTTCCTTTTCTTGCCTAATTGCTGTGGCTAGGACTTCTAATACTGTGTTGAAAAGAAATGGTGAGAGTGGGCATCAGCTTTTCACCATTGAGCAATGTTAGCTGTTGGCTTCTCTGAGAAGAAAGTAAGGGACATGCAGAAAAATAGGTTCTACTTTCATGTTTTAAACTATGTAGAATATGTTTTATCATTAACTTATAAATTAGTGCCAGGAGATAAATGTACATGGGATTAAAATTTTAGTGAAGAGAAATACAATTATTAAATAATATCAATAAGCTGTGTGAGATAATAAATATATTTTGAGCTGCTAAATTTTGGGATAATTTTATGTAGTAATAGAAAACTAATATACTATGTTATAATATATATACTTACATTTATGTATATATGCATATATTTATGCCAGATATATCTCTTTAACCTAAAAGCATTGCTACTTCATACCCTATGCAATCTGCTTTTTTTTTTGAGGAGTCCTATATTAGTCACTAGAATTTTTTTATGAGAAACTTTCTTTGAGGGAATGGAGGGAGTATTGTCTATCTTTTTTATATTGTTTTGTAAGATTATGTATTCTATATATTAGTTATTTTCCTGATACATTGAGAGTATTGTCTCCTACTCTGCTTACTTTCAAAGTCAGTTTACTGTATCATTGTCAAACAAATGTGTGCCATAGTTAGATATCCTGATGCTCTTAATTTTTAAATTTTCTTTAGAGTTCTTGGATTTTTATAATTTTCTTAAGAAGCCTTCCTTACTTCCCACAATACAAAACTTCTATTTTAGCTCTTTTGCTGTTTAATTATTATTAACTTTCTAATCTTCAGTTTCTTCAACTTTAAACTATTTCTAATTGTTTTTCTTAAATTTTAAACTCGTACTTCTATTCTCTTTGATAACTTAAACTGTGTTAATGTATTTATCTCATACCTTATATTTTTATATATAGGATACCTTAATGAGATAAGTCTTATCTTTTCAAATATTTTTACTGCAAAATATAATACAAAAATAGAGCAAAAATATCTGTAGCCAGGTAATAAATCTAGTGGTTATGCAGTTGACACTTATGTGTCTTCCAACCAGGTCAAGAAAATTTGACAGTGTCTGTAAAACTTTGTTTTTTTCTTTCTGAAAAGAAAAAGTCTGAAGCAAATATGACAAAATATGAATAACTTAAAATCTACATGTGAGTTTACAGATGTTATTCTCTATATGTTTAAAATACCTCATGAAAGTAGCATCAATATAAAAGAAATCAGTAATCCTGCAAAGCAGATTCTTTAAACCAGTATTTATAATATTTTCCAGCATTTAAGATATATCTGAATATTCATTTTTAAGGGTGACAAGAAAAAGTTAAAAGGAGAGTCTGTGCAAAAAAACAAGTCATCCAAACTGCTTCCCCCACCGTAAATGAGAAATGATGAATCTAGCTAGTTCTAGACAGAACCTAGACTTCTGTCTGAAGTCATAACTTCTTGCAACAGAGATATTTGATTGTAGGATGCCTATATTTTTCACCTTGCTTAATTAAGAGAACAATAAGATCTTACTAAGAGCAAAATGACTGCAGAATGCCAACTTAGTGTTCACAGATTTTATTTCAGAAAGGAGGATATAATGCAACAAAAAGTCTTTATTGGGCTATAAAGCCTTCCTCTGGGGGCAGGTGCAGTTGATGACCTGTGAGTGTATGTGACTAATTAAGGCTTCTTAAAAATACTCCAGGGAAGAGATTGCATAGATCCCTCGAGTCATGGGAAGAGCCCAGAAAGTTAGGGGAAAAGCCGAGAAAATAACTAAAAGTGGAAATGTGTGTGGCTAATTGAAACTAGTTATCTACAGTATGTGTGGGGTTGTCTTTTGTAGATACACAGATCAAAATATTTTGAACCAGGGGATTCCTGGTTTCAACATGCCTTGCATTAATTGAAGTTTTTTAGTGAATAGTGTTGTGATAACATAACACTTGGTGGGAAGTGGTTCCCAAACTTGAGAGTGCGACAGAATCACCTGGAGGGTGTGTTGAAACAGATCCCTTCTCCCTCCTTTGTGTTTCTGATACAGGGGGTCTGAGGTGAGTGGGAATTTGCATTTCTAAGTTCCCAGAAAACCATACTTTGGGATGCCGGAGTAGATGCTCTCGCTGTCCACTCAGATCCTCTTTCCCAGCTGGTGCATCTCTTGCCCTGTTGTTAACAGCATATACAGACTAACTTCCCCAGAAAATTGCCCTTGGCTGTTGGAGCTGCTTTCAGAGATGCCTGGAAGGTTCCAGCCTCCTCCCCAATGCCTCCAGCAGTCAGCGATTGACTGATAGGGGCAGACCAAGCTTGGTCCCTTACCTTAAGAGAGGGCAACTCTGCCATACAATCTACAGCCCAGAGGAAGCCCCCCTCGCTCACAACCCTCCTGGGGCCAAGGCTGCTTCCCCTTCCCTATCCTATTTCCCTCACTCTTTTGCAGCTTATCCATGAAAAATACACCCTAAATAAATCTCTGATGCCTAACTCCATCTTTGTTTCTGCTTCTAGGGATCCCTGTCCTAAGATAGTTGACAAAACGCAGACTTTCATGTCTAGGGCTTCTCTGACAGTGTATCCGCTTTGGAGCTTCGTAGGTTCAGATAAGAGCTGTTCTCTGGGGTCTGTTCTCTGCTTAGTTGTTGCTTCTCTGTCATTAAATATTTAATACTTGAAAAGAGCTTAAAAAGAGTATCTGTGGACTTGTGCAGGACTGTTTTGTTCAAAACACATTTTGAAGAACAATTAGCTGCTTTGTCCAACTTTAAACATTTTTAGTTCTGATTGAAAACAGGAAGAAAATACGAAACTGATCAAGCCAAATTTTAGCCAATAAAAAAAGTTAATAAGGTAAAGTTAACAAATCTTGAAGATCATGCAGGGAAGAGATGTGTGCTTATAATGGAAATGACAAGCAGGATCAAATTTATGGGAGGAAGGAGGGATGCTCAGTTGGAAATGCATTTGCAGCCAGCTGTTTTGTGACTGACCCCTAACTGTCCTTTAGCTCTCAGTTGTCATTCTGTGCTGCTGTGCTGGGCTTTCTCCCTAGGCCAGCTGTCTCCAGCCACAGGTGGGGTGAGGATGAAAGAACTTTCCTGACTTCAAGTTGAAAAGGGAATTGAGGCTTTTGCATCTGGCAACCTGTCCCCTCCCCACCCACCCATCCCCAACCCAGCACTGTTTCTCCATTTTTTTCACAGGCGACAGTTGAGTTTTATGTCAAATAATTGTGTGGTGACAAAGTATTGACCTGATGGCTGATCCATAGTTCACATCTTGGTTCTGCCCTGCAGCAGGTCAAAGGCAAGTTATGTTGGCTTTGATTACCTGAGTTTCTTCTTCTTTTAAATGAGATAATTGGAAAAGCCTGTAGCATGTTTCTAGGCCCATGCTAGGTGCTCACTTTCTTTACCGTTTGAGAAATTTGATTCCATCCCATTCCTTCCTTGCCTGGGAAGTAAGTGCGCTGTCAGGTGTCCTTCTCACGGGGCTGTCTAGATTGCCGATTCTAGGTATCTGCATTCTTTTATCCCTTTGATTTTAAGGGAGCTGGCTTGCACATTGTGTGCAACAACTGGGGAAGAATGTGGCCACACAGGTCGTCAGTGGCTCAGCAGTTTTCTGATGAAAGATGAGAGAGACAAGGGCAAAGTATGATTAACCCTCGGACTGCGAACAAAATGATGTAACCAGGTTTAAAAAGCCCAAACAAACAAAAAACAAGCACCCTCTCTCAAGAACTTGTAAATAAAACAGTGATAATGTTTCCAAATGCAGAAGAAATAGAAACCTGTCATTTCACTCCACATTCAGTTACTTAGTTTCATTCCTTAATCTGAAACCAGACTTTTTTTTTTTTTTAAAAGAGCCCCACATCCTTTTGATCTCCCTGGGCAACAGTGGTTTTGACGTATGTTTTCCTGGAAATGATGATACAGACACAGCTGGCATTTTGATCAGACTGGTAAATCAGAGCTCACAGAAGTTAGGGAGCAGTTCTATCATCTGCTTTAACACATAGTAAAAAGCCATAGAATCAACTCTCACAAATGTCATTTTTGGGAGTAGAAGAAGTGAGAGTACACTTTTGGACTTCATGCATTGCATTCCATGTTTTCCCTTTAGGTACTTAGTCTGAAATACAAAATAAACCATAAATTCAGTCCTCTTTTCAGCTTTCCATCAGGGACAGAAAGGGATCCTGCCAGCAGCAGAGCAACAGAAAAACCTCCATACTCTCCATTAATCTGTGTATTGAATTCTAAGAAGCCCTAACTCTAGAGGTGTAAAATAAATCAGAAAAAATTAATCAGCACATTCTATTGTAATTAGAATTAAGTTCAGTGTTCCAGGTAAGGGAATTCAATACAGCAATATGTATCAAATTAGGTATTTAGAGGCATAGTGAAATGAATAAAATCTTTTGCTTGGTCATAATCTAGTGAGGGAGACAGATACACACGTAAACTCTTATGTCCATAATATCTGAGGCATAGTAATGTGGACTATTTTACTTTACCTTTCCTACCAAGTCCACTATCTGTTCATAAAGTCCATTTGGATGGGCAATTAAGAGTCCCTCGTCTCTCTTTGGTTTCCCTCTCTCTTTCATCCTATGATCTTGTCCATATTTTTTTGACCCATTGTGAACAAAATGATGTAACCAGATTTAAAAAGCCCAAACAAACAAAAAACAAACACCCTCTCTCAAGAACTTGTAAATGAAACACCAGTAATGTTTTCAAATGCAGAAGAAATATAAACCAGTATTTCCTCCTGTTGGTTTTCCAGATTGGAATTTTCCAGATTGATTCTAATTACAACCGTTTTCCTCTGAAAGGAGCTATGGCCGTGGGCTCCAAACTCTGTCGAGGTGCCCTGGCACACAGCAATACATTCAAAGGGCTACCATCACCATGGATATTTTGTTTTTGAAGAAAACAGCTCGACCTCTGTTGGACACCATGTGAACTACAGTTTTGACATCAAATACTACATTGTGTTTAATGAAGTCTTGTCTTAGCAAAGCTGGGTCTTTGGTGGTTGATACGATGAAGTACCCTTGAAAACTGCTGTGCAATAGGAAATTAGGGTGGTGATGTACAATCTAATTCCAAGGTTTAAGTTGTGTGGTGCCCAAGAGGCACACACATCCCGTTAGTTAAGTGACTGTTGTATTTTAAGAATAAAATAAAAATGTAATTTCCTTTCAAGATGCTCTAACTTGTTAGGCCTAAAGTACTTATTAAGGGTTTGGATTTAATAACTTTATAAATGGGACTATTAGGTATTTATTGGCCTCAGTTAACATTTAAGGTGTCTTGGATTGAGAAAGTCTGGAGAGAACTCTGAGCTGGAGGGAAGGTAACACGTTTATTTGGTTCCACGTAAAGGATGTAAAACCTTTACATGATCCTCCATCTAGAAGAAAAAAGGAGCGTTCTCTCTGTAATATTAACCACCTTTTATTTGGGCGGCATAACTTTGATATGTTTCCAGAATCAGATGCTCTTTTGCTTTCCTCCATACACCCGAAGACCCCTTTTGTGGGAAGAGGTATGAATGTCAGCAGGTGGTGGGGGAAGAAGAGGAAGGAAAGAAAGGGATTAGAGGAGAAGAAAACTCTACCTTGTCATCCATAGATGTAATTTTAAGTGCTAACGTGAAGTTCAAAGACATTATAATGGGAAATCGAGAAGATGCATGAAAATAAGTGGTGAAATATTTTATTTCCTCTCTCCCCTCTGTAGATGCACTGGTTAGATTTTAGAGCACATAATGCTGAACTCTAGTATTTTGGAGTTGGAAGCAAACTCAGAGATGCTCTGATATTGATTTTTGGAACTTTCTCATTTTATAGAAGAGAGAACAGATCTAGAGAAGAAAAGTGATTTGTGAAAGGTCCACCCACAATGTTAGGTCTGAGACTAGACCTGCATTTGGGGAGGCCCCACTGACGTTTCTGTCTGTTTCTCAAGCATATCCTTATATGCTGTTGGGACACAGCTGCTGGTGAGGGCAGCAGGCTATTGCTTTGCCTGCTCGGGATGGTGCCATTACTAGATAAAGTCTCACAGAAAGAGGAAAATACACAAAAGCCCAAATCTAACCACCATGTCTTGCTTAGTCACATATTCATCCCTCAGGAAGGTTGGACGTGTCCTTAACATCCATTCTTTGCATCTAGTTTGCTGCTCTTCACACACCATACAGCACTTACAAAGTGGTACTGTTAATATGTCCTCATGTTATTTTCTAAGGTCACGGTTTGACAGTAATGGTGTTTATCAAACAGATTATTTATTTTTCGTCCCCCATTTTCACCCAGTGCTTTAAGATGAAGAATCCTATTAAAATTTTAATAATTTAAAAGGTATGCAGGAATCATAGGTGATTGTTTTTTCTCGAAGTATATATGTTTATGGCGCTTTTCCCATATAAAAGGGGACAATGACTGTATGAGATTCAATGTTTGAAATTTCCCTCTCTGTATACCAAATCCTTTTGTAAATGATATGTTATGAGCAACTCTCCCTCACCCATTTGCACAACATGAAGTAGAAAGGCCAGAAGGAAATGCACCGGCATTAATTCTCCAAACGTGCTGGGGGTATGAATTCCCGGGGCACCTGCAAACACTTGAGCAGTATGTAAGTAAAGAAGCACTTCTTCCCAGAGATTTGGTATGCCTGTAACTTCATTTTTTTTTAATATAATTTATTTTGGTATCATGAATCTACAATTACATGTGCAATATTATGGTTATTAAACTACCCCTTCATCAGGTCTCCCCCACCAACCCCATTACAGTCACTGTCCATCAGCGTAGTGAGATGCTATAGAATCACTACTTGTCTTCTCTGAGTTGTACAGCCCTCCCCGTGCCCCCCCAACATTACATCTGCTAATCGTAATGCCCCTTTTTCCCTCTTATCCCTCCCTTCCCGCCCATTTTCCCCAGTCCCTTTCCCTTTGGTAACTATTAGTCCGTTCTTGGGTTCTGTGAGTCTGCTGCTGTTTTGTTCCTTCAGTATTTTTTCTTTGTTCTTATACTCCACATATGAGTGAAATCATTTGATACTTGTCTTTTTCGGCTTGGCTTATTTCACTGAGCATAATACCCTCTAGCTCCATCCATGTTGTTGCAAATGGTAGGATTTGTTTTCTTCTTATGGCTGAATAATATTCCATTGTGTATATGTACCACATCTTCTTTATCCATTCATCTACTGATGGACACTTAGGTTGCTTCCATTTCTTGGCTATTGTAAATAGTGCTGCAATAAACATAGGGGTGCATCTGTCTTTTTCAAATTGGGCTGCTGCATTCTTAGGGTAAATTCCTAGGAGTGGAATTCCTGGGTCAAATGGTATTTCTATTTTGAGTTTTTTGAGGAACCTCCATACTGCTTTCCACATGGTTGAACTAATTTGCAGTCCCACCAGCAGTGTAGGAGGGTTCCCTTTTCTCCACATCCTCGCCAACATTTGTTGTTGTTTGTGTTTTGGATGTTGGCCATCCTCACTGGTGTGAGGTGATATCTCATTGTGGTTTTAATCTGCATTTCTCTGATGATTAGCGATGTGGAGCATCTTTTCATGTGCCTGTTGGCCATCTGAATTTCTTCTTTGGAGAAGTGTCTATTCATGTCCTCTGCCCATTTCTTAATTGGATTATTTGCTTTTTGTTTGTTAAGGTGCGTGAGTTCTTTATATATTTTGGATGTCAACCCTTTATCAGATATGTTATTTATGAATATATTCTCCCATACTGTAGGATGTCTTTTTGTTCTACTGATGGTGTCCTTTGCTGTACAGAAGCTTTTCAGCTTGATATAGTCCCACTTGTTCATTTTTGCTTTTGTTTCCCTTGCCCGGGGAGATATGTTCATGAAGAAGTTGCTCATGTTTATGTCCAAGAGATTTTTGCCTGTTTTTTTCTAAGAGTTTTATGGTTTCATGACTTACATTCAGGTCTTTGATCCACCCTGAGCCTGTAACTTCTAATGTAGATTCTACAAGTTGGTGAAGAATTTTTTTCCTTCACCAGGTAGAAGGTAAGGAAGGTAAAGAGGAAATTTTAATATGGGAGAGGAGATGGTGAAGAAGACCCCCCAAAAAAAGGATGATCCTGTAGAAAGATGCTTGGTGGTTTCAGAAAATGGATTTTACAGTGTGGTTTGCTAGGGATGGAAAAATGGCATCATATAGCAGAGAGGCAGGTGTAGAGATCTGCAGGCCTGGCCCAGACGTATATTGTGTAAGAGGAATGCCCGAACCTTAACAGATGTAGGACAAGTCATGGGTGACATGGCACACTGCTGTAAACTTTTGTTGTTTTTAACTGACTATGAACACAAATTCACAGAATTATCATTTATTACCAGCATGGATAGGTGGTAAATCCCATCTGTGAGATGTTGAAGGAAGAGCCCATTATGTCAAGAGTTTTGTTTATTTTCTTTAAAATGACTTCCCTTGGGAAAAAGAGTGTCTTGTTTATTTGAACTAAGCTGGTCTCCACTGGATGTGTGTGTAGCTCATTCAGGTGTGAAGGCTCTAAGTGGGTCACATTGTGGTGACTATATTTTCAAGTGGTCTTGTACCTACTTTTGGCTTCAGTAGTTGCCGTTTTGGATACGTGGCAACTGTTTCTCCAGAAACTTCTAGGTTTTGATATTTCAAGGTTGCTAATTATGTCAGTGTCATCCAGCTTCCACACACATATACATGCACGCATAGGATTTTGAATCTTTGTTCTTATACTACTTCTGAGTGATCTAGATCTGCAAACACCTTGTGACCATGAGGCTCAGGTGGCAAGAAACCCAGAGAAGCAGATTCAGCATTGAGCTGTTGAGCAAATCCATGAATTACTTCATTTTAGGCTTCTTGTTATTTAAGAAATGTGAAACACTATTTGATCAAGTCACCGTCAGTCAGACACTCCATTCCTTGCAGCCAAAGCACTCCTGTTTCAATTCCATACTTGAAAATATCAGAATATTTTGAAGCAGTTGATACCACACTCTCTCTGATCTTGGTTACCTCATCATTAAAAATGGAGATTAAAAATGCATGTCCTAGAGAATTGTTGAGATAATATATGTGGAAAAATACCTAACCTGCTGCCTGTAGCATAGTAGGGCCTCAGTGTTCTGGCCTTGTGCTAACATACTTGCTCAGATTGTTTAACTGTCTGTGCATGAATTTACCGCTCTCTTGAATAAGGATAATAATTCCATCTTTACTTTTTCCTTAATTTTGCTCATAGAATATATTATGCTAATGTATTAAGTTTTTAAAATAGTTGTATTACTTTTCTCTATACTTAGAGACTTCTGAAACATAAATTAGTTACTAAATGCTCCATCAATTTTTCTGGGCCTGTAGAACACAATAAATTATTTGCTACAGTGCAATATACAATTAAACACAATGCTATGAGAAAATTTATATAGAATGACTTGGGACCATGGGATTATATTATTCAAGAACATTTATGACTAAAAGGGAACTTAGAACCATTTGGAATACCTCCCCATATAGAGATGAGAAAACAGATCTGGGGGCTAAGTGACTTCCAAGATCAAATCGTTAATAGGGGCAGGTTAAGGTCATTCTGGAAAAAATTTTTCAGGATGAAGAACACCCAGACAATGAAACCTTTATAAAGCTCTGAAAAGGATGATGAGCTGTTTGCTCTGAGGATTTTTGATTTAAAATAACGCATTCTATGCTATTTGAATATGCTTAAAGAAAAGGCATGATGGTGTTTTACCAATTCAATTAGTGAATTTAGATAGAATTTAATGGTCAAATATACAAAAGGATCACAGGCATTTTTTTTTCAAGAAATCTAACCCTCCAGTTTTCTGTTTAAAAACTTTTTTATTATGGGAACATTCTTTTACAGAAATATAGAACAACTGTATAATATACTCCATGAGCAAAATTTTTAATGTTGTATCATGGATTCAACATTGTTGATACCACAGAATTGCATAAAACAGGATTTGTCTTAGGCAAATATTTCCTTGATGGGAAAATCGGGTCAAAGATTTGACCAAATCAGAATATGCATCTCTAATTCTGTAACTAACTCATATACCCTGTCATACTTGGAGTATAAACTCAGAAATTGCCAGTAATATTCCATATTGGCATCTCTAAATGTTGCATTTACCTCTGCCTGGGATTGTGTAAGTGGATATAAAACAAACATTCCAGGAAAGTCCAGGTACAAGTTTAGGAACTGGGGAGCCACCTAAGAGCCACATGCTCTTAGAAAACCCTTGGATTTTACAGTAAATTGTGTCCATGCGTGTGGTGCTCATGGTTGAATATGGCATGTCTAGTCAGTTTTGTCAAGTCAGCTAGCGTGCGTGTTTTCATGAGTGGACCTTCAGAGGGATCTCAATTGCAAGGTCGTGCATCCTATGCCCTTCCCTCTCTAAAACTAAAATTGATTCGCAAATCCTGTCCTTTCCATAGCTTGTATTTTTACCAGAGGACCGCGAATAGCCTGCAAACCCCACACGTGGAATGATCCTCGACAGCTTGTTAAAGTTTCATGAGCTCTTCTGTTGTCTTTTGCTAACAACTCTCCAGCCTCCTCCCCCTGTAACTTCTACTTATGCACAACTCATCCAGTACTTAAAGACTTTTTAGTGAAGGCTGATGACTTCAACTAGGAGCTGAGCCAAGTCCCACAGCTGGCCCACACACGTTGCTGCGTCTCCAGCCATTGGCTCAGGGAGGTCACAGCCACATGTCTGCAAATTAAATTTAGGACCCTTATCAAAGAAGCAGGCTCACACCATGGGCCGTAAATTCTTCATTGTGCATATTCAGTGCTGTTCACAGAAAAGCGAAGCCTATGGGTTTTCAGACTCAGAGGTTTATTTGTCTGAGGCTCAAAGGCTCAAAAAGATCTCTCTCTTAAGGCAAAAATAAACCCGCCCCGTATCGCCACAGTGTTTTTTGTTGATGGTAACTACTTTCTCGTAATGACTGGTGTATTGAGTAACTTGTGAATGTGGTATTTGTATTTCTGGGAATAAAGAAGGAATGGTCAATGTCACCATAACCTCTTAAAGTATTTCTCTCTTCCAGTGAGGGAGGAACAAACTAGACATTTTGCCCCATTTAAAATGACCAAGATTGACTTTCCATTTCTATCTTATATGAATAATGAATTTTATGTTTCAAGGCCACATTTATAAACATTACCTCCTTTTATCGTCACACCTCCAGGCATTACCATTTTCCTATCCTTTGGTGGGAAACTAAGTCTTGGAGAGCAGTGCATTTTCTTGCTCACGGTCTCACAGTAAAGAGCAAAAATGAGGACTGTGTTATTTTGGATAAGGAACCAGGCTTTATTCTGCAAAGTAGCTGACTTCATGGGACTGTGTACATCTCTCAGAGGCGGTTTCAAAGTTATTGAAATAATAACTTGAGCAGTTGTTTTATATGCTAGTTGTGAAGTTCTCTACGGCAGCCCTCCCGAAGGAGGCATCGTTTGCTCCGATGCGGAAGTCCAAGACACTTGCCCAGTTGGCTCTACCCTGTGCTGGGACTGAAATTTAGATTTCTTAGCTCTTTGTCCCATGCTTCTCCCCTCTATCCAGTATTTCAGTGATATCTTTGTTCATGTGGAAAGAATGGTGTGAGATGTCACTTTCTAGTAGAAGCTTCCTACAATGAGGTGATACGGAAGCTACAAATCAAGGGAAGAAAGTAATCCTGAAGTTGCAAAATCCAAGCAAAATTCCTAACCTCAAGGAAGTGGCTCAGATATGGGTCGGATCAATCCATATCTGTCTATCTGAAAGGGAATGATGTATTGGTGGGGGGTGTCACAGCCTGTGCAATTCTGTAATTGTTCTAGGACAGAGGATCTGAGGAGACAGGACTTCACCTGGTCAGTCAATGAATGAGAGCAGTTGTCTGCATGGTAAGAAGAGCATGAGCTATGGATTCCAGGTTTGTTTTTGGGTTTCTAATTGGGACTCCGCCACAGTGACCTATGTTACATTGATCAAGCTGATCTCCTCTAAGTTCATTTGTTCATCTATAAAATGGGAATAAGGGAATTCATCTTGTAGGTTTTTGGGAATATTAAATAAGATGCTGAATGTAAAAAACTTAGCCAAGTGCCTGGCATGCAGTAATACTAACACCGTTAAGAGTAATGAAAACAAGTAAGAACTTGAAAGGCTGTGTGGTATATTGGAAAGATAATCATTCAGGAGGCCGAGGGACTTGAACTTGTGTGATAATCCAGCCTTTAGCAGAGGCATTTTGTTGTCATGGCTTTGCATTAAGCCATGGGGAGAAAAGGGTCCTTCTACGAGATCCCTTTCAGTTCTGAGCATTCAGCTGTTCTTTGGCTTGTGTCTGTCTGGGGTGCTGTGGATAGGATAAGTGGAAATCCAGGTCCCCTCCTTCCCACTAAGTCAACCTTCTGAGATATTGTTGATCTGTGACTGATTTAAACTCCTTGAAGCCACCGAATTTATCCCGTGTCCTCTTAAGAGAATTTTACAATTTCTGCCAGTTCTAATTTTTGTTCATGGTTTTGGCAGCACAGGTGGTTTCTGAGGATTGGGAAGGGTGACTGATGGTTGGTGACAGTGAGTGACAGTGCCTAGGACATTTACATTGGTACCCCCTCTTCCCTTGTTGAGGTTGTATGACAAGTGGAGAAATTACAACCAACAGTAATCCCAGTTTCTAAATCCAGTGATCTTTTCATAGTGCTTATCTTTCTTGATCTCAAACATTACATCTTGTTTTGATTACTACATTTGGGGAGGTGGTAGTCATGGCATTCTTCAATGTGTGTGTTTTAGGTCAGGCTCTTACCGAGGGAGTGCTCCCAAGAGGCAAGCCAGTAGGGGAGGCGGGGTGGGGAAGGAACACGTGAAGTATGGGCGCACGCTCAGCTGAAGTCTCAGTGCTGGCCTGAAGGTGCAGCAGACTGTCACAGTTTGTCCCCACATGGCAAAAGGGAGTTGGATTTTCATAGTCCCACCCCTGGCAGTCATTGCCTGTGGGCTGCTCTGGGGGTGGGGGGGCACGAGCATCTAGATTTCTCCAGTTTTCTGAGCATATGGAGGAAGCAGCTCCGGTGACCATGGGTCAGTCCTCTGAAGAGAGTTGAAGGTGCGGCTGTTTGTAACTGGGATCGGAGGAAATCGGGAGGGAGAGGTGGTGCGCGTGTCCTGTGGCTGCCTGAGGCCTCTGCTTGATCGTGGCTCCTCACGTGGCCCGCATCCACGGCCGCCCCCCAAGCTGTGGGGCATTCCACACCTTTGGGACAGCGCCTTCCTGGCCGTGACACTGCAGACAGACAGACGCAGGCCGGGCCACACGGTGCAGGCTGCATGTCTAGCATCATCTCAGTTTACCTCTACACACCACATAAAGTTTGGAGCTTTACAGAGGGTTGGGAAAAAATCAGGAGTTTCATAATATATGAAAGATTTTAAGATTGCATATTATATACAACTTCTTCCATTATTAAGGAAAAAACAACCTGAGTGTATGTTGACAGATGAATGGATAAAGAAAATGTGGTATAACACACACACACACATATTATTCAGCAATAAAAAGAGGAAATCCTGCTATTTGTGACAACATGGACAAATACTGTATGGTATCACCTATATGTGAAATCTAAAAAAAACAAACTCATAAAGACAGAGAACAGATTGGTGGTTTCCAGAGGCGGGAGCTGGGTGTGAGGTGGGTGAAATGGGTGGAAGGGAGGCAAAGGAGCAAACCTCCAGTTATAAGATATGTAAGTCCTGGGGATGTAATATACAGCATGGTGACTGGAGTTAACAATACTGTATTGTATACTGTAAAGTAGCTAAGAGAATAGCACTTAAAGGTTTTCATTATAAGACAAAGATATAACTATATGAGGTGATCACATGTTAACTTATTGTGGTAATCATTTCACAATGTTGCATATACATATATCAACAAATCCTTGTTATACACCCTAAACTAATATAACATTATGTCAGTGAGTCTCAATATAACTGGAAAAAAAGAGAAACAAAAATCCCCCAAGAATTCAGCCACTCCTAAGAGCTATCCTCATGAAACCCATTCCTAAACTTTCTCCCTTGTCTCCATGTCCTTGTCTCTTTTCTGGGAAATTCTTTAAACCCCCAAGGTGCAAATCTTGTCTCTTTTTGGGAAACCTTATATTCTATCCATGGGAACTTTGTCCCATCTTTATTTGGTTCCATCTTCTTACACCATCAGCTTCTCTGTGGGATGCACTGTTGCCCAATAATATATTTCCTAAGTCTGAGTTTTCAAGCCTGGACTAACACTTAACCGTAGTATGAGGGGAAATGGAAATAATGGGACAAGGCATGCGCAGGGTGGTCCAGTATTGACTCTGCCATCCCAGGCTGTGGAAGGGCCTAAGGTGGGGGAAGCTTCACCTCCTGTTCCACTGAAGCTCCTTTGGCGGTGTGAGCTGCAAGTACGCCATTTTGTTTTTCTGGGTGTAGCATATGACTGTTGGAAAACACATGCTCACGCACACACCATCCAGGTTTTAAGGAGAAAGATCGATTCTCAGATGCGATATGGTTCAAACTCAGAAGAAAGAATATTTTCATTTTTGCGAACCGCCCTGTGATCTGTTAGACTGTTTCTTCCCACATGGCAGTAATTTATGTTTTTATATAGAGAATTGTGGTTCCTTCTATTCACTCTTTGCCCTCACACCTTACCTTTGAATTTTGTGGCCTGGGAGTGGAGGCTGACTATCTGTTCAACAAATTTATTTCCTCATCCATTAGGAATTACTTTTATATTTCCAAGCCTCTCTTACGGTTGTGGCCGCGTGATTTGAGTTCTGGCCTAAGAAACATGGGCAAAAGTGATCGATACCATTTTAAGCCTTGCATGAAACTCTCCTTTCTCTCTCTTTTTCCCCAACTTCCAGCTGGATGTCAATGCTAACATGACCTTGGAAGCCATGTGTTAAAGGTGAAAAAATTCTGTTATCTTGAGTCCCTCAATAATTGCATGCAGTCCCCTCTTCCCCTGCCAGTGGCAGCTAGCCCCAGATGAGTGAAAAATAAATTCTGTGGTATTAGGCTTTGAGCAATTTTATGTTAACGGCAGCTAGTATTGCCCTCACACCTGCCTTTACTTGAAATAAGCAAGTCCCACTTTTTTGGCCATGTACTTCTTAATGGCTGCTTCAGTGATCACACAGCACCTGACTGCTCAGAACGCCTGATTATGTTCTTAGTCAAACCCCTGTGGTGTCTGGGTGTGTGTGTGTGTCTGTGTGTGTGTGTTGGGGTGAGGGTGTGGTAAGGAGGGGAGGTCATTTTGTTCTTACAGCTACACATTTCTGTGACAGATATCTCTCTGGTGAACACCGGACATGGTCAAATCTGAAGTCATTTTATTTCTCTACAAACATGTTCTTGTTTATTTGAATAATTGTCATCGTCTTTACAGTCACTCAGATCAGTTTCCTCCTTCCATTTGCAAATTCTCATCTACCTAGTTAAAGAGTTCTTTTGAGTTTGTATTTTCTAACATTCCTCATATGTATCCCTTATTTTCTTCCCATTTCTACTCCCACTACTGTAGATCAGACCCCTGTCATTTCTTACCTTATTATTGCCCTGGTCTCATAACTCCTCACCTTCCTCCAAACTGTTCCACATCTTACTGCCAGAGTAATCTTTTTAAACCTCTATTTTGATTATATCATTCCTCTGTTCAAAACCTTCAGTGATTCTCCATTGCCAGCCAAAACATTCACATTCCTTTGCAAGGCATTTGAGGCACTCCATGACCTGATCCCAACCCAAATTTCCAGCCTTTATCTCTGACTGCTCTCTTTTACATAACTTGCACTCCAGCCAATCTGGGCTGCTTACTGTTTCTTAGGTATGCACTAGTTCCTGCCTCAGTACCTTTTGCTCTCTTTAAATGATTTCTTTCAGCTTATAATGCCCTTTTTGTCCATTGTTGCCTGTCAAAACTCTGCCCTCCTTGAAATCTTTTCTGATCCACTCAGCAAGAAGGAATGCCAATAATACTCTGCACATACCTCCCTTTTGGCACTTGTGACATTTCCCTTTGAACTGTAGAGGCACTGAGTTGTAGCAGATCTGGTGTCAGATAACTTAGGTTTGATCTGGGTTCTGCCTTTTATTATTTGTGTGTGATTTTGGTGCAGATCACTTAGTCTCTCTTAGCCTCAATTTTCTCTCCCATTAAATAAGAATGAGCACTTCTGTATAACTCACAGGGTTATTTTGAATATCAAATGGAAAGATAAATGTATAAGTTTTACAATCTAAGTTTATATTTTGAGCTCCTTAACTACATATCAAATTTCCATACATAGGAACTATGTTTCATTAATTTTTGTGTGGGGTTTGTATGTATCAGGTACTCAATAGATATTTGTTGAATTAATAATTTTGAAAATATAATGATTTGCATGAAAAAAAGAGTGTCAGGAGTTATCTTAAGTTTGTGTTTCCACAAACACATTGATTTCTTCTTGGTGGCCTTTCACTCTTCAATCTAAATGGGGCAAAATCGTAACAACCTGTCTACTTTTACATTGATAATCTAGTCTGGCTAAACTGCAATGAATTGTATCTTGAGTTCTTTAACAAAGTTGTTTTTTTCAGTATGGAAATTTCTTAGAAGTCTCCACATACAATTTATAGTACTATAACTTGGGAAACTTAGATATCATCATTCTTGTACCTCAGCTAAAGCCTCCTCTCCCCTCTCCTCCCCTATGCAAATAAAGAGAAGAAGAAAAATGTTTTTTTTTTCCAAATCAGACTTCTTATGAAATAAATTGTTCTTATTTCCTTAGCGCTCTGAAGGCTTACTGAAGTGCAAGAAACCAGAGGACAGAGATCTAGGATTTCTATATGGGACGCATATAATTTGCACTTGCCTATACAACCTGTCCTGCTTTTTGGTCAATTAAGGTGATCGCTCAATTGGTTTGTTACTCTTCTTCCAGTCCCTTTAATGGCGTTCGTCCGAGTGCCTGCCTCAGAACTATCCAGCAGTCAGGAAGGAATGAGGCCAACAGGGGAAGGGAACGTTGAAAGAAACAGAAATATTAAGTAGACAACAGTTTAGAGAATGTAGATCACCATAAGAGGGTGTCAGTACAAAATGTTCCTCTAGAAAAATAATCACTCTTGTTTGTTTTTGTGATTGTACCAGTAAAGGAGCCAGCCAAGAGACCCACAGTGCTGCCCTGGTCTATAGAGAGAACTAGGGGTGCATTCATTCTCCAGTGGGAGGAGAGATTGTTTGGGTTACTGAAGCAGCAGCATAGAACTGAGGAGTGACATAATTCCTTCTTGGAAGAGTCTGGCCGGATTTTGTGCCATTTTCGGAAAGTGAGGGTGATGCACCAAGAATGACAGACTGCTCGGAAAGAGAACTATGTGGAAACCTCCAAACCCCTTTGAATTTTCTCCAAGGAGAAACTAGAGGGCAAAAAGACAGTTTAAGCATTAATGTGCATATTCCTGCTAACAATCCTGATATAGAAAATGTTGTGTGCCTGGACTACTTCAAGGTAAATTCATCTTATCTCAGCGACTGCACACCTTTAGGTGGAATCTTAATCTCAAAGATTTTCCTGTAGAATGTTCCATCTTATCCTGAGTTGAGGGAGGGTATTTCATGAGAAAAAGAGGAAAACTATAAAGAAAAGGATTATAAAAAACTGCGTTGAATTAAGGAAGCTCTGGGGAGTTGCTTTGATAAAAGTGGAGCATAATTTGAGTCTCTTTAAAGTAGTCATTGCCGCAGCTTCTGAGCACCCTGGGTGTGATCTGTTTCTACTTCCCTCTCCTCTCACATGGCCTTGCTGATGGAGAGGGCAGTGGCAGACTGGGTAATCCAGTATGGAAGTATAAACTTTCTTCACACCCTCGTTTCTGGAGAGGGCCTTCTCCTCCTGTTTGATTTCATCTTCCTGCTTCTACTGGGTCCTCTTTCTTTCTCTCCACATACTTTCTTTCCTTCTGCTGATGTTGCTTGCAACCATGCACATCTAAATAAAAGTAAACATTTTTGGCAAATTGATAAGTGGTGAGAAGAATGGTCTCCAGTCTTCAAAAGACCAAGTGATGGTTGATTAGCTTTATTCTTGGTGAAGGTGAGAGGTTGAATCTTGTAAAGGGCCAGTTTTCTTTTCAAAAAGAGCTGCTTTGCCCCCCTGAGTGAGGCTGCATGTCTAAGCCCAGCATCTCCTGCAGGGCAGGATTATGTTACATGATTGTGCTTTCTCACAGCTTCTTGCCAATGGCTTTTTAAATGAACCAACTAGAAATACTGGTCATAAGAGGAGCTGCTTGAGAATGGTGATGCTCCCACCCTACTGGAAAAAACATCTAAGTATGACACCTTCTGGATCTGTAGGCAGAAATGCATTTTCATTTCTAAGCAATTCAAGACAACGACCTGGGGAAAGGGTTGGAATAGGAGCAATAATTTTAGCTACCTCTGGCTCACTCTTCTCTTTTTAAAACATCTCTGTGCTCAGTTGACTTCTTTAATCCTTTGAGATGTCTTGAACCTCGGTCTCTGGCCTGGGGAGGCAGCAGTGCACGCACCTCCTCTTGGCTCTGGCCTACAAAGCCCGTTCACTAGAAGCACACATGGGGGCAGTTATTGGAATTGGAAACAGGCTTGAATGAAGAGATAGCTGTATCGTGTCCCATACCTCCATGTCCAACAAGTTATAAGCAGGTCATGTGGAATGAAAAGGTCTTCCAGCAAGCTGGGCTCATCACTGCCTAGTGATTTAATTTGAGAGCCCAGATTGTAAATTGGACTTGATGTAAAACAGCAGCCAACCAAGGCTGAGAGTCTGCCTGGGTGTGCTGGGCTGGCCATGGGCCAACCTAAATAGCAGGCGTGCTGTCATGTCTGGGTCATCTGCTGTCCACGGATGGCTCCCTGTAAGAGGTCCAGGTCACAAGCATTGCAATAGTCTAGACAGGAGGTGACAGACATGTTGACCTTTGGGATGAGATTGATCTCCAGGTTTCTTGACAGGAGGCCTTTTCAAAGGGGGTCTCAGGAGGAAAAGCCTCGGAGCTTCATCTTCCGCGAGTGGAATCAAACCTGAATGTCTGCTCCGCCCAGGAAGGAATACCAAAGTTTCTCAAGGTTTTTTTTTTTTTTTTTTTTTTTGGCTACAGGGTGATGTTTATTTACTTCATCAGTTTTCCTACAATGCTTGCTTTAGGCCTCGAGACTGGGGGAAAAGAACTCACTGACTGGTGTATCCACTCTGAGGCTGACCCCAGGAAAGGTGCTCTGGATTCCATGGGCTATTTCATTTAAACCTCATACAGTGTTAGGACGTTTGCATCATTGCCCTCA
This sequence comes from Smutsia gigantea, assembly GCA_032199065.1. Classification (NCBI taxonomy): domain Eukaryota; kingdom Metazoa; phylum Chordata; class Mammalia; order Pholidota; family Manidae; genus Smutsia; species Smutsia gigantea. The sequence continues at coordinate 258,038 of JAVSCE010021795.1, read as the reverse complement.
CATTAAAGCGGACAGTTAGAGGCTCAGAAATGATTAGACCTTCCCTGAGGCAATGCTGCAAATAGGGGCTAAAGCCCAGGTTTATTTTAATGTTATGTTAGTAGTGGGGAAAATGGAAATTCCTACGGCCAGGATCCTCACCTGACCCTAAACTACTTGATGATGTAACTGGCCTACTGCTAGGTTACTGCCTCCACACCCATTGGCAATAAGCTATTTTTGACTGAGTCACTATATAAAGACCTCTGCCTGGGGCTCTGGGTGGGGACAGAGATGGAGGTGGATTATGGGCCTGCAGACTGCTGGATGCAGACGTGATCCTAGTGCTTGACCTACCGCAGGGAGAATAAAGCCAGGCATAAACCCTTTTCCCCAAAGAACGTTCTGTTGTTGTTTCTCCACCTCACTGAATCCATAGTGAACTTGCCTGGGGCTGAAACCCTCAGGCAAGACAGCCAGAAACCTTCCCAAGGTCTGATTTTTTGGTACGGTGGAGATGATTTCAACTCTTCCTGGAACTTCGGAGTTTGTTAACATGTTAAAATAATTTAAAAAAGAGACTTCAGCTTCTTCTCAAATCATTTAACTTCAAGTAAGATGAAATGTATTTCCTCATTTTATAGCCATCTGGTTACCCCTGAAAGAGACTAGAGATTGTTCAGTGAAGGAGGTGGAGTACGAACTGGTCTAGGCTTTTCTTTCCTAAAGAACATTTCATGGGACACTAGCCACTGGATGTGCTCTGCACAAAAAGTTTGGGAAACTTAATATCCCCTGGATGAAGAGTGATGTGATTGAATCTGACTTTTATTGAAACACAGCCTTTCAAGTGTAATGGATTGAACCACCTCGTTCCCCCAGAAAACTGGTTAACATCACCTGTGTCTAATGTTCTATGGACACCATTTGCAGACACTACTTTAAATTTTAATGGTAGTAATGTTTCCCTGAATCTAGGCTCAGAAGTTTTATTAACTTCATCGAGACAGTGAGAACAGGATCAGTTATCTAGGTTTTTAGCCACTTGCTGCAGCCAAGGCTCTGAGCTATTAGCAGAAGCAAGGACAATCCCAAACAGCTTGAGGACCATTTGAATACTGTTTTGAAGATGGTGGAGATATTTCAAGTCTGAAAGAAATAAGCAAGGCTGTACATACAGTTTTCTGAAGTGTGTGGTATGTGTTTCCTTACACCCTCAAACTCGAACATTTGCACGGGCCATCTTTCTTCCTTCTCTTTATTTCTCTGCTTCCTTCTTTCTCCCTCTATCCCTTCCCTCCTCATCTGGTTGCACCTACAGTCCCTGTTTGTCAGAGCACTTTGTCACTGTGGGAATGGGTGTGAGATAATACACCCATGACTCTATATCTAAAAGTCTTTAACCATCTTCAAGCCGAACTTCATGCACATTAGACTTGTGAGCTTAAAAAGAGATTCCCGTTGAGACTAACCAGAGTTTGCAGGTTAATAAAAACTATCCTGGTTGGAAATGAAGTTGATCCAGTATCTCATTCTATGAATTATCAAACAAAATTAGGTTACTCCTCCAATTATTTATTTGGGATTTGTTGGTGTCTTTAATGGTATGCCAGAGTTCTTTTTATTTGATTTTTAGATATAATTGTATTTATGTAGAAAACTAGGTTTCAGTGCTAAGGGGAATTATGTAAGCATATACACTGCTTTGGTTGCTTCAAGGTATTTATTGATTTACTTGATAATTAAAACATTTCACACAGACTGCCTGCTTAAAGGGGAACAATATGTGGTTCAAGGATTTCCTTTAAATTTATTAGGAGACTGAAATTTTATTTTTACTTGCTCTGATAAACATAACATCCAATCTCCCAGATCTTCAATGCAGCATTTAGAAGAGTAACTACCTCCAAAGAGACTTTGAGACAGCTTAATTTCTCCGGTGAGAAGCTTTATGTGTGTATCACCCAGGCATAACCTGGCATTTCGATAAACTTGGTTGAAGACCCCAATTCAGAAATGTTTCAAAACCATGAATAGTAACACACTCTTTAAAATAAGATGAGGTAACAGATTACCTACTTCTTAATTCCTTTATTCAGTCTGAAAATAACTTATATCCCAGATGGGGAAAAAACCAAGTCTTGAAGTAAGATTTGGAAGTTTAAAGAGTTAGAGCCTTACCTGGAGGGATTTTTCAGAAAACTTTTAAGTTGATTGCTTGGTTTGCATTATCAAAGCAGAACCCTAGAATTCAGAAACAAAAGCTAGATTCTGTTTTTTTTTCCCTCCTTTTTTTTTATCCCTTCAAAGCCAGTTCTCTTCCTTGTGTCATTAGGAGTTTGTTTACACAGGGATGCACATTACTATAAAATGAGGTAATCACAGCAGAGAGTGGCAAATAAAAGTTAAAAAATATTTCCCTTCCATGGTAAAGTTCAGATGATCCCAGACTTCAGGCAGCTGAGATAAAAATCTCTGTTTTCATGGCATTAGGAAGTAGAAAGGATTGATGTGCCCCCAGAATGGCTTAGAGTATTTTCTAGAAAGTCCACTGTTCAGAGTACAGCAAATCAAGCTCCAGCTGTTTTCAGAATTAGGGTGAGTTGATAAAGAACTCACACAACTCAACACCAAAAAGTAAATCTAATTAAAAACTGGGCAGAGGACCTGAATAGACATACTTCCAAAGAAGACACATAGATGGCCAACAGACACATGAAAAGATGCTCCATATCACTAATCATCAGGGAAGTGCGAATCAAAACCACAATGAGATATTATCCCACACCAGTCAGAATGGCTCATATCAGAAAAACAAGAACTAACAAGTGTTGGTAGGATGCACTGAAAAGGGAATCCTTGTATCTTGTTGGTGGCAATGTAAATTGGTGCAGCCACTCTGGACACAGTATGGATTTTTCTCAAAAAACTAAAAACAGAAATACTAAATGACCCTGGGAATTTTCCTGAAGAAAGTAAATGACCAATTTGAAAAGATATATGCACTCCTATGTTTATTGCAGCACTGCTAATGACAGTCAAAACATGAAATATTACTCAGCCATGAAAAAGAATCGAATCTTGCCATTTGTGACAATATGGGTAGACCAAAAGGGTATTATGCTAAGTGAAGGAAGTCAATAAGAGAAAGACAAATACTGCATGATTTCACTTATATGTGGAATCTAAAAAACAAAGATGAATAAACAAATGGACTCATAAACACAGAAAACAGACTGGTGGTTTCCATAGGGGAGGTGGGTGGAGGAATGGGCAAAAGTAGGTGAAGGAGAGGTACAAATTTACAATTATAAAGTCTCAGGGATTAAACTATGGCACAAGGAGTAAAAATAAATAAATAAATAAAATAGAATTAAGATTCTCTCTCTTCCCACCAGCCAGGAAGATGTCCAGTTGTCCTTTTTATAGTTTGTAATACATAAAAAAAATAGAATTTCCAAATATAACCCTGTTAGAATTTTTTTCACACCATATCCAACTTCTGCCAAGTTGAGCATCCATGATATGACCCACTGAGAATCATTTAAATACTGCACTGAGTTTGATATTCTGTCATCTTATATCTTATGTCCCTTCACATATCTATACACATTAGTGCCAGGGAAATAGAACCTTGCAGAAGGATCAAAAGGGGTGATAGTCCTGAATCTGGTGTCAGGAGACCTTCATTCCAGACCCAGCTCTGTCTCCATCCCATCAAATAACCTGAGCATATCATCTGAACTCACTGGTTCTTCCCCCTACCCCATTCTGCACTTGGAGAACGTGAAAATTATATCAGCTCATCAGTAAGGTTTCTCTCAGGAGCCAATATTTATCCATAAAATCAGCTTACAATCAAAAGGAGGCAGGGTTGGTCCTACACAAAAATGTGAGGGAGGAAAAAAGTTATCACTATTACCTGACTTCCCTATTCATCTACCACCACCCCAAGGGCACAAAGCCGAAAATTTAGTACTTCTGACTTACTCAGTGAATAGAAAAATATTTTAGAGAGTAATGAGCTTTCCCATGTCCTGAAACACAAATGGTGCAGGCAGTAACCCACCCCATCTCTCTTAAGCTTGTCTGGAAGAATTTCCACATTTATGTAGGTGTCAGAGCTAGGAATGCTCCTTGATTTCAAGTTAATTATGTGTTACCAAATTCAGCAAATCTACCCAAATTTCTTCCTCCTTCCCACTGCATGTTTTATTTCCCAGTTATGTCTCTCTTATTTTACAAAGCTGCTCGTGATGATTGTGGACAAAGTTCATTTCACTGGGTACCCAGGCATATTGATGGATGAACATATTGAAGTTTAACACTGGCCTAAGGATGTTAGGGTATTGTGTTGAGACCTAGGTCAGCTAGGCTTCATGTCTGCTCAGGGAATAAAAACTTGACATCACTTAAGCCAAAGCCACAAGTAAGCCATTTCCTCTCCTCCCACTTACTAATCACTATAGTTCATACCATAGGTTACATTTTTCCTAGTCATCTTAGGGTGGTTGTATTTATTTACTTATTTATTTTCCAGTTATATTGAGATATAGTTGACACATAACATTGTGCCAGTTTTAGGTTACACCATAGTGATTTTATATACATCTATGTTGTAAAAAGATTACCACAGCAAGGCTAGGTAACACATCTATCAATTCACATGGTTACTTTTAAATTTATTCTCTTAGTAACTTTCAAATACATAATACAGCCTTATTAACTATATTATTACCTGTCATCACCATGCTGTGTATTATACCCCAATAACTTAATATATCTTATAACTAGAGGTTGGTACCCTTTGACTATCTTCACTCACTTACCCCACTCCTACTCCCCACTCCTAGCAACCATCTATCTGTTCTGTTTTTGGTTTTTTTTAGATGACTCACTTTTTTTAATGGCTTTGTTATTTTATTTAAGATTCTGCATATAAGTGAGATCATACAGTATTTGTCTTTCTATCTGACTAGCATAATGTCCTCAAGGTTCATTCATATTGTTGCAAGTGGCAAGATTTTTAAGGCTGAGTAGTATCCCATTGTGTGTATGTGTGTGTATATGCCACATTTTCTTTATTCCTTCATCAGTGGACACTTAGGTTGTTTCATGTCTTGGCTGTTGTGAATAATGCTGCAGTGATCATAGTGGCACAGGTATCTCTTTGAGATAATGATTTCATCTCTTTTGGATATATACTGAGAAGCAGAATTTCTTGAATCATATGGTAGTTCTATTTTTAATTTTTGGGGGAACCTCCATGCTCTTCCATAGTGGCTGACCCAATTTACATTCAAGACGTTCAGTTTTACAGTCAATATATACTCTTTTTCTTGATGTTTTAAACTAGGCCAAGCCACCCTTGCACCATGCCTTCGCTGGTTCGGGAAAACAGACCTCATACTAAGGGAACTGCTCTTCCTGTTTGTTGGTAACTTGCTGAGATGGTTCTCATGTTCCTGGTCTGATGTTTGGATGACTTTCAGAGTCTCTATCTAGTCAGAAACTCAGGAGCTGATATCATCTGGTGGCGGTGGAGGAAGACGTCAGCAGGGAGACTGATTTCCCAACTTGAACATGAAAATAATCCCTTGTGCTTTCCAGTTATTCTGCTACACACTGATATTTTTAAAAAGAAGGTTTGAAAGAACGACATCTACTATGCTAAGTTGTCTTAGTCATTCATGCCTCTATTAGCATGTCAAGCTTGGGCATGACAGCACCGTCCTAAACATGGGACCAAACTGTTGGCCTATATCTAGCTCCCCGAGACCTGGACATTTCTTGTAAAATGATGTTTATTATCATCCCCATATTTACCTGCCATGCTTTTCAGCAGATGACTTGCTTCATTTCAGTATTACTTTCAAACATTTCATATAGCAGAAGGAATCACAAATCAGTTTCTATGAGAAAGCAGAGGAACCAGACGATCACTTGAATTTTCATTATGACTGAAGGCAGCAAAGCAGCCAGATAATAAGGAGATACTGAAAAAAAACCAAACCTAAGGAATTCATTAGATCTATAGGGCTTTCTCTGTTGATGGAGATAAAACCTTAAACAGGTTTGTTTCCTGACTCTAAAGTCATCATGAAAATGTTTGTGATGTACGTATAAAAGAAATTTCTTCATTTTCAAGAGCTACAACAAAACAGTGTAACAGAAATGGGCTAGACCTATTTGTGACATAAAAACATAAAAAAATCTTGGATAGAAATGATTTTAAGGTTAGGCATATATGTATACTTTTTATACACAATGTTGTAAAATGATGTGCTGCTCGGATTTCCCCTTTCAGAACCAAGGCTTTTAATTCACCACTTGCCCTGAGTGTTGGCTGCTGGTGGGTCACTGCAGAGGGCTTCCTCAGGCCTTGTCCTGCCTGAAGGGAGTTGCCTCACCCCAGGTTAACTCCCACCCTTCCCTGGGGCAGCTCTCTTGCAATGACCGGTCCATGTGGAACTACAAGGCCAAGCCCCATCGTGTCTCCACTGTGAGAATCCCTGAAGGAGCCATCCTAGCTCAGTTGCATCTGAGTCACAGATGAACTCATCCCCGTCCAGTTCTGCTCCTCTCATTCTATTATGTGTGTTATGCCCCAGACCACTCCCTGCAAAGTTCCAGAACACGGATCTCTGTCTCAGTGTCTGCTTCCCAGGGACAATGACTTAAGAAATTTGTCAAATGATTTTGAGCATCCATCACGTGCCAAGCAGGGTTCTATACATTGGAGATACTGGTGAGTAGGAAAGAAAAGGTCCTTGCTTTCACAGGGCTTGCATTCTAGTCAGGCAGCTGCATGGACAATAAGACAAAATAGAATGCCGTCTAGTGATGAATGCTGTCAGGGACATAGAAAAAGATACAGTGCTTGAGACCGCTACTGGTGTGTGTGTGTGTGTGTGTGTGTGTGTGTGTGTGTGTGTGTGTGTGTGTCTCTGTGTCTCTGTGTCTGTGTCTGTGTCTGTGTCTGTCTGTCTGCATCTGTGTGCATAGCACACACATGTGTTTCTGGGGAAGTCCACTTTGAAGAAGTGATATTTCTGCTGAAAGGCCTAATAGTGAGAAGGAGCTTGGAGAGCTTAAGAAACAATGTTCAAAGCAGATATAAAAGGGACTTTGATATCCCACACTATGATTAGGAATACAGATGAGAGAAGAAAGCATTCTAGGATTGGGCTCCTGTTCACTTCTCCAAATTTACCCCTTTTTCTTGAGATCGAGATCACCACACTCTAGGCCCTTTGGTTCACAGTTTTGGTTTTTTTTTTCAGATTCCACATATAACTGAGATCACATAGTTTGTCTTTCTCTGCCTTATTTTGCTTAGCATGATGCCTTCAGGGTCTAGCCATGCTGTCACATATGGTGGATTCTATCATTTTTTATGGCTGTATAGCATTCCATTGGATATATGTACTACATCTCCTTTATCCATTCATCCATTGATGAACACTTAGGTTGCTTCCACGTCTTGGCTATTGTAAACGACGCTACAGTGAATGTGAGGGTGTGTATATCTTCTTGCGTTAGTGTTTTTGTTAACCTTTGGGTAGATTCCCTGTAGTAGAATTGCTGGATCATATGGTAGTTCTATTTTTATTTTTTTGAGGCTCCTCCATACTGTTTTTCATAGTGGTTGTACCAATTTACAGTCTCACCAACAGGGCACAAGTGTTCCCTTTTCTCCACATCCATGCCAACATTTGTTATCTCTTGTCTTTTTGATGATGACCATTCTAACAGGTGCGAGGTGCTATCTCATTGTGGTTTTAATTCACATTTCCCTAATGATTAGTGATGTTGAGCATCTTTCCATGTACCTGTTGGCCTTTTGTATATCTTCTTTTGAGAATGTCTGTTCAGGTCTTTTGCTCAGTTTTTCACTGGGCAGTTTGTGTGTTTTGCTTTGAGTCGTGTGAGTTCTTTACACGTTGTGGATATTAACCCCTCATCAGATATGTGGTTTTCAAATATTTTGTCCCATTCCATAGGTTGTCTTTTCATTTTGTTAATGGTTTCTTTTGCTGTGCAGGAGCTTTTTAGTGTGATGTAGTCCCACTTGTTTGTTTTTTATTTTGTTGCTTATGCTTTAGGTGTCTTCTCCAACAAATCATTACCCAGATCCATGTCAGGGAGCTTTGTTCCTATGTTTTCTTCTAGGACTTTCATGTCTTCAGGTCTTACACTGAAGTTCTTAATTCATTTGAAGTTAATTTTTGTAAGTGTTATAAGATATGGATCCAGTTTCATTCATTCTTTTATGTGAATATCCATGATCCTAGCACCATTTATTGAAAAGACCGTCTTTTCTTCATTATTCTTGGCTCCCATGTCAAATATCAATTGACTGTAGGTGCCTGGTTTTATTTCTGGGCTCCTAATTCTGTTCCCTTGCAGTACAATACTGTTGTGGTGACTAGGGCACTACATTATAGCTTGAGATCAAGAAGTGTGATTCTTTCTATTTTCTTCTTCTTTCTCAGGATTCCTTTGGCTATTCCGGGCCTTCTGTGCCTCCACATAACTTTTAGGGGTGTTTTTTCTGCTTCTGTAAAAAATGCCATTGGAATCTTAATAGGGTTTGCATTGAATCTAAAGATGGCTTTTTGTAGTATTGACATTTCTACAATGTTAATTCCTCTAGTCCATGAGCATGGGATACCTTTTAATTTATTTCTTCTAGGTTGTTCAGTTTGTTGGCATATTGTTTCATTTTCTGTTCTTCAGCTAGCTTGTTCTGTCTTCAAGTCTTCACGCTTGAGGTTCCCTCTGCCTGAATGCTCTTCTGCTGTCTATCCGTGTGGCGACCTCATTCTTCCTATCACTGTTCAAACAAAACCACTTCCAGGAAGTCTTCCCTGATCATCCATTTATTTGTTATCACATTGCCCTCCTGATATTATTGGTTTGTTTTGTTGTCCGTCTCCTCCACTAGAATGTGTGCCCTAGAGGAGTAGATATTTTTTATGTCTTTAAAATAAATCAGGAAACCAGATACTGAGTTACAGGTACTGTTATAGATACTGGGGATGTGACAACGAGGAAAACAGATCAAAATCCCTACCCTCCTGGTTCTAATGTTATAGTGGGAGGAGGCATATGATAAAGGTAATAGTAAGAACAACATATTAGGTGATGATAGTACTATGAAAAAACTGAGCAGGGAAGTAGGATGGAGGCTGTGGTTGGAGTGGGTGCAGTTTTAAATGGAGTCAGGGACAGCTTCACTGAAGAGATGGCATTTGAGGCAGAGACCTGAAGCAAGGAGGAAGCAACCCGGAAACTGTCTGGTGGGGAGGGAGCTCTATATGCAGAGGTAGCTTAGCGTAGACCCTTTGTAGCCCATGCTTCATCTTAAAGAAAACTAATTAATTCTCTTCACCCTTGTTCCTTGTTTTGTGATGTGTGGCTTACAAGATCGGTGGATGTCGTGAAAATTATATTCTGCATGAGCGTCAACTTGCTTCACTGTTCAGGACAGAAAATCAGTTCTCCATCCCAAGATCTATAGCTGTTCACCTTTGCAGGTTTTTGATCCTAGGGGAATCTGAGAAAGTGTTTTGTCTTGTTTGTACCTACTTTTGGCAGACAATTCAAAGGCCCTCTTGAGAGAATTTACAATGAGGCAATCCCCCAAACACACCATCCTTTCTCATTTTGTAGAAAAAATAGCTGAATGTGTAATGTAAAATTCAGTCCTTCAACTCTTCCCTCTCCACCTACTAAGTATTTCTGAAAGGATCTCATCTCTATTAGTTGAATAAAAATAGAATAATAAATGATATTTTCAAATTTTATGGGTTTCCCTAACCTTCCTATTTCAAGTCAGTGGTTTATGAATACATTTACCTCTGATTAAAAGTTTGAGTTTTTCACTGCATGTCTTAAAGCCAGATTGGCAAAGTGGGTATGAAGGCCTCTGGAGTCCCTGTCATATGAAAAATAATGGGAGGAACAGGAGAGCGGACCAAGAGAGGGCTCTGTGTATTGAAAGGTTGGTCCTGGGATGCTGCTGCTTTTTCTCTGTGCTCCACCGGAATGCAGAGTAAGGACAAAGGACTGGACTCTGTGCCCAGTCAGATTTTAGCTCAACATGAGGAAAATCATTCTAAAAGACTTAACCTTCCAAAAGTGGAGTTGCTTGCCTGTGAGGTAATGAGTTTCCCATTGATGAAAGCATTCAAGCTGAGATTGGATTGCTGAAAAGTACTCAAGCATTCAATCTACTGGCAATATGAAGGAAGTATATCTGTATCAGATTTGAGTTGAGTTAGATCAGCTTGAGGATCCTATTCATGCCTTATGATGAATGGCATGAAATAAAAACACTGACTCAGTTTATTTCCTAAGTTTGTTCATAGACAGAAATGCAAAGTGTAGGGCTGATGGTCTTGCCAGTTGCTTTGTGGAAGAACCTCAAGTTCCTGAAAGGTGAAATGGCAAGATGAGTTTTTTTTAATATAATTTATTTTGGTATCATTAATCTACAATTACATGTGCAATATTATGGTTATTAAACTACCCCTTCATCAGGTCCCCCCCACCAACCCCATTACAGTCACTGTGGCAAGATGAGTTTAATGAATGAAAGTCCCTTTGACACCTGCCTCAGACAGTGAGCACCTGTCAGCCTGTGGAGTGAAGAAAGTGGGACTCACCCAGCAGGAGGGCAAAGCGGAGGGCAGCGAAGCTTCAGCAGGCTTACAGTGCCCCTGCCTCCGGTTACTTCATCTTCTTTGAATGGCAGCAGAACGAGGTCACCGTAGATTTACGGAAAGGCTAGTGCTCGGGAAAACAGCCAGCATCCCAACTGTCTCTCTTTAAAACATTTTATGTTTCATTATCACAAATTTAACTTTACAGAAATGCAATCTCATAAACCTTGATTTACAGGAGGACAGAGAGGTGGAGTGGAAAGAGCCTTGGAGCTCTGATCTTGGCTCTTCCATTGTGGTGGGCCTGTTACTGCTGACCAGTCTGCTTCCCTCCAGGTTGCAGGGTTATGCATCCCCCTGCTGTTGAGGTTGGCTTGCTTTGACCAGTGGGGGATGAAGTGGCACATACACTGCTTCTGGGCAGAAGCTGTAAAAAGCCAGCTTGTACTTTACTGTGTTCTTTTTCCCTCAGCCACAACTCCGGGCACTGGTCCCGACGGTGTTGCTTCATTTACCTGCGTTGCAGAGTGGAGATGAAGCAGAGTCACAGCTGGCTGTGATGATCAGGTCGCAAGAGTGAAAAAACATCCTTTGTGGTAAGAGCCGAGATTTCTGGTGTCTTTTTGTTATCGTGGCATAACTGAGAGTGTCTTGACTGATACAGAAATATATTAGCTTTGTAATAGCTAAGAAGTAATGTAGATGTCTTCATGATCGTGATGATTATATGAACAGTTAACAACCATCAGTCTTTGTCGTGTGCCAGGCATTATGTTGAGTACTTTCTTCTCTGCACCTACTTGGTGCAATATGTATTGTTAATATAATATATATTTCACAGAGGAGGAAACTGGAATAGGGGATTTAAGTAACTTGCCGAAGGTTACACAACTACTGAGTGACAGAGATGGAGTTCCATCTCGGTCATGACCGAGTCTGGAACCTGGACTCTCAAGCGGTTTCCTGAGGTGCCCGGCTCTTCAATTGCTCCAATTCTCAAACTTCTTATCTGTAAAAAGAGGCTAGCAATACCTAAGTCCACGTTACTTATCCTCCTTCTTAGGCTGTTCTGAGGACAGATCTGGATGGAGAAAGGCTCTCTGGTTTTTCCTGTGACCCAGGAAAATGGAAGCAGAATCTAAAAACAGATCCCAGGAGGTGGGTGGCTGTAGGACATTTAAACTAATAGTAAGTTACCCTTGTTTGACCCCTTTTAGCCATACACCAAAGCAAAAATTCAGCAGGATTTGATCAAACACTGGACAGGCTGTGATCAACCACTGTGGCTCCAGGTGTCTGAGATAAGATGAAAGGCCATGGCGGGAGCTGGCCTCGCAGCTCAGTTACGACAAGGCCCTGAGAAAAGTGGCATGGCCTTAGCGTTTCAGGGGTGACCCAAAGGGGCCAGAGAAACTTGTTTCCCCTTAACGGTCTGAATGAGAGCATGAGACACATAGGGATGGCACTCCAGAAAATCCAACAAACAGCCTGGTCTTGTTAGTTTATGAAACGGTAAATGGATTGGAGAATGTCATAATAGACCACAAATGACCACAGAAATAATTGGATGCACCTTTTACCCAGATTGTTGACGTATCAGCTGTTCTTTCTGAAACAGTCTGAGAAATACAACATACTTGGAGTTTTTAAAGCCCCAGGGAGAGAATTGAGAGGCCCTGTTTTTCCCCCTAGCAACCTTATGTTCCTTCTTTAAGCATCTTTCCTCAAAAAAACTGGCCATTTCCTTTGTTTTCTTTTATAGAATTACTATGTAAATATGGAGTTTCATCTACCAACAGTGTAACTGAATTGGTCCTTTCTAGCAGGAATTTGTAATAGTTGTGTGATTAATCCTATTTACCTAAGATTTTTTGGGGAAGATGGTATTATTCAATTGGATTCAAAATAAGCAAAATTATCTACCTAACTGGGTCATATTAAGCATGAGTGTCTGTGTGTGTGGTGGGTGGGGGGAGAGGAAATACTGGGCTCTGAATATTATATTCATGGTAACTGAAAAATCAGTATCTTTCCAAATTAATAGCCATTCCAGTGTTTTGGCAGCAGTACCACAAACTGATGAAAATGAGGAAGAGAAGAGAAAATAAATAAATAAGGGTGTGGGGTGGCATCTCACAGTGGTAATTCCTTCGTAGTTATTGATGTTGAGTATGTTTTCATGTACTTATCGGCCATTTGTTTATCTACTTTGGAGAAACGTCTACTCAAGTCCTTTGACCATTTTTAAATTGGTTTATTTGTTTTGTTGTGGAATTGTAGAATTTTAAAAAATATATTCTGGTTATTAACCCCTTATCAGATATATGATTTACAGATATTTCCTTCCAGTCTGTGGGTTGCCTATTCATTCTGTTGATAATGTCCTTCATGCACAAAAATTTTAAATTTTGATGTAGTCCTACTTATTTTTTTCTCACGTTGCCTGTACTTTTAGTGTCATAGTCAAGAAAACATCGCCAAATGCAATGTCATGAAACTTCCACCTATGCTAAGACTCTAACAGTTTTAGCTCTTACTTTTAGGTCTTTGATCCATTTTGCATTTATATTTATATCGCCTTCTTCTTTTAAAAGAGACAAAGCCCTGCATTCTGCAGATGTAACTTGCTCTGTTTAAGGCATTGTATCTGGCATTCTGCAACTTAGGTAAATGAAACATGATTCTAACCTCAGGAGTTTAAAGGATGAAGACACAGTAGCCATGCTATGAAGCAGAAGTGGCCTTACAGGAGAGGAAGCAATAAGCTAAGTTCACTCTGGATTCTTACAGCTACACGGGAGCTTCCGGTTTCATAGTGTACTTTGTGCAAATCATAGGCCAAAGACTGTACAGAAGAAGGTCACCAAATGGAGGGTAAGCCCGCAAAGGTATGATGAAAGAGAGCCAAAGTCCGTCCCTGCTTGGCACCATGGTATCGAAGGGGGCTGCTTACTGGCCTTTATCTCAGGCTCCAGGCTTGACCACAGCCACAACTGTCAGTTGGCCCTGTCCTGTCCAAGCACCATCAAACAGTACCCGAAGGGGCTGTTCTAAATCCACATTTTATAAAATGACCCAAACAGGGTTGTTGAGAAAGGTCTTATATAAAATGTAGACGCATTTGCATATATATACTGACAACTTCTTATTAAGTGAGGCTAAGGAAAATGTCTTCGCACCACTCTTGTCTGGATCCTGTTAAGGAGGTCCTGGTTCCACATGGCTTCTTGATTTGTTTCTTGGTTCTCTGCGAATACATGTTTGTCCATGCAATACTAGTCACTACCTTGGCTCAGAACAGCTCTACTCATTCATTACAGTGAATTCTCAGTCTCTACCTTAACATTTCTTGACATTTAAAGAATAAAAGTTTTATGACATCATGTTAATCCTTTCTATTTCATCCATAACTCTTCACATCTCAAATTGTTTCGTATTCACTGCACGCCTAAATTTAAGCTCCATGAAAGCAGGAGTGTCTGTCACTCATTTATTTCCCTACTGTATCTCTAGCACTTAGAAACGTAACTTGGCACATAGTAGGCCCTCAGCAAATATGGGTTGAATGGATGAATGTATCAGTAGGATTTATCTGTTTTTGTTCCTCTTTGATACTGCACAAATCTGTGCAAATTAGGATGTCTGGATGTGCAACGTTGTTCTAAATTTATCCTTTCAAATACCTTCTTAAGATGTGTTTCTCTCTGTGCCCCTCTGTGGGAGGGTTTTTCTGTTTCCCTGTTTCTTTTGGTAGGAGAAAGATAACTTGTGAAGTGAGTATCATAAAGAGGCTTCCTGCTGTTTTGGACGTGTAATCCCTCTCTGGGCACTTACTGTGCTATATTGTTAAATGTCTAGCCTTGCCTACACAGCGGGATTCTTTCACTGCCTTTCTAAATTATATGTTTAGTTCCTTAATTCCTTCTGGTAGCATACATCGCAAAGCAGACTGCCTGCTCTGCCAGTAACCAACACCCAGGTAGTCTGGGCAAGCTATAACATTTATTCGTGCCTTATTTATCTTAAATGTAGAATGGGGATAGTAGTATCAATACTTAAAATCGGTTGGGTCAGGTCCTGTTCTAAGCGTTTTACCTGCCATAGACTTTAATGTTTAACAACAATCCTATGAAGTAGGTACTACATTATCCCCATGTTATAGAAAAGGAAATTCATGTACAGAAAAGCCAGGTGCTTCACCCAAGGTCTCATAGATACTAAGGGGTGGAGCTGGAGTTCAAACCCGTGGAGTTAGACTCTAGAGCTGGCACTTGGGGGTGTATCTCCCTCCTCAAGGGGCTGTGAGGGGGATGAGAGAGAGAAAGGAGAGGGTGCTCGACATAGTGCTTGGACCAGACTTAGCGTCCTGTGGATGCTATTCGTTCTCCTTGCTTAGGACTAACTCCTCTCCCTCTGCGACAAATACAAGGGAGGCATTCTGAAGACCGCAAACACCAGTTGAAGGCAGCAAAGGAACACAGTGAAATTAGATAGAGGATAAGGATATTTTAACTGGGAACAGTTAAAATGGGAGAGTGAACCCTGAGTAGGGAGTAGAAGATCTAAATAAACCCAGTTCTTATATAATAAGGCAGCAGAGAAATTTAAGGCCTTTGATTAAGGCTGACTTGGAGAAAAGTCTGTAGAGCAGTGGCAGTTCTGCATGTAATGTCACTGAAGGACAGAGGAGGTTGCCTGAAAATGGGGGTGTGATCCTACCCTCTGGTGGCAACATCCCAGCTATAGGATGAGATTTCCATGACAGAAGTGCTGGACAGGTGGGAGTAGGGGCAGGAAGGAGGATTGTTCCAATCCCCGAATAAAAAAATCCCTTGTTTGTAATCCTCTGTATGTTTATCGTATCCTGCAGGTGTGTAAGGTCTTTGAAATTCCAGTAGGAAGGTGAATGGAGATGATTTCTGTAGGGGAGAGGCAAACTACCAACCTCAATAGATTAAGATGATTTGATATGGTACCTTAGTAGAGAACAAGGAAATCTATTTAAAGAATTATAGGATCCTCCCCAAACATTAGGGGAAAAAATATGTTTAGGTCATAGTGTAGGGCATTGCCAAGAAGGCTGAGACCTGAGAGATGACACAAAAAAACATATGCAAAATAAATTATTTCAAAACTTGACTTAAGAATATAGGCATGAAGATGTTTAGCCTTACATAAAACACCCCAGAGTTAGAAAGTTCATTTTTAGGAAGAGTGGGAGAGAATGTTAACTTGATAAAATCTAAACACCCAAAAGAAAAATTATTTAACAAATAGGAAGTAAAAATGGAACATTGTTTAAGTTTGGGAGATGTGATGGGATGTCACTGAAATGCTTTTCTCTGTGACTTTACCTCCCTACCCCACTGCTCAGGAGACTAGAACTTTCCTTGGATAAGCATTTCATCAAAAGATCAGCTTGCCTAGTTCTTAGAGGAATGTATGTCTTGATAAGAAAACAGATGGGAGATCAAGGTGGTCATAACAGAGTGGAGGGTGAGGTACAATCCTGGATCTTTTGCTTCAGACCAAGTGGCTATCTCTAGCTTTATTTTGCATATGAATCACCCAATGACCTTCTTAAAATGCGGATTCTGATTCATTTAGTGGTGATGTTCTGGTTCATTTTGTGGGGGGTAGGAGTTAGGGTGGTGTGGGGCAGGGTAGGGAGGTGGGGAGGAAGGACCTGAGACTGCATTTCTAACAAGTTACCAAGTGATGGCGGAGGTCCCGGCCCAGGGACTTCACTTCGAGTAGCAGAGGTGGACCTTGTGAAGACAATGGTGACAATGGAGAACACATGTGCAGATTTGGGGAGAATGTAAGGAGACATATATGTGTGGTGTGTATGTGTCAGAGAGAGAGAGAGTCAAAATGGGGGAGACAGAGAAGGAGACAGAGACAAAGTGGGACTCCTTTCTGGGCAGCTTTAGGATTTTAATGAGAGAACACAAATAGGAAGAAGGGCAGGAAGAGTGGGATGGTGGTAGCAATTTGAGAATAAGGCCAGCATCCCAAGATGATTGGTGTCTATGCTCCATTTTACCGTACACCCCTTCCATCATTCGCTGTTCTTCCTCATGTAATGGATGTGTACACCCCATTCCCTCTTCCTGAAAGGTTCCCTTCACCAGGCTTCTTCATCTGGCAGAGGGGACTTCTTTCATCAGCTCAGATCTTCACATGTTCCTATGGCGTATAGCCCTTTTGTTTTTATTACTGTTTTCATACTTATAAATGTTCATCATTTTCCAAGTACAGGGATGTGTCTACCTTGTTCTTTCTAGCCACTTTAATGCCTAACCCAGCATAGAGTCTGGCATATAGTAGGCGCTCAGTGAACATTTTGAATGAATAGATGAGATAGTATGAATGATTATATATCCTAGATTTTCTGAGTATTAGGCCTTTCAGACCACGTTTAATCCCAAATGGCTTGAAAACTATAATCTTGGAGCCATCAGAAAACAGTAACAGGATGAGCTGAGGGGTAAAGGAAGAGGAAACAGTGAGTGGACACAATTAGTCAAATGTAAGTAATTTAAGATAGGAGAAAAGCATGGATTCAGCCCAAATATGTAAGAGGAAATGATCACATAATAATATGAACAATACAAATAATACCATTTTCTTAGGCATCTGGTATGTGCCAGATATGTCACCATATATTCAGCCTCATTTTCTTGAATTCTCATAAAAATGTCAGGTGGATATTGGGTGCTGTAAACTGCGGCCTATCGTGAGGGTCATCATTTACCCAGGTCACTTGGCAAGGAAGTAGTGACGAGGACTCAAATTCAGGAGCTGAGCGAGATGCCTTGGACACTTGCTCTCGTGAGTACCATCAGTGTGATGCCCAGGGTCCAACGTCTGCCTTCTCCCGCAGCCTGGAAGCCCCCGCGAAAGCAAGAGTGTTCCATTTTTGGTTGTGTCCCCAGCAGCCAGCAAGTTTTTCCACTTATATGTACTCAAAAATAATTGTTGAATGAATCATCAGTCCAATATGAAATTATGTGCTTTCTATTTATTGCATCTAATAACCTATAAAACACTAAAAGAAACTTTGCCAAAAGGCCCATGTTTCCATGCCCAAGAGATAATATTTCTGAAAACTCCATTAAAACAGCGTTTCTCAACCTTTTCTTCAGTATCTGTCCCCCCTCCACCACTCAAAGAGCCTTTTGAGATTTTTTTTCCCCAAAGCCTCCCCCACGAAATTATAATACTATATAGGTGGTTATATATATTATGTATTTCTGTGTTTTATATGTAATAAAAGTAAGATTTTTTGCCCTTCCCAACCGGACCCAAAAACTAGTTCCACCCCCCGGTGGGAGTAATATTGCCGTGTAGCAAATGCATGGATTAGAAGATTGCACATCAGAATAAAAGCTTTGGAAGCACTTAAAATATGTTTTATGTTCATTTAATAGAGATGCAGTAATGGCAGAAATTTTCAGTTATCTCCCATACCCATTATTCTCTTCTTAAGTAACCAATTTAAAAATTTTAACTAAGGACAACCATCAGACTAGAGGACGGCATATTCCCTAACTTCCCCTGACACTTTCCCTTTGTCTAGCTGATCGCGATGATATTGAGCTAAGACCACTTTTCTTAGCCTTCCTTATAGATGCCCTTTGGCCACCTACGGCCAATGAGCTATAAGAGATGGCAGAGAAGTAAATGTCTATATTATGCTACTATATTTTGAAGGCCTATTACTTACAGCTGAACCTAACACTAACTGATACAAATCCCATTTTCATTACATCTTAAATGATTAATTATTAGTTCTGTATAATTAATTGACATTCATCAGGCCTCATTCCTTATAAATTTTTCAGGATTTCTTCCTATCTACCTCCATAATTTCAATGACTTGCATTAAACATTTGTAGAGGTATAACAAAAAAAGTCATGATGCTTTGTATGTGTATTTGCTACAAATCATGGTGACTATATTAGAAGTTCACTCATTTTGAATTTATGACTTACAGTCTGTGTATAATTGAATTTGGAATGAGGGGAGTTCTCAGTTAGGTAAGGATTTTATTGAGTACCCAGGAATAATCCAAAGATTGTTGGAAGAGAGAAAAGGAGGAAGAATAATGTAATTAGACAGAAAAGACAAAAATCAGGTATTCTTCAGATGCATTTAGAAAAGATGGAAAAAGGGAGGAAGCAAAGAAATATTTGGAAATTCATGTTGGGTTGCTTTTGGTTGGCAGGAAAAATAAAGGTCTGAAGGTCAAAGTGTTAAAAGTTTAAAAGCATAAGCCCTTGTGGAAAGCATAGATTACAGACTTAGTTGTGGTTGTGCTGATTTGAATTAGGGATTTGCCCAGAAGACTTGTCACCTGCAGTCTTGGTATAAGAGCCATCAATTATTTAGCTTAAGAATGAGAGATAAGAGATGATACCAGGAATTGGACTTTCTTAAGTTATTTTTCTGTTTGTTTTTTGTTTTATGTTTTCTTTCTGGGAATTTGATTGCGAAGTCTTTTATAGTAGAAACCAGCAAAATGACTCACAATGAAGTACAAAATTGGGCAATAAAATTGTAGACCTCTTAGAGATTTTAAAAGAAAGAAAATACACAACAAAATTAAAGAGGTTGGGTGCTTTGTAAAGCTGGATCAAGAGAAAACATTTAACAGGATGGAGTTTTTGCTTAATTTAAGATGGTATAAACGCATAGATTCTCTTCCCAAGTCATAACTCATGCAAAAAAATGTTGTCAGATATGTTATATGGAGTGCCTGTAGAGCAGACATTGTTAGTATCTAATAAATGGCCATTCCGCTTAACTTCCTTGTTAACTAAACCTGCATTTTGATCAGAGAGGCAAAGTGCCCCAACCCAAGGACCCAGTCAGCCTTGGTCTAAGTCAGTCGTGGAGCTTCCCTTTCCCCCTTGTCAGATTTTCACTTTCCCAGCCATTCTTGCATCCAGGAGTGGTCATGTGACTCAGTGCTGACCAATAACCTGGCAATAGGATGTCTGCTAGGAAGCATTTTTGAAATACTTCCCTGTTCCAGTAAAAATGGAAGGTTTTACAAGAGGAAATCGGATCCCCTTGCCTGTTTTCCCCTGCTTGGTATTGTGGTGCAATGATGTGTTGACTGTATCTGTATTGACCAATTTGTGGCCTTGAGGTGACAAACAAGAATATAAAAAGCTTACATGTGGAGGTTGATGGACTTTAATTCTGTAGAAAGTCTGTTCTTTTTGGAGCCTGAGTTTGGAAGACATTGAGATGCTAACTTGCTCAGCGGTTGGTCTTGGATGGATGCTGGAGGCTTGACAATACAGTGTGAAATAGAACGTGGAAATAACTAACTGGGGCAGCAAGCATTTCCTTACAGATAGTAGGGCAGCCCAGTTTGCCCTGAGATTAACCTCTCTCCCAGCTAAAGGACATCAAAGGCAGTGAACAGGCAGTTCTAATCGCCCCTGAATTAGTGAATTCCTTGTACTGATACCATCCTTTGACACCAAATTTGGACATGTTCTTAAAAATAGGTAACACATTGGAGAATCACTCATTTGTTTCCCTGGGCTCATGTACATCATTTTTCATTTTTTATGGGTTTGGCAGTAAGTAGAAGGCATGGTAAAATGAAATTGCTTTAGCCAGTTCTGTATTGTTCCTCCCAGTCTTTGAACGCATATCAGACTTTGTGATCTTGCCTAATTCAGATATCCTCACGGTTAACCCTCTGAGGGCAGGGTTATCTGCTACTTGTGGTCAGAAGCGTACTTACTGAATGCCAACAAGAATTCCAACAAATAGTAGATTATAGAAAGATAAAGGCCACTGGCAGGATGGCAAGTGTCCAGGCAGTTTCATCTTATACACTAACAGTGACAATCAAATAAAAAATTACATGAATGAAAAAGATGTACAGATATGGGAGAAAAGAATATACAGTAGTCCCCCATTATCGATGGTTTCATATACCCATGGTCCACCGTGGCTCAGACACAGATGATCTTCCTTCTGACGTGTCATTAGGTCAATAATAGCCTAACACTATGTCACAGTGTCTGCATCATTCACCAACTTCCATCTCATCATAAGGGCATTTTACCCTCTTACATCATCACCAGAAGAGGAAGAGTGAGTACAGTACAATAAAAGATTTTCACAGAGAGAGACCACATTCACATAACTTTTGTTACAGTAAATTGTTATACTTTTTCTGTTTTATGATTAGTTATTAATCTCTTACTGTTCTTAATCTATAGATCAAACTTTATTACGGTTATGTATGTATAGGAAAAAACAGCACGTATAGGGTTCTGTATTCTGCGGTTTCAGGCATCCACTGAACATGTATATCCCTTGTAAATAAGGGGGGACTGCTGTGTAGACATTGAACCCGATTCCAGCTAAGTTTTGGCACAATGAGTGGCATGAAGTTCAGTACAGTTGCAAGAGAGAGTTGGAGGACCTCGGTTTAAAACTTGTATCCACTACTTACTAGTTGAGTGACTATTGGTAGATAGATTACCTCTCTGAGCTTCAGACACCTTATTTGTAAAAAAGGGAATAATATCCAATTCATGGGGTTGTTCTGAGATAATCTGAGATGACTTACAGTAAGTTTATGCTAAGTATGCAGTAAGTTTATGGTGCCCAGTATGCACTAGATTCTGAGCGACAGAGCATAATACGTAAGCTGTTTTCAAATCTGTGATGAATATGGAAAATTCTTAGAGTATAGAAAGTCGCTTAAGTATCTTTGGACCTATGTTTCATGAACCATAAAAATTAAAAGGCCTGGACTTGATGTTTCTCATTTTCTTTTTCTTTTTCTAGATCTATATGTCTATTTCTAAGTATATAGGAAATAAATTCAGCAAGTAGGGAAAGAGGTAAAGAGAGAAATATGAAGAGAATAAAGCCTATGGGAGACTGGCTCTTTAATTAGGAAAGGGCTGAAGGCAAATTCCATCTCTTGGTGGGTACTCTCGATCCTCACACAGCCCTGGTTGTGTCTCATCTCCCCATTGGTGTTTTTGAAAGGAGCGCTTCAGAGGGGATACATAAGGTGAGCAGAAGAGAGGATCGGGGTAGTGGCTCATGTTCCAAGTCTTGTGCTTGGAGGTGAGAAAGTCCCCTCCTTCACATCTTGCCTTATGTCCATAAAAGCTGCAGTCTTGCCAAGACAAGGGGGCCTTGACGTGGGACTTTGGATCTCTCCTGGCTCATGGTGGAGTCAAGTGTGGTGACACGAAGTGGTTATTCTGACACCTGTAATACAGATTCTTCCAGGTGTGGAGGGAACTAGTGGGAACTTCAGGGGGATGGAGTAAGCAAGGTAAGTCGGGAGGAAAAAATACATGCAGGGAAATTTTTGATGAGGGTGTTGTTGACCGTGTGAGTGGAGAATGAAAGAGGCAGACAGCACTGCTGAGTGGGAGGCCGCAAGGGAGAGCCAAGAGCGGTGGGTCTGCGAGTCTTCCCAGGGCTGGGTGTCTCATATAAATGATGTCAAAGGATATTTTCACTCCAAAGTTGTGAAAACATACATTTTTTTTTTCATGGTTAACATGTATTTCTCCCCAGTTGCTGATGTTGGTGAACCCCAGTATTATCGGCATCGTGGGCTCACTTTCAACTCTTTACTCTGTTTCAGCTCCTCTTTTCAGTTACCATGTCCTCAGCCCTCTTCTGGTGCATGGCCTGGGATTCCTTACCACGGGGTCCTAAATTCACACCTCATCCTCTGCTCTAGTTTATGCCAGAAGCCATCAAACTAATCTCTCTGTGTGTAGGATTCCATTCCCCCCCCCCCAGTGATATCTGGGGTCATAATGCAATTAATAAGGGCAAATATCCCTCTAAATATGCTATAAATATTAATCAGTCTTCCAAGTAGCCCTATGAGGCAGCTATTATTATTCCCTTTTACAGGTGAGGGCGACTGAGGTTAAGTGACATGCCCAAGGTCACAGAGCAAGTAAGTGATGGAGTCAGAATTCAAACCCAGGTCACCTGGCTCTGGACCTCATGCCTCTAACACTGTGCTGTGGTGCCTCTCCTTTAGAAATGCTATTTTCATGATGTTTCTCTTCTGTTCCAAAACCTATAATGACCTGTTTTAGGATTAATAGATGAATTTTTAGCATTAATTGCAAACTCTTTGGTCTGACATAGAAAGTTGTTCAACAAATGACCCCACCCATCCAGCCCTGCCCTCTCTAGGTCACCCGACCCATCTTCTCATGCAGATCTTCCTCGAGGCTGGAGGCTGTACTTTCCCCACCATTCCCAGTTCTGTCCTCTCAGGTTCACTTGGGCTACCTTACAGTAATTTTCCCTTCCCTGAGTTCCTATAGAATTTGAAGGCTGTGTTAGGCAATGCAGCAACTGATTAAAGTGTGCTCAGGTTTTTTTTGTTTTGTTTTTATTTTAAGCTGTTCTTTTTCTTTTATAATTTATTTTGGATCATTAATCTACAATTACATGTGCAATATTATGATTATTAAACTACCCCCTTCATCAGGTCCCCCCCACCAACCCCATTACAGTCACTGTCCATCAGCATAGTGAGATGCTATAGAGTCACTACCTGTCTTCTCTGAGTTGTACAGTCCTCCCGATGCCCCCCCAACATTACATCTACAATCATAATGCCCCTTTTTCCCTCTTATCCCTCCCTTCCCACCCATCCTCCCCAGTCCCTTTGGTAACTATTAGTCCGTTCTTGGGTTCTGTGAGTCTGCTGCTGTTTTGTTCCCTCAATTTTTTTCTTTGTTCTTACACTCCACATACGAATGAAATCATTTGATACTTGTCTTCTTCGGCTTGGCTTATTTCACTGAGCATAATACCCTCTAGCTCCATCCATGTTGTTGCAAATGGTAGGATTTGTTTTCTTCTTATGGCTGAATAATATTCCATTGTGTATATGTACCATCTCTTCTTTATCCATTCATCTACTGCTGGACACTTAGGTTGCTTCCATTTCTTGGCTATTGTAAATAGTGCTGCAATAAACATAGGGGTGCATCTGTCTTTTTCAAACTGGGCTGCTGTATTCTTAAAGTAAATTCCTAGGAGTGGAATTCCTGGGTCAAATGGTATTTCTATTTTGAGTTTTTCGAGGAACCTCCATACTGCTTTCCACATGGTTGAACTAACTTGCATCCCACCAGCAGTGTAGGAGGGTTCCCTTTTCTCCACATCCTCGCCAACATTTGTTGTTGTTTGTGTTTTGGATGTTGGCCATCCTCACTGGTGTGAGGTGATATCTCATTGTGGTTTTAATCTGCATTTCTCTGATGATTAGTGATGTAGAGCATCTTTTCATGTGCCTGTTGGCCATCTGAATTTCTTCTTTAGAGAAGTGTCTATTCATGTCCTCTGCCCATTTCTTAATTGGATTATTTGCTTTTTGTGTGTTGAGGTGCGTGAGTTCTTTATATATTTTGGATGTCAACCCCTTATCAGATACGTCATTTATGAATATATTCTCCCATACTGTAGGAAGTCTTTTTGTTCTACTGATGGTGTCCTTTGCTGTACAGAAGGTTTTCAGCTTGATATAGTCCCACTTGTTCATTTTTGCTTTTGTTTCCCTTGCTTGGGGAGATATGTTCATGAAGAAGTCACTCATGTTTATGTCCAAGAGCTTTTTCCCTGTATTTTTTTCTAAGAACTTTATAGTTTCATGACTTACATTCAGGTCTTTGATCCAACTTGAGTTTACCTTTGTGTATGGGGTTAGACAGTAATCCAATTTCATTCTCTTACATGTAGCTGTCCAGTTTTTCCAACACCAGCTGCTGAAGAGGCCGTCATCTCCCCAATGTATATCCAAGGCTCCCTTATCAAGTATTAATTGACTGTATGTGTGTGGGTTGATGTTTGGATTTTGGATTTTCTATTCCATTCCACTGATCTGTGGGTCTGTTTTTGTGCCAATACTAAATTGTCTTGATTACTGTGGCTTTGTAGTAGAGCTTGAAGTCAGGGAGCTAATTCCCCCTGTTTTATTCCTCCTTCTCATGATTGCTTTGGCTATTCGGGGTCTTTTGTGGTTCCATATGAATTTTAGAATTATTTGTTCCAGTTCATTGAAGAAAGCTTTTGGTAGTTTGATAGGGATTGCATTGAATCTGTAGATTGCTTTAGGTAGTATAGCCATTTTGACAATATTTATTCTTCCTAGCCAAGAGCATGGGATGCATTTCCATTTGTTAGTGTCCTCTTTAATTTCTCTTAGGAGTGTCTTGTAGTTTTCAGAGTACAGGTCTTTCACTTCCTTCGTTAGGTTTATTCCTAGGTATTTTATTCTTTTTGATGCAATTGTGAATGGAATTGTTTTTCTGATTTCTCTTTCTGTTAGTTTATCGTTAGTGTATAGGAAAGCAACAAATTTCTGTGTGTTAATTTTGTATCCTGCAACTTTGCTGAATTCAGATATCAGTTCTAGTAGTTTTGGAGTGGAGTCTTTAGGGTTTTTTATGTACAATATCATGTCATCTGCAAATAGTGACAATTTGACTTCTTCTTTACCAATCTGGATGCCTTGTATGTCTTTGTTTTGTCTGATTGCCATGGCTAGGACCTCCAGTACTATGTTGAATAACAGTGGAGAGAGTGGGCATCCCTGTCTTGTTCCCGATCTTAGATGAAAAGCTTTCAGCTTCTCGCTGTTAGGTATGATGTTTGCTGTGGGTTTGTCATATATGGCCTTTATGATGTTGAGGTACTTGCCGTCTATACCCATTTTGTTGAGAGTTTTAATCATGAATGGATGCTGAATTTTGTCAAATGCCTTTTCAGCATCTATGGTGATGATCATGTGGTTTTTGTTCTTCTTTTTGTTGATGTGGTGGATGATGTTGATGGATTTTCAAATGTTGTACCATCCTTGCATCCCTGGAATGAATCCCACTTGATCATGGTGTATGATCCTCTTGATGTATTTTTGGATTCGGTTTGCTAATATTTTGTTGAGTATTTTTCCATCCACGTTCATCAGGGATATTGGTCTGTAATTTTCTTTTTTGGTGAGGTCTTTGCCCGGTTTTGGTATTAGAGTGATGCTGGCTTCATAGAACGAGTTTGGAAGTATTCCCTCCTCTTCTATTTTTTGGAAAACTTTAAGGAGAATGGGTGTTATTTCTTCTCTATATGTCTGGTAGAATTCAGAGGTGAATCCCTCTGGTCGGGGGTTTTTGTTCTTGGGTAGTTTTTTGATTACTGATTCAATTTCATTGCTGGTGATTGTTCTGTTTAGTTTTTCTGTTTCTTGCTTGGTGAGTCTTGGAACATTGTAATTTTCTAAGAAGTTGTCCATTTCTTCTATGTTTTCCAGCTTGTTAGCATATAGATTCTCATAATATTCTCTTATAATTCTTTGTATTTCTGTGGGGTCCGTCGTGATTTTTCCTTTCTCATTTCTGATTGTGTTTATGTGTGTAGATTCTCTTTTTCTCTTAATGAGTCTGGCTAGGGGTTTGTATATTTTGTTTATTTTTTCAAAGAACCAGCTCTTGGTTTTATTGATTTTTTCGATTGTTTTATTCTTCTCAATTTTATTTATTTCTTCTCTAATCTTTATTATGTCCCTCCTTCTGGTGACTTAGGGCCTCATTTGTTCTTCTTTTTCCAATTTCAGTAATTGTGTCTTTAGACTATTCATTTGGGAATGTTCTTCCTTCTTTAAATAGGCCTGGATTGCAATATACTTTCCTCTTAAAACTGCCTTTGCTGCATCCCACAGAAGTTGTGGCTTTGTGTTGTTGTTGTCATTAGTCTCCATATATTCTTTGATTTCTGTTTTGATTTGGTCGTTAACCCATTGATTAGTTAGGAGAATGTTGTTAAGTCTCCATGTATTTGTGAGCCTTTTTGATTTCTTTCTAAAATTTATTTCTAGTTTATACCATTGTGATCTGAGAAGTTGGTTGGTAGGATTTCAATATTTTTGAATTTACTGAGGTTCTCTTTGTGGCCTAGTATGTGGTCTATTCTGGAAAATGTTCCATGTGCACTTGAGAAGAATGTGTATCCTGTTGCTTTTCGGTGCAGAGTTCTGTAGATATCTGTTAGGTCCATCTGTTGTAGTGTGTTGTTCAGTGCCTGTCTGTCTTTCCTTATTCTCTGTCTGGCTGATCTGTCCTTTGGACTGAGTGGTGTATTGAAGTCTCCTAAAATGAATGCATTGCTATCTATTTCCTCCTTTAATTCTGTTAGTATTTGTTTCACATATGCTGGCGCTCCTGTGTTGGGTGCATATATATTTATAATGGTTATATCTTCTTGTTGGACTGACCCCTTTATCATTATGTAATGTCCTTTATCTCTTGCTACTTTCTTTGTTTTGAAGTCTATTTTGTCTGATTCAAGTACTGCAACACCTGCTTTTTTCTCCTTGTTGTTTGCATGAAATATCTTTTTCCATCCCTTCACTTTTAGTCTGTGTATGTCTTTGGGTTTAAAGTGAGTCTCTTGAAGGCAGCATGTAGATGGGTCTTGTTTTTTTATCCATTTATTGACTCTATGTCTTTTGACTGGTGCATTCAGTCCATTTACATTTAGGGTGATTATTGATAGGTATGTACTTATTGGCATTGCAGGCTTCAGATTCGTGGTTACCAAAGGTTCAAGGTTAACTTTCCTACTATCTAAAAGTCTAACAACTAACTTAATATGCTATTACAAACACAATCTAAAGGTTCTTTGTTTGTTTGTTTCCTCCTTTTTCTTTCTATTCCATTCTTTATATATTAGGTATCATATTCTGTACTGTTTGTCTATCCCTTGATTGACTTTGGGAATAGTTAATTTAATTTTGCATTTTCTTAGTAATTAGCTGTTCTATTTTCTTTACTGTGGTTTTATTACCTCTGGTGACAGCTATTAATCTGTAGGAACACTTCCATCTATAGCAGTCCCTCCAAAATACACTGTAGAGATGGTTTGTGGGAGGCAAATTCTCTCAGCTTTTGCTTATCTGGGAATTGTTAAATCCCTCCTTCAAATTTAAATGATAATCTTGCCGGATAAAGTAATCTTGGTTCAAGGCCTTTATGCTTCATTGCATTAAATACATCATGTCACTTCCTTCTGGCCTGTAAGGTTTCTGCTGAGAAGTCTGATGATAGCCTGATGGGTTTTCCTTTGTATGTGATCCTATTTCTCTCTCTGGGTGCTTTTAATAGTCTGTCCTTATCCTTGATCTTTGCCATTTTAATTACTATATGTCTTGCTGTTGTCTTCTTTGGGTCCCTTGTGTTGGGAGATCTGCGCACCTCCATGGCCTGAGAGACTATCTCCTTCCCCAGATTGGGGAAGTTTTCCACAATCACCTCCTCAAAGATGCTTTCTATCCCTTTTTCTCTCTTCTTCCTCTGGTACCCCTATAATGCGAATATTGTTCTATTTGGATTGGTCACACAGTTCTCTCAATATTCTTTCATTCTTAGAGATCCTTTTTTCTCTCTGTGCCTCTGCTTCTTTGTATTCCTCTTCTCTAGTTCCTATTTCATTTATTGTCTCCTTCACCGTGTCCAATCTGGTTTTAATACTGTCCATTGTGTTCTTCAATGATTGGATCTCTGACCGGAATTCATTCCTGAGTTCTTGAGTATCTTTCCGTACCTCCGTGAGCATGTTAATGATTTTTATTTTGAAATCCCTTTCAGGGAGAGTCATAAGGTCCATATCATTTAAATCTTTCTCAGTAGTTGTGTTCATAATTTTACTCTGGACCAGGTTCCTTTGGCGTTTCATATTTGTGTATGGCGCCCTCTAGTGCCCAGAAGCTCTGCTCTCTGGAACTGCTCAGCCCCTGAAGCAATGCCGGGATTGTAGGGGAGCAGTATTGGTGCCTCCAGGGAGGAAAGGGCTGTTTGTTCGTTCCTGGCTGTTATGCCTGTCTCCACTGCCTGAACCAGTGGACTGAGCACACAGGTATAAGCCTCTGTGCTTTGCGTTTTTAGTTGCTGTAGACAGATCTTCCCTCTGGCTGGCCTAACACCAGGGAAGGATTTCCCGATTTGCAAGCCTGGTGGGGCTGGCCAGAAGAAAGGGGCACTAGTCTGCCTGTCACAGAAGGGGTTCTTGGAGCTGTGTAGGCAGCCAGGGAGCTGGAGCACCTGAAGATCGTGAAAGCTCCCAACCTGCTGGGCAGAGTGCACCCGGACAATTTTGTCTGCCTGTCCTTTCTCCTGAGCAGTAAGCTCCGTGCAATCCTTGCCCCTTTAGCAGCCCTGGTGCTAAGGGCTTCTTTGTTAGGAAGGCCCTCAGACTGCCCGCCTTTCTTTTGTTCCTGAGCAGCTGGGTATGGATCCCTGCTTTCACAAGCAGCTGGATTCTTAGTCTCTCCAGGAATTCTGCCTGTCTTAGCTTTCCAACCCCCTAATTACAAGAGTATCATGCAAGGACCATGAAATGTAGGTTTGTGCTCCCAGAGCAGATCTCCAGAGTTAGGTATTCAGCAGTCCCACATTTCCACTCCCTCCCTGCTCCATTCCTGTTCCTCCTGCTGGTGAGCTGAGGTGGGGAAAGGGCTTGGATCCTGCAGGACCACAGCTTTAGTATGTTACCCTTTTTTGTGAGGGCTGCTCTTGTCTCCAGGTATATGCAGTTTGTTGCTGTCCTCTTTCCCATTGCTCTTTCAAGAGTAGTTGTAGTAGCTTTATTTTCATATTATATGAGGTTTTAGGAGGAAGCCTCTGTCTCACCTCTCATGCTGCCATCTTTAATCCAATCTCCTTTTATGCTGTTCTTGTATCATGAACTAGGTCTAGAAGTTCTCTAAGGCAATAGCCAGGGATTCCAAATATATCTGCATCTTCTGGGCCTCAGTTTTTCCCATTTGAAACATGAGAAAGAATTCCTAAGCTCTTGTCCAGTTGTGGAGTTCTGTTATGTTTACAGATATGTTAGAACATAAGACAAATTACTGGAAAAAAAGATGTTTACTAAGTATCCATTTGTTTGACTCATCCTAAAGTCTTGGTGAAAAAAACCAAAGACTCTGATTTCTGCAGTTTGATGAGAAATCTTTGAAGCCTAGAATTATTGTAAGTTTTCAGCTCCTATTTTCCATTATGAAAAAATGAAAGATAAGAATGATTATGTTGGCTGAATTTGTCACTCAGTCAGCATCCCTTTCTAGTTTCAACTGCTCTGTCAAGAGCCCATAGCTCAGGGGAGCAGTATTAAATTGTTTGTGCAGGAAAGGTGTTGATTGGATCTGGAGTGTGCTTCAGACTCGAGGCAGCCCAGACCCAAGAGGTGACCTTGAAAAATGATAGGGTTCAGTACATTCGGCTAGTCATGAGCCTGTTGGATTGGCTGGGTCCAGAATTAGATTATAGGATGGGGAGAAGAGTAGGCAATAGGAAACAAGGAATGAGATAGAGATGCCTTTAGAAGTAGAGGTCGAGGCAGGTAAGGAGAGAGGGAAAAAGAGAGAGAGAGATTGCCAGATTGGTAGATTGAGAACACAGAGGACAACCAGGATGAGAGCTGCCGAAATTCATTGTAGCTTTGTGTTTTTTTTCAATATGCATACTTTTTGTCATTAAATTCATTTAATTAGCCATATGATAATTAAGTTGTACAAATCTACAGTGCAAACAGCACTTTGCATTAAAAACAAACTAAAACCATCTTTCCCTTAGAGCTATTTGTTAAGTACCCTGTATCTTAAAGTAATGAGGTTCAAGAGAGAACATTACATTAGATGTTTTATTTTCTTCTCTTTTTTTTAACTCACGAAAGTATTTTAGGATAAGACTCCAAAGAACCGAACAGGGCCAACAAAATCCCACAACTCGTGAATTATAAAGAGAAAAGGATTTTGTCTTTAAAACACTATCTTATGCAATTAGGAGCCAAAGGGACCTTAATTATGATATGAATAATTCAGAGATGCAAATTAGCTGCAAAAGGAAGATTTTTGGTTCAACATGGCCCTTTATATCTGCCCAACTCAAATGATATGTGATCTAATCCTGGAACAGTCAATATAAAGTTCTGACATCTGGTTGTTGCATTCAACAAATATCTTCTGTGTGTCCTACAGTAAATTCATTAAGTATTTTAGTCATTTGATGTTCTTGCTGTCTTGCTTCTATTCTCCCCTTTCCACTGAGCAGGATGGCAGACCTTTCTTTCAGTATTTTCTTTTCCACCATCCTTGTCATTTGTACCCCTGCCACCCTTCCACTCTGCACCAGCGTGAGGGCAGAAGAAAGGAGCAGCAGAGTGGCAGGAATGTCACTCGTCCCTGTCAGGCAGGGTTGAAGTTGCATAGCAGGCCTCCAAAAAATTGGGGCTAACCTTGTAACAGACCTTGCACTGGAGACTGTAGGGCAGTCAAAGACACCAAAACACTGTAGTGTTTTCAAATACCTTATCAAATGGCAAAGAGAACAGGTCTGCCCTAAAGCACTGTAATATAAAACAAAGGGCTGTGTGCCTTTACAGTGGCCCAGAGAAAGGCAAGAAGACAAGTGAGGATCACACAGGGAAAAGTGTCCCTGAAGGTGGGGTTTCAGGTCCACCTCTGAATGAGTAGGACAGGCTGTTCACAACTGACGATGAAGGCTGGTAGGAGGAAGTCACACATGGTGAAAACAGGATAAGTAATGTCTGGAGGCAGAGAAACATATGCACAAAGAAATAAGTGGCCAGATCTTGGAGGACCTTGAACCTCTGCTAAGATATGATGTTTTCATTATAGTGTAAGAAATATGATTCCCTTGGGGAAATAACATAGATATCACGGAGATGTCCTATATTTACCAATACTTTTCATTAAGATTTACCTTTCAAAAAGGACACATTAGGTAGTAAGATGCTATGTGTATTTCTATAACCCTAAGAATAGGATTTGACCAATGAAGACAGGGATGTTAAAGCAATAGTGTAACGGATTGTAGATATCTTTCAATGACTCCTCTGTACTTAAGAGATAAGATAAAGTTGTGAGGTGGGAAACTCTCATCTGAGTAGCTCAAAGCTTCTTATTCCTGAAAGCAAAATGATTATACTTGCCAGATGGAAAAATTGTTCACATACTTTTGGTGGCCCTATATGAAAACTACCATGATGACATCCATTGGACTTCCATGTTTCCAGGTACAGCTGTGAAATAATGATTAGTGTCCATAAGGGCATAAGGAAGTTTTGGTAAATCTGGAAATTAGTGATGCATACTAATATTTCTTCTAAGAGTATGGAATGCAAGTTTTAGTCCAATGAAAGCACAGACCATGGATGTGAGGGTACAGCATGCAGCCCCATTCATTCAGGCCCGGGATGCTCATTCCCTCCATGTTGGCTGAGGAGAGGTCACAACTGAGACTCTCTCACCGGCTGTCCTTGGCCTAAAGGAGCTCTCTCACCCAAGGCTGGGGCCCTACGCAGAGGCTGTTCCCATCCAGTGAGTGGTTGATGCAAGGTACAAAGACTGCCTCCCACCTCTGTCGGGGACGTGATGGTTAGTTTTATGTGTTAACTTGACTGGACCATATATGTACGTATCTGGAGAGCACTGGCTACCGCAAGGGCCATCCCACGCTAGTGCTCTGGGTGAAATAGGCCAAAACCTCTGTCGATTTCATCCTCTCCCTCTGCCGCTTTCAGCTTCTCTCCCCAGGCTCAGACCTGCTTCCTTCATTCTTCTACAGGTCCGTGCACCCAGGAGCATTCCCTCGTGAGCTTCCAGCGCTCAGATCCCCATTGCATGTGTTTCACGCACAATCCATCTGTGATGACACGATCTACAGAATAACCAAACAATTCCAGGAATAATGTATATATTTTATAGGATCTAAGAATTTTCTTTTATTCCAAATGGAGAGAGGGGTTGTGAAAGAAAGAACGTGTGTAGATTAAAAAAAATTTTTTTAAACATTTACTGTTACTTGAGTTATTACAGACCATAGAAAAGGAGCAAAATCTTCCTGATTATTTTTATAATGCCAGCATAACTTTAACACTAAAAGTTGATCAATATATTATAAAAAGGAAAACCTGTAACTTTCCTATATGAATATAGATATAAAAATTATGTATAGCATATGGCAATTGATTCCAGCTGCATATTATGAGAACAGTATAATACGATCTAGTAGAGTTTATTCTAAGACCATAAGGATGGCTCAATATTAGGAAATCTATCAATGTAATTTATTACATCAGCAAACTAAATGAAGAAAGTCAATGATTATATCAATAGATGCCTGAAAGGCATCATAAAATTCAACAACCATTCCTAATAAAAATTCCAAGTAATTTAGAAATAAAGGAAACTATTTAAATATGATAGATTCTTTTTACCAAAACCCAATAGCAAACATTATAATGAACCATGAAATGCTGACACTATTTCCACTAAAAAATAGAGCTGATTTCTTGTTACAGTTAATCTGTAGTGAAATTGATAGCACTTTTCTTTCTTCTCCCACTGGTCTAGGTCACAACCCCAAAGCAGTGATTGTAAGGATGTATTTAAACAGCTCTTTCTCTCATTAGACAGACTTCCTAGGGGCAAGTACAGGCCTTCCAATTTTTGTATCCTTAGTTCCTCACACAGTTTCTGGCACAAAAAATTTCTTGAAGCCACAGGTAATTGAGTGAACATAATAGCAGAATTTTGTACTTTACAAAAAGCCATTTTCCCTTCCCAAAATAGAATTGTCACTTTGACTTACATAGGAGATGCTGAGCATATCACGAGCATAATTTGCAGAACTGGTTTTCACAAAGTCCAGCCACAGAATTACATCTGAATCAGGGAGCAGAGACCCATGGACCGATTTTTACTTCCTATGTTACCCTGGGTGGAGATCATAAAATCTCACATAGTTTTCATCAGGATCATTTTTGAAGCCCCTTCCATGATTTTTTTAGGATTTATTCATCATTCTTAGAAGTTGAGCAGTAAGCAGCTTGGAATCGCAGTGGTACAAGTCACTTAGCTCAAGTTTATATTCCTCAGGAGCCATCACAAGATTAGAAACAAAACAAATGAAAACCCTCAAACAACTTGGGAAATGTTTCTCTAAAAGGACTTTTAGTTTCACATCCTTGTCACCTTTTAAAACCAAAAATTTTTTTAACATGCATTTCTTTAAAAATTGCTCTTTAAATCTGAGGAGATCCACATGGAAAAGCCCGAGTTATTTCATTTAGTGTTAATGGGCCAGGCCTGGTGCCTGGCTGCTACCCATTGAGAAGCTAATGCCTCCTGCCACTGGGTCTTTCTCTCAGGAAGCAATAGATACATTACCCTGAGATGGAAAACCAGTTGGATGTTCCGGGTTCCACTCTGAAATGGCTGCCCACTCCCAAGTTAACCCACTAATTTACGTATTTAACAATTGCTCATGAAGCTCATAAGCTAAGGTAGGTACAGAGTGAAGACAGGGCAGAGGCCCCATGAAGGAATTCACAGGCTGGCAGTATTCTCCTCTCTCCCTTTTTCCTGACTATGCTGTGTGTTTCTCAACAAGGTCCTTTGGAGGCAACAAGGAAACAAAAAGCCATGTTCTTATATCCAACAAATCTAATAAAAGATAATTTAAAGAAATAAACATTTCCTTTCTCCCTTCCTTCCCACACCTCCTTACCTATGCATCTCTGTATCTGCCTGCTTTGGGTCTGGCTAACCTCATCCTCTCTCCCCTGGAAGCAGCACCCTGATTCTCCTTGGGGACCACTCCCTCTTCCCCTGCCAGCCTGTGTGTCCACCTCCATTTCCAGAGAGGACCTGGATCCAGGTCTGGCTAGTGAGAGAAATTCCTGGGACCTTAGCTGGAATTACCAGGAAGAGGTGCCTCTCATCTGGGGTTGCTAAACTGTGAGTTTAATCCTGGAGCTTTTCATCACAAGTGGAGAAATTATATAAAATCAACCTAAACACCGAGGAAAGGAACTGAGTGATGAAGAAAGACACATTTTAGATGAGATCCTTTGAGGACTTGAATTCAACCAGACTCTAGACTTTTCAGTTATGTAAGCCAGTAAGTTCTCTTAAAAACGAATCCATTTCCATTTGAGCAGGGCTTCTCCCACCTGCAACTCCAGTGCATACACAGGGGCACCTATAGCAGCCCAGCGGAGTCAGGAAAAAAAGAGGACGAATCATGAAAAACACCAATATTTAGCAGATAAGTGAGGAGAAACAGCCTCAAAGGTAGCCTCAAGAGAATCAGGAGGGCAGATGAAAACCAGGGAAGTAAGGCACCTCAGAGGCCAAGAGTGGAGAACGTGTCAGGGCAAAGGGGGCGAAGAGGCAGAAAAGCTACTTAGGGACAAAGACCTGTTAGAAGTTAGGGAAAGTTACTGTTACTGCTTGTCTGACAGGTGGGACCAGAATGCTTATTGCAGAGAGAGATAGGCTTGTTAAAAAAAAAGGAACTTTTGACAAACACTTGGTAATAAAACCATCCATGTCAGGGTTTCAAAAGAAGGAAAAGTTGATGATCTTCAGGATAGAAGGAGAATTTGGAGGCCTTGGAGTAATTCTAGGGGGAGATGGCAAGGAAAGGAGATGGAAGGGGAAGGGCCAGGGAGGTAACAGGCATCCTATCCCTGTGGGATGGGACAATGTCATGGAGCCTCACAAAAGTTCTGTAAAATTTAATAAATGTGTGTTTGATTGAAGTAGGGATTATTAATATATGAAAACTGAAGGAGGGGCTGAATTCCATGCTGGGAAGGTGTGGTAAGGAACAGAGAGAGCACGTGAGACAGGAAGCTGAAGGTGCAGAGGCCGGGGGCCAGGCAGGCAGCCGCGGGCCAAGTGGGACTAAGCTGCCTAGGTTAGAGTCTGGGCTCCCCACTTATCAGCCATGCAACCACCTTGAGTCTCAGTCTCCTTATCTGCAAAAGTGAGGACAATAGTACATCCTAATTCATAGGATTGTTGCCGCATATGCCTGGCACATAATAGCTCTTAATAGACATTGGCTATGTTCACAGAGCCCTTTGCGTGGGCTTTGGGCTTCCACAGGTCATGGAATTAGGGGGGATTTAGGCAATTTCTTCTGGGGCTCAAGGTTAAGGGAAGATCCCAAATAATGTCTGAATTATATGAGAGAAAGATCAAGAATTGGGGCGTAGCCACAAGTATGTTGTTACTGACCCCAGACAGAGTGTTTTCAATGAAGTGGTGTGGACCAAAGCCAAATGGCAGTGTGCTCCTTCAGAAGTGAATGGGGACAGTGACACCTTTTAAAGAAGCTAAGCTAAAAAAGGCAGGAAAGAGAGATTGGATGGAACCTTTCCTCAGAGGCTACCCATTGACCCAGAGTAGTGTAACTGTCTCTTCTAATAAAGCTGATACTTGATATCCCAAAATTTGCCTTCATAGTTCTTTATGTCCCTACTGTCATTTAGATTTAAAGAACGCAGTCAAGACATAAAGACATAGAGCCTGTTGGGGACGTTACATTTAAATCTTGTGCTTTAAAGAGGCTTATTAATTTGCTGTGTTTATGAACAGAGACCCAATCTGTGTCATATAGTCCTTTATATTTTCTTCCTGGGTGAAGAGAAACATCTTACTGGCATGTCATCACTCTTCAATAGCTGGAGGCATCATCAAAAATTGAGATAATTACCCTTAACAGGATAAATGAATTTTGAGTATAGAGGGTCCCACCTCTTAATGCAGGGCAAAGGAAGTCAGCAAGGCTGGGCAGCTCTTGGCTGGAGGAGTACACGTAAGTCATTCTTAACTGGAGGTTTCACCTTTGTTCCTCTGAGCAGCTGCCAAGGAACTTTCTACATGTGACTTGAGATAAATGAGCAAGTCAGGGAACTGTTTGCATCTGTAAGATGAACTGCTAGGCTATTCCTTTGAAACCCTAAAGGGGATAGGGATGGTGGTGATTAAAGATACATTTTTTACAACTTAGTATAAAAGACAGTCCAGAAGTCCTGGAAGAAGAGACAGGGTTCAGGGAAGCCTGCGACCTGTGATTCTGGGGTGCTGTATTTAGCATGGTTTTGTTATTAATGCTAGAGGGAGGCTGATTTGGAAAGCATACTGTAGGAGAACTGTGGAGTCTGAATCAGAGCATTGGTACATTTCAGTAAACAAATGTTTACAGAACAAAAGAAGCAAAGGGGGGCCTTGAAAGGAAAGCTATATAACACACCTCTTCCCTAGTGACCTCTTGTGCCCCTTCACGGGAAGAGCTGAGCCCATCCTCCTTGGGAGGCTGTAACGTCAATAGCTACATGTTGAGCCTGATTGCATGATGCCATAGAAACAGCTCTGAGTGGAGAGTCAGGGTCTGAAGTTACAGATCTAGCCTATTCACATCTCTGTCACTGATTTGGTGACTCTAGGCAAGTCTTGACCCCTTTGAAATTCCTTCTCTTCCACGTGTAAAATGGCAGAAAGCAAATGGCCAAAGGGAGTCGCCCTTTATGGGGTTTTAGCTTCTGGAAAGGTGGACCAAGGAATGTGTATCTATAATAAAGAGGCTAAGAAGAAAACAGCTCCTGTGTGTTTTGCTTTGGGAGTTATGTGTACCATTCGATTATATGAGAAAAGAAAAGATGGGGGTGAAACCGAGACATCTTGGATTGGCACATACAGACAATAATATTCTTATATAAAATTTTGGATAAACACTTATTATACACTTGCTTTCACCCCAAATATTTGGTTTTCGATTTCTGAATCTTCTGGAATGCTGAAAATGACTTTTGGCATTTTGGTCATTCCTGGGGTACAACTTTATGCTATTTAAAACAGAAATAGTTTCAGCCTCAAAATAACACAGTTCCTGCTAATCAACTCAAAATCTTCCAAGTCACCCAGACTGTTGGAAGCCAGAACCTGTTTTTCTGGACAGGGGATGTATTTGCACAGTCTATGAGAGTGAGATCAAACTCGGATATTATTTTCCAGGTCCTAGTCTTTGAAAAGCATATGAAGAATACCCAATGGCACGAGATGTTTTGTGAATAGCAAACTCTATAAACATTTTCTTAGGAACAACATTTTGTCCTGTGAATAAATTCAGTAAGTCATAGGTATATTTTCACGAGCTTATTTTATGTTTAATGCAGAGCACGGCGTAGCGCTCAAAATGTTTGTTGAATAAATGAATGAATGCATACATATATGGCATTGAAAAGATACTGTGAAACCTATCATTAGGAATTTTCCTAATTAAAATTTAATTATTGCTATCAGTTTTGATCTATTATGTATATAAAAGGATTGGCAGTTAATGAATTTCTGAGCAGATTCTTTGGAAGTCTTCTTGAGATAGTCTTATTAACTTTGAAAGACTTCTAATGGCATCTGGCTGTCTTTAAAAAAGAAAAAAAGTTAAGAGAATCAGTCTTGTCTGGTTATCCAGACATCTGTGGGCCAGTCAGGGAGCAATTTAATCTGGAAATTGCTACCCAAATCAAGTAGCCTCTTTGAGAGGCCTCTCTCTGTTAAAACCTTCTTGAGTCTCTGACGGTGCTATTTGAATTGTGGGCACACTTAAATTCACAAAGAGAACCAGAAGAGAAAAGGGTTGATTCAAGAAGAATACAATCCCTTTTGACACTAAGAGAGCACATTCACTGAGATGCTTAGGAAAGTGCTAACTCTTCATTTATTATTCTAGTCTCTGATACCCTATCTGTCTCCCATGGGCTGCAACTTGGCAATATTTAGTTCTGATCAACTATTTCACTTTTTGATTAAGATAACTTTTCCTGGAGGCATTGCCTGTGGGAAATAAGCTCTGCAATTCATGGCTAATATTGAGGCTTCCTCTCATCCTTACGTCTGCTAATGAAGCCTGTGAGTGTGTGCACTAGAGAAGACTATCAGTTTGGGACCGAATATCTAAAGGACCTCTTTGCATCTTGACAGTTGACATTGGTAGGTTGAAACATCATTCCAGAACTGTTTGATCATACATATTTATTAGAAGAGTTAGATGCTATTTTTTTTCTAGAGGTCACAGAACAACAGGGTTAACCAGCCAATCTAACATCCTTATTTTATGGTAAGAAATTGAGGCCTATATCAGTGAAGTTACTTGACCAAGAACTCTATCAACGAGGACTAGAATTCAAGTTTCCTAATGTTTTGAAATTTGTAGCAGTATGCATTGCCACTTCCTGGCAAATTGTATGTAAGTGTTATACATTTACTGGAACTTCACTTGAGTTAGAGATGGTATTTGAAGAGCTCTCCAAGTGTGACTTTTCCTGCTCTAAGATTTTTTTCCTAATCAGTCATAAGCTCACATAGCTCAGAATATCTTCTTTCTTGGAATCCGACCCCAGGTCATAAGTGAAACAACTAGTCTGTGTATCACTGCAAGGACAAGAGCCAAACAAACAAACAGAATTTGTTGGGGGAGTCAGAGTTTAAGGATATATAGACTGATAAATTTATAAGTAAACTTTGGGGCATCACACTGGTTTGCAGCAGATTCAGTTCTTCTCCACCAGATCCTCACTTTGGTGAGGGGCTGTGGGCTGTGACTTCAGACCCCCTCTTCCACCCTGGTTCTCACCCTCTAGGACTGGATGCCTGTGGGGTGTGAGCCTAATAACCAGCCCTGCGCAGGCCCAGGCTTGGCTTTCCCACAGTCTGTCCTTGGCTTTTGCTTCCCTGCCACATTCTCCCAGCTTGCTAGGAAGGAAGGCGCTAGAGTGCAGAGTCTCGACTCAGCCTCTGAAGCCAGCTTGGCCAAACCTGCTTATCTTTCTGTGCCTTGGTCTCCTCATAAGCATAGGGATAATAGTTGCGTCTAATACACGCATATGTAGAATGATGCCCAGAATTGCCTGAAATGGCCTCGAGCGATTTTCCCAGATTGGTTGGTGCAAGCTGGCTCAAACTAGGACCTGCTGCCTTCACCTCGGCTGGGAGAAGGTAACTAGCCCCAGTCTCGAAATCTCATGAGATTGGAGGTGTCCTCTTTGCGGCAGGGGATAGAGGTACAACTTTCCATGGGCTTCTGAGATGTTTAGGTGGTAGGCAGCTGGCTTTTCCAACAATTGGTGGAAATAGCTGGCAACTAAACTCAGACTACCTGTCTGTACAAGAAGGGTCTTATGCTTGCCTCATATGAAGAAAGAACAACAGGGGGTAGCACCCTGTGCTGGAACAGGGTCCTTTTATCAGCTCAAAGTGCCTCCAGCCCCACAGGAGCCTGAACAGGGCCCTCTGCAGAAATCAGACTCTGCACATCTGTGGCCCTGAGGTCCAGCCTTTTCAAATGATGCTCCCAAGTCCTTGGGATGTTAGGCTATTATGGGGATTAAAGGAATTAATCCATAAAATATACTAAGGCTGGTGCCTGATGTGCTTAGCTTACAAATGGGTATAATCTCTCAATCGAAAGGACCATAGTGAGATAACAAGTAAAAGCCATATGTAAACTATGAAGTGCGTGTATATATTAACTATTGTGTTTATTAGCTCTCTTTTATACCATAATATTTTCTTCATTCAAGCTGAGGTATAAAAAGAAACAGGAACCTTGTCAGTATTTATGGGAAAATGGAAAGAATTGGGGTATATATAATAGTAAATATCTAGGCAGAAGGACTTTACACTTAATTGTTTTTCCTTCAAGTATTAACATCTTTTATTTTTTAAAGGAACTACATGAGTTGGAAGAATTAGACTTGTCTCTGTCCTCGTATAGAGGGGATGCCTTTTTCCTCCCTGTGCAGCAGCTACCAAAAATCACATCTGTGCCTTTCCGCAGAAAGTTGTTAAAAACCCAATTCTTTTTTCCTCACACTTTTAGATGTATAAATACATCTTTATATGCTCAAACACAATCTCAATGTGAATATGAGGAGGATAAATTCCTGTTAAAAATACCACCAGGTTGTTACTGCCTAAAATAAGAAATGATATGTCAATAAAGCCTGGAATATGAATCTGATTATCTCAAGTCATGTGTACATGAGGGCTTTGCTGTGAATATGACAGCAAGGAGAATATTTAGTTGGCTAAAATTACCCCATTCCTTCCTGTGCATGTCCTGTTCCTTTTGCTAGAGACCAAGTACTCATCAGTGAACAAAATAGACATGGTCCCTGTCCTCCTGGATCTTGCTGTGCACCGAGGAAGCAAATTATTCAATAGATATACTAACAAATACAGATGCATTTTATACTCCAGTCTACACACAGTGAATGAAAAGCCCAGAGTGCTCTAACAGAATAAAGGAGAGGATTTGTTTGGATGGGAGAGTGTGTGTGTGTGTGTGTGTGTGTGCATGTGCGGGGGCATGCGTGTCAGGGAAGGCATTTGAGCTGAGACGAGCAGGAAAGTAAAGGGGATCAAAAGGGGGGGAAAGAGTGGGGGAAAGTGTCCTATGAAAAAGATCAGCATGTATAAATGCTCTGAGTGCCTGACACCTTGCAGGAACTAAAATCGAAACTGGAAGAAAGCCAGTGTAGCTGCATTTTCCTGCATGAAGGAGGAGTATTTTGTGAGTCCGTGCAGGCCTTTGTAGCCGTGTTGCTCTTTGGATTTTAGTCCAAGTACGATGAGAAACTACTGGAGCCAGAGACACAATCTAATTTAGTTTTTAAAGATTCTTCCAACTTGTTTGTTGAGAATTAGCTGAAGTAGGGCAAAAATGTTAGTAGAGACAAGACAAAAGGCTTGTGCAAGATGGTGGTGGCTTAGGCTATGACAGCAGCGAAGGTAAAGAAATAAATAGTTTTAAGATCTATTGAGGGTGGAAATGAAGAGATTTGATACGGAGGGCGAGGGAGAGATGGGTATCAAGGCTGGGCTCAGGCTTTTGCACAGTGCTTGGCAATAGTAGGGCTCCAGCAACTTTGAAAAGTGAATGAATATTCACATTGTTACAAGTTGTCACTGTAGCCTCTAAAAGCTAAGGACACTCAGGGATTTCCATTGAGATCACAGTTGAGTGCATAGAGAACACAACTGTGTAGAACCCATTGGGAAACGATTCTAGATCTGTCAGGCCTTAGACGAGGCAAACCTCTCTGAATCTGTTTTTGTCCCAGATAAACTGAAGAAAATCAAGAATCACAATACTCTCTCTCCCTTTTACCCCTTGGAAGAGTTGTGAGGAGCAAATGGGGGAATCATACTAGTGCTTTAGAACTGCCAAATATTTACACAAGTTTACAGTGTTGTCATTATTAAGTGGAAAACTGTATCTGAAGGCAGAATAGGAAAAGAAGGAAAGGCAGGCAGAACTAGAAGGGACAAATGAATGGCCACCAAGAGGTCACTGGCAGTGAATACAGTGGCTGAGATTTTGTTGTCTGTCCTTTTAAATCCCAGTGTTTGAGAAAAGCCAAACCAGTCAAAAGAATCATAAAGCATTTATAACATGTAGATTTTTTAGGTTACATACATCTTTGGCAAATTTTCAAGTAAATGAATCCCACTCAATTGGGAGAGCAGATGTTATCTATATTTTTTAAATTTCTTAGATCTTTATGATTTTGGATATTACATCAACATTCCGTACTTAACTTTTGTCATGCTTTATTTCATATCTGCCCCAATTTTCCTTTCTTATGGTAAATTACATGCTAATTTCTAAACCTAGCGGAATTCTTTTATAATGTTAATGATTCCTTTTTCTTATGCCCATTTAATATACTTAATTCTGAAATTCTCAATTCAACAGGCAATTTAAGCAAAACTTATAAAACATCCATTGTAATCTGTTTCGTTGCATTTACTGTAGATGATTTTAGCTCCAAAGACATTAGTTA
The DNA here is from genome assembly GCA_032199065.1 of Smutsia gigantea. Classification (NCBI taxonomy): domain Eukaryota; kingdom Metazoa; phylum Chordata; class Mammalia; order Pholidota; family Manidae; genus Smutsia; species Smutsia gigantea. Next base: position 215,657 of record JAVSCE010021795.1, on the reverse strand, counting down.
AGGCTTAGGTACAAGGTTTAATAATGACATCATTTGACTCCAGGTTTCACGATGGATTTTTATGTGATGACCATCATACTTGTTTCTGGTCTGAAATATTGTAAAACTCAAGTAAGATGGAGAAACCCCATCTTTACCCTATCTTTGGTTTCCAAGTGAGAAGTCACAGTGAATATAGCACTTTAATTAGCTGTCATTTTAATAATGGATCAAGGAAGTGTTTTATTTCATTCTATCTGAATTTAAACTCTTTAAAGAAAATGTCTATTTAGCACATACAATATGTTGCATGTATGCTTAAGAATTCACCCATCCATTTATTTGATAAACTACTTATAACGTGCCAGGATTATTTGAGGTGCTAGACATAAAAAAAAAAAGACAAACAATGACCCCTGACCATTTTTTATTTTCCTACTCATTTGTGTCTTTGACTTTGATTTCAGTGAGGTAAAAATTTGGTATGAAGATTTTTGATAGTCTAGAGACCTAGTAGGCCTTTAACAAATGCTTTGATGGTTTGCAAGACTTGTGTTGTCAGTAGCCACAGAAACACACACACACACACACACACACACACACACACACACACACAACTTATTTAAATTCACTTCGATTTTCTAAAAATAAGGATGCCACATAGTTGCATGCTTTATTAGTCAGGATACTGGTTTGGCTGCTTTAACAGAAAACATAATAACAGTGGTTTAAACCAGATAGAAGTCTTCTTCTTTCATATGTTAAAGTCTAGGTTGGCAGGGAGTCCAGAGGAAGGGCAGCCCTGGGCAAGGTTATTCAGGGACCCAGAGTTCTTTCTGTTCTGTGAGTCTAGCGTGCCTCAGGGAATTGTCTTCATCAGTGTGGGTTGAAGATGTTTATCGCTACCACCTGTCTGTGCCTAAGCCAGAGGTAAGGGCAGAGAGAAAGCAGAAGACACAGTTTGTATCCAAGAACCTGACCTGGAAGTTGCACAGGTAACTTCTCACATCCCCTGGTACAGAACCATGTCACTTGCCTACCAGTCACCCCGGAGGCTGGGGAAGTTAGGCTTCAGTTGGGCAACAAAACTAAGGAAAGCATGTCCAACAAAACTAAGGAAAACGAGTAGAATGGATACTGAGGAAAAACTAGTCATCTTTAGGGGATGTCCTGCTCCTTCATGCCCCTACATACATTTTACATTTTCTAAGGAGATTTTGATGTGGTTATATGAAAATAAATTTAAATATGAAAAACTGTATAGAGTTTTAGAACACTCGTGAGCCCCTTTTCCAAGATCTACAAATGTTTTGTCTTATTTCTTGACTGAGTCCCAAAGCATGAAAGTTCAAACTGCCTGAATAACCCACTTCTCCTCTTTAGTATCAAGAACTAGTTGTACGGGTGTCTTTTTCCTCCTCACTAGTTAGAGAGATGCCCATTGGGAGGAGAGGGGCTACTGCAGAAGCAGCCTATTAGTGACAAATTATAAAAATTTACATTCTCATTGTAAAGTTGCCTCCCTATTGGAACTTCTAGAGCTGGGCCTGCGTATAATCACCTCACTTGCTGAATCCTCCTTGAAGCCATTCATTATTTCTTTCTGAGATCAACCCTGGCTTCTGGAGAGTCTTTAAAGTATTTATTAAAGTATTTATTTATTCATCCACTTAGTCAGCATTTATTGGCCAGCTGATGTGTACAAGATACTGAGCTGGCTGTTGGAGGAGTGTGGGTGAAAGAGCAAAAAAGTGTACAATCAAGACAAGGGATCAACACGATTAGTTAATGCTGTAATGTGTGATGGGTGTTGAAGCTGTAGGGTGGGTGGCAATTCAGAAGCAGACCTCGTCTTATCTGGAGTGGAGATATGCTATAGGAAGGAAATGACTGGCAGGATATATAGGTTTCATTTAAGGTAATGACAATAGAGGACTTTCTAGGAAGTGGGAATAACATGCAGAAAGTAGCAGAGAGAGGGAAATCTAGGGGTGACATTATCCAAGCTGAGATAATCCAAGTTAGAGATTCTCCTAACCTGAGAGATGGGTGGCAGCCCTCAGTGGCCTGGGAGATACAGATGCTGGCCCTCTGAGGCAGCTCTGTCAAGGTGAGCTGGGGCAAGCACTCTGAGGCTGTCACGTATCTCCAAGTTCATACCACTTGTCCACTCTGCAAGCTCCGAGCAACAGTGGCACGGAAGGCCAAGTTCCGTGTCCTCACAGGCCCTCTCGATGTCCCCACAGTCTCCCTCCCTTCCAGAATAGCTGGGCTTATATTTCCTTATGTAAATGAAAAACATTCTATAATCTGGCTTTCCAAGTTAACTTCCAGATATCAACATGGTCCAGTACACTTCCTGAAATACAGAAGGTCCAGTATGTCACATTTTTACTCTTATCTTTGCTGTTGTTGTTGAACTTGCAAATGGCAAATCTTCCTCTCCTGCAAAAGATAGGGGAACTTGTCTGTCTGCCACGGTTTGGGCAAGTCCTGGAAAAATAATAGACAGATGATTTAGGAAAGCAGGTTATCCAAAGAGTCACTTAAAAAATATATATAAAAGAAGAGTTTCATAACTTTTCAAGATTCTCAAAAGCGAGACTCTCATCAGTTAGTTTCTCATATGCAGGAGAAACACCAAATCCTTAAGAGTGTTCAACAGTTTTAAAAGTTAAAAAAAAAACATTTGAATTTCCCTGCTGGGTGTAGAGGATTCGGCATGACTCTTCCCTGAAACTGTACAGGAACCTGAAACAACATAGGCAAAACTTCAAAATGGTATTAAAATGTTAATTTCTCTCCAATATTTCTGCTTATAACAGTTTCTGAACTCACTGAGTTGAAAAGAATGGTTTCAGCTTTGCCACAATAGGACAATGTCCATCTGACTAAACTGTGAGCATTTCAATCTGGGAGCAGTGTTTTGATTTTGATTTGCATTTAAATGAGCCTCCTTACAGATGGAAGTCTTAAGAGATGTAGCAGGACATGCAGATTCTGGCTGAGGAGGAATCTAAAACAGAGACAAGGGATTGGAGGGCCTACTGAGTAGCTGATTATTTTGGTCCTGTCTGTCTCAACAAGGATGAATGCTAGTGCAGGCGGCATGATCTGGCCTCCCAGGAAGGAAGAGAGAATGACACAGGGTGGCATGAATATCTCCACTGGTATTCATGTGGTTTCAAGATGAGTGAGGAAGCTCCAAGAAATTTTGATGCAGGTCTCTTCTCTAGGTGTGACATATGCATTCGTCTAGGGAGTGGTAACAGCTAAGTGCTTTTGATTTTATGGCCCAAGGCCCTATTTACTTATCATTGGCTCTCAGAATTCTAAGTGTCTGAGGTTGAATATGGAGATTGTTCATGGGACACTTTGCTGAGTAACAGACCCATGAATTATAAATCAGCATTAATGTTCATACTAGACTCATCTAACCTTCCTGATTCCTTTATTAAACTTTCCTAGAAAATTTTTCTGCCTTCCAGGATATTACTGTGTATTGGGAGGAGAACTCGTGTGTGTGCCAAAATGATATTTGGTGGACTGTCCAGATAGACTCAGTTTGTCAGTTAGGCCAACATGCTTCAATCCAATTAAATATCTGAAATGGGGAAGGAAGGAAGGTGGATCTCAGGTTTCAGCCCGCCTTGTTCTGAGTTGACTTCAGGTACCCAAGGGAGAAGTTCAAGGCATCTGTCGATATAATGTGCTGGGTTTTGGAGCCAAAGAAGATAGCTTGTACTGCTTTCTGATACGTCCATATTGAAACACCCGTAAGCTGCTTTTAACAATGAGGATAAAGCAGCAGAACCTGGGAGACTTAAAATGACCCGGGAGTAGACAGAAGATGCCTGCACTGGGTTGTAGGTACTCGTCCTTTGTACTGATTTCTAGTGTTCAAGCTGCATGTCTTTGGGAAACCTACAGTATAGTTCTCTACAGTCAGGCTCATTCATCCTAACTACATAAGACCTTCTTTAACTTCTGACACTGAGGTATTTAGGTTGGCGGGCCCTTGGGGTAGGTGCCTCTTGCTTGTGTCCACTGGAGAATGTCTTCCGTTAATCCAGCGGAAGCAGCTCTGGGGAAATTATTGAGCTCGCTTTTCATTATCAGCCACACACTATCAGTTGTGTAGAAAAACAAAGGCTATGGTGTGAAGGGACAGAATAATACAAAAGGAAAACATTTCCTTCCTAGACATAGCCTGAGGAAATGCCATTCAACCTCTGTTAGGTAATGTGGGGACCAGTGAGCACATCAGTTTGGTGAAAGTGGCTAGAAATAACCCTCACTGGTAGAGCTACACACCCATTTTCTGAGCAGGAGTGGCTGTTGTATCATTCTAGCATGTTTCTATGGACTAAAGGGCAGTGTGAACTTACTACCCATAGGAGAGAGGAAGCTTTACTTGTCTAACACTGCAGAAGACTTACAGCCACAGCCTGGCATCTTGACAGTTTGTCCAGCCAACTTTGTGGAGATTGTCCGAACATCATCTCTATAGCTTCTCAACCCTGCAGGTACTTTCTTCTGTAATTGGCCGAGGTGTTAGCAGACTGAATTTCCCCTTTATCTGTCCCTTGGGTAAAAAATGTAACAGAAGGCCAGGACTTCTTCTAGAATGCAGCAGACCCTGGTACCAGTCCAGTTCCACTGTGAGTGTTCACCACACTGAGTCCTGGGTAGTGGAGCATTGTTTGTTTTCCAGGCCAGTTACTCCCTCTGGAGCCAGGGCAGACTTCTGTTTGTAGCCTCACACAACCAGAACATGAAGCGCTCTCAAGTTGGAGTAGATTCTTGTAAGTCTTTGAATCCTCTTTATTTTTTCTTCCCTTCAACAAATCAATTCTTTATCCGGGTATATCCTTACCTCCTGGTTGCGTTTCTACTGTTTGCCCCTGTGACTATCACCCCAGGATGGATTCGTTAGCATAAACGCCTGTTCTCTTGCACAAGCAGTTTTCTGCCTAGTCTTGGGCTTCCTGCGGCAACTTGTTACAGAGGGTCTGTGACTTCTGCACAGCACCTAGAGGCAGTGGATCTGCACTCAGGATTCTCCCCAGAGGGTCCTGTGGGATCTAGTACAGAGGAAGTTAAATTGTTCCGCAGCAATCTTAAGAAAAAAAAATGTTTCTAAATATTTTTCTTCCAACTCAGTATGACCCTCCCATTTTAGAAGCTAGGAAACCAAGCCACTTCTTGACTCCTTTGCAAGCATCAGAATATGGAGTGAAAAGAAAGCTGAGAATTCAAGTTCTGGCTTCACAGGTTGCTATTTGATACTGAGTTTTTTCAACCTGTTTGCATTTTAGTTCTCTCATTGGCAAAATACATTTAATAATCTTGGTATGGTACCAGAGGGAACCACACTTACCATGGCAAACGTCTAGTAATGTGTATAATTATCAGGTCTCTATGTTGTATATCTGAAACCAATATAATATTGTATATCAACTTTGTTCCAATAAAAATGTTTTAAAAATAAATAAAGTACATCTTATAAGGTTATGGTGAAGCTTCAAATAAATGGTGTAGATGTACATGAAGTACAGCCATCTGCTGAATGCCAAGCACGTTTCAACATGGATGTTGATTTTCAATTTTTATTTCCTACTTACTCATTTGCACAAAATGTATGGAGCAAGTAGTAATGACACGTATTGGAGAGTAACTATTTGAGAGTAACAATCCTTGCACATTTGAGGCTTTGGTTTCTGGGATTTGTGGGAAAGCTGCCTGATCTTAGGGAGGAAAGAAATAGTGAATCCCAGAGAAGGAAAGGAGACAGTAGCTCTGATTCCACAAGGAGCTCTGTTTCAGCTGAAGTTTGAACCAGTCTGACGGTGCTGGGAATAAGGGCTGGCTGTGCAGGGAAAAGTAGAGCGCTCAGAGCTATGATTCTGGGAACACACGCCATTCTGGATCGAAAGTGGTTTTGAAGGTGCAGGAACCCTTCCGCATGAAGATCCAGTGTGATCTCGGTAGGGACTCAGCTCAGCAGCAGGCCAGGGTGACAATACAGGCCCAGCGCCACATCCTGGTGCAAAGCAGAGTTGACTATGGGCCCATCAGACTCCTGGATGTTTTCCTTCTGAGGAGGAGGTCAGAATCACCTCACCTATCTCCCAGGGCTTTGGGAGGTTTTCAAGAGGGTGACAAAAGGAGAAAGGCAGATGTTCTACTAATCGGGCGTCCCGGTCTCAAGACAGATTTCTTTAGGGAAAACAGAAAAGATGTGTGATGCTAATTGTACTTTAAAAGTGTGCAGCCACTCATTTCAGTCATGTGGATCTGTGTGAGCGTTTACTTTTTCTCCCTTTTGCCCTATATTTCAAGTTACGTTGTTCCGTTTTGTTTTGTTTTTGGTCTGTGTTTTTCTTATTTTCTAGAAAAAACAAAACTTTTCTGGCCTGTCTGGCAGTCAGATCAGATGAGAGAAGCAGGACGTGTTATTATTGTCAGTTTTGCTTGTCGTGCACCAGTGCTGGTCGTGAGTTTATGACCTGTGCCCTCAACTTTTGCTGGGAAATTACCTTTGTGGACAGATGAGCAGCTGGGTCTTGCTGCTCTCCCTCCCGTGTCTCAAGGCCAGTACGCTTGGAGGAAATTCTTCTGTGCTTCACACAGAAGGAAACCGTATTGTATTGTTAACATACTTTTTTCTGTTAAGTTGCAAATTGCACTGCCTTCTTGGGCATATTTACAGGGCTATCGTTAAAAATACCGAGTCTCTTAGGAAAGGTATATCTGAAACACAGATAAGTGGGGTTATTTTGTGAATAAATTATCAGGCTACAAATCACGTTGGCTGGCAAAAGGAGGAAGAATGTCTCCCCACCAGTAAAATACCAATTGCAAGTGTGGCAAGACAGGGCTAGTCTGCTGCTGAGGGGCATCGTGAATGATGCTATTCTGCAGTTGTTTCTGAAAAGTAAGCATTTTCAAATCAGTGATACAGTGTGTGGTCCCAGGAGCTCGGTAAGAACTTCTAAAGGTAGTTTCCCTTTCCAAGTGCAAATTTTTCAAAGAGGAACATTGTGTCCTGCATGCGAGGCTGGCCCTATGGTGCCATTTGGGAAAAGCACAGACTTGATGTCGACTCAGAAAGGTCAGGGATGCTACCCTAACTTGTTACATGAGATTGGTTAAGTCACAGAAACTCTTTGCTTCTTTTTGTTGTGGTTTTAGTTTGTGTAATTTTGACCTCTGAGTAGCCCAAGGTTCTTTTTAGAACTCCACAAAATCCGTCCCATTGATGGGAGACAGAAAACTGTCATTGGAATTTCTGCAGGTAATCACTTGGGCCTCTGAGTCTTAAAGTTTGGGTGCTCCTGTCTTCCTCTTCTATCCATTTCTTTGGGGTGAGTTGAAAAAAGGTCTTGCAGGCCCATGTTCTTACCCTCCTCGTACACTGTTGGCAGGGTGGGAAGAGAACCGTTGCCCTCTGTGCCCATCTTCCTCTAGCCCAGTGGTCCTCACACATGAGTGTGGGTCACAGTCCCTTGGAGGGCTTGTTAAAACACAGATTACTGGTCCTGAATTTTGATCCAGGAGGTCTGGGGTGAGGCCTAGAACGTGGATTTCTAACTAGTTTCCCGGTGATACTGTTGCTGGTCTGGGGTCCCCATTATGAGAACCACCACTCCAATCCATTTACACACAGCGTCCTGAGTAGTCTTTAAGCATATAAATAAGATCATGTCATTTTCTTTCTTAAAATGCTTTGAGTGTCTTCCCACTATACTTAAAACCCAGTCAGACGCTTTCCTGTGCCTGCAAGGCCTTGTGTCCTTGGCCACTGCTGACTTCTTCAAGTCAGTCATCTCCTGCTCCCTCCTCTTGCTCACAGGACTCAGGCCCTCTGGCCTCTCCCAGGTTGCTCTTGGGAGGTTGGGCTCTTTGTTCTCCTTTAAGGCCTCGAGCTCTTCATTCCTCTTCTATTGCCTGGATGCTTCCTTCTTCGTCTTCGGGTCATGGGTCCAAAGCCCTCTCTTTCAGAAGCTTTAACCGACAGGACCACCCGTGTGGTCCCCCCAGGTCGTGGCAGCCACTCCCTCTCTGCTGCCTTTTTCCTCTATAGGCAGTAACAACAACTGAAATGAAAAGATGAACCCACCTTTATTCCATCATGTAATGTTTATTATCTGCCTCTTGCCTGTCTCATGCACTGCTGTATCCCCAGTGCCCACAAGAGGTGTTGGCATATTGTAGGTGCCGGGTTAATTTCAGTAGTGCCAAGCAGTGGGCTTAAACAAGGGCCCTGATCACACTGCCTACACAGGGCAGGCTTTGACCTACATGGCTTCTGTGCTGGGTGGAGGTAGTCAATCAGTGAAAATAAGTTAATCCTTTCAAGTGTGTTAGCCTACTGGAAGTGGGACCAGACCAGAGACGTAGGCTGGATGGTGAGATCTTTGAATCCGTGATGATGCCGGTGCTGTTTGCACCACACAAAAGTCTATCAACCCAAAGTGGGAATTCTTGGAGCAGCAGAATTATCTCCTTTCCTGGTTTCCCGGGGTTGATCCTATAACTGTGATGCGTCTTGGAAATCATATAGTTTTTAGGAGGGGTGTACTGTAAGGTTAGTGACAATGCTCAGTTCTCTCTGATGGCTTTTGGAGAAGAAAGATTCCATCCTACTGGGCTGACTGCCTTGCTCCCGGGCAAAGGAGAAGGCCAGCCTTCATGGTCGTGTCTGTCCTGGAGCAGGACCCAGACTGGAGCCTCGGCACTTCTCTCCAGGCAAGGGGAATGTGTGAAAATTCAAAGTGGGCGCGAGGCCTTTTGATTGTGTTTTGACGTTCAACAGGTTTTGATGTATCTGTTTGAGTCACTCTTTGGTAATACTTCAAAAATGAAGACTTTTCAGTGTTCTTGGGTCCCCTACAAAAAACAATGAAGCAGAAAAGTGATTCTCCCATCAGGCAACCTCAGAGTTCTCCAGGACCTCCACTCCTACGCCTTCCCCTCCAGCAGCACTATTTGGTGTTACCAAGAGTAGATAGCCTGGGGTAGAAAAAGTGACTTTACGATAGTTGTGTTACTATCAGTCTCTCACGCCAGAGAAACTGCTGAAGAACAATCCTGATTCCCGGCACTCAGCTCACCTTGGACCAGATGAGTGTCATCCGGGCCTGACCCAGGGAGAGCCCAGATCTGAATATGGGAGTGAGTGAGTGGGTTCAGCTCACTCTATAAATGGGCCTATTTCTGGAAAAAGATCACTTTTCTAGGGGATGGCCTTTTCAAAATTCAGTTGTAGTTCTAATTTTATCTATAGAAGCCATAGGCACCCATGCACAACTTCAGGGGCCCTGCTCGGACAGATCAGGGTGACAGTGCTTCCCGGTTTGCCTGTAACCCTGGGATGGTTAGGTTTCTGTGCCACCTTGACTGGGCTGGGGGGTGCCCAGAGAGCTGGTAGCATATTATTTTTGGGTGTGCTGATAAGGGAGTGCCTGGAATTAGCATTTGAATGAGCAGACTGAGTAAACTTTATCCTCACCAAAGCAGGTGAGCATCGTCTATTCCATTGAGGGTCTGAGTAGAACAAAAAGGGAGAAGAAGGGGGAATTCTCCCTCTCTGCTTCCACTGAGACATCCGTCTTCTGCCCGCAGCCGTGGGCACTCCTGCTTTCTTTCTCAGACTGGGACTTACACCATCGTTCGCACCCCCAGTCTCAGGCTCTCAAACTTGGACTGAATTACACCACTGGCTCACCTCGTTCTCCAGCTTGCAAACGGCAGATCATGGGACTTTCCAGCCTCTAATACCACATGAGCCAATTCCTATAATAAATCGCCTCATATATATCTATATATAGCCTATTGGTTCTATTTCTCTGGAGGATCTTGACTAATACATCCCAGCATAATTTTTCGTAGTGTCCCTTTGCACTCTTTTTAGTCCCAGGATAGGGACTAAAATTATTAATGCCTCTTTTCTCTCTCCAAAGTATTTCTGTTGAGACACTAGGCAATATTGCCATAATGTTGATTATATATATGCTCGTCCCTCTCATAAGAGTTTCTAGCTAGACCTTCATCTGAAAGTCTCTAGAGCAGTGTGTCCAATAGAACTTTCTGTAATGATGGAAATTCTCTAAACCTGTGCTGTCTAATACTGTATCCACTAGCTGCATGCGGCTATTAAGCAATGTTGAAATGTGGCTAGTGTGAGAGAGGAACAGAATTTAAAATCTAATTTAAAAATTTTAATGGGATTAATTAATTAATTTCACTTTAAATATAATGGCTGCATGTAACTAGTGGCTACCATATGGGACAGCACAGCTCTGGAGTCTCCTTGTTTAAACCTCCAGAGTTATTTCCTTGTCCCAGACCTTCCTGACTTTTCTCCTGCACCAGTCCACTTTTCCCCCTGCAAGACTAGGAGCAGAGTGGATCATCTTTCTGGTCGTCTCTGTAGAGAAGCAGACAGAGCCCCCCATTCTAAGGATTTTAGCACTGATCACAGAGGACAAAACAGAGGGCATAGGATAAGTGTCAACTATGGAGGAGTTATAATTATGGAAAGGGGCTGCAAGAGGGAGGGAGAAGGGGATAGGAGGGAACAGAGACTGAGCAACCCATGCAATGCTCCAGACTCTACACGAGGCCCAGGCCGTGGGAGTTAGAAGGATCTACGAGAAACAGTGTCTTGCTGCTTGCAACCCGGCAAGGCGATGCCACACACTTTCAAAGGAGCTCGCAGCTGGAGGGTTGGGATGCCATGTTGTGGTTTAATAAAGAAAAGGAAGACTTAGTTCACTCTGAAATTATAAATAACATCCCTGTCGCCCATTTTGGTAGTTAAGGAGCTCGAAATTTTGTCAGAAAATAGTTTGGGCTTATGCGTCTGAATAGGAGTCGTTTTGGCAACGAGTAATACACACAAGTTCGAAAGATGAGGCAGAACGGGACTCTTACCTCTTATTTCTCGCACTTCCCTCCCTGCTAAGCAGACCGTTTGGTGAACAGGATTTAAATATTCAGAAAAGAACAGAGCTGGTAGTCTGGGTGCTTGATTTCTTCTTCCTCTGTGCAACGTGAAGGCAATCATTGATGATGGACAGACCTTATTAGAGCAGAGTCCAGAGAAATGCCGGCCAGACGGACAACGGAGAATGTGGATCCAAGAAGAATCCAATGTTGGGTGTCCACACTCCCAGTCTCTGTACCTCCTCTCCTTTAGTAAATTCCTTCCGCAAAAATCACCATTGTGTTTCCCCTCACTCGCCCACCCCTGACACAGAAAAAAAGTCAGGGGACAAGAAGGGGGGAGTAAGAGAGTGCAGGGAGAGTGGAGTACAGAAATACTCATCTGGCAGGTGAAGAAATGGAACTGGAAGTTCTATTATTTCGGTTTGTATGGGGGTTGAGCTGAGGAGGGAGAGCCTGCTGAGGTTCGAGGAAACTTGTTGGCCAATATGTAATCCGTACGAGGGGACGCAAACCAGTTCTCGTTTCTCCATCATTTTGATTCCTTTTAGCAAACCAGATTTGCTAAATTGAGGTGGGGGAGAGGAAAAGGTAGTACAGTGTTGCTACCTGGAAGTTTTACTTTTAAAAAAGACTTTGGATAAAACTACTAAGAGAATTGGTTGGATGGATAAAGAGAATGTGACATATGCATACAATGGACTCTTATCCGGCCTTAAAAAGGAAGGAAATCCTGACACATGTGACAACATGGATGAACCTCATGCTAAGTGAAATCAACCAGTACAAAAAGGTAAATACTGTATGATTCCACTTACATGAGGTCCCTAGAGTAGTCAGATTCCCAGAGACAGAAAGGAGAGTGGAGGTTGCTATGGGCCGAGGGCGGCAAGAATGAGAAGGCACTGTTTAGTGGGTATAGCATTTCAGTTTCTCAAGATGAAGTCCTGGAGCTTGGTTGCACGTCAGTGTGTGGACATAACACTACTTAACTATGCACATAGGAATGGCTAAGATGGTAGGTGTCAGGTTATGAGTTTTTTACCACAATTCAAAAAACCTGCTAAGAGATATGGTAGTTCTGAAGTGTTTTTGGCTTCTTCTTGAAATTTAACTGGTCCATGTAAAGAAGGATTTTTTAAATGAATAGACAAAACAGTGAGGTGGGTACTCTAACCGCTTTTTCTTTCCCCAAAGATCTTGCTATGGAAAAGAGAAAGTTTTTTGTTTTTCTTTCTTCCCCTGCAACTTTGGAGAAGAAAGAAGACATTTCCTGAGTACTTGTCATTTGCTTGTCGCTGTGCCTGGCTCCTTCACAAGTGCTCTCTCATTTGATATCTATGTAACTGTTTAACTCAGTTTATAAATAAGTAAAGCTGAAGGTCAAGGGAGGCTCAGTTATTTGCCTAAAGTCACACAAGTGGTGATGCTCACATGGTTGACAATTATTGAGCACTTACTATGTGCCAGGTATCACCACAAGGATTTTCCATGTTTTCACTCAATTAAGTGGCAGAGGCTGCTCTCAAATCTGATCACTTGATCTCTGACTGCCACCCGCCATTTGTAGGTGACGTGACTGAGACTTGAGTTGGTGACATGCCCAAGGTCATAAAGCCTCTTACCACCAGAGCTAGGCTAGGACTAGGGACCCTATGAGTACGATTTCCATTTCATGACATTTTTTCTATCCTGACCTTGAGAAAAGAAGCACAAGCTATGCTTAACTGGGAAATCAACTTTTAAAAAAATTGGGAATAGCTCCTTCAAAGGAGAGACATTTAGTGAACTCTGAATCTGTTTCGTGATGTGATAACTACCAGAGCCATCGAGGCCAAGCATATAAAGGAACAAACTGATCACCTTCCTGGATGTAATTTCAGCTCTCAAATGGTATTTGCCACGTGTCTTTGTAAATGCACGGGTCTGAATTTTGTGGGTAATGAAGTGATAACCATGTGGGTGAATCACATATTATTCTTATTTGCATGACAAGGCATTTTTTATGGCTACAATGGGCATGTGTGACTGTGGGGAGCACCACATCACAAGAGAATAATAAAGCTGAGGCATGAAGTCCTTGTGTGGGATGAGCTGGAAACATTTTCCTGGTCTGTCTCGTGATGAATTCTTTTCAGTTTTGAGTAGATGCCCTGGACTCTGGGACCAAGGCCATGCCTCAGGTCGAGCTGTGCTGCTTGCTCACTCTTTGCCTTTCCTTACTCCGTTCTTGCTTCTCCTGGGTTCAGGGTGGTAACACCGGGCTTTTATTTTATCGTGCCGTCCTGGTATCAGAGCTAAACATAGCACCTACAGAAACCTCAACATTTTCCTTCCAGTTTCCTGCTGGAGTCAAGAAGAATTCAGATTTAGAGTCAATCCGTGATGTGCCACCAAAGAATTAAACAGAGGAATGGGTAACATGAAGATAAAGATGTTTCTTTCCTCCCTTAGGTATAGCTTTGTCTAAAGTGATCATAAAAGGGGAACTTACTGTGACCACCCCATTGCCCATTTAACCAGACACTCAACTGCTTTTACAACCCAGATTGCAAAATGAATTAAACTAATATTATGTATTTGCTTCCAGCATGAAAACATGAATCTGTCTGTTCCTAAGGTGGTTATTGCAGTGTTTTGGAAGGGGTGTCACCCTGAAATATCTTTTCTGTGCTTTGAAGCATATTATCGCCCTTCTTTCAGAGAAACCAAACATGCATGTGTGCGCACACACACACATGCACACACACATGCACACACGCACGCACACACACATGCACACACATGTGCACACACGTGCGCACACACATACACACACACATGCATACACAAAACATCTTTTATTAGTTAGCCCCTCTTGTCTTCCCCAGCGCACTAAGGGGACATACGGGCAGTAAAATGTCATCCACACAGTTCAGCAACATTCACTGTAGGCTTCTATCAATATTTACTACCAATGGGCCCTGGGGCTTCTTGCAAGTTACTCTGGCCTCTATTCAAAATCTTTGCCTTCTGACTGATTCCAACACTGTTCAATTTCCTGACCATGGAAAAAGATTTCCACTAAATTTCCCCTCCATAAACCTGGAATTGGAATAAATAAATGTTTCCTTTTCACCACCTCCGACCCCAAGGACCTTCTGGTATCTGGGAGGATTTGGTAATAATTTGTGAGAGACCTTGTCCTAGGATTATCTTTTGTAGGTGTGCTGAAGTTCAGGTCATTCGCTTTTTCTGCTCTATTTTAAGAATTTATTCCCTCAGATCAAAGACTGGATTTGACCTCTCAGAGGTTTAAATTTCTGTCCTTTGACATAGCGCCTGGATTGGAAACATTCTGTCTCTGCATTTTGTCAAAAACCAGTCTTACTACTTTTCTTGCAGTCGGTTTTGATAGTGTTCATCCTACGTTTCATTTAAGTTTATGTCACCTCTATGACCTGGGCAATCTCTGAAGTAAGACCAGATATCTGCTCTTCTAATTTCTGCCCCTGCATTGGTGGTAGGGACGGGGACTTGAAAAGAGACAAAATGACTGACTCCCCAAAGTCCTTCTTGTGGCAAAAGAACAAATTGTTGAAAATAAAGTAGTTCCTTCCCAGTGTGGTATGTGGTTGCCTTGATTTCTTCTCTGGTTGTCTTTTTCTTTTGAAGAAGGGCAAGCCGTGGGGACATTTGAGCTTCCAGAGGACCTGAGCATAGTAGGAGAAGATGCACAGCCAGGAGAAGAGCCAGTTTAGGACTGTGGTTCAGGATTGAAGGGTTCCTCTGGAGCAAACTGAACGCTATGGGTTCCCGGTGGGTCAGAGTTAATGTTCTCATAGTCTGTGACAGTATTCTCTTGCTGGCTGCTTGCTTCAGGTCTTGCCCTTGGGCTTTGAATAATATAAATGGAATCACAATCATTCTCCTGCTTAAAATCTCGCATGTCCTCCATCACTGTAGGTCAGACCACCGAATTCTTAACTACAACCGGAAAGGCCTTGTGTTGTCATGTCCCTTCTAATTCTCTGTCATTTCACTCTCCCCTTTCCCCACTACTCTCCGGTCACTTTAACTTACTGTAATTTCTTTGAGTTTGCCAACCTCTTTCCTGCCAGTTCTTCAGGCATGTTGTTTTCCTTGCCTGGAAAGCTGTTTGTTTGACTCCTACTAATGTTTCAAGTTTTAGCTTAAATGTCACTTTCTCAGAAAGGCCTTTCCTGTTAGTCTATTTCAGTGTATTTTGTTCTTTTCATGGTACTTACCATACTTGTAATTATACATTTATTTGGGTTTAGGACTAGTATCTATCTTAATCACTGGATTGTAAGACTCGTAAAGCTAGGAAAGATGTTGTTCCATTTACCTTGGAAGTACTCAAATAGCAGTTACTCACGTCATGTGTTTGTGTGGATCTTGAGGTCAAAAATAAAATAAGCAGTCCAGACTTATGTCACATACCCTATGGGACCAAGAAATGGGATAAAACCAGGCAAGTTGTCAAATACTAGGATAGCCAATTCTTCAGGAGCAAGCTTATATAGGAAAAGACCTGGCAAACAGGGCAGGACTAGGAAATCTGTGTGTTCTAAATGCAGAAGAGGAATCCAGATAAACATTCAGGAAAGCTGGTAGTGCCAGGCAGGTCAGAACCTGAGCAGAATGGTAGGTAGCGAACACACAGCACCAGTGACAAGGAGACCAAAAAACAGAAGCAGTGTCATGACTCAACAGCGAAGATTCTTAGACAGGAGCATTTGGATTTCACTGCAATGATTCAGCTTGGGGCCTTGCTGAGGGTCTCCTAGGTCAGGCCTGATGGGCCCCAACGTGCCTTTTTGCTCTTCAGTCTATCTGCACCGCCTGCATTTGTTCACTCACCTGGGCTGTGGGAACTCTGTATGTACGTCCTCATCCCGGCTAGCCTGTGCTATGCAAACACGGTGTGACGACTTCCGGTATTCGCCATACAGTTTGCAATTATGACAGCTCCCTTCTGTTCCCAAAGATATTTAGACGAGTGATAGAACATTCTCATCTATTTTAAACGAGTTGTATCAGATTAAAAGATCCTGGGGCTGAAAAGCCCACACAAGTAACAAAGAGGAAAAAAACCCCATTCCAGGCAGCTTTGACAAAGTGATTTTTGGCTTCACAGGGCTCTCCAGCCTTATCAGGGAAGACAGAGGCTGAAAGGAAGGCCTGGCACCTTACTGGGTTCATGAAACAAGGGCTGTTTCAATAGGACCTTCTACACCATTTTCAAATTATTTACCTTTCTCGGATAAACTTACCAGCTTTGAATGAAGGTTTACTATCATCAATATTGATTAACCTTTTTTTCTCAAGGCTTTTGTTTCCTCAACGATGCCCCAAGCTTGAAAAGACACAAAAACTAAGAAAAGATCAGTTGGGTTTTGCCCCCACTTGTCCTTCTAATACCGTGCATACTTCAGTTTTGTTGAAGAGAAGGAAAGTTTTTCTGACCTAACTGGCCCAGTAAAGTGGATTCCACATCCTGCAGCCCTGCCATCGGCCTGTGTGGACACTTCCCGTGTGTAACACATCCCTTGGTGCATCCACTGGAACAGGGAGTAAGCAGTGAGGTACGAACTAGGATGGATTTTCCCAGGAGCGCATTGTTATAGGTGATCCACCACCACAGCAAAACCAGAGGCAGGTGGTGCAGTGCGGAAAGCAGGTGTTAACCTCTGGCCCTGAGTTGGGTTCAAAGCCACAGAGGCTGGATGCGCACGGTGGACACACAGGACAGCCCAAGTCAGCTCCCCCATCCATAACATAATAAACACCCATGGAGCCGGAGCTGCTCCTACTGAGGGCTTCACACTAGCAGCAGGTAAATGGCTGAAGGCTCAGCCCGCTGGCCCTGTGAAAGCAGACCTGAGGTGGGTGGTGGGATCACCGCATGTCAAAAGAAAGCTACAAGTGCTTAAACAGAAGGTAGTGATGCCTGTCTGAGTTACAGTTGGCAGGGCACGTGGAAGAATACGACAGGTTCTCAGTTTAGCTGCTCACTGCACCAGGAAGGAAGCGACACAGTGATTACTTCTGGAAATAGTACATGTTATTTATTTGCTGTGGATTCATCAGGATATTGCATTGTGTGGTTATAGAATGCTTCTTAATGAAAAGCCTCATGAATAGATGGATGCCCTCTTATTTTATAATTTAATACATGGATCTTCAGTGAACACAGATTTAGCAAATGACTTGGGTTTTTAGGGGCAGAACTAGAACCTTTTATGTACAGGTGTATCTCTATACCCAGGTACTTGTAGTACCGTTTTTCTTTTTCTCACTCATTTTCTTCCTTCCCTCCCTGTGTCTCTTCCCAGCTGCTTCTGAAAACAGCCGAGGATTGGAGACCTCTCTTGGTTCTTCTTAGGAATGGAACAGTCATATCCGGTCAGCAATTCAACTCATCAGGAGAAAATGACAGAGGGGGAGTAAACAAGAAAATAACCAGGAGCCTCTTTCAAAGTTCTTTTAAAGAGGGGGCACGTCTTCCTCCTCCCCCTTACAGAGAGAGCTCCCTCATACATACCTCCTGGTGCCTCAGAGCTATACCTTCCCCACAGCTTGTCCGGGTGCTCCAAAGTAAATTTGCAGCATCTTTTCACCCAAGCAGAATTTTTATTTAAAACAAAAATCCCCCAGCTATAAAATGACAGCCATGCACAATGCGCAAATCTACTGGGAAATTATCATCCCTGCCAGCTTGGCTGGCCCAGCCTCGCCTGTTGGAGCCGAGGCTGAGGTTTCTAACCCAGGCTTTGTTGACTGAGCAGAGTGAAAGGAAATTTCTCCACCAAGAGCTCCTCATGGAAAACATTGTTTCTGTAACAGCCTGAGGTCAAACTCTGAGACTGGCTTGCAAGAATTCCACTGGCAGTGTTCAGCTGTCTGAGGTTATAAAAGGAGAAAGGAATCCCTTTCCTCTTCTGTCCCCTCCAAGATTCAGGGGGCCTAGATTCTGAAGAATTCTGTTCGCCTCAGCCATTTTTTGAGGTGTTCATAGAAGCAGACAGTATGAATTGCAGCTGAGGTTGTCTTTGTGGTTAAAAGACTCTTAGGCCTGCGGAAGCACTGTTTTGTGTTTGTTTTTTTCCCTAAATTTTCAGAAATACCTATCAGACAGGAAAAGACAGAGATTGGAGGTTCAGAGGAGATATGATTAGAAAATGATAGAGCACCATGGGTTATGTTTTCCAAAGGTAGTTATTTACAATGAAAAGTCCCCCTAGGATATTTTTAGAACAGTATGCAGTAAGATCCTTGGACCACAGTCACAGGCATTATTCAGTCACGAGGAGAACTTGTGAAGGCAGCTGTTTTCAGATCTTATTTTAAAAAGTTGAGAAGAAACAACTCTTAGCAAGTTTGGGGCTAAGAAAATCCAAATGTAAGAAACTGGCATCAGGGACACATACCTGGGAATGAATGTAGGTTAAGCACCAAAGGAAACATCTCTGACTCAGCAAATCTCTTCTTGTGTTTCCCTCTGAGGTTTCTACCTTCTGACATCCTCATCTAGAGAATGAGTGAAAAAGGCTCACCTAGTTAGGGGTGTCTGGGGTTTTTACACACGCTACCCTTGGTGCTGGCTTTAGTATCTGCCTCCAGAGCAGATGGATACCAGATGGCTGAGGTCTTCCTGGTGGTGGAAAACAGAGCCATGCCTTCTTTGGAGCCCCTAGGACACAGTTGGTGCTCAAGTGATACCTGCTGAATGAAAATGTGAGGGGAATGAGGGGGGCCTTGGGGGTAAAGCTCTGAAAACCATTTGACTTACTGACTTGATTTTACTGAATAATGGCTTTGAGGAATTGAGGAACTGGGAAGGGACTTCAAAATATTTTATTATTTTTTAAAAGCTTTCATTCAGCTGCCATTTATGTTTTGGACTTACCCAGTAAAATGATCTTTGAAGTTTAATGTGTGAATTATTTGGTCTTTAGTATTTACTACTGTCCTTCATCTGTTCTCTCACATACAGCCAGTGCCCTCCTCCGTGAGCCTTAAATCTGGGAGATGAGGAAAGAGTAGGTTCTTAGAGTGAAGTGACCAGAGGTGAATGTTTGAGATGTCCCTTTGGGAGGGATCTCTAAATAGCTGTTATCTTGCCTATTCCCTCACACTTTAGTCCTTATTTGGGGGCAAAAACCAGAGCCTTAACTGTTTGCACAGTGGACCATTCTGTCTAGAGAAGTGATAGAGGTCCTCCCGGGCCTCCTCAAGGACAATGAAGCAGGATTATGTGCCAGAAGCAGAGAAGGCACAAGAGGAAGTCAGAGAACTAAGAGCTGAAGGCCTTTTATGTCATGTAGCTTATTACCAGGACCCGAAATCCTCTTCAGATGAGCAGAGCCAGACTTTCCAAAGTCATGAACGTGATCTAGACAGTAGCAAATCAAAGGTAGGAAAGCCAGGGCCAGGGACCCGACTGAGTTTGGTTCAGTCCCCTACGCCACACTGATTTGCATGTGGCTGTCATCACCCAGTGCCAGTATTCTTTTTCTTTTTTCTTCTTATTCAAAAATTTTTTCAGTTTTATTGAGATGTGATTGACATGTAACATTGCATTAGTTTTAGGTGTATAACAGGATGATTTGATAGATGCATGTATTGCAAAATGATAATCACAATAGAAGGTTAGTTAACATCCATCACCTCACATACTTACAAATTTTTTCTTGTTATGAGACTTTTAAGATTTACTGTCTTAGCAGCTTTCAAATATACCATACAGTATGGTTAGCTTCAGTCAACGTACTATACATTTATATCCCCAGGACGTATTAGGGTTCATGCCCTTTGCCCACCATCACCCATTTTGCTGAACCCCTCCTCCTCACCACCCCGACCCTTTGAACTCTGGCAACCACCACTCTGTGTATGTATGAACGTGTTTGTTTTAAGATTCCAAATATAAATGAGGTCATACAGTATTTGTCTTTGACATTGCACTGAGAATAATGCTCTAAACGCCCATCCATGTTGTCACAAATGGCAAAATGTCCTTTGGTATGGCTAATATCCCACTGTATATATACACCACATTTTCTTTATTCATTCATCTGTCGATGGACACTTAAGTTGTTTCTGTGTCTTGGCTGCTGCAAATAATAAAACAATAGTGCTGGTTTTCAAATGCCTTGAAATAGTTGGATTCCAAAGATCAAGCCATGACTTTCTTACTCTGAATTTTCAATGACTATGTCTTTGTGGGTCACTGTATCTTTTTAAAAATGAAATACACATGATCTTGTAATAATATTTTACTTCCCCCTTTTGGGAAGAGAGCTGGGGGACTCATTGCGTGAGCAGGAGACAGTGGTTTGGCACCTTTCTGAGCCCCAGTTCTTGGCGGTGGGGCTGGGGGGTAATGCGTGAGGGCAGGTCTGTGCTACTTGGCATTTCTGCCCAGGGTGAGGCTGGTGGGTCCAGCGTTGTGTGAGAAGCTTACGTGGATGGTGTTTAGGGAGACAATAATATTATTTTCCCCAGAACTTCTCATCATCAGAGCTGGAGGTTCAAACAAGACCCTGAGTTGAAGGGAGAAAAAATAAGCCACACTTAAAAAACAATATTGTGGAGAAATGTGACATTAACCATGCTTTCCTACCTTTGATTTGCCGCAGTGTAGATTATGTTCATGACTTTGAAGAGTCTCTGGTTCTGATCATTTGAAAAGGATTTCAGGCCCCTGGAAATGTGCCAGATGACATAAAAGGCCTTTGTGTTCACTCCTCTGGCTTCATCTTCTGCCCTTCCTATGCTTCAGGCACATTAAACTTTTCCAGGACTTGAAGATCCCTTGTCTTCCCATCCACATACTGTCTCTTCTCTGCCACATGGGCTTGCCTCACCTCTTCACTGCCCAGCTCCAGCTCACCCCTTTGTTTCTGGGAAGCCTTTCCTAACCACATCATCCTGCGATTCCCCAGGTGCAGCATTTAACATACTGGGTCGGCATGCCCCATACTAGACGATGGGAAATTTATATTTCAGTTACTGGGGCCTCAGTGTCCTAATCTATAAAATGGGACCATGAGGTATACCGATCATGTGGTGTGTGAGGATTAAATGAGTTAATGAAGGTGCAGCACGAGCCTGCACATACTAGGTGCGTTAGTTGGCTATGATTTTATACTTGAGGGCAAAGACCATACCTTTTTATGGTTTATGACATACTCTAGAACCTGCCTCAGTGCTGGCACAGAGGAAGCTGCCAAAACATTTTTATTAAATAACTTGGGAGAAGGTCACAGTTTAGCCCTCTGTAAGGGCTCAGTCACGGACTGAAGAACACTGACGCTTCTCGTGAGATTCATGTGGCTTTGAAAATGGGCAGACTTACTCAAGCTGTCTCTAATTTGTGGGGACAATAAGGCCTTGACCCCAGCAGAGGCACAGCTGGGTGGCCCTGTGGCAGTGACGGAGGCTCTCTTCTTTCAGCAGTTAGGATCTGCTGCACTGCTTATGGGCCACTAAGTACCCAAAGAGGCTGAAGCTTGGAGAAAGCTGAGAGGTACCAGCCTGCATCCACTCACCCAAAGGGTCTTAAGAAAGTGCAGGTAAATGCATGAGGCAGCACGATCACGTGACTGGGAAAGCACTTGGCTTTGGAGTCAAACACATGTGACTTTGCATCCCAACTCTGCAGTGCAACTAGTTGTGGTCTAGTTATTAAACTCTGTCAGCCTTGGTGCTTTATCCATAAAACGGGTGTGGTGGACTTGGAGTTAGTTGAACCTGAGTTAGGGCATTAGTTATGCTACTTACTAGTTGTGTGGCATTGAGGCAGTTATATAACCTCTTTAAATCTCAATTTTACTCATTAATAAAATGGACATAATCGTCTCTGATAATAAGATCGTTGAGCAGATTAAATGAGACATATATAGCAAGTTAGCATAGTCGAAGTGCTCAACAATGGAGACCTTCCTCTCTGTAGTGGTGCTGTAAATTATTTCTTGAAATGCAATTGAACATGGTAAAAAAGAATTCTGATTTGTTGAGCAGAAGCTTAAAGCCATGTCTTCCTAACCTCAAAGAGCATGCATTCCTCTTAGGAGACAATTTTATTACAAAGAATGGCAACCCAACTGGAGGCACAGATATCCAATTTGTTTTAACTCTCTATAGCATTCAGAATCATTTTTAATATTCCGTTTGCCCTGGTGGTTTTTGGTTATAAGTGCTTTAGTACAAGAGAAACACATCAGTGGCCATCCCCTCCTTAATAAACCATGTCTTTAGACACAACGTTTTGCAGTATGATTGCCAACTATTATGTCGTGTTCTTCTTACTGCAAAAAGCAATGGAGCAAGTGATGTTAATATGACTAGGACTATGCCTAGTTCAGTTGAATCTCTGTAATACTTCCCTTTTAGAAAGTACCCAAGAATGGCTGGGGAATCTCAGTGCCAGCCTAGTTCAACATTCTTCAGTCTACATTTTTGCCTGTTTCATGCTTAGGAAGCACTCTTAAATCGTTCCATTCTCAACTGCTGGATTGCATTCTATCTTGAAATCACACTGAGGAAGGGGAAAAAAACTGTAGTGAAATTTTTGGTTTAGCTGTTTCACATTCCTCTGTGGAAGTCATCTCATTTATGTCTCTTGGCATCTGTGAGTAGAATATTATGTATTTAATGGAGTCTGAACAAGCAATAGTGTGGTGCCATTGAGTAATGGATTGACACTTCTGCAGTGGACCCATCAATATGACTATGTGGTCTAATTTCTCATTCCAGTGTTTCTATTAGGGATATGTTTAGGACACATTTCTAAGATAGAATAAAAAGGGTATAAGGACATTGTTGTTTTAGACCCCTGTGGACAAAGACTGAACATAAAACGGCCCCACGGCAATCGGCTATCCCTATCCTATCCTAATATTCTTGTGTTTACCTTGTGGTGCCTCAGACCCAGCTTTTACTAAGCTTCTAAAAAGTGTTCTGTCTCCTAGCCTGGGATGTTCTATAGGCAAGAAGGAAGTGCAGAATAAAACTGCTGTCTGAGAATGGTTGCTTTTGTCCATCCAAGTATTTCCTGGCAAAGGCTGTGTTCAGGGTCAGTGCCAGGTCCTGGGGATTCAAAGGTGGAAGATGTTGGACTTACGAACTTTGAGGACCTCAGTGAGGCACACCACATGCAATTCATTAGAGTATGATGTGGTGTGTGTCAGAGGCACTACTGATGTGCTTGGGAGTGCACAGGAAGGAGAGGAATTCTGCCTGGAGAACTTGGGACGATGTCATTGAAGACATGGCATTTTGAGAGAGACTTCAAAGGATGTCCTGTGCTTCAAAGAATGTCCAGAGGCTCTTCTGTTAGACAGTCTCACAAAAAATAATAATGATATACTTTTCTGGAATGCATCTTAGGCTTATAAGATAGACAGGACTGGTGGTATCACTACCAATTTACAGAAGAAATGTTCAAAGAGACAGAGTGATTGTCTGAGTTCCCATTAGTAGGCAAGGTAGAGCTGGGGCAGAAAAGCAGGCCCAATCGAAACTGGGTCTCCATGGCACCTGCTCGGTCACAATTATGAGATGACAAGATCTAAGTGTTTTCGGTCATGTAAACCTCCCTAAAGTGTCTAAGTGGTCTAGATTGGGCCAACCAAGGCCAGAGTCCTGTGTGTTTGGGAATTCCTCAGTGGGGAGAAGGGGTAAAGCCAGGAGGAGTGCCCTAATGGTTGAGCATCTTCCCGCACTTACCTACCTGAGCCATTAGCCCCTTGGTGAGACTGTCACTGCAGTACCTGTGAGCAGTCAGAGACTCCCAGGAGTGGGGTGAGCTTCCTTATAACCAGGATGCTTTATCTTTTTATTATTATTATTATTATTATGATTATTAAGGTATCATTGATATACACTCTTCTGAAGGTTTCATGTGAAAAACATTGTGGTTACTCAGATTCACCCATATTATCAAGTGCCCCCCAAACCCCATTGTAGTCACTCTCCATCAGTGTAGTAAGATGCCACAGTCACTACTTGTCTTCTCTGAGCTACACTCTCTTCGCTATGACCCCCCCACACCATGTGTGCCAATCATAATGCCCCACAATCCCCTTCTCTCTCCCTCCCCACCTGCCCTCCCACAACCCTTCCCTTTGTTAACCACAAGTCCCTTCTTGGAGTCTGTGAATCTGCTGCTGTTTTGTTCCTTTAGTTTTGCTTTGTTGTTATACTCCACAAATGAGGGAAAACATTTGGCACTTGACTTTCTCCACCTAGTTTATTTCACTGTGCGTAATACCTCTAGCTCCATCCATGTTCTTGCAGATGGTAGGATTTGTTTTCTTCTTATGGCTGAATAGTATTCCATTGTGTGTATGTACCACATCTTCTTTATCCATTCATCCACTGATGGACATTTAAGTTGTTTCCATTTCTTGGCTATTGTAAATAGTGCTGCAATAAACATAGGGGTGCATATGTCTTTTTGAATCTGGGATCTTGTTTTCTTTGAGTAAATTCCTAAGGGTGGAATTTCCAGGTCAAATGGTATTTCTATTTTTAGTTTTTTGAGGAACCTACATATTGCTTTCCACAATGGTTGAACTAATTTATATTCCCACCAGCAGTGTAGGAGGGTTCCCCTTTCTCCACATACTCGCCAGCATTTGTTGTTCCTAGTCTTTTTGATGTTGGCCATCCTCACTGGTGTGAGGTGATATCTCATTGTGGTTTTAATTTGCATTGCTCTGATATTTAGCGATGTGGAGCATCTTTCCATGTACCTATAGGCCATCTGAATTTCTTCTTTGGAGAAGTGTCTGTTCATATCCTCTGCCTATTTTTTAATCAGGTTATTTGCTTTTTGGGTGTTGAGGCATGTGAGTTCTTCACATATTTTGGATGTTAACCCCTTGTTGGATATGTTGTTTATGAATATATTCTCCCAAATTGTAGGATGTCTTTTTGTTCTACTGATGGTGTCCTTTGCTGTACAGGAGGTTTTTAGTTTGATGTAGTCCCATTTGTTCATTTTTGCTTTTGTTTCATGCCCGAGGAGATGTGTTCAGAAAAAATTGCTCACATTTCTATTCAAGAGATTTTTGCCTATGTTTGCTTCTAAGAGTTTTATGGTTTCATGACTTACATTCAGGTCTTTGATCCATTTTGAGTTTACTTTTGTGTATGGAGTTAAACAATAATCCAGTTTCATTCTCTTACATGTAGCTGTCCAGTTTTGCCAACACCAGCTGTTGAAGAGGCTGTCATTTCCCTATTGTATATCCATGGCTCCTTAATCATATATTAATTAACCATTTATGCTTAGGTTTATATCTGGGCTCTCCATTCTGTTCCATTGATCTATGGGTCTGTTCTTGTGCCAGTTATCGAATTGTCCTGATTACCGTGGTTTGGCACTAGAGCTTGAAGTTGGGAAGCATAATTCACCCAGTTTTATTCTTCCTTCTCAGGATTGCTTTGGCTATTCAGGGTCTTTTGGGGTTCCATATGAATTTTAGAACTGTTTGCTCTAGTTTGTTGAAGAATGCCATTGGTATTTTGATAGGGATTGCATTGAATCTGTAGATTGCTTTAGGCAGGATGGCCATTTTGACAATATTAATTCTTCCTATCCATGAGCATGGGATGTGTTTCCATTTATTGATATATTCTTTAATTTCTCTCATGGCTGTCTTGTAGTTTTCAGGGTATAGGTCTTTCACCTCCTTGCTTAGGTTTATTCCTTGGTATTTTATTGTTTTTGAAGCAATTGTGAATGAAATTGTTCTCCTGATTTGTCTTTCTGCTAGTTCACCGTTGGTGTATAGGAATGCCACATATTTCTGTGTATTAATTTTGTATCCTGCAACTTTGCTGAATTCTGTTATTAGTTCTAGTAGTTTTGGGGTGGATTCTTTAGGAATTTTATGTACAATATTATGTCATCTGTGAACGGTGACAGTTTAAGTTGTTCCTTGCCGATCTGGATGCCTTTTATTTCTTTGTGGTATCTGATTGCTGTGGCTAGGACCTCCAGTACTATGTTGAATAAAAGTGGGGAGAGTGGGCATCCTCGTCTTGTTCCCAATATTAAAAAAGAAGCTTTCAGCTTTTTGCTGTTAAGTATGATGTTGCTGTCATATATGGCCTTCATTATGCTGAGGTACTTGCCCTTCATACCCATTTTGTTGAGAGTTTTTATCATGAATAGATGTTGAATTTTGTCAAATGCTTTTCCAGCATCTGTGGAGATGATCATGTGACTTATATTGTCCTTTTTGTTGATGTGGTATATGATGGTGATGGATTTTCGAATATTGTGCCATCCTTGCATCCGTAGCATAAATCCTACCTGATCATCTTTTTGATGTATTTTTTAATTCGATTTGCTAATACTTTATTGACTATTGTTGCATCTATGTTCATCATGGATATTGGTCTGTAATTTTCTTTTCTTGTGGTGTCTTTGCCTGGTTTTGGTATTTGAGTGATGCTGGCTTCATAGAATAGGTTTGGAAGTACTCCCTCCTCTTCTACTTTTTGGAAAACTTTACCGAGGATGGGTATTAGGTCTTTTCTAAAAGTCTGACAAAAGTCAATGGCGAAGCTCGCTGGTCCAGGGGTTTTGTTCTTAGGTAGTTTATGATTACCAGTTCAATTTCATTGCTGGTTATTGATCTGTTCAGATTTTCTGTTTCTTCCTGGGTCAACCTTAGAAGGTTGTATTTTTCTAGAAAGTTGTCCATTTCTTCTAGGTTATCCAGTTTGTTAGCATGTAATTTTTCATAGTATTCTCTAATAATTTTTTGTATCTCTGTGGTGTCCATAGTGAATTTTCCTTTCTCATTTCTGATTCTGTTTAAGTATGTAGACTCTCTTGTTTTCTTGATAAGTCTGGCTAGAGGTTAATCTATTTTGTTAATTTTCTCAGACAACGAACTCCTGGTTTCATTGATTCTATTGTTTTATTCTTCTTGATTTTATTTATTTCTGCTCTCATCTTTATTATGTGTCTCCTTCTACTGACTTTGGGCCTCATTTGTTCTTCTTTGTCTAGTTTCATTAATTGTGAGTTTAGACTGTTCATATGGGATTGTTGGCCTTTCCTGAGGTAATCCTATATTGCTATATACTTTCCTCTTAGCAGGCCTTCACCGTGCCCCACAGATTTTGTGGTATTGACTTATTGTTTTCATTTTTCTCCATATATTGCTTGATCTTTTTATTTGTTCATCGATCCATTGAATATTTGGAGCATGTTGTTAAGAGTCCATGTGTTTGTGGGATTTTTCGTTTTCTTTGCATAATTTATTTCTAGTTTCATACCTTTGTTGTCTGAGAAGCTGGTTGGTACAATTTCAGTCCTTGTGAATTTACTGAGGCTCTTTTTGTGGCCTAGTATATGATCTTTTCTTGAAAATGTTCCATGTGCAGTTGAGAAGAATGTGTATCCTGCTGCTTTTGGGTGGAGGGTTCTTTAGAGGTGTGTTAGATCCATCTGTTCTAGTGTGTTGTTCAGTGCCTCTGCCTCCTTACTTATTTTCTGTCTGGTTGATCTGTCCTTTGGAGTGAATGGTGTGTTGAAGTCTCCTAAAATGAATGTATTACATTCTATTTCCCCCGTTAATTCTGTTAGTATTTGTTTCACATATGTAAGTGCTCCTATGTTGGGTGCATATGGTTATATCCTCTTGTTGGACTGATGCTTTATCATTATGTAATGTCCTTCTTTGTCTCTTGTTACTTTCCTTGTTTTGAAGTCTATTTTGTTGATACAAGTCCTGAAACTCCTTCTTTTTTCTCCCTGTTAGTTGCATGAAGTATCTTTTTCTATTCCTTCACTATTAGTCTGTGTATTTCTTTGGGTCTGAAGTGAGTCTCTTATAGGCAGCATATAGACAGGTCTTGTTTTTTTATCCATTCAGTAACTCTATGTCTTTTGATTGGTGCATTCAGTCCTTTTATATTTAGGGTGATTATTGATAGATATGTTCTTATTACCATTGCAAGCTTTAGATTCATGGTTACTAAAGGTTCAAGGGCAGCTTCTTTACTATCTAACAGTCTAACTTAACTCAGTATTCTATTACAAACACAATCTAAAGATTATTTTTTTTCTCCCTTCTTTTTCTTCCTCCTCCATTCTTTATATATTAGGTATCATATTCTGTACTTTTTGTCTGTCCCTTGACTGACTTTGGTGGTAGTTGATTTGATTTTTCATCTGCTTAGTAATTAATTGTTCTATTTACTTTACTGTGGCTTTATTTCCTCTGATGAAAGCTGTTTAGCCTTAAGAACACTTCCATCTCTAGCAGTCCTTCCAAAATACACTGTAGAGGTGGTTTGTGGGTGGTAAATTCTCTCAGCTTTTGCTTATCTGGAAATTGTTTAATCCCTCCTTCAAATTTAAATGATAATCTTGCCGGGTAGAGTATTCTTGGTTTGAGACCCTTTGCTTCATTGCATTAAATACATCATGCCACTCCCTTCTGGCCTGTAAGGTTTCTGTTGAGAAGTCTGATGATAGCCTGATGGGCTTTCCTTTGTATGTGATCTTTTTTCTCTCTCTGGCTGCTTGTAATAGTCTGTCCTTATCCTTGATCTTTGTCATTTTAATCATTATATGTCTTGATGTTGTTTTCTTTGAGTCCCTTGTGTTGGGAGATCTGTGCACCTCCATGGCCTGAGAGACTGTCTCCTTCCCTAGACTGGGGAAGTTTTCAACAATTACCTCCTCAAAGACACTTTCTATCCCTTTTTCTTTCTCTTCTTCTTCTGGTACCCCTATAATGCAATTATTGTTCTGTTTGGATTGGTCACACAGTTCTCTCAATATTCTTTCATTCCTATATATCCCTTTTTCTCTCTGTGCCTCAGCTTCTTTGTATTCCTGTTCTCTAATTTCTATTTCATTTACCATCTCCTCTACTTCATTTTATATGCTTTTAAATCCCTCCATTGTATGTTTCATTTCAGATACTGTATTTTTCAAAGGTTCTGTCTCTTTCTTGAATTCCTCCCTGAGGTCTTGAATATTTTTCTTTAGCTCTGTGAGCATGTTTATAATTTTTATTTTGAAATATTTTTCAGGAAGATTGGTGAGTTCAGTTTCACTACCCCTCTTTCTGGTGTTTATGGGATTTTGGTTTGTATCAGGTTCTTTTGATGTTT
Organism: Smutsia gigantea; assembly: GCA_032199065.1. Classification (NCBI taxonomy): domain Eukaryota; kingdom Metazoa; phylum Chordata; class Mammalia; order Pholidota; family Manidae; genus Smutsia; species Smutsia gigantea. Next base: position 186,575 of record JAVSCE010021795.1, on the reverse strand, counting down.
CATGTTGTAATAATAACTTGGTGTAGGTGGCACCCTCTAGTGCCCAGAAGCTCTACTCTCTGGAGCTGCTCAGCCTTTGGAGTGATGATGTGGGTCACAGGCTAGCGGCGCTGGTGACTGCTGGGAGGAAAGAGCTCTTTCCTGGTTCCTGGCTGCAGTGCCTGCCTCCACTGCCTTAGCCAGTGGCCCAAACACACAGGTAGTATCCTCTGTGCTACTCCCTTGTAGCTGCTGTAGGTGGGGCTGCCCTCTGACTAGCCTGATGCAATGGTGACAGCAGCAGCTTTGTGCGTGCTGCCGGGCGGGAGGAAGGAGCAGCAGGCTGCATGTCAGCTGGGGGAGCCTCATAGTTGTATTGCCCACCAGGGGAATGGAGCACCTGAAGGTCCTGAAAGTTCCCAACCTGCTGGGCTGAGTGCGCTGGGACAGTTTTGTCTTCCTGTCCTTTTTCCTGACCAGCAAGCTCTGGGCAATCCTTGCCCCTTTAGCAGCCCTCTCACTGTTGAGAAGTCTCTCAGCCTGCCTACCTTTCTTTGGTCCCAGAGGAACCAGTTGTGGGTACCTGTTCTCCACAAGCAGCTGGAATCTCAGTCTGAGTATTACACCTGTCTTCACTTTCCAACCCCACCAATCTCCAGAGCACCACGTAATGTAGGTTCATTCCCCCATGGCAGATCTCCACGGCTGGGTGTTCAGCGGTCCTAGTCCTCCACCCCTACCCACTCTGTTTCTCTTCCTCAGACCAGTGAGCTGGTGTGGGGAAGGGCTTGGGTCCTGCTGGATCGTGGCTTTGGTACTTTTCCTTTTTCCATGAGGTCTGCTCTTTTTTCCAGATGTAGGCAGTCTGTCGCAGCCTTCTTTCCTGTTCCTCTTTCAGGATTAGTTGTGTTTGCTATATTTTCATATTATATGTGATTTTAGGAGGAGGTTTCTGTCTCACCTCTTATGCCGCCATCTTTAAGCCAATCTTCCAGGATGCTTTATCTTTAGGTGTATTGTTTTATGGACCTTACAACAGCTCTGTGATGGTATAACAGGATTTTCTTCGTATAGACAAAAGATACTTAAGTGTAAGAGGTTAGATGACCTACCCACAGGGCAAACAAATTGGGGCCAGAATTAAGATATTCCTTTAGTCCTACTGGATTTTAATTGGCTCAGGGATGTGTCTCTACATCTTAGTTCCTGGAATTCCTTTGATAGAGAACAAGACCTTTTGCTCTATAATTGAGCCAAGGTTTTAAATGAAGTATTAGTCTGCCTTCAATTCTTGTCAAACCATATTTCGCTTATATCAGATCTTTCCCTGATAGTAATTTTGGTCAGTGGAGGGAGGTAGGGTATTCTGAAGGGATGGGTGTTCTGAAGATTCTGAAGGGATGGGAGAAAGGAGAAAGAAAACTGCCAACATGAGTATGTGAAAATATGAGCCTAACACTCAACACCCTTGCCTCTGCATGATCTCCCTGTTCTCGATTCATATATTCTACACGAGCTCCTCTTCCTCAGAGGTGATTCTGCCTCTCTGGCTTGAACCTTTGTTCATGCTGTTTTTTCCAGTGTCTTCACCTAGTGATATGACACTATTTCTCCAAGACCATCATCTCATGTCTTTATTGATGCTACTGCCTCAGTTCGTTCTTGCTTTGCTTTGACTTTAATAGCAAGGGTCTGAGCACTTTGGATGCTTCTTGGCACTTACTTTATTGTGCCTTGACCTAGACTAGACTAGTGTTCTTGTGTGGTTCCCTCACTAGAGTACAAGGGGCAAGGTCTATGTCTTAGTCTCTGTACTATATAGTATGTAATATAGAGATACACACCTACTTCAAAAGTATAGTAGGTAAATTCTTAAAGAAGAGGGGCCATCCTGAGTTTCGACAAGAATCTGTGATGTTGCTTAAGGTCATCCCTGCTCCATGGGAGGCCCAGTTATCAGGCCATAATAAGCCCTTGGACCCCAGAGTAGGGGCTATGTCTTGAGTGAGCTGCTTGGGTTTTGGAGAAGGGTGGAGAGTGGATTGGAGAAGAAACTTCTGGAAAGAGGGTGTCCAGGTCCAGATAGTTGCCTACCTGAAGCCTCTTCTCCAAGTCTGCAGCATATTTCATTGTAGACAGTTCCTGTTCAACTTTTTAGGTATAGTGACCTGTCCAGATTGATATAGTCAAGGGAGAAAGAGAGCATTGTGTCCCTGATTTCTGACACTAAAGTGCAGCTGCCCAAATGCTCTTCACTTGGGAACATATTGGCTTCTTTCCAGCCAATGTTTGGAAATCTTCAACTCAGTGTTAAGAACTTTACTTTTCAAAATGACCCCAATGTGGTGGATGAAAAAAGGCCGTTTAATGTATAGGTGTCTCTGAGCATAAACAAGGATCCTAGGATATCTCAGCAGTTTGCTGAGTATGTATACTGCTTGAAAGCTTACAGGACAGTTTCACACATATTCCTTATTTGGCCCCTATAATTACTTCCAGAAACAGGTAGGGCAGAAATTATTATCTCCTCTTTACAGATGGGGCTCAGAGCCCAAGAGCTTGGTCTGACCACATGGCTAATGAGGGGTGTGACAGGTTTTTGAACCAGAATTTAATTTGCCATCTAGGATCCTGGCTCTGTGGGACTCCGCCAGTCTGTGTGGAAAAGGGTATTTCATGCCTATTCTACTCATTAAATAAGATCTTCATCTAAAGGCTGTGAAAGGAAACTTAGAATTAAAGTATTACAAAAGTTATTAATAACTTTAATGAATTATTAAAGTGTCAATAATCTACCTCTTATCTCAATGAATTGCTGCTTAATAATAACAAAGATTTTTTATATCAGTAATTACATTTATAAAATAAGGGACTCTCTCAATTTGCTTATTAAAATGCTATCAGATAGATGGCAATGATTTCAAATTAATGTCATTCCTAGCACCTTGCTGTCACAAGCATTCAAATCTATGTCTTCTTGCAGCATTTTGTTTTTTTCTTATCTGGTTTATTTACATAATCATCATTCTCAGGATTTTGTCCATTCTCAGGCAATTTTATGATATGCTTAAATTTCTATAGTGCGCTATTCCAAGAGTCTGAATTTCCCTGCAACCATGGTATTAGGCTTCTTTGCCACATTTCCCAGCAAGGAGGAAGTAAAAGATGTTCTCATTTTTTGTCCATAGTAGTAAAAGGAGGCTACCAAAAAATGAAGCCTTTGGGAAAGCACAAAAAGAGCTTTCAGATCTCTCAGTCTCATGATCGAATGTTCCACTACTTAATCAGCCACAAATACCACATTTGGGAGACAAAAGAGAGAAGGCAAAGGAAACATGATTCGTGGAAGCATTAGAAACTGCCATTGATGTGGTAAGTCAATCACAACAGGGCTTTCCTGTGTCTGTGTGCATGAGGAATGGTTTCTGGAAGGCCTATCCTGCAGAGTGCTCAGGGCCCTGGAGCTGGTTTTGCACCTGGCTCAGCTCAGTACCTGTGGGCTTCACTGATAATGTGAAGTGCACTGGATGCGCATCTGAGAATGAGTACAAAGTCAGAGGTGCTTTATGCCTGATGTTGGCTTTTCACAGTACCTCTGTCTGGCAGAGCCTTTTGGACACCTAAGCCTTTTGTGATGAATGTGCGTATGGGGGGATGCAGGCCTGTGAGTATGTGTGAAAGGGGGTGCTGCAGCATGAGGCCAACTCACCAAACGTGGGCTTCAGAGTAATAAAGATGGGAAGCTAACGCACAGGGCTTATGGTAAATAATCCCCCCCTTTTCCTGTACTCAGCATGCAAAAGTGGCTTTCCTGAAATTTTGAGGCCCTGCTCCTTGTCTTCAGCAACTAATGATATTGTTGCAAATGTCAGAGCTGCAACAAGTTCAGTTTTGTTTTAGCAAGTGGGAGACTGATAAGAAACAGTGAAGAGTCACTAATAGCTTTGGCAACAAAACATGACGAGGTGCGTATTACTGTAGGCAATCACACGCATCTCAGGGACACTCAGTAGACACTAGCGCTGACTTTAATGACCCAAGAATCTACTTGCCCTTTTCCTTTTCTCTGTTATCTTCAAGTAATGAAAATACGGAGAAAGTTATTATAACTAAAAAATTGCAACAGAGTTCCTTTAAAAAAAATAATGTTTGATTTATTCTGTGACTTGGAAATGTTTCATTACACTTGGATTCAAAGGGAGAACAGACTGAGATATACTGGACTGGCTCCCTTTGTCTGCCTACACGGCACCAGAGCCTTCGGTCACCATCTCAGGGCATTGGGTTTTGACATTATTACGTTGGAGGAGAGAGCCAGTGTCACACTCAATTTTCAGAAAGTCTCTAAAACCAGGGACTAGCTATAATCTTATTGTTGCTACTTATGAAGGCTTTGGAAAACCTTTCCTAAAATAGGTGAGAAAATGTTAATAAAATATCAGAACGTAGTCACTAAACAATTATCCACACAAGTAGGTCTCTCATGTTGTCCAGCAACTGCTGTAGCCACCTGCGGTCTCTTTTGTGGCACTAAACTGCATCTCAGTGAGTGACACTGCCTCTCAGGGTCATCTGTCACTTATGCTCTGGGAATGTGAATTGTCTTCTAAGGCAAACAAGCTCTCCTTCCTTGTGATTCTGTGGCACCTTTTAAATGAATGTCTGTTTTAGAACTTATGACTTTTGTCCAGAGATCACAGTATGGATATGGATTTTTTTTTAAGGGAGAATGGAGATAGAATGAAATGGTTGTTTGTATTGAAAGTTACTAAGAAGACTTAAATAAATTGAGAAGTACACCATTTTCCTGTTTAGAATGCTTCAATATTGTAAAGGTGTCACTTCTCCCTAAATTGAGTTGTAGATTCAGGGCAATTTTCATCAAAACCCCAACAGTGGTTTTTGAAGGAACTTGACAAGTTAATTCTAAAATTTAAATGAAAGAAAAAAGTCCCCATGAGAACTAAGACTCTGCTGAAGACGGAAACAGTGTAAGGACTCACATTCCTGGGTAACCAGGTATAAAGCCATTGGAACCAGCATAGTACATGGAGTCATAATTCACATAGAGGTATGAATTAAACTAAATAGAGAGAGTAGACATTAGGAACTGATCCTCATGGGGAATTTCATATGACAGGTGGCCTTGCAAATGACTGGGAAAGGAGGGAGTACTCAATAGATGGTACTGAGAGAGGGGATTATCCATGTGGAAAAAAATTGACTTGAGTTCTATTCCACCCATAAAGAAACTCAGTTCTGGTGGATTAAAGCATATATATGAACAGTAAAACTTTTCATATAAAGTATAGAACAATTAACATCCTGGGGTAAGGAAATACATGTTCAAATAAGACACAGAAAACACTAAAATTTTAAAACTTAAACTACATTAAATTTGGAACTTCTGTTTATCAAAGACACCAGAAAGTAAATGAAAATACAAGATGGTATTTGTCTGATGTATAAGTGAATAGGATTAATTTCTGGAACATGTAAAGAGTTCCTACAAGTCAATTAAAAAAGAGATTCTCAACCCAGTAGAAGAAAAGGAGAAAACACATGTTACCAGAGAGGCAATACGAATGGTAAATGTATAAGAAAAAATGTTTAAGTTCATTCGTAAGCAGGGAAATGCAAATTGAGACCCAATTTATAAAGGGTCTCTTGCATCTCCAATTCTATGTTGGAAGCTGGGCCCTTTGTAAGTGAAAAACATCTCCGTGTGCTGTATCTATTTTAGGATTCCAGCTAGAATAGAGCCCAGTTCTCCTGGCCCCTAGTAAAGTCTCTGTGCAGACTCCTTGACTCTGGCCTCTGCTCTGTAGGCGGTAGACGTTGACTCATTGTTTATTGAGTGAAGGGAAGAGTAAATGAGTTGATGTTGCAGAACTATATTTCAAACAGAAAATGGTCCTTGTGTTGTACCCAGCATCACATGCAGATGAGTGTTTAACAAATGCTTTTTGATGATAGCAATGATGGGGAAAAGAAACTTTGAGAGGACTTGGCTTATGCTGGCAGAGTCATGACACCTATAAATGAGAAAAACTCTGTGGCATTTGGCTAGTCACATAGGCTTCCAAAGCCTGGGATGTGGGCTCCCTGGATTTTTCATGTTTGGGATTGCCCCTGGAGGCTAAGCAAGCAAGCAGCATTGCCATAAAGACGAGGCCTCCGAAGGCTGTTCTTTTCTGGGGATTATAAGGATATGCGGAAACATCTGTGCTGATGCCAACCGCCTCTTTTCCTCACCTGTGGGTCCCAGAGTTCAGTGGGAGACAGAATGAGGTGGAGAAAGTAAGGCAGTCAGCACTGTTTTGCTGATTTCCTGACTTTAACAGAATTCTCAGTACAGCTTAAAGGAGAAGGAAGGAGAGTTTTATCTCATTTTCCAAAGGGAAATCAAGCATTCTCAGGCCAGCTTGTGGAAGGAAAAGGATTCTGTTGAGCTCTCTGCAGGTGAAACCACCAGGGCGGTGTGTCTGAACGCTGCTACCATTCTTTGCCCAGGAGATGGCAAGAGCATCTGCCACTTTACCTGTAGGATCTGTCGCTGCTGGGAGGGCAGGCTGTCAAGGGAAGGGAAAGAAAACCCTCCCCAGGAAAGTATTGGGTATTGAATTGAATTCAACAGATATAAAGTAGGGACCCCCAACCCTCATTTTTAAAGCAAAAAAAAAAAAGAAACTTAAACAATGACTTTGAAGATAATGCAACAAGCTTGCGTTGTTTTTATTTGCTGGTGTTTATTTTCTCTCTCCTTTCTGATCTTTGTCAAATTTTCTTTCCTACTTTTACTAACTGTGGGAAGCTCACACTGCTTCTCTCAGCCTTTAGTGGTCCCACTGGAATCCCAACTCTCAAAATCTGTGAATCCCTCAGAGTGAGAAGAAAAGGATCTCACCTTTTTCTGTGACCCTTAATTTTTTGTTTGTTTGTTTGGTTTGAACAGTGTATTTGGCAACAAACCTCGTCCTTCCTTTGGCTTTCAGTTGTGCTGAGACGTGTTATTTAATTTCAGGGCCATGATACCATAGTCAGAACATGAACTTTGAAATCAGTGTGATTTATTTTGTTTACGTAGATCCTGCTCCTTTCCAAAAAGAATGACAAAAACATAAAAAAGACAGTTGCAATAAAATTGACCACACAGCAGAAGTATGTCAATCATAAAGGATAAATAGAGCTGAATACCTGTCACTGAGCCACCTGTCAGCACTGTGAAAAGAGAAACATGACACCATTAAGCTCTGAAAAAGTATTTGGAGTTACATCTGGATTCAAATTCCAGCTCTACCACTTATGAGCCATGTATCCGTAATTAGTTTTTTAAATGTCCCCCAACATTTGGTGTTTGTGAATATGTAAAATGGTTAAAAATACCTAATTGAGTTATTGTGAGCATTAATATGAAATAAATATATGTAAATATCCATCAAAATACATGGCACAGAATAGCTAACAGCTATCTATCCATCCATCCACCATCCATCCATCATCTATCACCTATCATCTACCCGTCTACCTACCAGTCATCTCTCTCTCACTCTTTCCCATTCTCACCCTATTCCTCTGTCTGACATCATTTCTCCTACTTCATAAATCATCTCTTGTTAGTTCACTTTCCATGGTCTTAGACATTTTATTCTATGAGATCTTTATTACAGCAATTTCAAAGGCAGAGACTCCATCATGTATGTTTTATTCCTTTTCTTTCCTGTAGAGTGCTGGTTATAAAGCTGGTATTTAATAAGCATTCATTGCTTTGGTTCCTCCCGTGAGGCTGTGTTGGGTTCTCATTTGCATCCATTGTCTCAGGGCTATTTCTCATCTGTCTTAGGCTTTCCCTTTCTTGACTTGACTGACGCAGAAACTGTTCCATTTGCCTGGCCTGGGCCCCCGAGCTCCCTCCTCTCATGCTGATGAGTCTCCAGGATGCTCTGGATTGTTTTCCCAGAACAGAGGGCACTGGCTGCTGCTTAGCTGTGTGTGCCATCGGGCTCTCCTGATGGCCAGTCCGGCAGAAAGGGGGAAATGGCAAGTGGAGTGTCTAATCCAAATGCTAGGCAATCAGAGCTGCTGTCTGAGAGTGACCTCTAAGGAGGTGTGTGGGAACATACCTCCCTGAAAGGGGCTTGGAAGCATGTTGAATCCATGGGAGTCTCAGGTTATTATTAGACATAAGGGTGACCCTCTTTCATCAGTGAAAAATGTGAGAGCCCCTGCCCATGCTCCCTGGAGCAACACTGTATTCAGAGAAGGCATAGAGAACTATTACGTCAGTCTGGATGTGTTGGCATTGAAACCTTCCCACAGAGCCAGCCAAACCTTAATGAGATGAGTCTCTAAGCTCTGGAGTTCAGCTCTCCATGGCACCGTGGCCTCCTGCATCCCCTACACCTCGGCTCCAAAAAGAGCCGCCAACTGGAGGGAAATAGAGAGACCCTCTTGAATAATCTAAATAGTGTCACAGAAAGCTCACTCCTCACATGTCTCTGTGGCGCTCTAGCTCAGGTCTTCAGCGCTCCCTGAGCAGTTTGCATCTCCTGTATCATTTAAAGCTCATGACAACTCCTCAGGAGGGCATGATCACCCCAGTTCTACAGACAAAGTTCAAGGCTAGAAAATACTGGTGTCTTCTGTTTCACTTCAGAGCCCATGCTTTTCCCAGTGAGCTGGGCTGCCTTCTCTCCAGAATATAGAAATTTGATGTTTATCAAAAAATAATTTAACATGGCAACTCCTCCACTTAATTAGTGCTCCTTTTTGAATTTGCATTTTTTTTGCTTGGGGATGACAAACCCAAAGCTGTTTTAGAAAGCCAAAGTTGGAAGCTTATTTAAAGAAGCAATGGCATATTTAGCAGTACAATAACTTAGCCAGGAAAATAAAAAAGAGAGTGGCAGGTTTGCACATCGATGCCAGCTGTTGGGACCTACTGACTCATGAACACTCTTTTTATTCCAGATGGTCTCCTCAGATCCCTAGTGGGTGAGAATTCACTACACGTGGTGTTTTTTGTAAATAAATCTAAGGTCTTATATGTAAAACCAACATTGCAATGATGAAAGGAAAGAGAAAAAGAGAGAGCTTTGTTTAAAGCCCTAAGCGTATATATTTTTCTTTACCTTTATATTTAGTGAGTCATGGGTGGGAGGGCACCATTTGAGTTCCAGTAGTTTCCAGATGGGATCTCTGTCTTTTTTCACCCCTCTTAATTAGTTGTGTTTCTTGATAAAGCAGCTATGTTATCTGGGGGAATTTCTTGAAGTATGGATGTTGTGATTCTCAAGTTCAAATAAAGTTGAACAAGTAATTTGAATTGTTCGATGGTGCGTCATGCTCTGTGGACGAACGCGGTTAATTTCTAATGTTGCTCAGTACAAACTACTAGGAAGGTGAGATATAATCTTAAAAATGAATGCAGTAAACCAAGGGCAAAATATTAAACACAAGACTGTGCTGATGGACATGAAATTGTAAAGTTTAAATAATTCTTAGAGAAGGAAGAAGAAATCTCAGGAATGCTGTAATTAAGACTTTTTTATTAAGCAGTTTAAAAATTGTTATTAGTAGTCATATATTGGAATAGCTCAAAGTTATATCATCATTACAGTTATTAAATTATGTTACAGATAACTATGCTGGATTTCAGGGTGTGACTTTCTTCTGGTTTGAATTGATGCTAATTAACCTATTTGCAGTCTCTGTTAGGGTGATGTCTGTTGAGTTGGTCCAGTTCACTGATTTCTTAGGATATCTCCTTGAACAGTGAGGACAGCCTTTTAGGATCCTGCTTCTCCTCATATAGAGAGGCTGTGGAAAAATGCACCAACCGACTTTTTTCTAACTCTACCTGGTCATAGAGACACAACTTTGGGTCTTCAGTTGAATTTGGGTGCCATGGAGTTTGAGGCTCTATCTAAAGTCATCCAAATTCACAGCTCCAGCCACAGTAGGGACTAATTTTACTAAGTGACCAAGTATACTCAGGGCAAAATGAATCAGGCAGATTCACTGGAATCACTACAGTTTTTAGACATACTCTCACCTTCCTGAAAATTTAGAAACTGCTCCTTAAGAAACCCATTATTTACAGTTAGTCTTCTAGTGTTCTTAATAATTCATTTTGTCTAATATTTTTATATATCCATTCTTAGGGCCATTACATAAAAAAACACATACCTATTCTCAACCATTACTTGGATTCAACTCACTGTCAAATTACCATTCTTTGTGCTTTGCTCTCCATATCCTTGTAAAAAGAAAACACAAAAAACCCCACCCTCCAATCCTTTCCTTCCATGAAAGAACAGTTTTGAAATAAAAAAGGTAAGTAAAGCAACAGGGAATGAGAACTCATTGTGCGGCTTTTGGAATGGAGGTGTGATTGTAGATTGACTGGATATTTCTCAACTCTGAGGATGTATTTAAGTCAACCATGTAAATCAGACTGTATAGCCAGACCTAATCAGGAAACAGCTGAGCAAAACCAAATTTAGCAAGCTCTGCTGTTCTCTTCAGATATTATAATCCTTATAAGATCTTCTTCAAAATAAGATTTGGTAAGAATGTCGTTCTGTGGGAGTGAGTTCAGCGCATTCATCTAAACATTTTTATGAGGAGACAGTCTAAATTCTAAGTTGTGTATCTGATACACACACACACATTTCCCCTGGAGACAGCTGCTCAGATGTTTTCAAATGCATGTAACTTAAGATCTTACTTCAGACAATGGGCTTGAAACAGAACCCAGACTCCCGTTGCAGTCTAGCCAGTCTGCTGGGGGTTATGTCTGGGAGGTCCCTCCCTGTGCACCAGGTGAAACCTCAACCTGGATAGGGAGGGTTCTTAACTGTGAGTGAGAAAGAATTCTCGAGCAGGTCAGAAGAGTGTAGGTAAAGAAGGAATTCATTAGAGTGAGAGTAGAAATGAATGGCAGTGGCCTTGCAGAAAAATGAGAACAGGAAAATGAAGAGGTAGGTGCACGGGGAAGGTTTGCTAAACATTTTCTTGGTATAAGGCAGATTCCCTTGCCATCTCTTAAGGCCAGGGTCGCTTGGCATCCTGTGTCCGCTTGGATCTGTGCTGTGTGGGGGCTAGCCCCTACCACCCTGGGGTTTGGGGAGCTGTGGAGCGCAGGATGGAGTTAGGCTGTGCTCTGAGAATGTCCCAAAGAAAGGAGATTTTCAGGCAGGCTCCTGCAGCTGCAGTTTCCTCTGGGTCACCCAGGTGACGGGAACTTGCAGGCCCAAATCTGAGCTCTCAGCAGCCCTTTCCCAATGAGTAAAGCTGGGACTAAGTGAAGACTTAGAAATGGAATGAAATAGCAAAGAATCAAAGAGGGTCACCATGGGAAAAGTGCAGAGAGGCAAAACGCAATTAAGTTGAGCAGTGAGATAGCTTTATTTAAAGTTAAGCACTTAAGGAGAGAAAAAATGCGGTGGAGGTGCACTGAAAGACTGGGGATTCTATCTTTTAAGCGTTTTTCAAAGGTCCATGGGGTATAGACTTGTAAAGTGGACTCAAAATGCTTATCTTCGGTGAGAGACATTAAGTGTCTCCTATTATCAGTGTCTCTAGGAAATTCTGCAAAACTACACAAGGAATTGGTCAGTTCCTCCCCAGGATAGCAGCTTCCCTCTGGGAATATATCAATTAAGGCTGCCCACCCTGCCCCCAAAGTGGACTGAGTAATTATCTGTTTGCTAAAGAATATGTTAGGAATCTTACTTCCTAAAATCCTGGTTTTTAAAATGGAATCTTAGCTTTAAGATGGAATCCTTCCTGGTCTTACTATACTGTTTATAGCTCAGCATTTTTCATCATAGGCAGGAAAAGTTAACTATGATACTTGTCCCAGGTCCCTGCCCTGCCTCAATACTGATGTAGAATAGAATGGGAACCAGAGCTGGTAGAGTCCTGATGTCTCAGTTTGGGCCGCCAGGAGCCCGTCTCTGCGTTGTCATCGCCAACACTACTAGTGCAGACCGTGTCACACCAGAAGGGGGAGTCTGAAAGTACTCATTTGATCCAGTACCACCATGCACAGGTTAAGTTTAAACTAGAACTCTGTGGAATATCATGGGAGAAGGTGACGCATGACATGGATAGGAATAGATGGGCACATGGGCTTTTGGACAGGCTTTTGGGCTCTTTCTCTCTGTAGGATGGATGTGGTCTTAAATTGACAGAATAATTTACTTCTTTGATCATCAGTATTTAATTACTTTGGATCATAGATATGTGTGGTCAAAATGTACTATTTAAATGTTAATTCAGTTGTTATAAAATATCAAATAAGCAATTCTGTTAAAAAACAAACAAACCAGAAGTGATAGCTGCATATATTTGACATAGCTGCATTTATTTGACTAATTCTATTGGTGGCTTTGTGGTCATATGGTCCCAGATGGGAATCAATAGACCAGAGATCTCAAAGGCAGTTGCTTAAAGGATTAAGTGTGTAAGTAAATGAAGTAGGTTGAGTTCAACACATGTGGCAGTTAAGGCTATATGCAGGAATTTGGGCCTGATATGGCCAAATCTGATTTTCAAAGGGAATACCTATATCCTACATACAATATGTCCCTACCCATTCATGCTATATGGCTTCTTCTCATACTTTAAAACTTTGTTGAAATATTATCTGCTCTGGGAAACCTTTCTTAATTCCCATGGAAAGAATGAATTGGTCCTCATCCACTCTCATTATAATAGCATGTTGTACTATCCTGCAATATTAGTTGCACTTCAATAATGATATGGTAATTTTGTGTTCAGTGACTGTCTCCCCAGTTATACAGTGAACTGCTCAAGGGCAGGCTACATGTAGCACTCCCAAAGCACAGGGCCTGCCCTAAGTAGGTACCAGGTAAAGTTGAATGGCTGAAAGAAGGTTATGGAGGCAGGATCTGAGTGGAAAACTCTTAGTTCTTAGAGTTGACTTGGTGGTTTGGCAAATAAAGGAAGCAATAAACAAGTACAGGGTAGGCCTTCATGAACCTTGGTCATTAGCATTCCTTACCACCCTCTTAAATGCTCTGTTTTTCAGTGCTACCTCCTACATTCTCTTCCTAGATGACACTTTATATCTAACTCCTGTCCCCTGCTGAGCTATAACCTACTAAATATGACATTAGACTATGAATGTGTAAAGGCAGGATATGGATGTCTAATCTTTGAACCCTGAAGGTTTAGTACAGTGCCTAGAACATAGCTTTATTGAAGGACATAGCTTTAATGCTCTTATGAATGAAAAAAATGAATGAACAGTGAATACATTCATCAGATTGCTTTCTGTCTGGGTCAGCTGAGAGCTGCCAAGGGATGAGATCCTGGGCAGACAATTAGAAAAACAGTGGGAGACCCCTAGATAAAAGAATTGTTCACTTCGTTCATAATTTCCTTGGGAGGTGGCCTTAACTGGGAGGAGAACCTGACCGCGAAATGGGACCGTAACTAATGTTTTTGTGTGCTTAATTTTACAATTAGACTCTAGGTTTCTAGAATTCTGTTCTTTATCATATAAGTTGCATTGCAAGTACCTGACCAAGACCTAAGTCACCCTGTGTTGCTCTACGTCAGTTACTTCATCTGTGAGATGGAATCAGCCAGACCTTTCCCACAACCATTTGGAGGCTCATTTTGAGGTCTCTGGTGTGGAAGGGATCCCAGGACCAGCCGCTGATCGTGCTGCCTACTCAGGCTCTCATCTGAGGATGTGGCTCTGGTATTTTGCCTCAGAGCTGAGTTAATGCAACACAGAATATGTTTTCCTCTGAGACAGAGCAGCTGGCTGTGTAGTAGCTATGCTCACTCCTTAACATGAACCATAAACAGATATTTTTCAAGTCACATCACCCCATTATGAAAGTCAGTATTAGGTTTTAGTCTTGGGTGGGGAAAGAGAAAGTAGCCTACAGCCACAGGGCATAACAAAATGTCCAGTTTCTGCTGCTTGGGTGATGGGTTGGTATTACTCAGTGCCGCTAAGACTAGTAATTACATTATGATATTGTCCCTTTTGTGCCCTAAAACAGAATTCTATGAGTAAAGGGAGGATAACTTAATGGTTATGCTGTATTCAATCTGTCTGAATTTTCATGGTTTTTAAGTTCCAGTAAAAGGAATTTAATTAAGGTATAGTAATAAAATAATAATATTGCTGCAGTAATTGTAACAATGGAGAACGAGTTCCATTTTCCCCCAGTTTCCTGTACGTACAAATGCGTTTCCATGGGACTGCTTGTGGGAAATGTGTGTCAGCATCTGTAGATTACCACAAAGCTCCATTTTGGCCACATTTTCCAGGCACAATCTTGTGAACCTGAATTTACATGCTCTTCAACATAGGATGAAACTGGGGAATCAGTGAGAGTCCTCAGATGAGGGTAGTCAAGATATACTTGAGTAATTGAATAGAGCTCTGTGTTTATTTATTGCCATTAATTTTTAAGGACATTTTCTTATCCAATATCTCCTTAATTTATTCTCCCACGCAGCCCTGTGAGTGAAGTAAAGTAGGTGTCAGTATTCTCTTTTACACACAGTGAAAGTAAGCCACAAAATCATTAAATAACTTGTTTCAGGTTACCCTGATTGCTACTGACCTAATCAGGAGAACTCTGAACAGTATTCAGACTCCCAGCTGACAATGGATATTGCTGCAAGTCACAAGGATAGAGGGCACAGAAACTTTTCAACAGCGTATTTGTATCTGCCATGATCCAGGGACATTGCTGCCTGCAAGCCGAAGGACAGAACCATGACCTAGATGCCCCTTCTATGTACAAAAAGCGAAGTCCTAGATTATTCCCCGTGGCAACAACTGTGCCCCCATATTAACAATTAAGCTGCTGATAATCGTAGGTTGCCCACGAGACCAGTTTCGGGAGACTAAGAATGGGTAGCAGTGTAAAGAGACAGAGAGGAAGAGAACAGGGCTTTTACCCCACCTCGGTCCCGGGGGTGTGTACCTGCCCAGATTAGCTCACCCCTCTGGGGAGAGCCATGAGTGCCCTCACTGAAGCCACATTGTTTCGGGTCACAGCCCAGCTGGCCTGCCTGTGTTCTTCAAGGGCATCCTGGGCCACTGTTGAGTAAACAGACCCCTGTTGTCATTAGGCCAGGACTGTGCTTCAGGGTGTTACCCTTCTGAGAAGCACTTGGGCATCAGGTGTTTCACAGAGTATTTGCTCTTTTAACTTTTTATTGAAGGCTCATATTTGAAACTGCTGTTTGTTTTCTTGATCCATGGCATCTCTCTTCTGATTGGCAGCCACATGACCTCTGTTCCCATTCCTCTGTTTCTCTGGTTGGACTGTGGTGTCTAATGCACCTCCCGGAGCCTTCCCCAACAGATCTCATCAATGCCGTGTAGCCTGTAGTTCAAGCCACACTGTGCCAATATGAACTACAAATCTGGTGAAACTATTTCATCTGAGGTGGTATGATAGAGATGAAAGTCTGTTTTTTTAAATATAAATTGCAAGATCAGCTTATCTAAGAGACAATAATGGCTTCCTTCTACAGGCTTCTAGATGCACTTAGGTATTGGGTAGGTCAGGTTCCCTCTGTGTTTGATGGATCTGTTTTTGCGAACACTTAATGTCAAGTTTTGAGTTTCTTTTCACCCCTTTCTTACCCTGTGGCCCCCCTAGGTCAGTGTTTCTCAAATGACTGTGGTGTGTAAGGACCACTTCTGAAGGGTCAGAGTTCTTTACAATAATTTTTAAGTTTTGTGTTCCTATTTTAATGTAACAGTAATTTAATAGTCATCTGGAACATTAAAACAAGCGTGTTCTAGATTATAGTTGGCATTTACTGTTGGCTGTGTGGCACATCTATTTCCACTCTTTCTTGATGATAGTACCACCAGCTTCCTTTAGAAACCACTTCTCTCTCCCTTTCAGGCACACAGCTTGGGTGAGAATGGGCTCGCCCAGGACTCTTTGCATTGGCTCTGATTATGATCAGCACGATCCCCTTCCTTCGGCCTCAAGGACCAGAATGTGAGCTGTCGGGGCCCAAGGGGGAGTGTTTGCCAAACATTCTTTCAGCTATGACCTAGTTTGAATTATATTAAAAAAATTTGCAACTAAAAGAAATTGAAATCCTGATAAGAAGATGGATCATTTGGATGAATTTAGTGCTCATGTTTGTGTTTATCTTTCCAGTATCCTTCATGCCAAGAAGCACTAATTTATCCTGAGCTAATAAGAAAATAATACAGGCCAATTTAATATGTAAATGATGCAAAGACACATTTTGTAAATGAAGGTTTAGCAGTTATCCAATGGAAGGAAGTGAGTCATCAAATGGCATCTATTCCTTGAAGGTGCAGCTAGGGACGAACTCTTGGCAAGCCACCACCGTCCATCACATCAAATTAAGATTGCTAATTAAAAATTTATTGGCTTGAAGTTTGTATTTAATTTAAAACTTTTTAGTTGTCCAAGAACTATGAGCATAAGAGCTTTTATATCTACAAGCTTAAGGTTGCACAGATTTGAGTAACATTCACATAAAATTAACACCAGTAGCACGAGGGGAAACATGTTTTTTCATCACAGAAAAATTTGTTCATTTCTTGAGTTTTAGAAGTGTTGCCATAAATTGTAAAAAGGTGCATTTGTGCTGAAAAGACAGACTTTGGGATGGATAAACATCCTCCTGTCTGGAACATTACTGAATGGTACCAAGCTGTATAAAAATCTACCTCTAAAATTCTACCCTTTAAAAAGGAGCTTCTTTCTTCTAGGGAGGACTAAATGTTTTGCAAACATAACCGCTCTCATTTTCAGCTCACCAGTGCTCAAGTTCATTCTGCAAACTCTTGGAACAGATGTGAAAATGAGCCAGAGCCCGGCAGGTTGAGCTTCACAGGTTGCAGGAGTAACTCATGTTGTCCCAGCCACTTTTGTAAAATTAACTTCTAGAGAAAAGCCAAACACCAGCAGGAGTGGAAAAGGATGAGGTGGGTTTATGCGGTGTGGTGGAATCCGAGAGTGACTACTTTTTCTGTAAGAGACCCTAAGCACGTGACTCCTACTGGGTGGATCCCCAAAACTTGGAAGTCACAAGATGTCTCATGGAGCAGGCTAAGCTGTGATTACGTATTACTTGCATTCTTTGGCACACAGGACACAACCTTTTTGTGGAAAGAGCCTTTGGGTGCATACATCAGAGGCCTGCATTTACCTGTTGCAACTAAAAGTTCAGGTCAATTCAGGTCAGCTCAGCGAATACTTTCTGAGCTCTTGTTCCACGCCCAGCATTGGGCTGTGCCCTCGGGGAGTTAAGGGGTGCTAAATAATGACTTTTTTTCTCTTTAAGAAATTGTAGTATGGAGAAACCACAGATTTCAAAACAATATGCTAATTCAATAAAAGGAATAAATCATTGAATACTATGGAAACATATTTATCCACCATCTGTCAGTTCACAGGAAAAAAGAGGTAAAGCTAGTAATTTTCACTGTTTTACAAACACATAACACACACACACACACACACACACACACACACACACACACACTATGTGAGTGATCACACTGGCCTTAGAGTGGAGTGGATAATGACACATGGGAGATGGAGAGTCAGCTGCGCTGCCCAGTGAACGAAGGCTGTTGTGACTTTTGATTCTCATATATTAAATGTGTCAGTGATGTTTTTGGCCAGTTTAACTTTGCTGTTGAAGAAAACCATATTTGGTAAGACAATTACAGTTTTTATTTCCACACCTGTGTGCAATGAAAGCATTCTTTTTTGCCAACAAACCTGTAGTTCTGTTTTTCCGATGATGTCCTGGCAGGTTGAAGCCAGACTATGCTTTGAGTGTTCACCAGACTCTAGCCTGCCTTCTCACTAATTCTGGGTGCATTTAGAGTTGTTCCTTCAAGTGCCAAAACCCTCAGGCCAATATATGAAAGGAATAACATGGGGAGGTAGTAGTTGTCTTTGTGGGAACATTTTGGAGGAGAGGAAAGGAGGGTAGAGGTGAGGGCATGGATATGTAGTGGCTGGTGAAGAAATGAGGAGACTGCAGCATTTAGGCCATTGTACTTATTTTCCAAGCATCATAAAGAGAGTGTTGTAGTTTCAGAGCTGAATTTTTCTCTGTTTAGCTTGGCTTCATAATTTGGGCCAATATGTCTGGGTTGTCAGAAACCACATCCTCCTTATTTAAAGTCTTTCCATTTTTACCTTTCACTTCCTTGCCAGCCTTCTTGTGCTAATTCTATTGATTCCTTCCTTTTCTTATTTGGAAAAAAGCACCTTGAAAGTCATACCATGATAATGTGGGTAGCCTATGCCTGCAGGAACTCTTCTGTAAAATTGAGAATTTTGAAAGCATTGGTAAAGGATATTCTTCTTTAAGATTTTTTGGGGTCTTATCTAATGGCACATTAAAAGTTGGCTGGGTACTAAATTTATGGAGAAGTCCGGAAAAAGTGCAGTTCAATCTAATAAAGATTTAATTATGCTGAAATAATAAAGTCTAAAGATCCCAGTAGTGGGCTCTCTGAGTTAACTTACTCTTATGATACATTTCTTAGTATTAACATAAAAAATCACAGGGGGACACTCTCTGTGCGTGATTCGTCTTTGGAAGAAAATGATAGTTTGCATAGCATGTGTGCATGTGTGTGTTTGCATAAGTATTGCTTAAAGCTATTTATGAAACAACAGATCCATGTTTGTATAGTCTTTTGAAAGGGACCTCGAAGATTATGCTTTTTAAGAGAACAGTCATAGAAGAGCAGCTACTTCTGACTTGTCTGAATTATTCACCTATATCTCCATCATTTATTGAATATAATGTGGGGGATTCAGAAAGTATAACCCAAGACAGTCCCTGCCTGCGTTGTTCAATATACTTAGTTCAAAGTTTTGAAAATATAGTTGTTAATAGATGGTACATAAAAAATAAGGGAGAGGTAGGGGTGTTGGAGTAGAGGGCCCATAGTCAGGTGTTAGGAGAGCACTTTTACTTATACCCCTCTAAGGAATAGGTAGTGCATTAGTTAAAGGCTCTGAGATATTTTTCCATAAAATAAATATTTACCTTTGTTTAACTTAGAGATTCTTGTTCTTATTTGGCCATGGATATATGTTTTCTGCCCAGTGAGTAACTATATATCTCATGGAACATAACACAATCACATCTTAATCTGGAGGAGAAGAATTAACATTTGATAGGTGAAATAGATTTAGAAAGTGATGAGCACCCAAGACTGGAAACCATGTTTTTTGAATGCCTTTTATGTGATACTAGAGTTTCCCAAAGGTAGACTATTTTAAGTAGGGCATGCACATGGCATTAAATGTCACTGAGTTATAAGGTCAGAATGTTAGACATGTTTTTTTTTAAATTAATAAACCATATTTAAAGGAAGTTTTAGGTTCACAATAAGACTGAGTGGAAATTACAGAGGTCCCTTACAACCACTACCACTATACATGCACTGCTTCCCCTACTATCAACATCCCGCACCAGATGGTACATTTGTTCATTTGTTAGAACTGATGAACTTACTTTTTGACACATAATTATCACTCATAGTTTACTTTGGTCCCTAATACAATCTGGTTTATGCTTGGAATTATACATTATATAGGTGTGGACAAATGTAAAATGACATATATCTGCCATTAGAGTTTCAGACACCGTATCTATTTGTAACTATATATAGTTACAGTAAAGGTTCATGACCCTAAAATGCCTCTGGGTTCTGCCTGTTTATCCTTCCCTTCCCCCAGCCCCTGGTGACCACTGATTTTCTTACTGTCTCCATGGTTTTGCCTTTTCTAGAATGTCAAGTAGTTGGAATCATACAGTATGAAGCCTTTCAGATTGGCTTCTTTCACTTACTAATATGCGTTTATGTTTCTCCATGTCTCTTCATGGCTTGATAATTTATTTATTTTTGATGATGAATAATATTCCTTTTGGATGATAAGTCCAAACCACAGTTTACTTATCCATTCACCTACTGAAGGACATCTGGGTTGGTTCCAAGTTTTACCAATTATAAAAAAAAAAAGCTACTATAAATATCCATATGCAAGTTTTTGTGTGGATATAAGTTTTCAGTTAATTTTGGAAAATACCAAGGATCATGATTGCTCCAAGGATCATATGGTAAGAGTGTGTATAACTTTGCAAGAAATCACTAAACCGTCTTCCAAAGTGGCTATATCATTTAGCATTCCCATCAGCAATGAATGAGAGTTCCTGTTGCTCCACATTTTTGTTAGCATTTGGTGTTGTCAGTGTTGCAGATTTTGGCCATTCTGATAGATGCATAATGTATCTCATTGTTTTAATATGTATTTCCCTGATGATATATGATGTTGAGAATCTTTTAATATGCTTATTTGCTATCTGGTTGTTCATTTCCTTACAGAGTTTTATGAGTTCTTTGTATATTTTCGATTAAAGTCCTTTATCAGGTGTGTTTTTTGCAAATATTTTCTCCAGTCTTTGGTTTGTCGTCTCATTCTCTTGATCAGTTTCTTTTTTTCAACACTTTCAAATACACAAAGGAGCAAATCTCTGTTTCTAGTCTTTAATACCTCTCTAATATTGGCATATTTCCCCTTTCAACAAATACAAAGCAGGGCACAGATAAGAGTGTATTAGTTCCATTTCACAGTTACTTTCTACTTGTGGTGATGTAAAGTTTTCTTTTTTTAAATAATGGAATAGAATAGAGAGCCCAGAAATACACCCACACGTATATGGTCAGTTAATTTACTACAAGGATCCCAGCATATAAAATGGAGAAAGGACAGTCTCTTCAATAAATGGTGCTGGGAAAACTGGACATTCACATGCAAAAGAATGAAACTGGACCAATTCCTTATGCCGTACACAAAAATCAACTCAAAATTGATTAAAAACTTGAACATAAGACCTTAAGCCATGAAATTCCTAGATGAAAAAACATAGGCAGTAAGCCCTTTGATGTTCTTGGTGATGATTTTTTATATTTGATACCTAAAGCAAAGGCAACAGAAACAAAAATAAGCAAGTGGGACTACATCATACTAAGATGCTTCTGCATAGCAGAGGAAACCATCAACAAAATGCAGAGGCAACTTACTGAATGGGAGAAAATATTTGTAAATTATGTATCTGATAAGGGGTTAATATCTAAAATATATAAAGAACTCATACAAATCAACAGCAAGAAAAACAAACAAACAGACTGATTAAAAGGTAGACAGAGGATCTGAACAGACGCTTTCCCAAAGAAGACATAGAGATAGCCAACAGGCACGTGAAAAGGGGCCCAACATCACTAATCATCAGGAAAATGCAAATCAAAACCACTGTGAGCTGTCACCTCACACCTGTTAGAATAGCTATGATCAGAAAGACTAGAAATGACAAGTGTTAGTAAGGATGTGGAGAAAAGGGATACAGTGTTGGTGGGATTTAAATTGGTGTAACCACTGTGGAAAACAGTATGGATTTTCCACAAAAAATTAAAAATAGAAATAACATATGATCCAGCAATTCTACTTCTGGGTATTTATCCAAGAAAATAAAAACACTAAATCAAAAAGATATATGCACTGCCATGTTCACTGCCACATTATTTACAATAGCTGAGACATGGAAACGAAGTGTCCATTGATGGATCAATGGCTAAAGAAAATGTGGTGTATATCTATATTCAGCTATGAAAAAGAAGGAAACCCTGCCATTTGCAACAGTATGGGTGGGCCTTGAGGGCATTATGCTAAGTGAAATAAGCTGGACAGAGAAAGAAAAACACTGTATGATCTCACTTGAATCTAAAACACAACACACACAAAAAATACCCATCTCCTAGGAACAGAGAACAGATTGGTGGGTGCAAGAGGTGGGGTGTTGTGGTTGGGTGAAATTAGTGAAGGTGGCCAATAGGTACAAACCTCCAGTTATAGGAAGTCCTGGGGATGTAACGGACAGCATGGTGACAGTAGTTAACAATACTGTTTTATATATTTGAAAATTGTGTATGTATGTATGTACATCTAAAAAGTTTCATTACAAGAAAATCTGTAACTAAGTGAGGTGATGAATGTTAACTGGGCTTATTGTGGTGATCTTTTTGATATACAGGTTGTACACCAGAGATTAATATAATGTTGTCTGTCAGTTATATTTCAAAAATGTTTTATTTTATTGACCAGATAGTATGACAGATGGTACAATGTTTAAAAAGTACAAAAAGGTATACTGTTGTCTTTTTGTCACCCAAATTTTCTACAAAGACAACTACAGTGAACAGTTTTTCTTGTTGGTAATTTCAAGGATATATTGTGTTCATAGTAATGTGCATATGTATGTGTGTGTGTAAGTATGTATGTGTGTTTATATATAGATTTTTAAAAAAATCGAAATGGTGGTGTATTATTCATGCTGTTCTGCACATTGCCTTTCTTTCTTTTAAACATGTATCTGGAGGTCTCAGATATGGCAAAAATTTTGAAGCTGGCTTATGGATGACTGAAGACTGTTTAACTGTTTACACCATGCTTTTTCCTATTGCCCCTAAGGGTAAACTAAGTGGAAGATATGTGGTTGAAAATTTAGCTCCAAAGATAAAACTTGAATAATGAAATGAAGTCTAATCATATGGCTTTTGCTTTGTATTGTCTTTTTCCTAAACTGCTTGAAGTAGAGGAAAGAACAGACTCTCACTTACCTGCCAGGGAGATCTGCAAAATAGGACTAGTGTTAATGAACATTTTCATCTCCTAATGGCTTAGAAGAGCCTGGAGCATGAATCAAACTAACAAAAGGGGGAAATGGCTTTTTCTAATGGCTTTCTCTCCGGAAAGTTAAGGTAGATTTAACAAAGAGATGCCAATAGTCTGATTTGCTGAGGTTCCCTGCAAACCAGTCCACAAATTGCAGCAACTTGGGCACACTGTTGTATTCGTTACAGGCAATCTGCCCAGCACAGTCTTGGGACTCACCTGCTTTCCTTACTTAATAGGCAGGCTTTTCTTCTGTTGCTAGGTTTTCACCAAAAATACATTTGGCCAGATTATAAGCATTTTTTTAAATAACTTAAAATTGGATGTTGTATTACTACCCTGAAGGACAATGACTGCATTGGGGTATGGGTGGGGACTTGATAATATGGGTAAATGTAGTAACCACATTGTTTTTCATGTGAAACCTTCATAAGAGTGTATATTAATAATACCTTAATAAAGAAAATTTTAATAAATAAATAAAGATTGAGGTACTGCAGTAAAAAATAACAAAATAAAAAATAAAATTGGATGCCAATTTTTATGAAGTTGAGCGTATTTGGCTTCAAATGGATACATTTTCAGAGGGTCAAAAATACTAGCTTAGCCATAGTCTAGGCTTGTTGGGTCAATTCTTCAGTGGATGTTATCAAGGTCTAAAGGTAAAACTCCACACGGGGCAAAGGAAAAGCTGTTTGTTTGCTCCAGATGATCCTGTGGGTCCCACAGGTCCTATCAAGTGTAGGAGGTTTTGCTCTGGGCGTTAGAGAAGAGTAGCAGGCGGTCTAGGTGGATCCCTCCCCACCACTGGGGAAACAATCCAACTGAAAGTACGTAATTTGTTAAACATCTCCCTAAAAGCTACAAAATGCTCTGTTACTTTTAACAACGATCCCGAGAGCATAATACAATAATAATAATAATAACAATGTTGACTCTGATTACTATCACCTCCATTTTATCTAGTTCAGGAAGCTAGGGATCAGAGAAATTTAGAAATTTGATAATATTCATAGAGTGGAAGGGCAGATCCTAACTCAAACCTGGATCCTTTCATTTCAAATCATGAGTCAGTGACCTCACCTGCATGCGAATGGGAAAATCATGGGTCTTACAAAACCTACCTGCTACCCCAAACTGACTCCAGCTAGCGTCTGTGCTCTTTAAGATTATAATCCCATGTGAAAAACTTAAGAGTGCATTTGTATGTAAATCATGGTACAGATTTTTCTTTTAAAACTCAAATAGCATATTATCATACTGTTCTGCTCACTGCTTTTGCCAATTCAACATGCATGTGGGGGGAGCTGGGCACAGCAAGAATGTTGCAGCTGATGCAGAGATGAATGAAGGTTGCATAAATTATGTCTGCTGAAATGTTCAAAACATGATTCTAAATTTCCTCTGCGTCATAATTCTGAAGGAAAGACTAGGAACGTGATTAGCAGTACTTTGTCCCAAGAAGAGTTCCAGAGCTGTTAAGCATTTGATCCCATGAGTTCATGCTTCAGTATGAAACTTGTAAAGAGGTAATCAGGGATTTAATTTCTGTGCAAGTTGTTTGAGCTGAGTCAGCTGTTTTCAGGGCAAAGATTCTAATGCAGCGATTGCATGTGCCATAAGAAAGTGCCGGAGCACAATGAGAAATGGTAATTAGATTCTGCATTGATAATACTCTTTAAACTGGGGAGTAAAGATATCTGCAGTGTGAACAAGGCCAGGGCCGGTTTCTGTGTAGCAGGTAACACTCCAGCTGTTTGGCCACATACTCCTCCACCCAAGGCTTTGCCCATGGGGAGCATTGGCTCCAGGAACTCTACATTGAATACTGCAAAAGATGGCTGTTGGGCAGCTGTCTGGTAGTTTCTTCAGAGACAAATGTGCACCCATCACCAAGTCTCTTCTACAGTGAGCACGAATTCACCTTGATGCTGCACTTACAGCTGAGAATACTTGACCTTGGAGACCCAAGTGGGTTTCACTTTCTGTCACTTGATTGTTGACCACACTTTCCTCAAGATATTTTATTGCAGCAAAATACAAAGGCATTTGTCCAAAATTTTGAGACCCACCCAAGGGCCAGATAAATGTCATCATGTTTATTTTCTGAAATCAGGGCTAAGGGACAGGGTAAAGGGAAAGATCTCCCCTGTTTCAAATCAAGTTTACTGGAAATGAAGCAATGAAGCAATCATGCTTTGCACAAAATGCTTTTTTTCTGGATCTAGGAGACAAATTCATCTGGCATGCGTAATTACCTCACCTTTGAATGTTATATGCCTGTTTTACTTGTGGTCTCAGATGTAATGTTGCACACAACAAAAATTACCAATTTGGGCCCCGTGAGTTGGCTTGGATCCCTCTGGTTGTGGGGAGCTAACACTGGCAAACCTATGCTTTTTAAATCTACAGTGAGTATATATTTAGCAGTCCAGTTCCCGTCCTTGGAGATGTTTGAGTCATTTTAATAATTCTCTGGAAATGAGAACAAACTTGGAGCAGTAAGTGCTTTAAAAAGCAAATTACCAGCATACCATGAGCATCTTAACTGATGCAAATTACACCAAATTCAGAAAGTAAGGGGAGTAGAAAAGTAATGTAAGTCTTGGTATCACTGGCTCCTCACCTACCCTGCATGAGACAAACAAACATATATTTCATACTTGGGCTAAAGCTCGCCTGTGGTGAGTCAGGCAGCCCCCAGCTGGCGGATGGTACTCTATTTCTGGACATATTATGCTCTTCACCCCTCTTTGACTTTGCAGAAAGTGTTCCCTCCTCTGGACATTCTCTCCCTCTCACTTGATTAATTAAAATGTCTCTTTGGAAGAAACTGGTATTTGCCCTCTAGTATCCTTTGCCCCATCTCCCATGGCAGCAGAAGGCCAAGTTGGACATGCTTCTTTTGCATTTGGTTGTGACCCTGTGGCTGGTTCTGGCCAGTGGAATATAAGCAGAAGGGTCAGGCAGCCGCGTCTGGAAATCTCCTTTCTTTTTTCCCCGTTCTTTGCCCTTTTCCTCTCTACTGCTGACCAGCATGGGGACGAGATGGCTGGAGCTGGAAGGCAGTGGTGTTGAGGAGGGGGTTAATGCATGGCAAAACAGTATGGCAGAGGGAACCTGCGTCCCTGGCACTGTGCACTGGCTGTGGTTGTCGGACTGCCTGCCCCTTGATTCTCATTGTGGTGGGTAGTTCGAAGAAGTGCCAAATTATTATTATTATTATTTGGGGGTTTCTGTCACTCACAGTAAACTCAAGTCTAATATATCCACTGTCTTGTGCTTTGAAACTCATTTGAGTGCCAGAACCACGTGCAGGAGCACAAAATTATGAGCAAAGGGCATCGATGACCCTGTTTCCCTGGCACATGGGATCCTTTCCATCCTCTCTTTTTCTCCCTGATGGCTCCTTGAAGCCCCCTCTTCTCCATGCTCCTTTTCTAGTCAGTATTATTTTCAAAGCTGGGCATGATTACTTCTAAAGGATTTTCTGGAATACTGTGTTTTCACTTTGAAACAGGCTCGTGGCATGATGACCTAGAAGCCCCATCTCTAGCTCACCTCCAGTATTCTAAAACCTCTGTGGGATATTGTAAGCTCATGTTGCCTACGTCTACAGTCCATACCCTAAATCCCTGTCTGTGATTCCAGCTACTCCAATTTCAGGGCCCTTGGGGTTCCTTCTGTGCCCCCAAGTGCTCTGTTTTCCACTCTCTGTAGTCGCCAGGCCCCACACTAGGGCCTCCCTAGCATTCCTGCACCTCCCTGCAAGACAGTCTTTCATCCTGTTACTGGACTCCAAGATTCATCCATGCTTACACCCCAAGGACTTTTCAGTGCAAAAATCAAATATCTAGCTCCATTTGTCTTGATGCTTTATCAGGTTAGATTTATCAGAATCTATCACAGTCCAATTTTATCATTTTTCTTTTGCTGAATTATAAAAGTAATATGTACTCATTGTAGAAAATGTGGAAATACAGAGACATATAAAGAATAAAATAATAGTCTCTCAATCTCTTAACCTAGAGGGAAGCAAAATCTAACATATTTATTTCCCTGTGGCCTCTTTGTGTGTGTGTTTGTGCATACTTAATTTCACAATCATAATCTCATACTTTCCTTGCAATTTTGCATCTACCTATCTACATATATATATGGATACATGGCTGCAAAACTAGTTTGTGGATATACTAACCCATTTCTTATTGCTTAATAAGCCATGTAAATGATTATGGAATCAAATACATTTTTTTGTGATATTTTTCATAAACTTTTACTGTAGAAAATCTTTTTCAGCTCCTCTCCCCATCCAGTAGTAACTAGACATTCTCGCTTTTCTTGCCTTCAATTTATTAATTTTTCTGTCTCCTTTGGATCTGTTTTGAGCTTCTTTTTTATTGATCTGTCCATTCTTGTACCAAATTACTATCTTCATTATTATAGGTTTACAATTAATGTTATTTCATCCATAATTATTGAGCCCCTACTATGTATCAGAAACTGTGGTTGGCATGAGGATACAGCAGGGTACCAGGTGGACATTGTTCCTGTCCTCGCTCTCATGGTTTCTAGTGCAGGAAACAGGAGAGTAATTGCATGTACAACCCAGTGAAACATGAGAATAAGAAGAGAGGCACAGCTTTGGGGGAACATGTGATAAGGGTCTACCGAAGGGTTGGAGTCCATGAGTCTTCCTTGACAGTGATGTCTAAGTTTAGTCCCAAGACCTATCTTAAAGCAGGCAAACAGATGAGAGAGAAGTTGAAGGTAGATGGAGCAGCATCTGGAAAATCCAAAAGTCAATGGAGAAACTGATGTTTTTGAGAAAAAATAATTCTGTGTGCCTGGGGCAGAGTGAGGAGGGTTGGTTCTGGACAGGGGTCTTACCGAGAGGGGTCAGACCATGTTAAGGAGCTTGCCCTTTACCCTGAGGACGACGGGGAAACACTGAAAGAGTTTAAGAGTGACTTGGCCAGATCCACATTCAAGAAAGATGCGCTGGCTGCAGTGTGGAGGGTCAGCTGGAGTGGAGGCAAAGTCTTGTGGCAGGGAAATCAGTTGTTCTCATGAATATGAAGAAAAGAAAAGTGATGCTGGCCTCAGCTAGGATAGTGGTACCAGGAATGGAGAAATATGGCCGGATTTGACAAAGATGGTATATTTGGAAGATATTTAGAAGGTAAATTAGTGATTGATTGGATTTGTAAAATAAGGGAGAGATTGAAATCAGAGCTGACAATTGGATACACGTTGGTTCTGTTCACCAAGAGGGAATGCAGGAAAGGTGAGTATGGGGGAGGGAAGATGCTAATTTTTGTATATGTCAAGTTTGAGATGTGTGTGGTATACCCCAGACTTCATGTCCAACAGGCTATTGAAGTCTGTACGAGAGTGAGATGACGTGGAGTGCAGATTTGGGTGTGTTCAGTATTTAGAGTGGGTTAAGCTGCAGCAGTGGTGGCGATCTCCCAGGCAGGGTCCACAGAGCGAAAAACAACAGAGGGTCTAAAGGACACTAGTATTTAAGGTGCAGGCAGAGAATCAAAATGAGACAGAGCAAACAGCTGAAAGAAGGACAGAAAATCAAGGAGTGTGGTATCCCAAAAGTAAAAGGAAGGCGGTTTCTTAGAAAATGGGACTGATGACGTTGTCAAATGCTCCTGTGATATCAGGAAAGATAATGACTGCAAAGCTGTCATTGGCTTTAGCAACAATTGTATTGTTAGTGATCTTCAAGAGAATGGTTTTGGTGGCCTCAAGAGAGGGCACAAGACAGATTGCAGTCTTCTGAAGTAAATAGGAAGGGAGGACATGGAGATGGGCAGTGAGGACAACTAAAAATTGTGACTATGGAAGGAAGAAAGAAGAGTCGTAGTTAAAAGGAGATGTGAGAGCAATGTAGTTCAGACTTTCTGTCCAGGAATACCTATGATTCTCCTTTTATTTGCTCAAGTCTTCTCTAGCTCTCTGGGAAGTTTATAGCTCTCTTTATAGTTTTTGCAAATTTCTTGCTATGGTTTTTCTTGGCTAACTGAGGCTTTTTCTCCTATTTTAAATGTAATCTTTTTTATTATTACCATATAATTATGAGCCAGTTATTGCCGATTTATAGAGATCATATTGATTTCATAGATAGAGAAATGAAGTAGATAAATATAATTATCTTGTTTCCATCCACTTTGCTGAAATCTCATACTATTATTTAATATTCTATTGTTAGTAATAATATTATCACAGCTCTAATTGATTATCTTGAGTTTTTGGTATTCCTAAGTACTGATGTTTTATTTATTTTTTATTATTAATGTGTGAATGTCATTGCTTCCCATGGTCTTTAAGGGAAGGGACTCTGTCTTAGAATATAAAGTTAAGAGACCTTAGAAGTCACCTACACTAATGTTTTCATTTTTAAAAAAGAAGTGGGGTTAGGGGCAGTTAAGTCTCTATAGTTCCATGTGTTTCTCCAGGTTCTGTTACACCACCATAAAATAGATGTACAGTTTACTTTTTCTAGAACACATCAGCTTTAGGATGGGGAAGAGAATATCAAAATATAAAGGGTTACATCATATTAATTATGGCAATAAAACATAACTAATTCAATGGGTCCCCTAGCAACATCTTCAGCAGCTAATTAAATGTTGTTCCTGCTGTTAGTGTCAAAATGCATGGCTTGGTGGCCCTGATTGGCTCATGCCGCTTCTCCCATCTCAGCATGACCACTGAAGGGTTTTGTGCCATCACCATCCTCTTGTTGCCACTCCTCACAGGAGGAAATGGTCTCTCCCTTTCTCTCAGCACTTTAAACTTTTTCATTGGGTTTCTGCAGGTAGCCTGGTTTTCTCAAGTCATGATCCCCACTGCCAGTAAATGCGGTCTAGGTTCCCCAGCCCCACACTGGAGGCCCTTTGAAAGGCCCTATGTCGCTGCAGACTGAGGGTTTGTATCCCTCCAAATCCATATGTTGAAGCCCTGATCTTTAGTGTGATGCTATTTGAAAGGGGAGACTTTGGGGAGGCGATGTAATTAGGTTTGGATGAAGTCATGAAAGGCAGAGCCCTCAGGATGGTGGGATGGGCCTTTAGAAGAAAAGACCAAAGAGCTTTCTCTCTCTCACCCCATTTTCCCTCCCACCAAGTGAGGATACAGCAAGAAGGTGGGTTAGGATTGTGAACAACCCAGGAAGATAGCCGTCACCTGACACTAAATCTGTTAGCACCTGCATCTTGTACTTCGTAGCCACCAGAACTGTGAGAAATATTTGTTGTTCAAGCCACCAAGACTGTGGCCTTTTGTTATAGCAGCCTGACTGCTACAGAAAGACCTTCATCCTTCCTTTAAAAAGTGTAAAGCCTTATCTGTTAAACTATAATTTACATTCAAGAAGGCATCTAGGCATCTGAATGCATCCTGACAAATGTGTATGCCTGTGTAACCATCCCAGTCAAGCCACAGAACATTTCTGTCACCCCCCAAATTTCCTTGTGCCTCTTTTTTGTCAATTCCCTTTCCCCCACCTCCATCACATTTCCAGGAAACTAATGATCTACTTTCTGTTATGATAGATTAATTTCATTCATTCTGTAATCTCAAATAAATGAATCATGAAGTATGTGGTCTTTTGTGTCTGGCTTTTTTACTCAGAATGACATTTTTGGATTATTAATGTAATGGGGTCAGTAGTTACTTCCTTCTCATTTTGCAGCAGCTTTCCATTTATGAATATGCAACAGTTTTATCTGTTCACCTGTTGATGGGTGGACATTGGTGCTTCTCCAGTTCTGGGCTAACATGAATAAGTATGCTGTGAATAATCACATACAGAACATTTCTCATGAGTAAATACCATAGGCTGAAACTACTGGGTCGTCAGCTAAGTGTACATATTTCTCTGCCCCTTTCCTGTTCCAAATCACTTGTGGATTTTTTTATTTCTTCATGTAATTCTGTCATACCTCACTGTCTACGTTCTGAATCAATGTTAGAGGGATACTTGTACGGAATTGTAATAAATTCCTGGTGAATTGTTCCTTTTATCATTGAGTAAAACTTTCTTATTTCTAGTAACATTTTTTGCCTGAAATTCTTTTTTTCCTGATATTAATATTGCTTTCTTCGGTTAATATTTTAGCACTGTATTGTACAATTCCTATCATTTAAAATATTTATGTACCTTCCCTTTACAAAATTATATGACTATAATTTTAAAAGGCAAATTGTGCTACAATGTTTAATGATAATGTGAAGTCCTATTTCTCTTGTTTTTTTTTTTTGAGAAAGTATAACAAGGCGTTTACTTCATTTACTTTTAGCTATTTCATAAGTACCAGAAGAGAAATCGGGCAGTTTGTGAAGAAACTTAGAAGAACTTCTTTTTCCATAAAGCAAACGTATAAATCTTTCCCTTTGGCTCCTTCCGCCAGTACTCCTTCACCGTGTTGAAGAGCTATCACGTTCAGATTTTTTGGTTACGTCAGTGGTTCCAAACTGACTGGGCTCTCCAGATAGGTAGGTAGTTCCTGCACGGGGCTTTCTAGTCACTGGATCTATGACTTGTACACCTTTGAAAATGATCTCAGCCAGTTCATGTTTCACATGCTTCATTCACGGGGCAGGCAAAGTTTTGAAAAGCACGATATCCCCAACCATGCATTGCTGCAGGGCATTGTGAGCAAAGTGGGTTTCTCACTTATTAAAATATTTTAATAAATAGGCATCCAGAACAAGCCTGGTCACTCTTGAGCAGTTTTTGCATTGCTGTCCCAGTCACCTTTCCCATGATCCATTTGGCATGGACGGATGAGTGAGCTAATTGACATTATGGGGCTTTGGGCACCTCCTGGATCTACTCCCGAAGTCCTGTTTCTTACCATTCTCAACCGCAGTCTTCCAGAGGCAAATGTTTAAAATCATTTTAAGTTTTGTGTTCCATATATACCTTTATATTTTAAAATACCATGTCAACAATATAATTTTTCACTTTTTTCTATTGGAGGCATTGTCTGTTGATTGCTAAGTGTGGTAGATATGGTAGATGAGGACCTTTTCACTCATACCTGTCCCCTCATCCTCCTACTATAGGTGGATAAATTTTTGGTTAAATCATTATTCAGAGTTTATGTCACATGAGTATTTCATATTGTTTACATCTGAGCCATTATAACATTGTGCAGTTGCATTTACTTTTTTGTATGTTGTTCTTCATGACACTGACAACTGCTTCACTTTGCTGTATCTTAAAAAATCTATTAATATTCCTTCCTCAAACTTTTCAACATGGATCATATGTATTAGATAATCCATCTCTACCTTTTCCTTTCTTTGTGATGTACTTTATGGAGATTTCCATTCTTCTACATTAATCTGGACTTTTGGGTCCAGACTGACTTCTCAGTATTGTCTTTTTCCCCCCCCCTTCTTCTCAGCATTGGATTTAGTTTTTAGATTAATTTTTATGCTGTCTCACCATCCTTCTTCCAAACAGGATTTCTTTCTCTCCTGGGCCAGTACACATACCACACCAATTTATAGTCACTCAGTTAACCTCAAATTCCCCAAATAAGTAGAAATCCTCCTTCATTTTTTGTTTTCAGATGCAAAGTGACAATGGAGAAAGAGAGTAAAAAAGCTGTTGAAAGGTTTAAAGCACGGGAGCATTGTGTCAGGATTTATATTTTAAATCCTCACTGGCTGTGGAGTGGGAAATGATGGGGCAGGTTGGATGTGGTTATCTTGGTCCGGTCAGGAGACAATGATGCCCATTTGGACTTAGGAGGTGGTAATAGGGATGGAGAAAACTGGGCATATTCAGAAGATACTAATGAAGCAGCAGGCATACGGCTTGGTGATTGGATGGTGGTGGCAGTGGGGATGAGGGTGGGGTAGAGGAGAGGTCAAGGATGACCCCCGGGGTTCTGACTGGCTGGATTATGGTGCCATTTACTGAGATGTGGAATAGTGGAGGTCATACGGGGAGGGGGGAGGAGGAGAAGAGCGAGACAAAGAGGAGGATGAGTCCATTTGCAAGTGATAGTAATGTTACCTACTTGGTACATACTACCTACATTGGGAACATTTTCTAAATGTGCTCATCTCTTAAAAACAGTGGATAACAGCTAAAAGCAGACTGCTCCTGGCAGAAGTAGCAGGAAAGCATGGTGTTCTGCCTGTTTGGTCACTCTCAGCTGTGTGGGTGACTCTCACATAAACCCCACTATTTTTCAAAGGATCAAAATGCTAGTTTAATAGATTACCTTAATCAGTTGCTTGTGTTTATTCTCTGGGATACCAGTTGACAGTGAATTATATTCCTCATGCTCTCTTCTTCCAATTGAAAAGATCAGTCAGTTTAGCAGAGATGGTTGGGAACTGAGCAGAGCTATTCCAAAAGTAAGATGGAAAACAGAATGTGAAAGAGGGCAGAGTTTGAACTGAAAAAAATCTCTAGAGAGAAAAATGCAATAAGCCAACTTAAGGAGCCAACCAATTTTAATAGGAAATTATTGGGAAAAGAAGTTTTGAAGGCCATGTAGGGATATTTCACCTTCAGAGAGCATAATGCCAAAAAAGCACTGGGGGAAAAAAGAGTACAGGCCTATTCAACAAGGAGAAAGGAGAGGGTTATGAAAAATAGGACTGTCAGGGGTCTCTAACTATCTCTCAGTTAGAGGAAACAGGATCAATGATTCTAAGGCTCATGTCCCTAAGGCACATCATCGTAGACAGCATTACATATGTAGATACTGAGTTATAGCATGTGCTAGGTACAGGGAAACAGAAGACCATGAAAGAGAATTTAGCATTGATTGTAGAGGCATGATTCGTGTCATTATAGAAATAGAATCATGTGACAAAATGTGCCAGTTTCCTTGCTAAACCCACATCATCAAGGAAAGATTGCAAAACAACATTTTCGTCATTCTAAATCATGTGCAAACTAAATTGCAGTTACTAAAAATGCAGATTGCTTTAATGTCTCTGATAAATTTATAAGGAGTAAGAAGCAATCTTGAAAGATAAATCTACCTCTACTTAATTTATGCTTCGCACATCCATTTCTTTGCTGTTATTATTCATTTTATTATTATGTTATTATCGAAACATATATTCCCTTCCCAATCTGTTATATCTTAATGAAGATGATCACCTTTTAAAGTGGAGAGAAAAAGAATAAATCGTTTTTTTTTTGTTGTTGTTCTCCAGATATAATGCAAAATGGTATGTTGCCCAGGCAAGAAAACCCTAATAAAGTATCAGATTCGTTTCCAACTAAGGGCCTACTTTGTTGTAGGTCCCGTGCAGGCGATGCATACATATTGTCTCATCTGGTAATATGAGTTGGAATTATTTTCTCAAAGTCTGAGTAAATCTTGAAATTTTTCTAGGATTCTTGGTTAGGATTTTCAAGGGTTGGAAGTTCTGACAGGGCTAAAAATTAAATGCCAACATCAGAGAGGAAAATCACACAACTGCAATAAACCTGAACTTCCCTCTTATTAAGTCATTCTGAGCCAAAGGGGAAGAACAAAAGGAATTCCCTTGCACCACTGGGGTGTAGCCTGCACATGGCACTGGTAATCATGGATGCCAGTTCTTAAATATCAGAATGCTCAGTGTGATAGAGGCACAACATTCAGATGGCATGAAGGATTTTTATTTGGCTTTGGTGATATTCTATAAAGAGGTGTCAGTGACGAAGACATGCATTTGCTGAAATCATTCATTTGTTCATTTAGGCGTTGGCTTTGGTTACACTGCTGCTCCAAGGAGATCCTGCATGGGGAGGACTGTAGCTGTAATTCCACAAAAGGCAGCCTAGAATCGTGGAAAAGACCATGACAGTCATAGTCAAACACCAGGGCTCCAAGTCAGGCACTGCCACTGGAAAGCTCTGTGACGTTGGCCAGTGGCAATTATCCTTGCCTTGAAACGTGGACGGTAACACCACCCGGCTGTTGCCTCCCATGATCACTGTGAAGAGCAGAGAATGCAACGTGCACGCTTTGTGAATCACAGGTGTGTGTTTCCTCCTCTGTGTTCTCTTTTGCTTTCCACAGTGTTTTATCTCAACTGTGGCCACCACAGTTACTGACTTTGATACTGAGTTATCCATAAGGCTCATCTGGAAATGAATATTCTGATCTCAGTTACATTTAGTGTGAATTCAGCCGAGAAGGCTGCTGGGAGGGAGGGAAATATGCTGACCTCTGGATTCTTACAGAATGAAGCAAACACTGATGGTCAAGGCAGGTTGTTCCATAGTTTGGTTCTACACATACTAGTTTTCCTGTAACAGTTTAAATGCTTCCCCCCGAGACGAGAAAATTTATGTTGGACACACTTGCAGCTTCAGTTTCCTATTCCAGAAAGGCACTCCGGAGTCTGTGTGCAGAGGTGCCGAGACGCGTAAGGCAGCCGTCTGTGCTCCCTGATTTGTTGACCCCATTGGGTCCCTTGTGGGGATTTTCAGAAACTCCGAGCAAAGCGGCCATAATTCTGTCAACACCTCCTACCACAGGAGCGGGGGTTAGGACTTGATCCCTGGAAGCCACGCCGTTAAACTTGGGCTATAATACTGGGATAGAACATGTGGGCTTGGTAGGATTTGGCCCCCATGCCACAAAAGCAGCTGTCCTGAAGAGCTGTGGGAAGCAGCCTGCTGCCAACCGCCCTGGTGCTCAAGTTGCTCAAATGGTGCCCGGGGGAGACCCCAGCTCTCCAGGGAAGGAGCCAAGCAGCTCTTGCTAAACCTCTGGACTGAAGCAGGAAGTGTCCTCTGCTGTTTTCTAGCACTTGTGGGATATTCAGTTATGTGAAGTTTTGAGGTCCCTGTAAATTTGTGACTGCGTGGCTGGGGTGATCAGAATGAATGAGAATTGAAGTGTAGATGTCACCCAGTCGGCGGGCTGTGCATGTATGGGGACCGTTCCCTGGTGTGTTGGGTCCACTGTCCACTGTTCTTTGTCCTGCTTTGGACCCTGGGAGGCTGACTTGGACAGACTATTTCCACTGGTTCCCTTGGCCTCTTGCTTCAGGTGGGACAGTCCAAATACACTGGGAGCCCCCCAGGAGGTCTATGCTGGGGAGAGAGGGAGGCAAATTCTTTCCCCGGTTGCCCCCCTGCAGGGTGGCCAAAGGGAGATGCAGATCTGTTAAGTACCCTTTCCCAGCTGCCTTCTCCGTCTTGGGCCCCAGTAGCCATGCTCTCCCCTCCTTCCTCAGGCGATGCAGGGAAGTGACAGCACGCTGCTGTCAGCAGCCCTGGGTCACTGCGTGCCTCCCATGGTTTCCTTGCCCTCCTTATAAATAGGCACTAGTCCCTTTATTCAGTTTTGCTCACATACTGCACTTTGAGAGTGCCATCTTTTTCCTGCCAGGACTCTGTTAAACCAGGCAAGCTGGGATTGCCACTGGCCTGAGAAAGGGAGCAAACCTAAACTTCAGGTGCCAAATAGCTGTTGCGTAGAATGCCATCCGCTTATGATAACAAGAGGGACTCCTCTGTTTCCATTACTTTCTTGATAGGGGTTGGTTTCTCTTAGTTCTGTCTTAAAATGTCATATCACAAATGCCTGATTTTGTGGTAAGTTCCAGCCGTTTACTGAAAGGAAGCCATGGGTACTATTGCTTTAATCTATAGGCTAGTTTATTTGATGTATTTATTTTAAGTGAAATAAAAAGTGAGGTATTGCTTTTGTTTTTATAAAAAATAAAATCCCATTTCCCTCTCCTTTCTTTGTTTGCCCAATTCCTTTCCTTAATTTTCTGTTGCTCAAACCTAGAGAAGGTGCCTGTCTTTCAGAACATCAGATTTAGCAATATGCCTATTCTGAAAAAATATGAAGGAAAAGAAAAAATCCTAGCCATGTTTCAATGTTTATCAGCATGAAAATATTGTAATTTTTACATTTTTTAGTGGTAGGGTTATGTGGACCCGCCCACACCTGGGCATAATATTGGAGCCACTTACATTGACTTGTTTGATTTATTTTTATGATAATATATTAAAATTTTTTCAGCACATAGTATTATTTCTTTTAAAAATACTGATACTGCATGCCCCTGTCTTTTCAGAGATGGATTAGCCCTGGAACTTTACTGCCACTCCACCCCTCCAAACAGTCTATGCACACAGACATCAAAATAACTAAAAGTATATTAGAATTAATGAGTTGCCTTTATTTTGTTTTGAGACCATTGTGGCATGCCGTGGCATGTTTAGCGATCCAGGTGGTCCCTTCTGCCCTGTACCCCCTCGTCCTCCAGGAACAGCATTCCCCTTCCCTCGGGGGGGCTGCTGCTTCTCCAGCTCTAGCCATGCAGTTATTCAGGAGCCGCCGTCTGCCTCACTCTGACCACAAGGCCAGGCAGTGGTCGCGGCCAAAGCTCAGCCAATAGGAATCCCTCCTTGGGATATTTGTGAAGGGGAGAGGGGGAAAGTCAGTTCCTCTCTGGAGACGGGAAAGTCAGGTTTTAAAACTCAAGCTCCCTTGTCGCCCACTTTCCCTCCATGTGAAGGAAGATCAGTTTTTGGTGCTTGAAACTAAAGTGGACACTGAGAGATACGAAGGCGAGTCAGAGAGGGTCCTTGTCACATTCAAGCTCTCGGTTACAGCCGTTACTGAGACCCAGGTGCACTTCCGCCTTGCTCGAGTTTCGCTAGTTCAGATAGCCTTCCATTCTGCAAGCTGTAGAAAGCATTCGTATAAATTTCCCAGTTGCCCGAGTTAGAGCGATCGGGTCTCTGTCGGTCACGACCAGATGTATTCTGACCAAAATCACTATAAATATTCCATTTAAATCCATTCAACAAGTGAGTAGTTATTTTCAGCCAAACCATCCAATGGACGCTATGCAGTATAAAACCTTGTACTTGTGTTTTCTGGAGGTTTTGTCTTGGTGGGGAGATGAAAATGATAGTAACAATCTTGCTATTACAGCCACCACAGTGTTTTGAGCACTCTCTGTAGGTGTGCTAAGTAGTTTTACTTGCATGATTTTATTTCTCATAATAACTCTATGTGTATGATACAACCCCTCACATTTTAGCGATGATGTAATTAAGGCTCAGCAAGCTCAAGCCACACAGCAATAAAGGGTAAGGGCAGAATCTGAACTCAGGATTGCTGGACTTCTGGGTCCTTACTCTTGCTCACTGTATCCTACCTCTTATATGTAAGGAAAAATATGTGTGTGTCTTGCCAATGGGTTTCTGCCCCAGGCAAGTTCACTATGGATTCAATGTGACCAAAGAAATGACAGTAGAATGTTCTTGGGGTGAAAGGGTTATTTCCATGGCAGCAGGTCAAACACTAGGATCCCATCCACTCAGAGTGAGTCTGCACGCAGCAAGCCGGTCTCTGTCTCTGGGCCTCTCTTCCCACGCAGCCGTGTCAGTCTCTGTTCTCAGCACTGCCATCACTCCAGCCTCTGCTCTGCTCTCCTGCAGTCTTGCAGCCATGCCACCATGTCACCCAGAGCACTGCTCAGGGCTCTTTAAATAGAGTCAATAACGGAGTATTGCCCACACGTGTAGTGAGCTAGCCAACCAGGGCCAGGTGAGAATCCTGGCCACAGGAACCTTCACTTTATTCACAGTGTGACTTAAAGGAAATTCAGAGAAGGCAGAGACAACATTCATTTGGAACTATCTAGAGAAGTTTAATGGAGAAGATGGCATTTACAAGGGCTTCCAAAGGTAGTAATAGGATGTGTTGGGGCAGAAAACACAATCCTACATCCATGATTTAATCTCACAAGTTAGATTGGAACAAGTATAAACATAGGTGATAGAATAAATTCAAGTACCTCTTGGGCTGCATCTTCTACTTTCAATGCTAGCTCTTCCTCATTAAAGCTTGCCTTCCTAATGACTCTGCCAAGTGTAAGGAATTAACCTACAATTCTAAAGATTCCCGCCTGGAAGGAGTTCAGTTTGCAGGAACTGAAGCCATCAAAGTTAAACAGTTTTGACTGAGCAGGTACAGAAGTTACTGAGTTTGGCGTGAGCATGTGCTTCTTGGACCGATGAGGCTGATGTGACTGATAATGGCTGTATTGTATTGCTGTTAGGCGCTCTGCTTGTTGGGAGTCTCCTTTTCCCTTTCCTGGTTCTTTGGAAGCAGGGCCTGCTGCACCCTCCCATCTCAGTGCAATGGCCCCATCTATCCGACAGAGACACATGCAGTCATTTCGCTGCACAGCAAAGATGATCACTGGCAATACCTCAGGGGTTGTGAGCCCAGGAATAAAAATGTTTTCTGTACATTCTGCCTCCCCCCTCCCAAGGGTAGAATGGATGTAGTCTTTACTCCAGCCCCCTCTGTGAACTTTTTGGATAAAAGTGGTCTGAGAACTCTCAATGATTCCTCTTTGTTATTATGTAATACTCTCAGGCCCGTGAGTTCCCACTACTTTATAGAGACCTTGTTGAAGAATACTTGCTGAGTGTCTGCAATGTGCCAGGCGCACTGAATTAGTAACCTCAGTATACCGTCTCATAAGCCCTAACCCACACAGTAATGCTGTGCAAAATGCAAAAGATTCAGAATGGTTAAGCAACATCCTCAAGGCCACAGAGCCAACAGATAGATGGCAGATCCGAAATATGATCTTACTTTTGTATGACACAAAACCAGTGCCTTCACCTTGGCAAGCTGTTGGTAGGTGTTATTAACCATTCTTTGGCTGGGGATACTAAAATCTGTGAGTTAAATCACTTGTAAGGTCACGTTGCAAACCAGAAGTAGATATTATCTACGAACAGTAGTATGGTTGTACCAAAGCAGACTTCTAAATGATGCCAAATATCTGATTCTGGTCAGACATAGAACATGTACAGGTGAGAAAACATATTATTTGTGGAGAAACAAAGTCAAACTTCAGGAAAAATGCCTGACAGTTTTGATTTAGAAGCCCCCACTCAGAGCAAGTCTGCATGCAGCAAGCTGGTCTCTGCCTCCAGGCCTCTCTGTCCCCATAGCCGTCTGTCTCTGTCCTCAGCACTGCCACCCCTCCAGTCTCTGCTGTCCTGCAGCTGTGTAGTCCAGACCGTTGGGCAGAGCTCTTTATATAGAGTCAATAACATATTGCCCACACAGGTACTGTGAACAAGCCAACCAGGGTCAGGTGAGAATCCTGGCCAAAGGAATTTTCATTTTCTCTACAACTAGGAACCTTCAAAAATAACTGTTTGGCCAGATGATCTCTAGGTTTGTCTTACAGCTACTATGTAAAGCAGACAACATCCTATTAGGAAGTGGTAGAAGAACAGTCTTTGGTGCTACCTTTTTCTGAAATTAGTCTGATGAGTTGAAGGGCAAGAATCATATGCAGTTGATGCTTCAACAACATGGATTTGAACTGTGTGGGTCCACTGATATGTGGATTTTTTTTTTGATAAATATAATGGAAAATTTTGGAGGTGACAATTTGCAAAAATTTGAAAACATTTTTCTCTCTAGCTTGCTCTAAGAATACAGGATGTAATACATATACAAAATATGTTTTAATTGACTATTATTGTTAAAGCTTCTGGTCAACAATAGGCTTTTAGTAGTTAAGTTTTGGGGAGTCAAAAGTTATACTTGGATTTTTGACTGTGAGGGAGTTAGTGTCCTTAACTCCTGCATTGTTCAAGGGTTATCTCTATTGGTGTATGTGGGGAAAATGGAAGTAACTAGGCCAGGATCCTCACCTGACCCTAACTGCTTGATGATGTAACTGGCCTACTGCTAGGCTACTGCTTCCACACCCAAAGGCAATGAGCTGTGATTGACTGAGTCACTATATAAAGAGCTCTGCCCAGTGCTCTAGGGTTAGGTAGAGATGGAGGTGGATTATGGACCTGCAGACTGTTTGACCCATCACTGGGAGAAAAAAACCAGGTATAAACCCTTTTACTCCAAGAAGGTTCATTATTATTTCTCTGTCTCACTGAATCCGTAGTGAACTTGCCTGGGGCTGCAACCTTCAGGCAAGATGGTATATCACCTAGAAGTGATTATCTTTTTATAGCTTCTGGCTTTACTTTATTCTATGACTGAACTTAAAAGAATTGCATTTTGCATACACTGGTTAAGGTACCCAATGCAAGCAAATAATGGTACTTCCATGTTATATCTAATGGTAGGAGGAGGGTTCTTTCTTTAAAAGTAATGAAGTAAAAAGCCCCAGCTAAGAAATAGCAAGGGTAATCCCTTGGGACTAACATATAGTTGGAGATTCGTGTAATAAAAATTCTAAACATCTGAATATCATATGTTAAATCGTGTACTTTCCAATGAGTTTCTGACTTTAGACATAGGGAAATACTTACTTGGCCTCAGATTTTCTCCATGTCAAGAAAACATTATCTTCTTAAATTTAATAACCGAGAAATCAGTTAATGCTATGTGCCTCCTGGTTTAGCACAACCCTTGATATTCAGAGCAACACTGATGGTCCTTTCCTAAGCTGGCTGCCATAGAAGTTTCCAGAGGAATCCTAGTGAACATGGAATTCTTCATACCACCATTAGGTAAGTAATTTGGTCCTAGTGCAGCCATAAGGATAAAAAGCCATAGGATTGATTCTGGACTATTCCTTAGGAAAATTAGGTAGCAACAATTAGAGAGTATATAGCACTATTTGACTTTGTAAGGGGGGCTATTAAAGCTGTAGTAGCCATTAAAACTCCAAATCCCTGTGGTTTCACATACTAAAAATTATTTTCTTGCTCAAGTCTTCATCTACATCAGGTTGGATGGCTTTTCTGGGCAGTTATTTCTCCAAGTGGTGACTCAAATATTGGACATATAGTGATAGTTTTAATTCTTCCTTTCCAATCTGGATACCTTTTATTTCTTTTTTTGCCTAATTGTGTCCAGGGCTTCTAATATTTTGAATAAAAGTGGTGAGTAGCATTCTTGTTTTATTCCTGGTCTTAGAAGGCTTTCAGTTTTTCACCATTGAGTATGCTGTTAGCTGTGGGTTTGTCATAAATGGTCCTTATTATGTTGAGATATATTCCATCTATACCCACTTTGTTGAGAGTTTTGTCGTAAATGGATGTTGAATTTTGTCAAACGCTTTTTCTGCATCTATTGAGAAGATACAACTTTTATTGATTGATTTGCAGACACTGAATCATTTCTGTATCCCTGGATTAAATCCTATTGATAATGAGCCTTTCAGTATATTGTTGACTTTGGTTTGCTAATAATTTTCTGAGAATTTTTGTATCTATGTTCATCACTGATATTGGCCTGTGCTTTTCTTTGTTTTAGTCGTGTTCCTATTTTTTTGTATCAGGGTGATGCTGGCCTTATAAAATGAGTTTAAAGGTGTTCTTTCCTCTTGAATTTTTTGGGAGAGTTTGACAAAAATAGGTATTATATCTTCTTTGAATGTTTGGTAGAATTAAACATTGATGTTGTCTGGTTGAGGTCTTTCTTTATTGGGAGGTTTTTGATTATTAATTAATTCTCCTTACTAGTAATCTTTCTATTCAGATTTTCTATTTCTTCATGATTCAGTCATGAAAAAATATATATTTACTATGAATTAGTTATGGAGAATTGCATGTTTCTAGGAATTTATCTGTTATTTTTAGGTTGTTTAATTTGTTGAGGTATAGTTGTTCTTAGTAGTCTCTTATGAATCTTTATATTGCTGCAGTGTCAGTTGTAACTTCTTTTTCATTTTTGACTTGTCTATTTTGTTTATCCTTGCAAAGAACCAGCTCTTAGTTTAGTTGATCCTTTCTACTTTTTAACAGCCTATTTGATTTATTTCTTCTCTGCTATTTAGTTTTTTCCTTCTACTGACTTTGGCCTTCACTTGTTCTTTTTCTAGCTCTTTTAAGTATAAGCTTAGATTTTTTTATTTGTGATTTTTCTTGTTTTTTACTGAGGTAAATCTCTATTGCTATGATCTTCCCTTGTAGAACTGCTTTGCTGCATTCCAAAGATTCTGGTAGTCTGTATTTGTTTTCATTTGTCTTTAGGTATTTTTTAAATTTCTTCTTTGGTTTCTTTGATGACCCATTGGTTCATCATGTTGTTTAATCTCTACATTTTTGTGGTTTTTCCAGTTTCTTTCTTGTTATTGATTTATACTTTCATATCCTTGTGGTTAGAGAAGATGCTTGATATGATTTCAGTCTTTTTGAATTTATTGAGACTTGTTTTGTGGCCTAACATGATAGATCCTGGAGAATGTTCCATGTGCACTTGAGAAAAATATGTATTCTGTTGCTTTTGAATGGAGTGTTCTGTATATATATCTATTAAATCTACCTGGTCTAGTGTGTCTTTTAAAGCCTATGTTTATTAATTTTCTGTTTGGATGATCTATCCATTAATGTAAGTGGAGTGTTAAAGTCCCCTATTATTATTGTATTGCTGTCAATTTTTCCCTTTAGGTCTATTAATATTTGCTTTATAATCATGGTACTCCTATGTTGGGTACATATATATTTATGAATATTGTATCTTCTTGTTAGATTGACCCTTACATCATTATATTAACATCCTACTTTGTCTAATATTTTAAAGTCTATTTTGTCTTTGAGTATAGCTATACTAGGTCTTTATTCATTTCCATTTACATGGAATACCTTCCTCCATCCCTTTACTTTCCTCCTGTATGTGTCCTTACTTCTGAAGTGAGTCTCTTGTAGGCAGCATGTAGATGGGTTTTCTTTTTTATCCATTCAGCTGCTCTATGTCTTTTGACTGGAGAGTGTAGTCCATTTACATTTAAAGTAATTAGTGATAGGAATGTACTTACTGTCATTTTGGTAATTGTTTTCTGGCTTTTTTCACAGTTCCTCTCTGCTCCCTTCTTTTTTCTCTCTCTTTCCTTGTGGGCTGATGGATTTCTTTAGTGTTACATTTATATTCCTTTCTCAGTTTGTTTTGTGTTTATATTGTTAAGTTCTTTGTGTTTATCATGAGGTTCACTATAACTTCTATGTAAATAATCGTCTGTTTTCAATAGACAGTAACATTATTTTGAACATACTCAAAACTACATTTTTTTCTCCCCCACATTTTATATTTTTGATGTCATATTTTGCATCTTTTTATTTTATGTATTCCTTAATTACTTCTTAAAGGCCCCACCTCAAATA
This sequence comes from Smutsia gigantea, assembly GCA_032199065.1. Lineage (NCBI taxonomy): Eukaryota > Metazoa > Chordata > Mammalia > Pholidota > Manidae > Smutsia > Smutsia gigantea. The sequence goes on along the minus strand of JAVSCE010021795.1, from coordinate 142,721 downwards.
CAGTCACAGTTAGGGCTTCAATACAGGAACTTAAGAGTGGGGGAACCCAATTTAATCTGTAACACTGTCTGTTTCTTTTCCTCTTTCTCTCTCAAATCCTATTCAACTTCACCTTTTAGTTTTTGATTTTGTCAATCCTAAATTCTTTGGAGGTAGAGTAACAGATTTCCTCAGAGGCAAAAATAGATATGTCTGTTGCCCCCAGTTGAGTGCTTCAGATTAATGCTGTGATTTTGTATGGGAAATTAACTAGAACCAAAGGACCATGCATAGACCCTAGGTAGGGGGTGTTTAAAAGGTGCTTTTTCTTTTCAGCCCCCTTTCTTTTATTAGGGGAGGGGAAATTACATTTTGACTTAAAGAGCTGTTGTAGAATATGTGATTTAAAAACAAGAATTGCTAACAAAATGCCTCTTATTTGGCTCTTAATAAATGTTAATTCCACTTGCTTTGCTTTCATTTATTTTCTTAAGGTATTGTCACTGAAAATAGATACTTAAGAAGACAGGCAAGGACATTAGAAAAAGAAAATACCTCCTAAAAACAGAAGTGGGCATCATAACTGTCAATGACGAGCCAAGCATATTTCTAAACATTCTCAGTTTTATCATGGATGCTACTGTCCTAACAATTTCTGAGACATATACAGGGCAAATGGATTTCTTAGTATTATGGACAGCTAGTGCTCACTTCCACCAGGATTATATGAACTATTGTGATTCTGAGTGCTTTTTTTTTGCATATTTCCTCAAGGCTCAATTAAATATTTACTCAATTATTAGATTCACTGACATATTTCCTTTTTAAATTCTGATCTGCAGATGTGTACTTACATAGCAACACAATACTTTTCCATTTGTTTTTTTCCTTTTTTGTTCCTCCTTCACCTTCACCAGCAGGAATTCAGAGGTATAAAAAAACTGGGTGTATGCAACTTTGTACCAACAACTCCTTCCCCCTAGAACCATCAGCTCAGCTGTACATAATTCTCTTGGAATTTCATAGTTTACAGTGTAAATCAGATTGTTTATGTTTTGCTTTGTTTTAAACATAGAAATCTGGTTTGCAGCTTGCCATTTTTGCTAGATTGGAGAAATTACCCTCAGAAAGACTGGAGGGGACATAGGAAATTTATCTATTGATTGAACTTTTTAAGTTGCAGTCCATGGGCATAATTTGCATTAAACAAAAAGCAACACGGGGCTGCCCTGGGATTTATAGGCACTTTTGTTAGAAAAGAAAATATTGTATCCATCCAAAATGGATTGAATGGTTCAATGCACACGGTGTTCTTTTCCTAAGAAAGCAATTCGAAAAATCCAGCAAGTGAGAAATGGAACCCTGATTTGGTTGAAAATGGAAACTTCTGAGATAAACTTGATATTTATATCAAGTATCAAAGATTTTATGTTCAAAATATAGAGCTTTGATCTAGAGGAATGGGGAGCACACTATACTACAGACCTGGTTAGTTGACATACTGTGCTTATGAAGTTTGTAATTCAGTGGAAATGGGCAAAGAAATATTTACAATGCAGTAACTTCGAATTTATAAAGAATGCATATATTTGTATACACTTATACCTCTTCAGATAGGGTCATACAGGAGAGTGGAAACTGTGTTTCCTGGTTCTTGATACACACAAAACTTTGGGTATAGGTATGACCCCTAAGCTGTTGAAACTAAGAATAAGCATTAGAGGGAAAGTTAAGTTAAAAGAGTGGTCAGTAAATTGGTAATAGCTAGGTGGTATTAAAGGTTGCTTAAATAATTTTGTTTTGTTTTGTTTGGGGGTAATTAGTAGGTTTTATGACCGCAGGATACTTTGTAGACTTTAATCATTTGCAAACAACAGTTTTGAGCAATTGCCTGATTCTTAGTAGGTTTTAATATCTGTTGATACTTTCCCTAATTCCTTTCCTTTCCCTTTACAAGTCTTGATTTTAGAAAATCCAGCAGGGGAGTAACATTAATTAACTGAGTTAACTTGCATTTTACCTAGTAGATCTTTCCTATTTCCCATATAGTTTTAATATAAATGTGTAATTACTTATTTTATATACATATATATGTACATACCGTGTATGTATGTGTTGATATGTTAATGTGGAATTTTGGTAATCTATATTTTCAATTGAAGTCAAAGAAATTAAGATTTTTTTAATGATAAATTCTAAATTTACTAGGTGTTTGACCTAAATTGTAGGATTAGCACAAGGATTATAGAATCACAAAATGTCATTGTGAAGTGGGACCTAGAGATCATAGGTATATTTAACCCATCAGCATCATTTTTTTCAAATGAAGAAACAAGAACAGCTAAGGTGAATTGATTCACCTTAACTTGTCTATGTCAGTGTCCTCAGTGGTGGCAGATCTCTGTTGGAAACAATGAAAAGTCATTTGGAGCTAGGTCTGATTGATACATCATTGATCAAGTTAGATAATAGTTTTGAAGCAAATATTTTCATGAAGCTCATACCAGCACTGAGGCAATACCCTGTCTTGCTTTCTCTCCCTGCCCCAACCCCCGTGGAAGAAGAAAGTAATAAAAACTTTTAAGATAATAACTGTATCACTAGAAGAAAATGTCCAGCTTTCTAGGTTTGTTTTGAAAGATGATTCTCATTTGAATGTATACTTTCTAGTATATATGTGTGTTTATTATTTTTTGTTTTCTTTAATTTAGGACATTATTTTAATTTAATCTTATGTAGGAGGGTGGCCCTTGGACCTTGGGCAAATATCTCTATCATCATTGATTTCTGTAACATGACAGTTGTGCAACTAAGAATTTATAGATTAAAAACAAACAAACAGGCACACAGATTCAAGATGGCGGCATGAGAGGTGAGACAGAGAATTCTTCCCAAAACCACATATAGTGTGAATATATAGTTAATACAACTAGCCCTAAAACAGCAACAGGAAAAAAGGCTGCACCAGACTGCACACAGACCTCACAAACAGATCAGACCTCACAAAACAGTGTAACATAGGAAAGCCTTGATCTGGCAGGACCCAAGCCCTTCCCCCACTCCACCTCACCGGAGGGAGGAAGAGAAACAGAGGGGAGAGGGCGTGGAATCCTAAGACTGCTGAACACCCAGCCCTGGAGGTCAGCTTTGGAGCACAAAGCTACATTGTGTGGTGCTCTGGAGGTTGACGGGGTTGGGGAGCTGGGACAGGCGGAGTGCCTGAGAGACCGAGACTCCGGCTGTTTGTGGAAGATGGGGATCCACATCGGGCCGCTCTGAGACAAAGGAAAGGCGAGCGATCTGACAGGCTTCTTAGCAGTGAAAGGGCTGCTGGAGTGTGGGATTTGCACAGAGCTTCTTAAGCGGGAGAAGGGATAGGTGGACAAGGTTGTCTGTGTGCACTCTGCCCAACAGGTTGGAAACTTTAAGGAGCTTCAGCCACCCCATCCCCCTAGCTGCCTACTCAGCTCTGAGGCCCCCGAATGTGATATGCAGTCTGCTGCACCTTCCTCCTGGCCTGCCAGCACCTGCTCACAAACCGGCAGTCACTGCACCGGCATCAGGCCAGCCAGAGGGAGGCCCCGCCTACAACAGCTAGAGACGCCGAGCACAGAGGCTTACACCTGTGTGCTCAGTCCACTGACTCTGATACTGGAGACAGGCACTGCAGCTGGGAATCAGGAAACAGCTCTTTCCTGCCCCAAGGCACCAGCACTGCTCCCCTATGACCCCCAACCTCACTCTAGGGCCTGAGCAGCTTCAGAGACTAGAGCTTCTGGGAACTAGAGGGCATCACACAGAATTATGAAACATCAAAGGAACCTGGTTCAGACCAAAATATCACAAACCCCCCAAAAAGGCCCAAATGAAGCTGAACTCACCAATCTTCATGAAAGAGAGTTCAAAATAAAAATAATAAACATGCTCATGGAGGTACAGAAAAATATTCAAGAACTCAGGGACGAATTTAAGATGAAGATTCAATCATTACGATATTCCATATCTGAAATGAAACATACAATGGAGGGATTTAAAAGGAGGTTAGATGTAGTAGTAGAGACAGTAAATGGAATAGAAATAAGAGGAATACAAAGAAGCTGAGGCATGGAGAGAAAAAAGGATTTCCAAGAATGAAAGAATTTTGAGAGAAAGGTGTGAACAACCCAAGTGGAACAATATCCGCTTTATAGGGGTACCAGAAGAAGAAGAAGAGAGAAAAAGGGATAGAAAGTGTTATTGAGGAGGTAATTGCTGAAAACTGCCCAAATCTGAGGAAGGAGATAGTCTCTCAAGCCATGGAGGTGCACAGATCTTACAAGACAAGGGACACAAGGAAGACAACATCAAGACATATAATAATTAAAATGGCAAAGATCAAGGATAAAGACAGACTTTTAAAAGCAGCTAGAGAGTGAAAAAAGATTACATACAAAGGTAAACCCTCAGGCTATCATCAGATTTCTCAACAGAAACCTTACAGGCCAGAAGGGAGTGGAATAATATATTTAAAGCAATGAAGCAGAAGGGCCTTGAGCCAAGAATACTCTACCCAGCAAGGTTATCATTTAAATTTGAAGAAGGGATTAAACAATTTTCAGATAAGCAAAAGCTGAGAGAATTTACCTCCCACAAACCACCTCTACAGTGCATTTTGGAGGGACTTCTATAGATGGAAATATTCCTAAGGCTAAATAGATGTCACTAGGGAAAATAAAACCACAGCAAAGTAGAACAATTAATTACTAAGCAGATGCAAAATCAAATGAACTACCCCCAAAGTCAATTAAGGGATAGACAAAGAATAGAGAATATGATACCTAACATATAAAGAATGGAGGAGGAAGAAAAAGGAGGAAAAAAAAAAGAACCTTTAGGTTGTGTTTGTAAAAGCATATGAAGTGAGTAAAAGTAGACTGTTAGATAGTAAGGGAATTACCCCTGAACCTTTGGTAACTACAAAGCTAAAGCCTGCAGTGGCAGTAAGTACATACCTATTGATAATCACCCTAAGTGTAAACTGTCTGAATGCACCAATCAAAAGACATAGAGTCACTGAATGGATAAAAAAACAAGACCCATCTATATGCTGCCTACAAGAGACTCACTTCAAACCAAGACATACACAGACTGAAAGTGAGAGGATGGAAAAAGATAGTTCATGCAACTAATAGGGAGAAAAAAGCAGGAGTTGCAGTACTTGTATCAGACAAAATAGACTTCAAAACAAAGAAAGTAACAAGAGATAAAGAAGGACATTACATAATGATACAGGGGTCAGTCCAACAAGAGGATATAACTATAATAAATATTTATGCACCCAACACAGGAGCACCTACATATGTGAAACAAATAGTAACAGAATTAAAGGTGGAAATAGAATGCAATGCATTCATTTTAGGAAACTTCAACACACCACTCACTCCAAAGGACAGATCAACCAGACAGAAAATAAAGAGACAGAGGCACTGGACAACGTATTAGAACAGATGGACATTACGGACATCTACAGAACACTTCATCTAAAAGAAACAGGATATACGTTCTTCTCAAGTGCACATGGAACATTTTCAGGAATAGATCATATGCCACAAAAAGAGCCTCAGTAAATTCAAAAAGATTGAAATTGTACCAACCAGCTTCTCAGATCACAATGGTATGAAACTAGAAATAAATTACACAAAGAAAACGAAAAAGCCCACAAACACATGGAGGCTTAATAACATGCTGCTAAATAATCAGTAGATCAATGACAAAAAAAAACAGAGATCAAGCAATATATGGAGAAAAATGACAACAATAATTCAACACTGCAAAGTCTGTGGGATGCAGCGAAGGCCGTGCTGAAAGGAAAGTATATTGCAATACAGGCCTACCTCAGGAAAGAAGAACAATCCCACATGAACAGTATAAACTCACAATTAATGAAACTACAAAATAAAGAACAAATGAGGCCAAAGTCAATAGAAGGAGGGACATAATAAAGATTAAAGCAGAAATAAACAAAATTGAGAAGAATAAAACAATAGAAAGAGTCAATGAAAGCAGGAGCTGGTTCTTTGAGAAAATAAACAAAATAAATAAACCCCTAGCCAGATTTATCAATAAAAAGAGAGAGTCTACACACATAAACAGAATCAGAAATGAGAAAGGCAAAACCAGTATGGACACCAAAGAATTATGAGAGAATACTGTGAAAAATTATATGGTAACAAACTGGATAACCTAGAAGAAATGGACAATTTTCTAGAAAAACACAACCTTCCAAGGCTGACCCAGGAAGAAACAGAAAATCTGAATAGACCAATTACCAGCAAGGAAATTGAATTGTTAATCAAAAAACTACCTAAGAACAAAATTCCTATATCAGATGGTTTCACTGCTGAATTTTATCAAACATTTAGTGAAGACCTAATACCCATCCTCCTTAAAGTTTCCCAAAAAGTAGAAGAGGAGGAAAAACTTCCAAACTCATTCTACGAGGCCAACATCGATCTAATACCAAAACCTGGCAAAGACACCACAAAAAAAGAAAATTACAGACAAATATCTCTGATGAACATAGATGCAAAAATACTCAACAAAATATTAGCAAACTGAATTGAAATACATAAAAAAGATCATCCATCATGGTCAAGTGGGATTCATCCGAGGGATGCAAGGATGGTTCAACATTCGAAAATCCATCAACATCATCCACCACATCAAAAAAAAAAAAAGGACAAAAACCACATGATCATCTCCACAGATGCTGAAAAAGCATTCGACAGAATTCAACATCCATTCATGATAAAAAGTCTCAACAAAATGGGAATAGAGGGCAAGTACCTCAACATAATAAAGGCCATATATGTCAAACCTACAGTGAGCATTGTACTTAACAGCAAGAAGCTGTAAGCTTTTCCTTTAAGATTGGGAACAAGACAAGGATGCCCACTCTCCCCACTTTTATTCAACATAGTTCTAGAGGTCCTAGGCATGGCAATCAGACAACACAAAGAAATAAAAGGCCTCCAGATTGGTAAGGAAGAGGTCAAACTGTCCCTGTTTGCAGATGACATGATATTGTACATAACAAACCCTAAAGAATCCACTCCAAAACTGCTAGATCTAATATCTGAATTCAGCAAAGTTGTGGGATACAAAATTAATACACAGAAATCTGTTGCATTCCTGTACACTAATGATGAATTAGCAGAAAGAGAAATCAGGAATACAATTCCATTCATCAAAAAGAATAAAATACCTAGGAATAAACCTAACCAAGGAAGTGAAAGACCTATTCTCTGAAAACTACAAGACACTCATGAGAGAAATTAAAGAAGATACCAATAAATGAAAACACATCCCATGCTCATGGAAAGGAATAATTAATATTGTCAAAATGGCCATACTGCCTAAAGCAATCTACAGATTCAATGCAATCCCTATCAAAATACCAATAGCATTCTTCAGTGAACTAGAGCAAATAGTTCTAAAATTCATATGGAACCACAAAAGACCCTGAATAGCCAAAGGAATCCTGAAGAGGAAGAACAGCGCAGGGGGAGTTATGCTCCCTGACTTCATGCTGTACTACAAAGGCACAGTAATCAAGACAGTTTGGTACTGGCACAAGAACAGACCTGTAGACTAATGGAACAGCCTATAGAGAACCCATATATAAGCATATATGGTCAGTTAATATATGGTAAATGAGCCATGGATGTACAATGGGGAAATGACAGTCTCTTCAACAGCAGGTGTTGGCAAAAATGGACAGCTACATGTAAGAGAATGAAACTGGATTATTGTCTAACCCCATACACAAAAGTAAACTCGAAGTGGATCAAAAATGTAAGTCATGAAACCATAAAACTCTTAGAAAAAAACGTAGGTAAAAATCTCTTGGACATAAACATAGGCAACTTCTTCATGAACATATGTCCCCAGGCAAGGGAAACAAATGCAAAAATGAGCAAGTGAGACTATATCAAACTAAAAAGCTTCTGTACAGCAAAGGACACCATCAGTAGAACAAAAAGACTTCCTACAGTATGGGAGAATATATTCATAAATGACATATCCAATAAGGGGTTGACATCCAAATTATATAAAGAGCTCATGCACCTCAACAAACAAAAAGCAAATAAGCCAATTAAAAGAGCAGAGGAGCTGAACAGACACTTCTCTATAGAAGAAATTCAGATGGCCAATAGGCACATGAAAAGATGCTCCACATCACTAATCATCAGAGAAATGCAAATTAAAACCACAATGAGATATCACCTCACACCAGTGAGGATGGCCAACGTCCAAAAGACAAACAACAACAAATGTTGGTGAGGATGTGGAGAAAGGGGAACCCTCCTACACTGCTGGTAGGGAATGTAAAATAGTCAACCATTGTGGAAAGCAGTATGGAGGTTCCTCAAAAAACTCAAAATTGAATTACCATTTGACCCAGGAATTCCCTCCTAGGAATTTACCCTAAGAATGCAGTAGCCCAGTTTGAAAAAGACATATGCACCCCTATGTTTATTGCAACACTATTTACAATAGCCAAGAAATGGAAGCAATCTAAATATCCATCAGTAGATGAATGGATAAAGAAGAGGTGGTACATATACACAATGGAATACTATTCAGCCATAAGAAGAAAACAAATCCTACCATTTGCAACAACATGGATGTAGCTGGAGGGTATTATGCTCAGTGAAATAAGCCAGGTGGAGAAAGACAAGCATCAAATGATTTCACTCATCCGTGGAGTATAAGAACAAAGCAAAAACTGAAGGAACAACACAGCAGCAGACTCACAGAATCCAAGAATGTACTAACAGTTACTAAAGGGAAAGGGACCAGGGAGGATGGGTGGGAAGGGAGGGATAGGGGGAAAACGGGGCATCATGATTAGCACATATAATGTGGTGGGGGGACACAGGGAAGGCACTATAACAGAGAAAAGACATGTGGTGATTATATAGCATCTCACTATGCTGATGGACAGTGACTGTAATGGGGTATGTGGTGGGGACTTGATAATGGGGGGAGTCTAGTAACCATAATGTTGTTAATGTAATTGTACATTAATGATAGCAAAATAAAATAAATAAATAAATAAGTAAAATAAAAGTTACCATCCTTGAAAATTAAAAAAACAAATAAATAAAAATAAATTTAGCACATATTGGGCTCAAGAAGCTCTTCCACAAAGAGAAAAGAAATCCGAACGGACTTCTAAGGCTTACTGAGATCAAGATATGTCATTGACCTGCAGAGCATGGTTATGATGTGTTGATATTATTTTCCCGATGTTAAGAACAGAGGTTCAGGAAGATTGCGGAGCCTGTCTGAGGGCCTACCTGGGATTTCTGGAAGGTCTAGTATTTTGGATGTACCACTAGTCAGCTCCCAGGTTAGACTTTAGCCCCGTCTGACTAATACTCAACAGTTGACCATTGCGCTAAATAGCTTTTTTCTTATGCCTTGTTCCTGCGTTGAAGGAGCTAGAAGAAGCAAGGAATGAGCAGAGTTGTCTGCTGGTCTGGAGGCATCGAGTGCTTCTGGAGCTTTGCTGCCCCCTGGCCCTGGCTCCCACCCCAAGGGGAATAGCTGGCACTGGCTTGTGTAGCCCACGTTACCATACTGGCACCTGTAGGTCTGTAGGTGCTCAGCACGAGTCGCCACTCCATATCTCCAAACCCCTCCTGCCCCCAGGGTGGGGGCGGTAATGACATCCTGAGTGGTGTTGAGAGGGTTTGGGGCTGTGGTCAGTTCACGTGGACTTGGGTGGCCCACAGGGGTCTGGGGTTTCCTGTACACCTTGCAGGAGAGCTATTCCATTATTCTCGGGGAATAAAGGGAAAAGATTCTTCTAAAACATTTAAAACCAGATATTTGTGTAATTAACTCATTTTAATGAAAATTTCAAATAAAGACCATCAAAAGGTCAAGCTTAGAGTGTGTAAAACAAACAAACAAAACTCTTCTTTTTAAAACAGTACAGAAACCACATGTTTTCTATGATAACTTTAAGCTATTTTAATATTCTTAGTAAGCAACTCTGGGTTAGAGATCTAAAGAAATGTCCAAAGAGTTTGAGTGGTTTACTTACAGTAATTAGCTTTGAAAGTCTTCTTAGTATGCAATTTTCTAATTGTCTGCAAATCCAAGCATATTTATATGTAATTTGGAATGTATAATACCTTAGTAGAATTTCATCTTATTAGTGAGTCTGTTATATTTGTAGTTCCACCTATAAAAATCAATTCCATGACTCTATTACAGTAAATGTATTTTGTCATTTACCTTTTCTAACTGAGCAGAAATAGGTAATTGCTTACCCAATATCCATTTTCCCCTTCTTCCTGGGCATTGTGCCCAACTGGGGAAAACACGAAAAATAATGATATTTCTTCACCTGGTCCAATGAAATATAAGATGATTTCTGGAAAGTATCTACACAAGCTCATGTCATTTTTTTATCTTGCCCTTTTCTTCCTACCAGCTGCCTGGAATGTAGTAGTCATGATAACTAGAGGTCCAGTCATTATCTTGCAACATGAGGTAACCTTTAGGATAGACATCAGTGCTAAGTATGATAAATCAAAAAGAGAGATGGAACTGGGGTCCCTAATGATAGCTGCAGAGTACCCATCTTTGAATTTCTTTTGTATGAGAGAAAAATGAACCCATATGTCTCTAAGCCACCATTACCTTCAACTTCTGTACTCTGCAATGGAATGCAATCTCTCCTTACACGCTAAGCTCAGTTTCACTAGTTTTTTTTTTTTGCCATCTCAAGAGGTGTTATGTTGCTTGTTATAAAAATATAATCACTTAGCCAACTATCTAACCTCTTCTCTTCTACTATACTTTTGACCCATTGCTACAACATCCTAATCTGCTTAATCCTACCTCCTCCATGACTTGTTTTCTATTTGTAATTTATTCTTCTTAAAGATATTTTGATTTTTTCTATTGAACATATTCCAATTTAAGAATAAAGGTTTCAAAAATTAATTTCAAAAGGGAGAATATACAATACCAATTTATAGCTCCTAGATATAGAAGTTTCTTTCTTACTCCAAGTCTTGCTCATGGCAGAGTCATTAAAGGCAATGTGGCTGTGCCTGTTTTTGCATGTTTGTAGTTTTGTTATTTACATATGTAAAAATACAGTTAAAACTTAAAAATAAGTGAAACTAAAGTGGAAATAGGAATGGGAAAGATAAAGTTTAGGAAGATCTTGAAAATCCCACTCTTTAGAAGAGTCAAATCATTTTGATGAAGGATGAGATAATGAGCCTTTCAAAAAAATAGAAGTTAATTAATCTCTGAGAGAACAATTCATGACAGAGGCAATTCAGTTTTCAGGAGTGCTTTTAATCTTATACAAATCTCTGAGTTACCAGAATTCTGAAACTTCACTGTAAACCTACTAAGAACTTAGAAATGAGAATTTAAATAGAAATAAATGGGGTTCAGGGGACAGCGTGGAGCATGGGGTTCTCTCCACTACTTAAAAATGTTTCCACTATTTAAAAATATGTATGCATTACATTTCTTATTTTATGTATTTTTAGTATATACAATTTTAAGGGATGTAATTCATGCATTCAAATAAGAATGAAAAGACTTCTACTAAGTCCTTAATTTTGGTCAAGAATGTACTCTTTCCTGCCAAATATAAGGGAAATCCCTAAATCTTGGTCTCATCAGCCTGTGGCTACAAAGAGGGCAATATTTCACTTAATACCCGTATCATAAACAGCTTACCTGCCAATTTAGCTGCGAGTCCAGTATCTTCTTCTTAGGTTTCCTTTCCATTTTCTAAGGACCCTTAGAGTGATTTTTAAAAAAAATTAGTCTGTGATATAATAAGTCATAAGAAATACATATTTGGCCATTCAGTTGACCAAATACATACTTCCCAGTTATATTTGGTCTTCATCCACAGTTCTGGAAACACTATAGTCTTAAAGGTGAAATGGGTGTCTTGTCATGGTAATAACAGACTTTTCGACCCCACCCAAGGGTGGGGGCTGGTGGTTTAATCAGCCAATGGCCAGTTAATTTAGTCAGTCATAACTATGCAATAAAGCCCTCACAAAACCCTCTGAGAAGAGATCTCCACTCTTATGGCTCCTGCTTCTCTGTTGGAGAGAGAGCTTCTACCCTTGGGGAACCAGAACGCCTCCACGTGCCACCAAGCCAATCCCAAGCTTCCCAAGGATAGAAGCTCCTTTATTTGGGACCTTGCCCTATGTATCTCTTCATCTGGCTGTTAACTTGTATCTTTTATTAAACTGGTAAACATACCCTGTTTTCCTGAGTTCTGTGAACTGCTTAGCAAATTAATCTAACCTAAAGGGGAGGTTGTAGGAACCTCCAGTGCTGCTGGTAAGTCAGAAGCACAAGTAACCAGCTGGGGCTTGTGACTGGTGTCTGGAGAGGGGGATGGAGGGCAGTCTTGTAAGGCAGAGCCCTTAACCTGGGGAATCTGGTGCTGTCTCCCTCCAGGCAGATAGTGTCAGAAGTGAGTTCTTGAACACCCTGCTGGTGTTGGAGAATTGCTTGTTGGTGTGTGTGTGTGTGAACTCCCTCTGCCGCCCCTGGACCCCAGCATCCCACGCACTGGAATCGGTCCAGGAACTGGAAAGGAGTTGTACTCTTACTGCTATATGCTATTATTGTTGTATATAGAAAATGACTACACAGTCCTTGTGCATGTTAAGGGTTCTGGTCGCCACCTTCACTGTGTGTGGGTATGGGGCTTGCCACACGAAGCAATTCTCTGACAGCAACCGGGCGTCCTACAATTTGTCCAAAGGTCAGAAATAACAGAAGTAAAAACAATAAACCACTGAAGTAATAATTAGTAAAAGTTTATTGTGTACACTTCAAAACACGGTACAAACTGGGGGCACTGAAACCAAAACATGGAATGAGGCTCAGGGAGATATTGTTATAATGCAGCTTCTATAGTGAGAAGCAATGACTATTTATTCTTCACAGTGATTGGTTATATTTGTCAGAATCTTCTTAAATGATAGGGAATTAGTCAGTGGTTACCTCATATCAACCCTGGGAAACTGTGTCAGTTTGCTTGTGATTTCCAGAGGCATAAGCAACAAAAAACTCAGGGCAAATTAGTCTTGCAAAATAAGCTGAAATAAGATTTGCTGGTATGGTTAAACTAGTTCTGTCTGCTCAGGGTATTTCCAGGGTTGGTCTCTGTTTTTATCTCAACCGTACCCCCCACCCTCCACCCCCCCAGCACATACACCTTTTGGTCATTCCCTCAGCAGTCTGAGAATGTGACCACGCGGCATGCAGCATTACTCTTGGTGACCTCTGTTGGTGTCGTCAGGCCGAAAATCATGTGTTTGCTGTTTCCATTAGTTGAGTCATCAGGCTGGAGGGCCCATGTAATCATCTCCGTCATTTATGTGGTTATTGTTGATTTCATCCAGTTGTCTGATCCTGACGGATACCATTTAGACTGCTGCCAGGCATTTAAAACTCTTGAGAGTTTACGACACAGTAGAGAGGTTGGAATGACAATTATAAGGAGAACAGAAGTCAAGGATTGAAAAATTCCCCAGAGAAGAGGTTCCCAGAAGCCAAGATTTAACCAATTAAGAAAGACAAATGGACTTCAATATTTTAAAAAGTCATTTACACAGGCACAACATGACATATTAGCAATCACACATCCTCATGATCACCTAGGACAAGATGAATATGAGGATGGTTTATTTCGGGAGGCTTTGCTATAGGTGAGTTTTTAACGAAATTAGGTCTCTATATGGAGACTACAGATAATATGATATGAGTAATCACAAAATTTAATGAGAGGCATTTCTATGGAAGCAAAAGAAAAACAAAGATTAATAGAGCAAATTATAAATTCCGTTTCAGAGTTTGGAGAGCATCCAGCGGAGATTTCTAGACGTCAGATTCTAAGCATATTCAGTTGGAGTGAGGGCATGCAGTGGTAATCTGACAAATTTTCCTGGTTCACAGTGTGAATGTCTCTGGTGATCCAAGTGGCTGTATAGAAACAGGCACAAAGAGTGTCTACACATGAGCTATTGTGATTTCCCTGAAGGTTATAACAAGTTGTCCATCCTTAGCTTCAGGAAGAGGGCAGTTTTAGTTTCATAATGATTTCAACTCAGAAGAGTGGGATAAAACTGGAAATGTTAGCTCGGAGAGTTCTAGCCCAATACTGGAGGAAACTAGAAGAATTCAGCATCCTGTCCAGTTTACAGGTATTAAAACCTCAAAGATAATTGACAACATTGGAATCGGATATCCACAAAGGTGTATTAGTGAAATACAATTTTCTCTCTATAATCATCCCCATTTCTATCAAAGATAACCAAGTAAGACTGATCTGTTTGCAAATTAAGTCCAGTTTTGATAAACTGGGTCTGATTATTTACATAAGTGCAGCAAGAATAGTAACTGACCCAATAGGATCTTGTGACTCCAACTCATCTGACACCAAATGCTATGGTGTATTTTTTTCCTACATATATAAATAACAGTAACAATATTATACACAGCAGTAATAGTAGTATTACTTCATTCGGGTACATGGACGCAGTTCCAGTGTGTGTAAATAGTGGGAGGGGGCCTTCCCACACATATTTACACCAAGCAATTCTCAAACAGCAACAAGCTGTTGGAGAACTCAACTCAGGGCTGATGCTGTCTGCCCAGAGACAGCCCCAGATTCCCCAGGTTAAGGGCTCCATGCTACAAGACTGCCCTCCACTCCCAACTCTAGACGCTGGTTGCAAGCCCCAGGCAGTTCCCTGGGCTTCAGATTTACCAGCGACAGATTGGAGGTTCCCCCCACCCCTTAGGTTTGATTAATTTGCTAGAGTGGCTCACAGAACTCAGGAAAACACTTATATTTACCAGTTTAATAAAGGATACCATAAAGGATACAAGTTAACAGCCAGATGAAGAGAGACATAGGGCAGGGTCCCAAATAAAGGAGCTTCTATCCTCATGGACTTGGGCCTGGCTCGGTGCCATATGGACGCGTTCTGGTTCCCAAGCACAGACGCTCTCTGACCAAGAACCTAGATTCCACGGAGCAGAGCAGAAAGAGCAAAAAGCTCTTCTCAGGGTTTTTTGTAAGGCTTTATTACAAGGTCATGATTAAATTATTGGCCATTGGCTAATTCTGCCTCCAGCCCCCGCCCTTGGGTGGGTGCACAAAAGTCTCTCATTAACATGACAAAACACCTGTTTCACCTTTAAGACTGTAGTGTTTTCAGAAACTGTGGATGAACCCCAAACATACGTGGGAAATATAATTGGTTATATGAATGACCAGATATGTATTTCTTATGGCTCATTATATCACAGCTCTTTTAAATCTGCTTTGTTGTAACTTTCACAAGGAATCTCAGATTGGACTTTTAAAAGCGCCCCGAGGCTAGGAAGCCAAGCCAAGGACTTGTTCAATTGTGTCCTGTTGAAAGGAGAACAGATTGTTTTTGAACTTACACAAGCACATATGTTGTTATGAAAAATAAGAAATTGAATAAGAGTTTGAGGATTCTGGAGGGAACAGGTATGGAGAAAAAGGAATTGTTTCATCTTTGTTCACTAAGGTATATTTTTTCTGCCAACTCTGTGGGCAGTGTTTAGCTTATCTCCTGCTGTGCTTACATTTCAAAGACATAAGATTTACAACTTCAAGGGACAGAGAAAGAATGAAGGTTTTCTCCTAGGCATTTGGGGGTAATTGCTACTTTAAATTTTCCTATTAGGGATCAAATGGCATGGAGCATTTCACCCATTTTCTCATCCATCACCATAATATCCTCCTCTTTGTTCTCATCACTTTCCCAGAGATTCCACCTCCTAGCATCCTAATCAGGCTTTGTCATAAGTGGTCAGATCTTAATCTCAGCCTCTTGTGCCCTCCCAGCTTTGCAAAATGGCATGCCAAGGTCTCTAACTTATTATCCTGTTCTTCCACCTTGTCTGTCAGCTAGCAGAGTAGTGAACAACTGCATATCCTTCTCTAATCTTAGCTCTTCCTCATGGTAAATTTTTTAATGTGGCACAAAATATATTTATTAATAGACCCCAATATCTTCTGTCTCTCTGTAAAATATTAGAAAGCCAAAAGTAGATAAATTAAAACTTTTGTTTAGCTTTTAACATTTATCTTATTGAGAAATAATTTAGATAGTCAATGAATATCCATTATTTAGTTTTAAACTTTTATCATGTTTATATTTATTTACATTACTGTTTTTAACAACCATGCTTGGATTAGATATCAAACAGCTAACCATCATATTGCTATTTTTCTTGCTGACAAATTTTGAAGACATGCCTACTTTTATTAACCAACAAACTTAAACCAGCTTTAATTTATCAAAGGTTATCCCAGATCATGTGAACTTAAGAAACACTTGGGTTAATTTCTATATTTCTGAGCATATATTTGAAGTTACATAAGTGCTTAATTTTCTTTCCCAGTTGAATAGAGCTCATTACAAATTAATTTTGGCAATACCATCTGGGGGTACAAAAATATGACATATCTATCACATACATAGACATATGTAAACATGCATCTATAGCTTTATAGACACAAGCATAGATCTTATGGCTTTTGTTTTAAAAATAAAAATGGTAGCCATTTCTCAGGTACACTAATAGAAAACTCAGAATAATAGTTGGTACAAATTGTGTTTCGACAGATAGACTAAGTTGAGTTTTCCTGCTCAGATGGCCAAAGTTTTATACTGAAGATTTTTTATTTGCATGCTGTAAGGATCATTTTAGACCTATTATTTGAATCATTTTGTCTTTTAGAAGCTTCTGCATACCAGTCAGAATGTGTGCTTTCCATTGTCTCTGAGAGATATAGAACCCTTCCTTTAAAGGGTATCTCTGAAGGTGGACTTATCAAAGTTTCCCCAGAGTGTCACTAGCATTCCAAAAGTTCACCCATTTTCCCAGAAAGACACAAGATCCTGGTCTCTCGACCAGGTAAAACCCATCTTCGCCTTTAAATTTCCTAAAATGTCTTAACTACAAGGGACTCTGTTTCCCAACAACTGTTCCAAAACACAGGGAATCATGTGTTTTCCCCTCTTTTGAACAGAATAGGGTGAATTACCAGAAGCTTCAACAAACAGAGGTAGAAAGCAAGTGTGAGCAATAACGCTGGAGAGCTCAGAAGGCAAAAAGAGCAGAACTTTGATCGAAAAGGGACTCACCCTCAAACTCCAGGGTGGATAAGAAATCCCAGTGGACTCTGGGTAGTGGCACCTGGTTGCTCACTGCCCTTACAGTCACTGGGAGTCCGCTTTGGATCCCACTTCGGACTCCATGAAATGTCAGAAGTTCAGAAATAACAGAAGTACAGCCACTGAATTACTGAAGTCATAGTTTATTGTGCACACACCAAAAGACAGTTTGCAATGGAACACTCAAACCAACACATGGACCAAGGCTCAGGGAGCTATCGATACATATCTATATAGATATATATAGTATTTTATATAACGAGAAAGCAGTGACTGTTTATTCTTTGTAGTGATAATATGAAAAAAATTTTAAATGATAGGGAACTAATTCATGGTTGCCTCATATCGACTTTGGGAAACTTAAGTTTTGCTTGTGTTTTCCAAAGGCAAAGTTAGTCTTGCAAAATAAGCTGTGATAAGGTTTCCTTGTCTGATTAATGTGGTTTTGTTTGCTCAGGGAATTTTCAAGATCGATCTTCATTTATTTTTCACTTTAACAAATTCAACTCAATTCTGACAATATCTTCCTGGAGACAGCATCAGATCTCACAGGTTGAGGAATCAGTGCTGCAGGACTGCTTCCCTTCCACCCCTTAAGACACCAAATGCAAGTGCACGTTGTCACCTGTGCTTTTGACCAGCTGGTTAGAGATTGGAGGTTCCATGGGTTCAGTGCATTTGCTAGAGTGGCTCACAGAATTAAAAGAAACATTTTGCTAACTAGATTACGAGTTTACTGTAAGAGACTATAACCCAGAAACAGGCAGATGGAAGAGAGTCACAGGGAAAGGTCTGTGGGAAGGAGCACAGAGTTCCTATTCCCTCTGTAGGAGTGTCACTCTTCCTGTGGTCACCGACCTGGAAACTCTCCAAGCCCCATCCTTTTGGGTTTTTATGGAGGTTTCATTACTTAGGCATGGTTGTTTAAATCACTGGCCATTGGTAATTCAACCCCCAGCTTCTCTCTACTGCTCAGAGGCCAGGGAAGTGGGACTGTAAATTCCAGCCCTCTAAACACATGGTCGGTTCTCCTGGCAACCAAACTCAGTCCTTAGGAAGGGTCCAAAAACACCTCTTTAACATAACAAGAGACACCTTAATTGCTCTTATCACTTAGGGAATTCCAAGGGTTTTAGGAGCTATGTGCTAGGGACCCTGGAATAAGACCAAATAGACATATATTTCTTATTATAAATGACCATATCAAACATACCTACTTCCTTTGCCAGGTGTGAGAACTCAGACCAGTTACTGGAGGAGAAATATCAAACCCCTTGCAACTGTGGGCAATCCCTGTTGCTGTTTCCACTTCTTCTAGAGCTGCTCCTTGAATCCTTATGGTAGAGACTAGTGCTGACAGCCACACTGAAGTCTGGCAAGCCCATGAAAGCTGGGCTGGGCTTCTCATTCTGCTGGCCTGTTCAGAAAAGCTGAGGCTTGATCACATCACTGGCTCAGTCTGGCCTGTTCCCCACTTCCGCTGTGGCTGGTGATCTGCTCTCTTTCCATTCAGCTCTAGGCATCCAACTCTTTGTTCAGCATCAGAGACTTTTCAGGTATGATGGTAGTTACTTCTCTCTTTGGTGCCCTACTCAGTTGAGGTATCCTACAGCAAAATGTGTTGAATAATTCCAAGGGGCACAATTTTCTGCAATACAATGGGAATAGTGCTGGCCAGAGGAATGCACAACAGTGTCTCAGTATGGTTGCCAAATATTATAGTTACCAGTGTCACTGATGTTTTCTGGATATTAAAATTAAATATAAAAACATCTATTGTGTAATTACATGTGAAGTAAGATGCATTTTAAGAAAGAAGGAAAAAGATGCTTAGATAAAGACACAGTAAAAAAAACTCAAAGCAGAACTTGAAGTTCAAGAGAATATGGAAACCAAGAAGATTTATTAGGGGTTGAGTTTATTCTCCTCAGTTCTTGTCCCCACTGCAACAAAGAACTGACAGGCAGAGACACAGTAGCGAAGCAGAATGAAAGTTTTATTTGAATACACTCCAAGGGAGGAGCAGGCCAGAGTCAAGGTAGACAAAGGCAAGAAAGGGAAGCACACTGAAGTCCTGCTTGGCATTAGGTAAATCCCTCACCAACTCCTAAAGCCAGGGTCTCCTGGCATCCAATGTCCTCGTGGATCTGCATGGTGTGGGAACTCAGCCCCCACCACCCCAGGATTTGAGGCAGCTGCAGAGTGCTGGATGGAGTGAGATTATGTTCTGAGAACTTCCTAAAGCAAAGAAAGGAGATTTTCAGGCAGGCTACTAAAGAGCAAGATTGTACAGCTGCAGGCCTGTCCTGGTCACGCAGGTGATGGGAACTTGCGAGCCCAAATCAGAGCTCTCAGTAGCCTCTCCCTACTTACAGGGAGTAGAATGGAGAGAATGATACTCTTGAAGAAAGAGTGGGGGCAAGCTCAGAGAGGAGGTGCGCTCAAGGGTTTTAGGGTCTGGGATTTTATAGGGCCTTTTTGGGTAGGGGTCAGGATAAGGCATGATGTCTACAGGTGATTCATAACTCTTTTAAAGTTTTGTCCTAAGAACAGGGTTATTTGGGTGACTGTGTTGGCCTGGATCCTAGTATTCTTCATCCGCATAGGTTCATTTACACTTTGGAGGTCTGTCTCCTGCCCTGGTTACAAAGTTACTTGATTAAGGGGCTGGAAGAAGAGGAAGAACAGCATATTGACTAAGTTAAAGAATAAGATGGGCCTTTTCACAGGCTCAGTAGATTTTACAATGGCATAACCCTGGTCTTATATCCCTGCTCTACCTCTTGGGGTCAGTCAGAGAAGTCTTTGATTGACTTTTCTTTATTTGGTGAATATCTGGATATTCCATATCACTCCTGGCCTTTGAAACTTCAACTCATTAATTAATTCTGTGAGTCCTTTCTGGCTCTCTGGTTTTATCTGGTTAACTCTTTGAGTCCCTTTTGGTGAACTTTACTGACCTTATTCTCCCTCCACCCACTCATGTCTGTCATTCTGCCTAACAGATTGATAGCTTAGTCAGTTTGGGCTGAGGCAAGAAGTAAGTCCTAGGGACACAACCAGTCAACCTGCCTTCTGGGAGCTTCCAGGAAGTTGAAAGACGCTTTATTAAGTTCAGAAAATATAGGGCAGAGACTGAAATGATTACTAACCTTGACAACCAGGTAGAGAAATGTCTATGCAAGAATGGACCCAACTTAGGTCACTGAAAAAAAGTTTCTAGGAACCAGAAAATTTTGAGCAAATCTCAATTCTACAACGAGCATTGGTAGATTATTGCTTTATTTGTGATTCCCCTCTGGATTACATACTTCTTTCAGCAGGTATTTATTGAGTCCTTACAATTCTACATACTGGGAATACAATTGTAACGATTCACATGAGATCTAGCTCACATGGGGCTGATATTCTAATGAATGAGGGAAGGAAATATCTAAACAAATAATTTTAGATAAGTTTTGAAATAAAGAGAACTAGGAGCATGAATTTGAATACAGTGGGGTCTACTTTATATGGTAAGCTCAGGGAAAACCTTCCTGTGTGGGGGGGTGATACTCAAGAGCTAAATGATGAGCTTGAGGCAGCCACTCAAAGATTTAGCAAGTAGCATTCCAGGTAGGAAGAGAAGCTAATGCAAAGATCCTGCATCAGAATAAGCTTGGCATGCGTGATGGACAGCAAGGACAGTGTGGCTAGATTATCATGAAGGAGGGAGGGAGTTTTAGGAGAACTTGAAAAAGCAGGAATGGGTCTAGGGGTTTCTAGGGAGGAGTTTGTAAGGAGGTCACAAGTTTGGATTTTATTGGAATAAAAAGCCACTGGATGGCTTTATGCAGGAAAGTGATTTATGTTTTGAAGGGGTAACCCTGGTTGCTATGTGAGGTATGGACTGTAGGCAAGGAAGTATGGAAGCGAGATCAGTTTGGAGGCTGTTGTATTAGATCAAGATAGAGAAAATGGTGGTTTGGAATAGTGCTACATCAGTGGAAATGTAGACCCTACTTGAGTATGCTTAGTGGGAGTAAAATGAAGCTATACAGAATGACATTTAACCATGCTAAGTGTGGTTCTCAGGTGGTATTTACTGTTGATACAGTATATGCACAATATAAGGACATTAAAAGAACTCCAGAGCATACCTATCAGGGAAACACCAAACCTCGGAACAGTGACATGGACGTGGCAATGAAGACTGAGAGCCTTGCATTTTGTCACCCAATTAATGTTTATGGGAAAAAAAGCAAATTTCTGTGTTTTTTTTTTGGTCAATCATGGCTTTTTAATAGTTATAACACCTTGGTTAGAGCTCAGGAAAATTCCCATTAATTTGCATAGGGCCAAAAAAAAAAAAGAACAAATAATTAAGATGATTTTTATAAGGATGATCTGGAAGAGTCACTTGGTGTGGAGCGATCATCAAAGACTCACACATCCAAAATATATGGGCCATGTCAACCAGTTGTAAACTTTTGACTCAGCTGAGGTATTTTTTTTTTCAGCCTGGTTTTGCGTCATAGATCCTGGTCTACCTGTCAAATGGAAGTGGGTTTTTACTTTCATCTTCTAATTTGAGTTCACGTAGCTGGTGCACGTAAATGGAATAAATTCATAAAATCCCCCCAGATTTCTGTAGGGAAAGGAAGATTTCCCAAGTATTTACCAGCAGTCTCTTCCTGTTATTTCTTAGCATGAAAAAGGGAAGCTGACTTTGAAGGAAGATTACATATTAGAAATGCAGCGTGGGCATTCCATCCGTGCTTGTCCATTGGTGCTCTGTTGCAAAGAAGAGCTCTGCCTTTGCCTCTAAGAATATTTATTTGTTATCAGGATGGACTCATGGATTCCTCTTTTATTTAATGGGTTAAAATCCATTATTAGCCTTAGTTTTTATCTGAAATTTTTCTAGATTTGGCCAGTAGGAGCCTCTTGAAGCTAGCTCCTGTGTGTGTGTGTGTGTGTGTGTTGTTTTTGTTTTTTGAGGTATATTTAATTTTTTTTTAATTTTAGAACAATTTAACAGAGAAGTTAGAAAGATAAAACAGAGAATTTCTGTATACTTTACACCCATTTCCCCTTGTTAGCATCTTATATTACTATGGTTCATTTGTCCAACTAAGGAATCAACATTGGTACATTAGTATTAACTAAACTCCACACTTTATTCAAATTTCCTAATGTGCTTTCCCTGTTCTAGGATCCCATTTGATATCCCACATTACATTTAGCTGTCATGTCTCCTTAGCTTCTTTTGCTCTGTGACGGTTCTCAGAGTTTCCTTGTTTTTGATAAACTTGTCAGTTTTGAAGAGTACTGTCCTGTGTCCTTTTGACATGCCAATTATTTATGAGTACTTCCTTAATTTCTTGCACAAAATCTTTCAGGTTTATTTTGTTACTTCCCTTTCCCAGTCCTAGAATTTGCCATTTCTGAAAATTTTTCTTCATGTTCTGTTTTATAGAAATGGCATTAAGAAACTAATATGGGGCACCAAATGGACTTATTGAAACTGGGGTGTCATTTTGATTTTAGGCCCTTTCAGCTGATGTAGGTGATATAGATATAAATTTGTATGGATATCTACAACTTCAGTCCAACCCCACAGGACTCTCCCTTGCCTTCCTCCATTCCACTTTGTATCTTCCTTTTTTTGTAGAGATAATCTGGCACTTCCAACATTGGTAATGCTTTCCTATCATTTGCTCAGCTTCACCATATACATAAATTAGTTTCAGAATTTCTGCATCAATATCACCACAAAACATAAATCTACGGAAAAATGATCAAAATTGGTTTGCAATGTTCTTTTCTCTCCAGGCTGAAGGTATACAGTTATGTTATTAAGTTCAATAGGCAAGTTAATTATTTGTTTTTTCTCCCTTGCAGTGGCTATATTATTCATTTGAAATAGAGCTGGGTTCATTTGTTGCTGTTTGCATTTAGTTTTTTTTTCTCCTTATCTCTGTGGATTTTATTTATTTTACTTATTTATTTTTATTTTCTAGAACACTGGTCAGCAAATTTTTTACATAAAAAGCCAGCAAGTAAATACTTTGGACTTTTAAAAAAATTGCATTTATTTTTTAATTTTTTTATTGAAGTATCATTGATATACAATCTTATATTGGTTTCAAGTACACAACACAGTGGTTCAGCAGTTCCCCATATTAAATCCTTACCCTCACTAGTGTGTTTATTATCTGTCAACATAGAAGGATGTACAGAATCATTGACTATATTCTCCATGCTGTACTACCATCCGTGTGACCAACTTGAATTGTGATTGAGAAATTTTGCCCCTTTATAACTTTCACCCTCTGCACCCTCCCACCCCAACCCCTCCCCATGGTAACCACTAGTCACTTCTCAGTGTCTGTCAGTCTGCTACTGTTTTGTTCCTTCTGTTTTGCTTTGTTTTTATATTCCACAAAGAAGTGAAATCATCTGTCATATGGTATTTGTCTTTCTTCACCTGGCTTATTTCACTGAGCAGAATACCCTTTAACTCTATTCATGTTGTTGCAAATGGCAGGATTTCTTTTTTTACAGCTGAATAATATTCCTGGTGTATATGTACCACATCCTCTTTATCTATGTATCTATTGATGGACTCTTAGGTTGCTTCCATATTGTGGCTATTGCAAATAATGAGGCAATAAGCATAGGGGTGTCTATATCTTTTTGCATCAGGGATTTTTGTTTTCTTTGGCTAAATTCCTAGAAGTGGAATTACTGGGTTGTATGGTATATCTATTTTTAGTTTTTTGAGGAACCTCCATACTGCTTTTCACAGTGGCTGCATCAATTGGCATTTGCACCAACAGTGTAGGAGAGTTCCCTTTTCTCCACATCCTTGCCAACACTTGTTATTTCTTGTCTTTTGGGTAGTGGCTGACTGGTGTGAGGTGATATTTCTTTGTGATTGTGATTTGCATTTCCCTGATTATTAGCAGTGTGGAACATCTTTTCATGTGCCTATTGGTTGTCTGTATTTCTTATCTGGAAAACTCTCTGTTTGGGTCCTCTGCCTGTTTTTAAATCAGGTTATTTGGTGTTGAGGTGTATGAGTTCTTTATATATTTTGGATGTTAACTTCTTATCTGATAAATCATTTAGGAATGTATTTCCCCATACTTTAGGTTGCCTTTCTGTTCTGCTGATTGTGTCCTTTCCTGTACAGAAGTTTTTAGTTTGATGTAGTCCCACTTATTCATTTTTCATTTTGTTACCTTTGCCTAAGGAGATGTGTCCAGGAAAATATTGCTTGTGCTTATGTTCAAGAGAATTTTACCTATGTTTTCTTCTAAGAGTTTTATGGTTTCATGTCTTACATTTAGGTCTTTAATCCATTTCAAGTTAACTTTTGTGTGTGGAGTTCAGCAGTAATGTAGTTTCATTCTTTTGCATGTAGCTGTCCAGTTTTCACAGCACCAGTTATTGAAGAGGCTATCTTTTCCCCATTATATATTCATGGTTCCTTTATCATATATTAATTGACCATATATGTGTGGGTTTATATCTGGGCTTCTATTCTCTTCCATTGATCTATAGATCTGTTCTTATGCCAATACCATACTGTTTTGATTACTATAGCTTTGTAGTATAGCTTGAAGTCAGGGAGCATAATACCCCAGATTTGTTCTTCTTTCTCAAAATTGCTTTGGCTATTTGGGATCTTTTGTGGTTCCATATGCAGGTTAGGATTCTTTGCTCTAGTTCATTGAAAATGCCATTGGTACTTTGATAGGGATTGCACTGAATCTGTAAATTGCTTAGGACAGGATGGCCATTTTGACAATATTCTTCCCATCCATGAGCATGGGATAGACTTCCACTTATTTGTGTCTTCTTTAATTTCTATCATGAGTGTCTTACAGTTTTCAGAGTTACAGGTCTTTTACCTCGTTGGTTAGATTTATTCCTAGGTATTTTATTCTCTTTGATGCAATTGTAAGTGGGATTATTTTCATGAATATTTTAGGCTTTATGGGCCATGCAGTCTCTGTTGCAACTACTCAAGTCTGCTGGTTTAGCACAGAAGCAACCATAGGCCGTATATAACTAAATGGGTGTGGGTGAGTTCCAATAAAACTTTATTTACAAAAACAGCAAATTGTAGACTAATGTTTACCAGCCCCCTTTATAGTACACTAAAATGCTTTCCAAAGTTAAAACTGTATATATATAAAAGATACATTCAAAGAAATGTTACTCATTCCTCTATCTTCTACCACATGACTTCTTATATTTTCCAAACATGGTCTAAATAATATCTTCCATTCCACATGGTCTTCTGCAATGACACTTTTCTACTCCCTCATCAAGAGATGGAATATACTTCTCTACCTCCTTTGAGTCCAGGTTGGCCCCGTGACTGATATGACCAATATAATATGGTAGAAGTGATGCTTCCACTTCTTGCCTCTTGGAATGTTCATTCTGGGGGAAGCCAGTTGTATGTAATAAGTTCAGTGACTTTGAGACCACCACATGGGGAAGCGCAGGCTAGCCACATAAACAGAAAATACTGCTTCTAGTCCCACCTTATCCAGCCATCCACTTCTAGGTGCTAGATATGTGAGTAAAGAAGCCATCTTGGATACTCCAGCTCCAGCAGATGCCACTGGGAGAACAATCCAGACATACTGTCTTACTTAAATCAGAGACCTCCAGGCATTAAAGCCACCCCAGCTGAAGCTGCAGATATTATGGAACAGCTATGAGCTATTGTCCACTAATCTCTGTATGACATCTTGACTCATTAAATCAAGCAGTTGTTGCTTTACTTCATTCATTTTGGGAAGGTTTGTTGAGAGGTAATAGATAATCAGGAACACACCCTGTCCTCCCTACCACTACTACCACCTTTTAGGGCTGACATTATGAATTACCATGATTGGGTGGCTTAAACAACAAATTTGTTGTCTAATAGTTTGGGGAGCTAAAAATCC
Organism: Smutsia gigantea; assembly: GCA_032199065.1. Lineage (NCBI taxonomy): Eukaryota > Metazoa > Chordata > Mammalia > Pholidota > Manidae > Smutsia > Smutsia gigantea. The sequence continues at coordinate 116,524 of JAVSCE010021795.1, read as the reverse complement.
AAAATAAAGATGTCATCAGGGTTGGTTCCTTCTGAGGGCTGTGAGGGAAGGATCTGATACAGGCCTCTCTCCTTGGCTTGGACATAGAGGGATGCCTTTCTGTCTTTTCATATTATCTTCCCTCTGTGTATATCTCTGTCCAAATTTTTCCTTCTAATAAGGATCCCAGTCATATTGGATTAAGGCCCTTCCTAATGACCTTATTTTAACTTGATTACCTCTGTAAAGACTGTATCTCCAAATAAGGTCACATTCTGAGGTACTGTGGATATATGACATATATCCTAGGACATATGAATTTTGAGGGACACAATTAAACTCATACCAACTAACTTTATAGGCAACCAATTTTCATTTATCTCTGTTTAATCTTCCTATTTTGTTTTCTGTAAAAACTGAGCAGACTTATACGTTTTATTTCCCCTCCCTTAAACCTTTCTTTCCACTTTGCTTTTTTTCACTGAACAATGTAGCCTGCAAACACCCCATACAATATTATAAAAGTTTTCCTCATTTTTTTTTTACATGCAGCTTCATAGAATATCGATGTGTATATGTATCATCAGTTATTCAACACATCTACTGTTTGAATACTTAGGTACTTTCCAATATTTTGCAATTACAAATAATGTTTCAGTGGATAATCATGTATACATGTATTTTCATACTGTTTGAGGTATACCTTCAGAGTAAACTCCAAGAAGTAGGATTGCTGAGCCAAAAGGTAAATGCATATGTAGTTCTGTAGGTATCATCAAATTCTCTCCATAGTAATTGTGCCATGTCATTTCTACCAACCATGTATGAAGTGCTGAAGTGCTCCAATAGATTACATTGTTAATATTTTTAATTCTTGCCAATCTGGTAAATGAGAAATTACATCTAAGTATAGTTTGAATTTGAATTTCACTTACGAGTAAAATTGAGTATCTTTTCACATGTGTAAGAGCCATTTTATTGTCTGTACGCATCTTTTGTTCATATTTATATAATTTTGGGTCTTTTCCCCTTTAATTTTCATATATCTGGGGTATCATTTATTTAGCTATCTGTTTCAAATATTTTCTCTAAGTTTGTTATTTTTCTTTTGACTTTGCTTGCAGTGTTTATTCTTTTAGGCATACATTAAAAAAATTATGTAGTTAAGTTTGTCAATCTTTTAGTCCATCTCTATTTTAAGTCATGATTAGATAGCCTTTTCCTATACCAAAATGATAGAGGAATCCACTTATGTTTTCATATGTTACTTACAGAGGGCTTTTTTTTACATATAGATCTCCGATTGATTTGGATTCTACCCTTGCATATGATGTGATGAATGTATCTGATTTTAAAGTTTATAATTTTTGTATGGCTATCCTATTGTTCCTAGACCTTTTTTCAGAAGACTGTATTTGCCCCGTAGCAAACAGTTACCTTTGTCATAGGAGCTGTCACCTTTATCCTACACTAGATTTCCATATGGTGTTAAGTCTGCTTTTAGACTTTCTTTTCTATTCCATAAGTCTGGCAATCTCTCCATGTACCATTACATTGTTTTAATTATAGGCCTTTATCATATTTTAATATCTGGTAGGGCTAGCCCTCTCTCACAGCTCTTCCTTTTTAGCATTTTCCTAGTTATATTATTAGATGTTTATTATTGAATATGAACTTAATTATTAAGTTGTCCAGCACTGGAACACAACTTCTTGGTATTTTAACTCAGAGAGCACTGAGAACTTGATGACGTCATGACATCCAAAAGAGTACAAGTGCAAAGAAGGATATTTTATTGTTTTTCTTTACACAGACTTTGGACATTATTTGTTAAGTTTATTTCTAAGTTTTCTGCTGTTTATTTGTAAAGTTCATTTTGTTGTGAGTGTAGACTAAGTTTCTCTTCCATCATTTATTCTATCTAGGTATTATTTGTGTATGTGCAGGACATTCTTTTTTTTCATGTTAATTTTATATCTTGAATTTGTTTTATTATTGAATCTCTGAGTTTTCCAGGTGTTTTATCATGCCATCTGCAAATATAATTTATTTTCTGTCATAGCTCCAATTGTTTTCTCTTGTCTAATTGCACTGACAATTAATGACTCTAATATCATGTTAAATAGTCATGGAGTTAGTGTGCATTCTTGCCTTGTCTCTGACCTTAGTGGTAATGCTTCTGTTGTTCTCCTGTTAAATAACATCTTTGATTTAGGATATATATGCATGATGTGTGTGTGTATAAATAGATAGATAAGATGTAGACATATGTATTTATGTGTGTGTGTGTGTAACTATTTTAAGATTGACTTTAGTATTTGTCTTTAGGATGTGAGGTTTTCTTCAGTTGCTTTGGGTGCAAAGCCTTCTCTCTCTGACCTCAGTGTGCATATTTACTGCTTTAGCTTGTTGCTATATATGACTGCCATCCAGTATTTCATATAAATTGACAAAGGTGTGAAGGAGGGAAATGGCTTAGCTTTTTTGAGTGTCTTTATTTATTGCCCTGAATTTTCTCTACTTTCTTGTCTCCATTTATTTTGGATTTGGGTCAACCCCAGACCTCTTTTACTCTCACATATTTTTTTCCTTCTAAGCTATTTTAAATCACTCTAGAGTGTTTCTGTTTATCTTTATAGCTGATCATGGATATCTTTCAGGAGTTCCTTCCTCTTCCTCTTTTTTTTTTGCTTTGTTTTCCTGAACAGTTATAGATTTATCCTGTCATTTAAAAATACCCTTTTTGTCATTTGAGAGGATTTAGGTGAGGAGGAAGGACCCACCTGCCATCTTGATTTAATGTCCTGTTTAAACATTTGATGTAGGCTGATTGATTCATTCCTGTTTGCCCAGGACATTGCTGAGTATAGCACTGAAAGTCCTGTGTCCCAGAAAATCCCACAGTTCCTGGAAAATAGGACTAGCTGGTCACCCAATTTTCAAGAGGTCATGAGAAAATTACCGTAACTTACTTTCTATAGCTAACTGACAGGGTCAACATTATCTTTTCCCATATAGTCATGAAAGAACAGTTCAGATAACTAATGTGATAAGAGTGATAAAAAGGTTTTGGGTTTTGGCAGGGGAGGAGGAATGGAAAGAGTAGGGATATCCAAAGAAGGATATTGTGAGGTTCTAAGTAGCTATGATAGAATTATTGCCTTTAGCCAATTCAAGAAATGCAACTTCAGTTTCCATTCTCATCAAAGTACTGAGGGAAAACATTAGGTTTATTGGTACTCTCACCCCACCCCCCACACCTATCAACCCTCGACTTGAGCATTTTACATTTCTCTTACCGGTTGATATCAGTAAATCAAAAGTCTTAAAACTATTTTTGCACATATGAGACCTACAGCACCCAGAGAAGAACCTCATCCAGATAATCATTTTTGCATCTTTAACTCAATAAAACTATGGAAAAGTTGCATTTGCATTAGGCAACGCAGAGTAATTCACATAATTGGGGATCAAAGTAGACAAAAGCAAGGAGCAGGTTGCCACCAACGTGCCAATTGGAATGTTTTCTTTTCCATCCAGAGTTCATTTTGCTCTTCAGAATTAAATTAATGGTCTAAATGCACGGATGCCAAATTTTCTAGACCAATCATGATTGAAATATTCTGTCCCACTGCCTACATGACTTACATTAGCCTGCCCCATGTTTTGGGTTTGAAAATATGGTTACTATGATTAAATGAAATGCCAGAGTAGCACTGATGGGTGGTAACATTATGAACCACACAAAATGTGTTGGGGGCAGGTCCCTACTTTGTGGAACAAATTCTCCCTCTGGACTCCCATGTCTTCCTCCCCGGTTGTCTAGCCTGTGTCATTGTCATCCCTTTTCTCCCTTCCTTGCACCCTAATGTCAATGTCAGATGATAAGTCTTAAAAATTTCTAGCAGTTCTTACAGGTAATAATGGCTCTGAAAAGTAAGTAAATGGACAAACAACCCAAACGCCAGGATTTGGGAGGTTCCACCAGAAAGAACAAGAATTGTGCAGCTCTTGCAGTATAGACACTGCACCCAGGGCTGTCATAATATATCATATATGCATGTGTATCTTGTAGACTATGCTGTAAATTTTGTCATAAAACTTTATAGTGGCTGGACCATTCTGACCATATGGATCAGTTAAGGGTTAGGGGAGTCTTACTGGGCCGAGGAGCATGAAACGTGACCAAGATGAAAGAGCACGCCAAACCAGAGGGTGATGCCAGAGAGTCAGGAACTGTCCTGAGTAAGATGCAAACATAGGTTGGGGGTTGGGTCAGGTCTGAGCACATGTAGGATGTGTAGGGGGGTGAAGTGTGCTGAGCTATAATGCTGTGGAATGCAGTTAGTCAGATGGCTACTTCGAGATGTGGGTCACAGCTCAAATTACAGCTTGTTAGCTTCTCTCATAATATTGGTACTAAAATTAGAGAGTTTATGTGCCTTTTTCCTTGTGCCACTTCATATAAAGGAAATATTTTGTCCTGTGGAAATCAAGGTCTAAATGGAAAGACCACTTAGAATTCTTATTCTGGCTGTCTATTTCAATTCATTGTGTACTTTGCGGTAAGCTGCACATGTTACTTGCTTTCAATTTCTCCAATTGATGATACCACCTTTTCTACTTTTCTCACCCAAACACAGAAGTGATGATTGAAATGATAAGTTATTATCAGAAGTTTTGCAGTGGATACTAAAATAGTAAGTCACAGTGAAAACTGTTAAGTTCTCAGGGTACCAGCAAGTTAATAATTGAATTTATGCTTACCGATCAATTCCTAAAGATATGAAAAAGTTGATTGGAAGTGAACGTACATCCAAAAAGACACATAAGATGAGAGTTAATATATAGGTGAAAAGATTATAACTAACACATAAAGAACTTACCACATGCCAGGTACTGTTCTAAGCACTGTACATATATTAACAGATTTTTAAAATATCAGTTGTTGAAAGATTAAAGAGTTAATTCAAAGTATGATGGAAAGCATAATCGAATTATTCAATAAAGTAAGACTACACAATTAAGAAGAGAGACTCCCAGTGCATAATTACATGTTGTAAGAACAGACTTGCCCTGGACTATTTCTGGAGCAACTTCTGAAGGAGGGAGTGAGACGGAAAGGCAAATAGTTCAATTCAATATGATCAATGCTGTGACAGACAGTGTAAAAGGACAAAGCAGAGAGGGTGAGTGAGTAATCCCACACGTGAGGAGGAAGGGAAAGGCTTACAGAGGAAATAACATCTGAGAGAACATTGAATAAATAGGGGACTTCTTTAGCCTGAATTTTATATAAAGAAACTAAGGGAATGGGATCTTTGGGGACCTATTTTTAAAACAGAAGTATTTTGAAGCCATTTTCCCCTGATGTCCAAATCAAATGGTGTTCTCCATTGTCTGAATAAGACAGGCTGGCTGGTGTCCCTGCAATGCTGTGTTCATGACTATTTGGCTTATCTCTTGGAGTCTGTATTTCCATTCTCACCATTTAAGTCACATGCTTATCAAAGTCAGTTCACTTTGTTCTTAAACTTCAATGGCAGTTGTTCTTAGCAAATGATAAAATTTGATCAAATATTTATTCCAGTTGTACTTATGTAATTAGGACTTTAAATATTAAATCAAATGTAAGTAAAAAAAAAGACAAGAAAAGTTTTTATTCCTTTTAAAGCACAGTTGAATGCTTTGGAAAGACTCCATGGAAGGCCAAGTCACACACAAAAAAATTCTGATGAATTATGTGTGGACAAACTCTAAAAGTTTGGGAGGGTATTATAAAAGTAGAAGGTTCTGAACTCAGATTGTGCCAAAATTGTATGTAAGTGTCCATAAGTATTTTCATTAAAGTGTCTTGCATCACTTCAAAGCAACTGTTACAAAGGAGTAAGTTGTCAATTGGAAATAGTATATTATGAATCATGGCTGTGGTTTATAGAAGAAAGATCTGGAACTCTAAGCAGAGTTCCCATATTCAAAGGAAAGACCATGACCCTATATCAAAACACTGCCAATACATATAGATTTATATACTTTAAGTTCGAAATGAGACATTTATAGTATTGATGTACTTTTTTATAATTTCCGATTAAAAATTTTTTATTACCCAACTAACAACTAGTCTTAACTGTACCTAAAAAGAGACCCCATCTGGTACCACAAAAACCACTCACTTCTGCTCTTTCACCACAAGCGGCATATTTGAGTGAATCACAGTAAATAAGGAACAACTGGTATGGGAGGAATTTATGATTAAGAAATCTGAAAATCATAATTCTGTTTCTGTTGTTATTGTATTCAAGTCTTACTCTTTTGACGTCAGCTGTTTAAAAGTTACTTGTAATTGGTCAGTAATGTTGCTAGAGGTCATGAGGGCAGGGCCAGCTTCATGGGTGTATGCCCTGTGCAGTCTCACAGGCCCTGTATTCACAGGGGTCCTGAACTGGGCTTAAAGCTTTGCTGTCACCGTCTTGAAGCTCTGAGTAATTTTATTCTTGAGTGTGTATTCTGTGAGTGAAATCTGATGGGACATAGAGCATACAGATGAGATATGTACAAGGTGTAGTGCCATAATTCCTAGCTGTCCCATCCATATAGAGGGTCTGCAGTGCCCATGAGTACACGTTTCAATGGACTCGGCATGGGAGCTCGGTGAGACTATAAATGAGAACAAGGTAAGTGTGTTATGTCAATGGTTAAGTGGGAACACTGACAGCCTCAAAAGTGAAGCCACCCTTTGCTTTCCACTGGAACCAGAACTTGACTTTGAATGTAGCAAGAAGGCAATGGCATCCTAAGGAATAAGAGTCCTCAAGGAATCTTGTGGTAGGCAGACCGATGCCTCTCTGCCCCCTACCCCATCCAAAAGATGTGTCCCCATCCTAATATGTGTAAATTTGAATGTGTTGGGTTACGTGGCAGAGGGAGAATTCAGGTTGCAGATAGAAGTAAGGGCGCTAATCAGCAGACCCCAAGATTACTCTTGCTTATCTGACTGAGCCGGATGTAATGACAAGGGTCCTTATCAGTGAAAACAAAGGGGGGAAGAACCTGAGGGGTGGCAGGGTGAGGAGGACTTTGGGCAATCTTGCTGGCTTTGAAGAAGGAAGAAGGAGCCAGGAGCCAAGGAGTGAGGGCGACCTCGAGGAACTAGAAAAGGCACAGGAGCAGAGTCCTCTGAGGAGCCCAGCGGGACCACTTCAGACTTCCGACCTCCGGAATGAGAAAGGTGATAAACGTGTGTCATCTTAAGTCAGTAAGTTTGTGGTGATTTGTCACAGTAGCCGCAGAAAATAATTACAACCCTATCATTCCCTGTGTTACTTCCATTGCTTTCCTGTATTAGCCAATTATTTGTGCTGAAAATGTTAACGTAGAAGGAAGGGGAAAGGTGAGGTCACCCATAGTTCCTTTTCATTTCTGCCCGCCTTAGCCATCATGAGCTGCTGGGAGTGAGGCTTGAATGTGAGCATGTCAAGAGGCAAAATAAAAGCAGTCAAGTCACTTTTGTGAAGCATTTCCATTCTGGCAAGAATGAAATACGTATGCATGTCCACGCGATGGAATACAAACTGTGTGGTCTCTGTGATTCTGTATATGAGTTAAATGCTCTTGTGTTTGCATGTGAGACAGCGATCACAAAATGTAAAGAATGGCAAAATTCATATGAAAACTTAACATTTTTAATATTTCTTTACTCAGAACGACGTGCAATAGCAAAATTTAAGACCCCATAATAAGTCAAGAGGCCAAACGAGTCAAAACAAAGAAAAGTTTTATATTTTAGTACCTTGGGCAGCACTTTTTCCCTGCGTTTTGAATAAGGGTCTCCAAATTCTCATTTTGCACAGGGCCCTGTAATTTATGTAGCTGGCCTTCGCTCCAGCACCAGACGCAGTGCCCGGCACTCCAGAGAGATTCCACAAGTATTTTATTAAGAAAGCAATAAGGAATAAAACCATCTTAAAGTAAAAGCTGAATGGGTTTGGTCTTTCCAACACCATGCAGCCCAATAGGCATTTTTACTCCAGACAGACACTCCTCAGGAACCTCAGCGCTGTCCCTCAGGTGGCCTCTAGCACTGGAAGGGGTCTGTCTTTGTACTTCAGCTACGACCACCCTTTGACCCAGTGTAGTAACAGCCCTGGGAAGGGCTGCAAAAGGGAGTCCGGTCCCGGGCCCCCTCAAAAGCAGAGCACCCTGCACCCTGAGAAGCTCTCAGAAGCCTACCAAATGCATTTACATGCTGCACAGGAAACACAGAAGCTGCCCTCAAGTGTCATCCCTTCTTTTGATCCAGTAACCCCCTCCAGATTACATTACAGGATGTGCCTTCCCCTCAGGGACATCCGACTAACTCTTGTCTTACGAGACAGCCTGAATAGGGGTGTATAACAATTGCCTCACAACTTTAGCACCAGAAAATAAGAACCACAAACAAGCCTGGAAGCCAGAAACCCAGAAATTTCTAGTAGTTTAAAAGGAAAAAGTTAACTCTTCATCCTTCTGGAGTCCCCTCTTCAGGGAGTCAGTACAGCAATTAATAGCTTGGAAAATTATCCTGTAACAAATGTAAATGATCTAAAGCAAGTTAGGTAGATCAGAAATGCTCACAGAAGAAACTACCACGTCCTATCACTGTCAACCAAAACTCCATCCCACACTGAAGAAAGGCCATGTGCCCCAAACTGCAGGATAATCAGCCTCCTCCGAAGCCTCTCCAGTAGAAGGAAGGAACAGACATTGATGTTCTGGGGAGGGGAGGGAATGCAGCTGCCACAAGCCCCCCAACTGCCCCTTGCTGTCCCTGAAGAAACCCAAGCCTGCTCCTCTGGCTGCAAGAAAATAACAGGCTTATTTTATCTCAGGCTTCCAGGGCTAATGGGATTTGTAGATGAAAATTGTCAAAGGTCATATGTGCAGGTAGAAATGAAGAAAACCTGGGTGGTGATGAGTATGCAAAGTCTCTCACAGCCTCCCTCCATGCACTTAGCCACCCTTTAGAAATCAGAGCAGGCATTCAGGAAAACCTGAAGCTGACCTTTCCTTCCCAGAGCCCAAGCTCCAGGGATAACCCAAACCTCAACCCAGATCAACACACAGGCTGGAGACGCCACTCTCCTCTTGGAAGAAACAAATGTAAGTTAGAAGGCTAAACATCATTGATTACAAAAAGCAGAGACTGTCCACATCAGAGGCTGTGCTCTTGTGAGAATTAACGGAGTTGCTGAAATTGGATGGAAACATTTCTTTGAGCAAAGTTTTCTTCTCAGGAGGGGTTGGAGGCGAACTTTCTGGTTGACGGTGAAAGACACACCCCCCAAGATGGAGACAGCATTCTGAGACTGCTGGCAGGACTCCCAGGAGGCCAGAGGAGAGCGGGCTCAGTACAAGGGCCTGTCCATGATGGATCTGCCCAGCCTCTTGCCACATGGACCTCGTGGGTGTCATCTGGGCTTCTGGGCTTGGTTCTGCTTTTGCCCCTTGGGAATTAATTCCCTAAGTCCTCCGTTGAGTGACTCACCTAGTCACCTGTCTCCTCAAGGGCAGCCCCCAGGCCCATCAGGAGGCAGTTTTTAGAGCCTCTTGTTACATTATTTTTTGGGTCCTTCCCCAGGCCATGCCTGAGACCCTTCCATTTGCCCTTCTTCACGTGAAGCTTTGCTGGGCCCTGCACCAGGAAGTTCTTCCTAGGTGACGATTCAGTCTCCCTGAGATTCTTGCTGCTCTGGCCTTTCAACTCAGATGTCCACAAGGACACATGTCTGTCTATGCTTCGGCTGAGATGTCCCTGCTATTTACTCCAAGGCCACACCAGAGCAGAGACACTCAGGTCCTATGGCCCAGGTTCCACTGGTGGTGAACACCCTATTTTAAAGGTGGTTCTCTAGGTGCTTCCCAACTCCACTTGTGGTAAGTGCCCAGGAAGATGGCAACTGGCAAACAGGTCTGGGAGTCAAGGTGATGCTAGGGAAGCTTGTATGTGGGAGGATTCTTGAGGTTTTGAGACAATAGGAAGTAAACTCCATGAACTTTTCAAATTCTTTGGCAACGAAAACCATTTCAGATGTTCAGTTTCAATGGGAACGATAGACATACCTCATTCTGTATTCTAGGGAATGGTGTTTCATGGGCCCTTACTGTGACAAAGCAGTAGGACAAATGAGAAAGGGTTGAAGCTGGGCCTGGGGCCATGCCGCGGCTGGATGTGGGGTAGTAACTGGCAGGGTGCCAGTCAAGCTGTAGCATGGCAGTGGGGTGGGGCAAGCTTTGGGCAGGGAAGGAGTGGGGATTCTTTAGCCTGCGTTCGGACAGAGGACCATGAGATGGCCCCATCAGTTAGTCAGAGGAGATTTGACTAGGGAAGAGTCATCAGAGATGGTCAATCTCAGATTCCCTTTGCAGACAGGACACCTTGGAAGAGCTGGCTCCATTCCTGCTGTGCCTGGTGCATGGCCATGGACGTGGGGCCACTGTGGCCTGTGTACCTGCCTTCATTTGCCCTCCTTGCTCCCTAAAGTTTGGGTGACTGCAGTGTCCTGCTTGTCAGCAACTGACTTTAAGAAATTCCTAGTCTTCACTTGGTAGCCTGGCCTCAAATGGTCCTTCCTTGTTCTTTTCCCAAATCCAGAAGTCCCTGTCTTTAAGAATCTTATCTCCAGGAGCTCCTGGACATCAAGGAGATGGACAGAGTCTAGTAGCTCCCATGTGCTGCTGACAGGGCCTTCCCCAAGAGAGGCCTGCGGTGAGATTGGGTCAGGCCCGAGTGAGGTGCGTGGGTAATAGGAGCCAGACTCTGAGCGTGCTTTGGAGCTAGAAAGGGTATATCAGTTATTTCCTGGTTCGCATGCCAATCATAGTGCAAGACATGCAATAGACACTGAATGAGTCCGAACACACCAGCAAGGGGAGGAGTCCTTGCGCTCACATATGTGATCTAGGACAGAAAATGAATGCTGACTTAAGACACTTTTTGGGGAGGTCATTACATTACTTGAAAATAAATCTAGCTCCACCTATATATTTTGATTCCTAAATAGTGCTGTTAAAATTTCTTTTGAACACTACCCCAGTTACCTTATCCTTCCTTCCACCCTTGTCTTTCATCTATTCAGTTCTGCCCCCAGCCTCTGCCACCACAAATAACAATTTTTCACTAGGGCCTTTAGTATTTTCCCAAGTTTTTGGTGTAAAAGTAAGAAAATTCAAATGTATTTTATCATTCCCTCCTTTTATAGAAAGAATATCATATCTGTTGTTTTGCATACTGCTTTTTCCAGTTGATTACAGATATTAGAAATCTTTTCTTATTATTTATGTCCTCATTCTTTTTTACCAAGCTGCACATTATTGATGGACATTTGTTGGGTTTTTTTCACATCTTTTGTGCATAAACAGTGCCGTAATAACTTCGCTTATACATCATGTCACAAGAGTTCAAGTTTCCTTGTAGAATAAATTCCCATAAATGAAAGGGTACATGCATTTCTAATTTTTGTATGTTTATTGCCAAAAGACCTCCATACAGGTTGTACAAATTTATATTCACTCCAGAAATGTAGAAGTGCCCCCTTTCCCATGGTCTTGCTAACAGCATATCATCAGACTTTTTAGATTTTGGCAGGCCAAGAGATAAAAAATTATATATGGATTTATGTAATTGTTTATATACCAGTGTCAGCCTCCCCCTTACCCCTCACATCAACATACCCTGTTCACTAAAGATTTCTGGTAAGTGAATATGTGAGGGAGGTCAGTAGCTTAAGATAGTGTAGTGTCTTGCTCTTTCAGGGGAGAAGAAAAGCCTAATTGTCTGAAGCCCACTCTTTATAGAGACAGAGGGATAAATGACATCTACCCAGACCTAGGTGTTCTGCAAATCCAGGAAGAAATGAAACACCCATCTGGTGGTGGACCTACTGGCAAGTGCCAGGTTGTAAATCATGCCAAAAGAACAGTGTCCCGCACTTAATTCTCAAACATTGTCCAGTTGGTTTGATGATAAATGTCTGATGTGAATCTGTTACTGTCAACAGAGCCATACATTATAAGGTGAGGTTAATCGGTGTCATCAAAATAGGCTGCACATTACAGTGACTTGAGAAAAGAGAGGCAGTGCAGTAAGACAGACCAGAACGGATCGGTGCATTTTTTAGACTGTGAGCAAAATTTGCATCTGTAATTTATTTCAGCAACTCCCAGATGGAGTATAAAGAGATTTCCGTTTCTGTTTATCTTGTCATAGATCATGCTTTTGCTTAAATTTGCCTTGCAAAAAGTTTTCTTGACTATTTCAGTCCATCAACGCTATGTTTGGTTTATCTTCTCACACAAATGTGTAAGAAACTGCTGAATTTTAACAATTGACACCTTCATTTGGTTACCCTTCACTTCCGGCCACATGCCCCCACTCCAAGTGAAGGGGGGTTTTCATAATTTAAAATTAAACTAAATGCTTCCTACAGTAATCTTAGTCCCAAATTCCCAAAGACATCCAAGCTTTATTGAAATTGTAATACTAGTTAACCTATATTAAGCAGTTACCAAGTATCAGGCTGTTTACTTGTATAAAATTATTAATCCTCACAGTAATTTCATGAGATAGGCATGGTTATCATTTCCATTTTAAGGTGGGAAACTGAGGACCTGATAGCTTACATTACTTGCCCAGTATCTCTTCCTCGACAGATTTTTGTTTTTAATGCAGACAGTCTTCTCCAGAAGGTGGAAAGTTGGAGAGAAATAATATATTTCTTTATGTAAAGTAAGTGCTTGATTTCATCCAAGGCTCATCTAGCTGACTCAAACCTCTTCCCCCAACCCTCCCAGTTTTAAATTCACTAAAATAAATATGTTGAAAATTGTACCTTTAATCTGACTACCACAAAATATTTTTATCACTTTTCTATGTCCTCTTACAGTTTCTGAAATGTACGTATTTTATGTAGTTGTAATTATAGCAATCATAGCAAATTTATATTCTGATTTTTCAATTAATAGTACATCATAAATATTTTCCATGCTGTTACATACTATTCTAATTATTTTTAATAACTATAATATTCTCTGCAGTCAAACCACTAACTAAATTGATTTAACCAGTTATTATCCTATTGTTGAATTCACACATTAACTTAAATTCTTCTACAGTCATAGGTAATATGGCAGTAAATATTTTAATGTATGTAACTTTATGCATCAGTTAGAATTACTTTCATAGGACAAATTTCTAGAAATGTGTAAAAAAGCATAAATGACTATCCCAATTGACTGAGCCTGCTGTTATAGCAAATAACTATTTTGAAGTAGTTGGGTTAATTTTGCAGATTTCAGTGCTATCTGAATGTGAGTTACTGACTTTCATTTTACTGCTAAGTTTAAGTATAATTAATTTTAGAAATAGCAAAAAACATTAAATAAATCAATCTTCTAATTTACATCATTCACGTTCACCTGCTGGGTAATCCCCGCCCTCCAAATTCTCCCCACCCTGCACTGCCAAACACCTAAGCAAGGTCCTGGGAGTACTGCATTTGATCAGGGAGAAAACAGTGTTCTTAGTTTTCTGCTGTCATTAGAAAATGATGTATTATCTTCTGACCTGGGTAACCTTGGCCCAGTGCTCTTGAAATACCTGGACAGTGTTTTTATTCCCAAGATCTGAGCACACATAGAGTGATATACTCTGTTAAAAGCAGTTGAGGAAGTAGATAAGAGCATGGTACAAAGGTGAAACTAGAAGCTCATTATCCTAAACTCATTCTAGTACGATATGCCACTTGATTCCCAACTGACAAAAAAGTGAAAATCTACACTTTCCTCCATGAAAAGTCATCTACATTGATTTTTCTTTTTCCTGTGCCTGTAAAGATCAGAATGAGACATACCTTGCCTTTTAAGGTTGTTCCATATACAGGCTAGTTTTTGCTGAATGAGGATTTTCCTATGCAGCTCTACTATCTTATTCATCTCTTCCTCTCTGTGAACACAAACAACTTAGGCTTTATGAGCAAACCCACTACAAAGAAAAGACTACATGGGGGGCCTTGGCGCTGTACTTCACAGGGACAAGTGCCTTAATATATACTTCTTACACTATGAAAGTCATTGGTAAAGCTGATAGTCTTGTCATTTTGCTCAATGCACACATCACATTACCTGAGTTCCCTTCTTTATAGGGCATAAGTAAGATGTAAAATGACACCACTGAACATTGCAAGGCCCGTGCCGTGGTCGTATTACATGAGAAGAAATAGGCAGATGAAACCTGTATCGGTGACCATGTTTCTTCTTCCCACATCAAATAAAGACGTCTCCGGGACAGTTACTGTGCTATACTTTTTGTAGTTAATCTGTAAAGCACAAAGTCCAGAGAGTTCGTTCTTGGGAATCTGAGCACACTGAGAACTCTTATGTGCCATAACTCCCTGCCTTAAATTTTCATAGGATTAGCAGATGTAATGTTGGGGGGGGGGCACGGGGAGGGCTGTACAACCCAGAGAGGACAAGTAGTGACTCTATGGCATCTCACTACGCTGATGGACAGTGACTGCAATGGGGTGGGGGTGGGGGGACCTGATGAAGGGGGTAGTGTAATCACCATAATATTACTCATTTAATTGTAGATTAGTGATATAAAAATAAACTTATAAAAAAATTTTTTTCATAGGCATTTTGCATTTCAAAAATAATATGTATGCTAGGGTCCAGAGTTGATTTTTTTTTCCCTCTGTATGAATTCTTGTGTTGGTAAGTTGTACTTTTTAAAAGTAGAGTTAGCCCAGAGTAGCTTTTGTAGCAATAAAAGGCAATTTTATTGAAGGCCTGCTTTATTGCCACTGAGCACAATGCATTTATTATCAACTTTTATTTTCTCTGAGGAAAGTCACAGAGCAAAAAAGAACCCTTTGCAAATCTCTGCATTCCCAGAGTTTACTTCACTGCACTGATGGCACATTCACATCCATAAAGAAATCTGGACCCTACAATTGCCTCGTTAGGGTAGATAATAATTTCCTTTTCTAGATGAAGAGGATATCTATCCCTCAGTGATGCAACAGGGTCATCCATTTAACAAGTAGTAGAAAGACTTGAGATCCAGAGTTCCATGTTCTTGTTGCTGTAGCACTATGGCTCCACCAGGTATAAAAAGACATCTGAGGTCACAGACCAACTTTGGGAAAGAAAGTCGGCACTCATCCCTCTCCACATTCCACACATTGGCCTGGAAGCAGGTTATGGGGCCAGGGTCAACTCTTGCAAACTTCAGTCTGTTTCTTTGCAGAGAATTCCCGATCATTCAAAATCTTCCTATACATTCGGATAACAAGAGACTGATAAAGCCTGCACAGTGAGTTCATGGGCAAGTTTTTAAGCACTGTTTTTGCATAACTGAAGACACGTGGCCAAATCAGTAATAGTCCAGTCAGTGAAAATATGTCATTCCTAGGAAATGTTCTGAAGCCAAAAGGACCAAGGGAGACCTGAATGTGCCCAGATCCTTGCTGGCTTAAGTCCTTAGACTTGTGCAAAAAGAGCATTCTTTAGAAGTTCATTCTAATACTCTATCCATAGAACAGAACTTACCGTGATTCAGATTTTTTTTGGATCTGAGTAAAAAGGTTTATTTGCTAAGTTGCCAAATGGACTCCATTATAAGGAGACTCCCTGGAGAGTAGTCCTCTTTTGATCTTCCCTACCCATTCCCACCCCTAATAATACAATAAAATTTCTATGTATGTGGGATAGGAAGTTCAGAAAATTCCTCTAAGATATTTTTGTTCATTATGCTTTGCATAAAATGTATCACAAAGGTCTTGGGAGAGTTGAAACGACAGTAATTTATTATATATCACCAAACTTCGGGGTACAACGGCTCACCTGTTGGCAGCAGGTCGCCCTCTTACCTTCTTCACACTGTTGAGTGCGGTGAAGACCCAAGGGGTGTCATCAGAGAAAACGTACCTGGGCGATTAACGGTGGTAGGAAAGGAAATGGCAGTGGGAAGAGGAAAGCGCAGTAACATTTAACAACAAGCAGCAACTTCTGGCAGTATGATACTCATTAGACCTTTAAAGGCCTGTTTCATCTTTCAGTCTTACCCAGCTTGTTCCACCCAGGCAAAATGAAAGGGGCAATTAGGTCATTATATGAATAATATGAAAACTCTCTTCTGTCTCTGCTTTCTTTCTTTAGGAAAAAAAAATGAATGAAAAGTTGGTTCCTAACTTTTCCTCTGCACAGAGATCCTTATTGCTGGAGCATCATATGTGTGTGGGTGGGGGTGTGGGGGGTGTGTACTCTCATATACACAGAGCATGCCTCGTTCTGCTGCTGCCATGATACTAGGTGTAGGATGGGTAGTCCGTACATCTGTAATGGCCAAGCTGAGCATATCATATGCACACCCTTCACTTATCACACACCTTTCCCTACCAATAGTTCGAGTAGGGAGTCAGCAGTGAGCAGCTCTGTCACCAGAGCAGGTTTGCTTTTTCTCCACTGGCCCCCATCCCTGACAATAAGGCAACAGCACATCCATCAAAGATGCTGATTCTGACAGCTTGATAAGATATATGAATAAAAGTAAATTCCTTTTTCCAATTCTTTTGAGTGAGTGTTAACCAAGTTCATAGTTCCCTCATTACTTACGTTTATAGAGGTTTAGCAGCATGCCTGACAACTCCAGGGTATTTTGAGAAGGAAAAAAACCTTTGCACTTCTTCAACAAAATAAAGAAGAGGGTCTCTATCTTCAGGGTGTATGGAAACACATATAGTACTTGGAATAATGGATTTATTTCAACTGGGTGAAGGTATTATTTTTTTGTTCTTATTTTCACCTGGTTTTAAACTGCTGAGATAAATGTATATTTAAGAATTATCATTTAACATGCTATAGATCATATTACATTATAAAGGTACTGTTTGGAATTGATGAATAATAAGGTAGACACAGCCAGAATGCCAGGTGGAAGCCTTCCAGCCCTGCCTCCTACTTCCTGGAGCTTGTGTGGACTGGAACAGGAAGCAGAAATTTTAGTATAACAGAAATTAATGTAGGGTGCTTTATCCTTGAAAAGCCCTGACCTTAATCTATGGAAGATGTGGGGATGGCTCTCTGAGCTTCTCTCTGTATGTAGGCCATTGTAATCTGCCACTAGACTATGTAGTTGACCTGAAAATTCAAGTTAAATGAAACATCCATGAGAGATTTTCAGCTACTGAAACTTCTGAGGGGCCACTGTAAGTAGTGAACTCTAATTCTTGGCCATTTATTTACTCTGAATAACTCTGTGAATATGGGCCACTCTGGTTTGACTTAGGCTCTTATCCATACTGTTAGGTATTTGAGATGACTTTTCATGGTTAACTCCTGACATATTCTCCATGGTGTGGGGTAGAAGATGTGTACTGAAGCAGAAGCAACAGCTGAATGGAAACCTAGGGTTATTTAGTAATAGCTGGGTAAGTATTCAACGTCTTCCCATTGCAGAGCTTCTGGGTGAGTTGTACTGGAGCATGTGGCCTATTCCAAGAGACTCAGAGTCTGCTCTTCCAACCACTGGTATAGATAAACATGGGCCATCTGTCAAAAGGACAGGATCTTCTATGCTTGCCTCATGGAAAGAGAAAACATGGTATCACTGAGTACCTACTCTGTTCTAGGACTGGGGATGAAGTGGAAAGCAAAAGAGATCATCTTTTCCCTTTACACATCTTATAATCTGGGCACAGCAGAGAGGATGGAAGTTTCATTCCCTAAAGAGCAGGTGTGCTCCTGAATATGCAGGGTATCAGGTTGTCCAGTAGTTTTCTTAATCGCCCTGTGAGGCTTTTCTGAGCCCAGTCATGGGTAGTCTCCATGATCCCTTCTTTCTCTGCATTCAGATTCCTGAGTATGGTCTCACCTGTGATCATCAAACTGCTCCTCAGACCACAGCATCCGCATCTCCTGGGAACTTGCTGGGCACGTGCATTTTAGAGCCCTTACCCAGACTTACTGAGTCCGAAACGCCCGGTTTGGTTTTAACAACCCCATCACATTTTAACAAGCCTTGCAGGTCATTGTGAAGCATGGTGTAGTTTGAGGAACGCTGTTCTGGAGGAGGGTTTCTCAGAATGAATGGGCATGCAGAACTCCTGGGGATCTTGCTAAAATGCAGACTAAGTCAGTAAGAGGAGCCTGGGGCTACAAGCACTCGGAACATGTTCCTGCAGGTGATGCCAGTTCCTGGCCTGCGCACCACACTTTGAGTAGCAAGGCTTTGGATATGCTTGTTGCTATTGGTAAGTACACTTTGGAGTTTTCACCTGGTGGTGAGTGCCTTCCTTCCTTGACTTTCTTTCCTCCGGGCACCTACAAACATTGGACTCTGTTGCTATTACCTCATTTGTCATATTCTACTGTAATTATTTGCTTACTTCTCTCCATTCCCTGTTGGTCTATCACCTTGTTGAGGGCAGGAAGAAGATCTTTATTTGCAGTATCTTTCAGTGCCTGACATATAGATCCTCAATAATGGGCTATACAGCAAGATTCTGATATCTATATCTATCGTTCTAAACAAATAGCCTGTCAACAGAGGTATCTTAAAACTCCTTGCAGATAACTTGCGTGTTATTTATTTGCCAGCCTTCTGATAGTTGTTTCCTGGCAGATTATGATGGATTAGTTGAATCTTCAAGACTGAAATTCCTCAACACAGCCAAAGTAAGATAAACTTTTTGTCTTAAATGGCTATGTGTCTAGTGGAAGGTGAGAGTGAAATAATGCTGGTTTTGGTCTGGCATCTAGTGATCTGTGGCTAAGAGGTTGTTAATAGCTCCCTAGCTTTCGTCTTGAGTTACAGGTTGTCAGTCCTCAGGAGAAAACCTGGTTCTGATGTGCAGAGTTCAGCATTCTATCTTGAAAAGACTCCTTTTAGCTGTGACAGAAGCTGGAATTCTTTTCTCTCTTTGTTCATAATACTATGGCCAATACTGTGGATAATCTCTTTTTTTACCCTATTTCCCCTAAGTAAATTTCTGATAAGGATAAAAATTTGTACCTACTCTGTGAAAATATCCAATATCATCTTTTAAAGAACCCCGGCTAGTGAGGTCAACTCTCCATTGTACCAACTCTCTGAGGTGCTCAGACGAATTCCCTCTAGCAGTGTGAAGATTGACATCATTAAGATAATGGCACTGGGAAAGGCTGGGCACATCTGGGAATATGCAACCAAAGTTATCTTTACCCAAAAGAAAACCTACTGGAGGGATTGGACCACCTGTCTTTGTAGAAAGCAAGTCCCACATTAAAAGTGGAGAATTTGTAAGAATTTAATGAAGCAGCTCAAATAAAACTAAGTGGTCTGAACGTACCTATCCACTAGTTAGGTCTATTAAAGGCTTGAAAACACATATTTGCAGATACAGCTTCTGTTTATGGTAGTTAGGTTTCAATGACACCTGATAAAGATCTCTAAAATTAAGACCAGGGCCCAAAGTACCAATTTACCAAAAAGACCTAGATAAACGCATCTTTCTTCCACATGCAACAGAAAAGAGTAGGTTGTGTTGCATTTTCATTAGCTGTTTAATTATCATAGTCCTTTACAAAACATTTAATCTGTGCCTTCTAAATTCATTCCACTTGGGATCAGGAGTTAGTCTATTGGAATGATTTTCAGTAAAGGCTGGCTTGAAATTCAGACCGTCTGGCTTGCACAGATCGAGGAGCAAGCAGGAAATCTATTGTGCCATCCAGATCACCAGGATTGTAAATGGATTTGAAGCTCTGCCCCTGTGGAATGTATTCCTCTCTGGGCAGCTATCCAGAGATAGCAATAAAGAGGGCATTTACCTTGTTTTGTAGTCATTCTGCCTCACACCAAAACATTTCTTTTTCAAGTTTATATTTTAAAACAAAAAAAATTTTTTAATGTGAAAGAATCATCTGACAAATCTTTATTACAGTTGCCAAAGCATATTTTCCTTCTGGGGGAATTATCAATGAGGATATGAACCTGAAAAAGTGAATCTAAAATCTCTATTGTTACTGTTTTCCTGTCTTTCCCCTTAGAAGAGATAGCTGAGAATTAAAGTTCTAAGTAGGAGTTTCCAGGTAGGATCTGGAGGGCAAAAGACTTCTAACTTCCTTGAGAAATTTGTGATAGCATCATATGTCATTGGGAAAATGCAAATTAAAACAATGAGATATCACTACACACTATTAGAATGGTCAAAATCTGGGACTCTGACAACAAATGATGACAACAATGTGCAGGAGAAGCGCTCATTCATTGCCGGTGGGAATGCAAAATGGCACAGCCACTTTAGAAGACGGTTTGACGATTTCTTATAAAACCAAGCATACTTTTACTATACGATCCAGCAACTGTGCTCCTTGTTATTTACCCAGAGTAGCTGAGAACTATGTCCACCCAAAAACCTACACATAGATATTGATAGCAGCTTTATTCATAATTGCCAAAACTTGGAAGCAGCCAAGACGTCCTTCAGTAGATGCATGGATACATTAGCTGTGCTACATCCAGACAATGGAATGTTATTCGACATTAAGAAGAAATGAGCTATCAGGCCGTGAAAACATGGAGGAAACTTACATGTATGTTAAACGGAAAGAACCCAGTGTGAAAAAGGCTACGGACTGTATGATTCCAACTAGACGTCTATACGTCCAACTATGTTCCATTCTAGAAATGGCAAAACTATGGAAGCAGTAAAAAGATCAGTCGTTGCCAGAGTGAGGTGGAGGCATTAGAAGGGGCACATGTATAGGCAGAGCATAGGATTTTTAGGGCAGTGGAACTGCTCAGTATGATTAACTCTAATGATGGTTGCTTGTCCTTATACCTTTGTCCAAACCCATAGAATGTACAACACCTGGAGTGACCCGTAAGGAAGACCCTGGACTGTGGGTGACGTTGGTGTATTGACACAGGTTCCTCAGTTGTTACAGATGTACCACTCTGGTGGGGGATGTTGATAATGAGGGACGCCATACATGTGTGGGGGCAGGGGGCTTATGGGAATCTTCTGTACCTCTTTTCAAATTTTCTGTGGCTCTAAAACTACTCTAAAAAAAATAAAGCCTTTAAAATATAAATAAATTCAAGAATTTAAAAAACAAATCTGTGATAGTTTATGGCCCACAAAATGAAAAACTTATCTGATTATGAAAGGAAAGGATATAGATACTAGAGCTATAGATACTGCCTAGTCCTCAGTAGGTTCAAAGAGCAGGGTGATTATTAAAGTTTAGGTCTTAAAAATGATGGCTTATGAAGGCAAATTAATGGATACCTCATTTTTCCTCTTCCAGAACAGGGTACAGGCCAGATTGCTAATTCCTGGAGGGCCATATAAACAGATGGCACTCAATTCTGGAAGACATCATGCGTTCATTCATTCCAAAAGTTTTTATATGAGTAAACAAATGAAGGAACTCCCTTTAGATGGCATAACCACATTCTTCAGGTATTTAGAACCCATCTTGGAACAGCATTTTCCACGAGACCATCTTTGCAGAAAGCCTATGCAACCTATAGGAAAAACCAGGAAAGGTAACAGATGCTCAAATTTGGGCAGGCCTTGATGATTTATTCTGATACAATTAGCAATAGAATCTAAATGAGGTAGGGGAGGCAAAGAAAGAAAGAAGGAAAGAAAGTTTTTGGCAACCCTGCCTATCCAGGAGCCTCCTCTCAGCGTTGATGTGAGAAAGGATAAGGTATTTTTATTTTCATTAAAATGCAACAAGCATCAAAGTCAGAAAATAGATCATCTTTCCTCATGGCTAAAAGCATAAAGAAGCAGATGAGTGGGTGCATTCTGCTTGGTGTTGCTGGGGGCTTCTCTGATACAGATCTGTCACTACATGTGAGCTCCAACATCCAGGGAGGAGGCGAGGAGACTGAGGAGTGGTTTGGTCACTGTGCAAGCAGAACAAGCAGGCACTCTGCTAGCTCTGGAAGACCACCACTCTGTCCCTCCCTCCGTCCCTCATTCTCTTCCTTCCTTCCCTCTGAAAGTCTGTATTGAACACCTTCCAGGCACCAAGGACATTTATTAGTCCTGCAGATAAGACCATGAGCAGGATGCAGTAGCGCTCTCAGCTTGCTCCCCACCTAGTGGAAGAGGCAGATAAGCAAGCAGGCTACTGCAACAGGGTTGCAGTATCACACATAAGCAGAGCTCTTGAAGCATTTTCTGGAAGGACGCTTACTTCTGACTTAGGGAGTTCAGGGAAGGGTAGGGGAGGTGATGTCTTGGTTCATACTCAAAGCTTGAATAAGCCAGGTGACATCCCAGGAGGGGGGACAGGAGAGTAGAGTGGAGGCAGCAGATGACGGGACTGGAAGAGTTCCCAGCACCATCAGAGGACTGGAGGAGAAAGAGAACATTGCACAGTGGTAGCCCACACACAGCGCAGTGTGGTGGAGCAGGTTGTGGGAGGAGAAATGAGGCTGAAGTGATCAGAAAAGGAAGACCAGAACTTGTAAATTATGCTAACTGGTTGGAATTGCATCGAGAGTCTCAAAGCCCCCACTCTGAACGGTTTTAGAACTTCTGCATAGTGTGGATGCCGTGGGGGAAAGGCCCGCACCACACGCACGGCATCACTCACGTACTTCAAGGCACTGAAGTGGTTTGTTTATATTTCTGTTCACCCCAAATCAAAGATCAATTTCTGATGTGCAAATAACAGTTTTTGTAAATATCTGAATTTTCCAAGAGGAAATAGCCTTTTGAGAGCTGCTTTGTTGAGGCCAGAACACAGGCAAAAATCCTAGTCCTTCCAAAACGAGATGACCACCAGCCTTTCCAATGTTGTGTGGTTCCCATGCCACTGCTGGATACTGAGCATAGTAGGTGAGCGGTACAGTAACTGGTTCTTTGGACAATACACATTTCATGCCATTTCTCTGCCCTTTCAGCACATTAGCAAAAATAACGATGCCAAGTTACCAGAGCAATGCCAGGGCACCAGCAGCAGCATTTTTGTAATAGGGCAAACATTTTCCACCAAAGGCAAAATTGTGCATCAATCCCTTGCAAAATATTTTTAAAAGATAGCTATTTGAGAACCACTGCGCTTTAGAGATATTTGCGTAATCGTATGACGCCATGTGAGGAAAGGAAGTAGGATAGATAGCAACAGCTTTAAGAACACAGGATGCTCTTTGGAGGCAGGATTGTTCATTTGTTCATGCAGACGTTTATGGGAACTCCATTATGCCCTGGGTGACGGAAATTCAAAGACAAATAAGGCCCTGATGCTACCCCCAGGGTTCTCTGGGGATGGTGTGGTGTAAGGAGGGGAGGGGTACAGTCACTGTTACACAGTAGGGCGAATGCTGTGATAAACACTTCACCAAAGGTACTGAGAAAATGGGGGTGGGCAGCGAAGGGGCCTGAGCTCACCTGAGGGTGTGTTGTGGGTTGAATGGTGGCTCCCCCAAAGATATGTCCACCCAGATCCTATAAATGTGACCTTATTTGGGAAAAGGGCCTTTGCAAATGTAACTAAGGATCTCAAGATGAGTTCATCCTGGATTGGGTTGGGTCTTAATCCAATGACAGGATCCCTGTAACAGACAGAAGGGAAGACACAGACACAGGGGAGAAGGTCATGTGAAGATGGGTGAAGAGATTATAGAGGTTTGTTGCCAAAAGCCAAGGAATGCCTACAGCCACCAGCAGCTGGAAGAGGCAAGGAAGGATTCTCCCCAGGAAACTTCAGAGGGAGGTGACCTTATCAGCACCTTCATTTCAGACTACTGATTTCTAGAACTGTGAGAGAATAGATTTCTGTTGTTATAAGCTACCCAGTTGTTGGTAATTTGTTACAGTAGCCTAGGAAACTACTACAGGGTGGAAGCTGCAAGAAGTCCAGGAACAGTTCTGGAAGAGATAATGCATGAGTGAGTAGGGGAGACAGAGTTAGAGGGGGCCAGCTGACATGATTCGGGCCTGAGAATAGGAGGAAGATGGAAAAGAGGGGCCAGTGATAAGGTGTTCAAGGAAGGGTCTTAAAAAATTAAAGGAGTGATCTTGAAAACATATTTGTATCTAATTATCTCATCATTGAGTTGGTATGGCCAAAGAGAATGGGTTATCCATAGGTATATGACTCAGAAAAATTTTCTATGGACAAAAGGTTTGGAAAATGATGTACATTCTATTAGCATTTTAAAGATCCAAAGTTTACCCAAGCATATTGATAGATCAGGGAAATTCTGTACTCTTTCCCCTAGAGTTTCAGACTTCTTTTTCTTTGTGTGTATGTGTGTGAAATACCTACCAACAGCTCAAGGAAAATGGCACCTCCAGAACACTTTGGGAAATACTGATACTGTTGGAGGATGTTGGAAAGACCCTCCACCCTTTACTTACTTGTAACTTCGAAAAGAAAATATGTTCCCAGACTGCAGCAAATGACCTTTGAAGCAGAAATAAAGTTTATTGTTTACAAGCTGTTGTCCACTTCTGCTCATCCGTGTTTCTCTCTACCTGGCTGCAAAAAGGGACCCCACCAAACCTCTCCAGTCCAGATATAGCCTCGTTCCCCAACCCTTGTAATCACCTACTTACATGGAGATGGCCTACTTCTATCCATCCCTTGGAAACACCTATTAATATGGAGATGCACTAAGGCCAGGCGAGAGATTCTGGAAATACTGCAGTTTTACCCACACTCATGAAACCAAACTGTCAGGGGTGTTTTCCTTCTTTTCCTTTTTTTGTAATTTTTTATAATTTTATAATTATTTGATTTTTTGTAATTGTAAATAATTCCATAATTTTTTTTGTAATTAACTTTACAATGACAAAATTTTTTTTTCGTATTGTTTTGTAGTTGTTAAAAGACTAATACATTGCTTCTAGAAATTTACCCACTAGACAATGATTCATCGTGGATACCTCAGAAAATGTGAAGAGCTGAACCTTTCTGCACAATGGGTTTACATCGGGACTAGTGAGCGGCCATGAATGTCCTGAGAAAAGTGGTGAAATGGTGGATGGAAAGTGAGGATGCAGGTAGAGAAAATCCTGATGAGAGCAGTGGCCAGTTCTGGGATGTCCAGGGTCTGCAGAGGCAAGCCCACACCTGCTGTGCATTTGTTTGGCCCCAGGCAGGCTCCTGTTGACTCACTGCAGTTTGTCTTTGTAGTGGTCTCTTCTCTGGCCTTTCATTCTTCCTGTCCCCAGACTTTTGATTTCTGGCCAAGCAGGCAGCCTCTGAGCTACGATCTGCATGATTCAGTCCTCGAAGCAAGACGTGTGTCCTTGGCATCTACCCCCCCTTTTCCTAGGTTGCTGTATTTCTTCCTCTGTGTGGGCAGAGGAAGATGAATGACTTTCAGAGAATGACATTTACAGATCAGTTCTGTTTGTCCAAAGCAAATCGCAGGCATGCATTGATTAAGCCAGAGATAATTGAAAAGAAGATTTTAGTTAAATAAGAACAATCCCCACCCCGCCCGGAGACCAATCAGTGCCTGAAACCTGCATCTTATGTTGGTAACTTAAATGGCAAATAAATGATGCTTGGCACCTCGGAGTCACTTATAAGCACTCCCAGATCAGGGTCCCCAATTTAGTTCACATTGGAGTTTTTAGAATCTTAACCAAAAGGAACTTACAGAAAGAATTTTCACCTGTGACAAATACTCAAAGCTATTACAATTTGATCTGTTCTCTCCCTCTCTCCGTCTCTCTGGTTTAGCTTTAGCTTTGTGCTTGTTTGTTTTATAGATTAAGCCTGATTTTAAAGTATCTATAAATCTTTCCCTAATAAAGGACAGCTTGCTGATCTGTATGCAAATGATATACTTGCCTGCCTTAAAAATTTAAGATTGACTTTGAATTGACCCCATGCTTTATCCCTCAGTGGAGAAAAATGGAAGGATATTTATAATACCTGTGGACGTTGTGTACGATACCAGTGGGATTTTTCTTCAACAGTAGATGAATAACAGAAACATGGGCAGACTAAAATGTGGCAGATATATGCAAAAGGCAAATTGAAACTGATTTACATAGCTGGATATTACTGTAGCTCTCAGGGTTCTACCTCTCAGATATCTAAAATGCTATAATTTTTTGTAAAAATAAAATAAGACTGAAAAAAGCACGCATATGACAGCATTGCCCACTGAGCTTTCAAAAGTTTATAGCACTTTTCTTTTTCAAAATATATCCTAATTTTGAGGACAACTTAAACAATTTTCACAATGACCGTTTTCCCACCTGGGGCAATCCACAAAAATCTCACTCATGTTAGTTCATATGCTTTGAAATATATACCCCACTACACATCAGTTTTCACCATTAGCAGAGAGTTTCCTTGTTGTGTCTTTTGAACGTCTTTTTTCACATTGCCTTAAAAATAAAAATAAACAGAGCAGAACATCGACCTGGGATGAAATATGGATTTTTTTACGCTTTTCTCCAACTCAAATTTTATTAAGGTATTGAAAATAAGATCACTTCACTTAAAAATGCCAGCGAAGCCAAAGGATAAAATTGCATGAGATTAACATACCTATTCTTATCCTACAACAAACATATTTCATTCCAAACCTCAGCGATTTCTTGGACCACAGTATTTCAGAGCTACAATTTTTAGTGTTTAGTTTTTATTTCCACAGTAGCATGTTAACTGTCCTGTGCTCTCAAATGAGAACATTGAAATTCTGCTGAAGTGGCTGGAACCAGGGCCTTCATTTCCTAAGGGTCGTGAGATAAATCTTTTCCCTAAAGGTTTTGCATTAATTGGCTCACAGTGGAGCAATCAGAAACGCTGGGGCTGAGCACATGATTGGGAAAGTGATGGAAGATGATCTTCTTCTGTTGCCTTCATGTCCCTCCATGAGACCCTGCTCCCTTCTCCCCATCCCTTCTCATGTCCCGGGCTGCCAGGCTCTTTTTATTCCCTTTGTTTATTGAGAAACTATCTGGAGTATCATGCTAAGTGAAATAAGCCAGAGAAAGAGAAATACCATATGATTTCACTTATGTGTAGATCAAAAAAGCTAAACAGACAAGAAATAGACCCACAATTACTGGTAACAGATTGTTGGTTACCATGGGGGACAGGTGGAGGGATGGGTGATACAGGTGAGGGGACAAAAAGGTATAAACTCCCAGTTATAAAATAAATTAGTCATAGGAATAGAAATACAGCCTAGGGAATATAACCAATAGTATTGTAATATCTTGGTACAGTAGCAAGGGGTAACTACACTTGCCATGGTGAACATTTAGTAGTGATATGATTATTGAGTCACTGTGTTGTACATCTGAAACCAGTATCATATGTCAACTCTAGTCCAGTAAAAAGAAATTGCCTGCTGTAAGACCCATTTGCCCAGTGCCTAGCTGATATTTGTTAGGGAGTGCATAAATGAATGAATGAATCTACATTCCAGTTCGGGGAGACTAATTAGGAAGATTAAAGAGGATGAAATGAGTCATATGGTATGAGTAGTTCTCTTTGGCAAGAAAAGAAAGAAAATAAATCACACTTGGGTCTTCCAACCATAGTCTTTTTCTTTGAGGGGAAGTAGGAAGAAATGGGGCTAAGAGGAATCGACATGAGTTTCAGGAAGAGAAGAATAATGGGAGTGGGCCAGAGAGGGATAGAACCTTCTGGCAGAAATCAAATTATTCCAGTAACATCCCACATTTTCTGGCCTGATGTCATTATTGAGGGCAAAGGACTAATTCAGTAGGAAAAATACTACGGCATGGTGATGTGTTCAGTAGCAGAAAGGAAAGAAGTCAAGTTGCCTAGTGGAAATTAAAAAGAAAATTTATACTATGCACATGCCCCTAAACTTTGTGGGAGAAAGATTCTGGGCTTGGCAAGCCTGTTGAATTTCCTGCCAACTCTAGTGAAGGTCATGAAGCACGGAGCTACATTTCTTTGAGGTAGGAGGTCAGCCTCCTGGCTCTTGGGTGAGCAAATCTGGACTCAGAATTGCCCTTTCTGTTTGTCTTTAACTTCCTAATGGTCCCTCCTTTGGTTGAAGAGAAGCAACAGGGAATCATGCAGGGGAACTAGGTCACCCCTTGTGTAGGAAAGAAGAGGGCTCTTCCCTAAGTGCTGTGCTAACTAAAGGAATGAAATACCTTTGTACTTGCTTTTGGAGAGATCACAGTACACTCATTCTTGTGGGCCACCATTTCCTTACAGGGAGAGGTGAGAGTTAAATAATGCATTGCCTTTCTTGGGAAAGTGTGAATTATATGAGATTTCTTTCATTAGGAAGTGAGAGGCTTTAATCCCTGGGAATGGGATTTCTTATTCAGGTGCAGAAAAGTCAAGGGGTTTAACCAAAGCCTTCTTAGTCCTCTCTGAACAAAACCAGGAGGTCAGCTTCCTACTCTGCTTGTGCATGGAGTGGCTGCTGGGAACGGAAGTGCCAAGTTCAACCCAAAAGGGGTCTAAAGCCCCCTTTCTGTGATTCTGCATCTCTGAACCTCCAGGAAAGGAAGACATCCAGGAACTGGTCTGGTGCTCACAGCCAGGCCTCCGGGCTGTTGGAAGCGGGCATGGTGCTCACAACTACTTCTGCTGGGCACAAACAGCCTCGCAGAACCACAGCATCAGGCGGGATCACTCACAGCCTGTGGCCAAATGGAAAAACTCAAGGGCACTTCATAATTTTTTTGAGCACCGAGAAAAATAAAATCACGGTGGAACCCACAAAACATCAACCATGCCCCTCTCTTGGCTGTTGTGAGTGATCCGTACTTCCCCAATTACAGCTTGGTCCTCGCTCCAGTCTACTTTCCCTACAGGTAAGATTTACTGAGAGAGCCAGGTGAAGGATTGTGGCTGCTTTTAGAGCCCTCGATCCGGTGAGCTCCTGTGTCCTTGGTCCCTCCCACAAATTCCCGTAAACCCTTTCTAACACTCTCTTGTCGAGTGTTGCTCATGGTATGTATCTTCCTTGCCAATAAACCCACCAAGTTGCTCATCCAGAGTGCGCTCCTGGTGGCCCTTGGCCACAGTGAATCGAAACCTCCCCATTCCTGAAGTGTGATAAGCTTGCCTTCTGCTGGGTACTGCAGGACTGCGGCCGAGCTTCTCACACAGCGGGTGCTCGGTACACCAGTCTGGAAGGCGAGTGACACAGGAGCTTTATTTGTATATTCATATTCATATTTATGTGTATGAATTAGGACTCTCATTTGCAAATGAGAGAAATCCCAACCCCCAAACAAACTCACTAAGGAAAGAAAAAGGCGGGGGGAGTCATTGCCTCATTTTATAAAAAAATACCAGAAATGCACTTGGCTTCAAGAAAATCTCCATTCAAGGACATCCTCCCGTTTGCAACAACGTGGATGGATATTGAGCACATTATGCTCTGTGAGATAAGTCAGACAAATACTGTTTGATATCACTTACACGTGGAGTCCAATAAAGCCAAGCTCCTAAGAACAGTAAAACAGTGATTACCAGGGCATGGAAGGAGGGAACGGTAGATGTGGTTTAAGGGTACAAACTTGCAGCTAGTAGTAGATAAGTCGTAGAGATCAAATGCACAGTATGGCGAATATCAACAATATTGAATTATCATCACCCAACTTGCTAAGAGACTAGATCTTAATTATTCCAACCACTAAAAGGAAATGATAATCATGTGATGTGATAGACATGCTAATTGCTACAATGGCAATCACATTATAACATATAAATATATCAAGTCAGCACGGTGTACACTTTAAGTTTACACAATGTTATGTGTCAAATATATTTCAATAAAACTGTACTGAGGATTAGAACAACAGTCAAAAGTTATTTCTCTTCATTTCTCACTCTTTCTTCTACTATATTGGAAACATTCATCTTTTTTGTTTGTTCTCCTAAGCCTATCGCCGTGGATCAGGGAAGTGCATTGGTGAGCTGGCCAAGCCTGGGTCATACGGTCTGCCTCTGAATCTAGGAATGATCCCACCCAGGCCAAATGGAGCAAGATGTGGGCAGGTGGGAACTGCCAGGCTGAAGTTTATTGCACGTTATAAATCCTACTCAGCGTATTTGAGAGGCAGTGATTGAAAGCTGAGTCAAAGAGGGCTTGTGGAAGTGCAGGTCTTGGAAGCTGCATAGGTTAAAGGACCTGGCCATGCCCATCCTTGTTTACATAGCACTGTTAGAAAGAAGAATTTTAGAGCTGGGTGGACATTGATGGAGAAAATATATAAACAAAAAAGTTGAGAGGATATGTGGGATCTAAGAGCAAGACTTTGATTAAAGTATAATTATGTGGGGCCAGCGTTTACCATTGAAAAGTGAATACAGGCACCGTAAAACAGGCTTCATGGCAGCCAGAAGAAGTGGCCTTGTTTCCCTTTTCCTGGACTTCTTTCCCTGTTGCTCTTTACTGCTTTCCCAGTGATCCTTTCGGTCCAGATAAAGAACATACCCTCTGTGCAGTTCTCTCCCAGTCCTTTCCACTAGGTCAGCTCCCCTATGCTGTAAATTTCATAGCACCAATTCTCCTTCTTGCATAGCATCTATCACAGTTTTAATCTTAAATTCATTGATGTAGTTGCCTGCCTAGTGTTTGTCATCTCTGTTAGCCTGCAGACTCCCTGAGGGCGAGGTTTTCCCACCTGGTGTCTTTTCTGGTACATGTGAGGTATGCATTGGGTATTTATTGATGCATCTATAAACATAAACTCCCCAGCAAAGTGCTTTTTAAATACCACTCTTCTCATAAAGATCATGTTGTTGTCTTCTTAAAGGTAATAAAGGGCAAACAGGTATTCAGCCACTTCCAAGGAGCAATCTAAAGCCTACATCATGACCTGAGAATAGAAAATTGCCTTCTAGTCTTATAATCTTGATAATTGTTACCGAATGATTGTTGGGAGTTTCTGTTCCTGGCGACACTGATGCCTCAGGAGATCTGAGTCCAAAGTTTGCATGTTCCTTTCAGGCCAGTCGAGCAAGAACCAAGTGAGTACCATTGACTTAGTAGCACATACCAACGGCTTCTCACACACATTCAAGGCTTTGGATTTGTTTGCATCTCTGTTCGCAGTGACATGGTTCTGTGGGACATGTAAACTAAGACATTCTTTTATGACAGTAGCTTGCAAACCATTACTGGGGAAGCAGTAGTTTTTACATTTCCAAACTGTTGAAGAATACTTTTTTAGGGTACAGTAAAAATAAAGCATAGTAAACCAAAATAAAAATGTACAAGATAGAAGCCCAAGTTTTTATAAGTGAAACAAACATAACATTGCCATGTCCAGTTGCTAAAAAAAAGTTTCTAAACTCTCTCAGTTGTGTGTTTTTCTTGTTTTTCATGGCAACCTTACTTGGTCTACAACTGATCTCTTAATATTTGTGATGGCAGAGAAGTCTCAAGACTCTTGTCTAGTTCACGCATATGAGTGAGAAACTTCCAGCACATTGTTGCCTCTTCACCAAATGAGTCTCTAAAGGCAGGAAAAACAATATCAGCAGATAAGCTTTCTGTTCATACAGTGCAATTTGAGAAGGTAAAGGATTGTTACAATCCAGGTTTCCACATGACTTTTTTCTTTTTTTTTAACTTTTTCTATCAGATATTAAATATTCAAAAATTCAGTGCAAAACACAGAAATGACCTAAAAAGGAGTGTGAAATGAGTGACGTGTTTCACATTTGATCAATGTTTAAAACTCCATATCCACTTTAAGAAATACAAGATATACTTCTTTTAAATCTGGGGCTGCCATTTCCATTACCCTAGAATTTAAGTGAAAAGAAGCAGGTCACCTAGAGCACTGACATTTTGCCATCTTATGGCAAATACCTGATCGTAAGGATGGTAGACATGATGGTGTTAAAATGATTTTGTTAACTTGTAACTACTAGGACAAGACAATTCATTTGGTTTATAGACAAAATATACCACCAGTGTGAAATCAGATTTCCTTTGACAGTCTGTAGGAGAAGGAAGAATCTGTTAGAGAACCACATTATCATAATTGGGAGATTAAAAAAAACCACAAACAGCGTCCAAGTTATCCAGCTCTGGGAGACTGTAAAACTTGATTATTGCAAAGGTGGATTGGCATATTAATTAAAAACAAGACTGACATTTGAAGCGTATTTCAGATTTCATGGCAAATTTCATCATTCTAAATATAGTTTCAGATAATTATGACACATTTGGTGCTAAACTATTTTAGAATTCAAAACACTTCCATCTTGGAATGGTTGCAGCAAATCAGGGTATTTGATTAAGGCTGCAGAGAAAAGAGTAGATTTAATATTCCAGGTCTCCTCATATTTTGATTTCAGCTTTTATTTTCTGTGCAGGTTAAGTTGGCAGAGTTATGCAAGGTGATGGCATTTTGAGTGCAAATGGGATTTGACATTCTGAATGTAAATAACAATGGTTTGTCTTCTTGCTATATAAGTCACTTTTCACCAGCAGTTAAAATAAAGTGAAAACCGCAGAAATGTGGAGTTATTCATATTAATGCATACACACCAAGGAATTTTATATTCAGTTATTGCTATGAACATTATTTTACCCTTTTCTTTTCCAATTTATTGCCTCATTACAGGGGCTGATAATGATATTTCTTCTGAATGACTATTATAGACATGCTTTTTTCAACTATGGCTAGGAGCTGGAGATACAACTTTTATCTTTCCTTTAGGGGCCTTCTGCAGTGGTACTCTTATTTTTTCTTTTAAGGTACATAAAGATTGGGAAAATTTATGTGTCTTTTTTACTCTTTTTCTTCTAATACTTTCATTGGAGTATAGAACAAAGTACGTGTAATGCAACTTAATTTTCTCCCTAATCTTAAGAAAGAAATGGTGGGGAGAGAAGGCTGGAGCCAACTGAGAAAGAAGAGTAGGAAGTTCTGACCTGGAAGGAGCGCTTAAATCCAGGAATGTTTAAATTGTGTCATCGAGACCTCCCAGCTCCTTTTATAGATAAGGAAAATGAAGGACAGAGAAGGTAATTTAACTAGTAAATTGACTAAGCTAGCTAGTCACAGTGCTGTCCCTAGAAGGTCAAAATAGGTAAGACTGGGTGTGTCACCTCACCATCCTGCGTTTCATTTTCTTCATTTATAAAACCAGCTGTTAGATAAGATAATCTCCAAAGTCCCTTCCACTACTAATTATTGAACAGTTGAGTTATCAAACATGAGAGATTAAGTCCTGACTCTGCCTCTTTACTGCCAGCGTGATCAGGGGGAAGTTGCTTAAACTCTGTAAACCTGTTTCCTTGGCTGTAAGACAGGCATTTAGTAATTAATTCAGCACATATTTGTTGAGTTTGTCTCTTGTGCTGGGCAGTAAGGACACTGGAGGGGTCAAGGCAGAAATAGTCCCTGCTTTTGCAAAGTTTACATTCATCCATCCATTCATTCATTTATTTGAAAGGTATTACTGAGTGTCTGTCATTTGTCAGATGTGGTAGATCCTGGAGATCCATCAGAAAATATTCCTACAGTGGAGGTGGGGGCCACAAAGCCCCAGTAAACAGCATTAAGTATTATGAATGGAACCAACATGAAAATGAGAGAATAATAAGGTAGGGACTGTGTGCTTTCTGAGGAGCTCTGGGAAGGCTTCAAGTCACGTGAAGTAGAACCTTAAAGGACAAGAAGAAACTGTGTAGAGTGGAAGAGAAGAACCCAAATACATCTGAGTAACAAAAAGAAAAGCAATGTAGCTGATAGTAATAGGAGAAGAACTTTGGAGAAATATTCAAAGGTCAGACATGCAAGGGCCTTAAGAGTTTGGTTATTCTGAGCTCAGTTAAAAGCCACTGAAGTCTTCTTGGCAGTCATGTATAAGCAATAACTTGACGTAATTTATGTTTAGATCATCTCTCTGGCTGTCTGGTGGAGCCTGGGTTGAAGGGCAGGAGTGAAAGGGAATATCAGTCAAGAGCATGTTTTAGTCGTTTCAACAAGAGATCACAGCACATGGCCTGCAGTGGAGGCAGGGGAAGTGGAGAGATGAAACAGACTTGGGGGTTATTTTTAAGATAGAACAACCAGGATTTGCTAATGAATTGGATGTGGAAAATTTGAGAAAATGGCAAAATGAAGGATACCCCACCCCCTAGTTTCAGGGACACAGGTTTAGGGCAGGAATCAGGAGTGCCATTTTGCACATGCTGCATGGAGATTTTGGTGAAGTGACAAAGTGGAGCTTCAAGTCATCAGTAAGATGTGTGAGTCTGAAGCTTGGGGAAGAGGACTGGGCTGAAGAGAAGTAAATATGGGCACGTTCAGAAAGGACCACAGGAGAAGATGAGACCGCCAGAGGGAGGAGAGACAATGAAGGGGTTCAGTCATGGGCTGTGAGAAACTCCACTCTTCAGAAGTCATAAGAGCAGCTCCCCTATTTAGACAGACTGTAACTAACCCAATGGGGGCAAGGATTTAATCATTGGGTAACTGTTGAACCACTGTGTTGTGTACTTGAAACCAATAAAATATTGTATAGCAACTATACTTCAAAAAATAAAAAAGGAGCAGGTCCCAGGGGAAGAATGATAAATAACAGTCAAAGAGGGCAAAGGGAATAAAGAAATTGGGATTTTAGAGGCTACTGAAGAACAGCAGTTTAAGAATGAAGGTCAGCAGGTGTTGAAAGTTGCCAAAGGAAAATGGAGACGAGGGAGAAAAATCCACTAGGATAGGCAGCAGGACGTTTGCTGGTCAATTTAAACAAGAGAAGATGGAAACATTGGAGGAGAAAGACATTCTAGAATGGCTTGAATTACGCGGTGGGAGATGAGGATGTGGGGAGAACACTTCTGAAAAGCTGGGCCAAGCAGGGAGCAAACAGTAGGCAGTAACCTGTGACAGATGAAGAGGCTCAAGGAGGGCTTATTCCTTTCTAAAGATGGAAGGGGTTATATGACGTTGATATGCAGGGTAGGAGGACAGGGTGGTGGTGGAGCAAATATTATAAACCATAGAGACATAGAGGAGGGAACTGAGAGAAAGGGAAGTCCCTCCAAAGGCGAGAAGGTTGGTCTGGAGCACGGTGAAGCTTAACGCAGTATGCCTCGGGTAGCGAGTGGCCAGTAAGTGTAGATATTACTGATGGCGATGGTTGTAAGGAGCTTTTCCTAATCCTATACTGGCCTAGCCTGGGAAGAGGCTGCATATGGAGAGAAGAACCCTGGGAGTGTAGAACAGAGGTGGGAGGCGGGGGGGCGTCACCAATTTTTCAGGTCCAGTTATTAGTAGTTTCCTGGATATAAAACAGCAAATTTAGGAGAAAACATTCTTGAGACTTAGAGCAAGCATGGACAGGGCACAGAGGTCTATAGGGGCATTAGAGAGAGTTTCCCTCCCCTGCCTCCCCCACCCACTCTGCCACTCAAAACCATTTCCTCTCTTGCGTGCAAAGTGGGACAACCCCATGGAGAACAATCCGGCGATAACCTAACACAACTTCATATGCATTTGCTCTTTTACAAGGCACTTTCTCCTGTGGGCATTTTACCCAGAAGATACATTCCACAACCATGAAAAACAAAAACGCTTGCAGAGGATTCGTTGCTGTGGCATTATTTGCATAAACAAAATATTGGAAACAACATAAATGTCCATTCTTAAGAATAAACTATGAAGTGAAATATAAATTTTTTATATATATATATAAACTTTCATTTGTCTATGAAATGGTTATGGGAGGTGGATGGATAGAATTCAGATAAAAGTGAGATCTCTTTGAGAATAACTTTTTATTTTGTTTTGGCTTTTCAATTATATAAATGTTTATAATTTTCCAGAAAGAAGGAAAGACAGAAAAGAAAAGAAAGGAGAAAGAGATGTTGGTTACTGGGCAGTATGAAGTTTATTAGGTGATACAATTGGGCTTTTGGTTGGTTCTGATCATGGATTCCTTTTCTTTCTTTTTCATTCCAATAGCCAGTGCCCAGCTCTGGCCCTAATGTTCTCAGTTTGAGAACACTGGGTCAGTGTTGTCCTGCCTTGTCCTGACCTCATGAGCCATTTGGTCGCATCCAAATCGCAGGCCACCATTTATTGCCATGCTTTTACTCTTAGCAGCATCACTGTCCTAAAACACAGTTAAGCAGTCCTCAGTGCTTTCTCTTAAGTGACTCGGTCCCCCAGGCCCAAAGCCAAACCATGACATGGTACTTTTCTGCCTCTGGTTCTCAGGGAAGCTTGCGAAAGTGACCCTTGGAAAGGTTTCCAGCTATTAGAGGAACGTAAAATTCTCTTCATCTGAAAGACCAACCTGTCTCCTTTTCCTGAGCACTGGAAATAGTTGGTCAATGTGACAGTCTCCTCACTCATCTCAGAAACAATTATATCAACATCCCAGAAGCAATTGTATCAACTTGACATTGTGGCCTGGGGGAGAGTAATAGGATTTAAACTCCCAATTATTTTCAGCAGCTGGATAGCATTAGTGAACGGAGAGAAATAGAACCCCTTTGCTAATTTTATAAATCACAGCTTTGATAGAGGTTTAGATTTGAGACATCTGAAAATGTTCCAAAAATCACACAAAAACTACTAGAGGAAAGGTAGAGAAAACCGACCCTTGGTTAAGGAATCTGGTCCAGTTTCTTTCCTGGGCAGAATTTTGGGAAATGATCTCCACAAGGCTTATTATTACTGATCACTCCATATTCCTTCTTGGGCATTTGTCAACAAATTGCTCCTATAAAAGTACTTATAATCAATCCCATGTGTCCTGGGGAGTCAGTGCCTTGTCGGTTCCAGCCTTCTTGGAGATACTGCAGTTTGGTGGTGCAAAGACTTTGTGATTTAAACTGTAACCCGAGGAAGAAAGGAAGCAACGACTTCCTTCTTCTCAAAGTAATGACTTAAAGCTACTGTTCCGAAGATGTGAGAGCCTCAGGGCTCTGTTGTTTCTCTCATTTCCATGTTCACTGCTGAAACTGAGGGGAGATAGTTAAGTCTGAGAACTACTCCAAATCAACAACAGTGGAAGCCAATGTGTTCATGCATTTTGGAAAAGAAAAGGCATAGGGGGCACATGCTCAAAGTATTCAAATAGTGGAAGGGAATATCATTAGGGAGGAAACAGACTGATCATATTTCCAGCATGCTGAACGATATGCATTGGCAGGAGGTTCCAAGGGGGCAGTTTTGAATTTAACAGAAAAATGAATTTTCTCCAACATTATCCAATAATGGAACAGACTGCCCTGCATGAAAAATATCCAAGTAGAGGCTAGATAACTCTCTGTCAAGGTTATCATTTGTTAATTTCCAACATCTCATCCATTTTAAGAATCAGTTCATTCAAGTGTTAATTATTGCTGAGGTATAATGCAGGCTACTGCCTAGATATTCCGGAAGCAATGATGAGGGGCAGTGGGCACCTACCATCACAGTGTGGTAGGGATAGAGGCAGTGACCAGAGAGTCATGCAGTGAGCAAGCAGGATGAGTGTCAGGAAGGGAGGGAAGTGGTCCTCTGGAGCAGAGGAGAAAGGAAACCTCCTGACTTGGTGGTGGGGGGCCGGGGTTGAAGAAAAGCTTTCCTGCTTATGTGAGGCTTGTGCAGAAGGTTCTGGAAGACCAGTAAGAGTAAGTCTGCTGTCGTGGGAGGAGGGAGATGGGAGAAAAGGAGGAAAGGGTTCCCAAGGAGAGTGAGCAGCATCTGAGAAGCCCTGTGGATGGGGAGATCATGACGTTTTTTCTCACTTCCCTTGCGGTAGGAATGACCTGAGGCTCTTGTTCTGCGGACTCCTTTCTAGGCCCTTCCCTTTATTATCTAGTGGGCCTGGGAATTTTAATTTGTCAAGTGACTTGAATGTTTCTTATCAGGGAAGTGTCAGACACCACATTAGAGGACCTAAATGAAGGCTGGTGCCTAAAGGTTGTGGGGTTGCAGGATGAGATGCAGGCTGTGTTGGTCACCATCCTGAAATGACAAGCAGGTTTGTGGAGTTGGTGATGAAAAATTGCAGGTGAGTTTTCTAATGGCTTCCATTTTCTCTGAGAAGGATGGCAGGAAGATGGTTGGTTGTGCTTAGGAGGGGCAGGCCGCACAGGCATCATCCCAGTTTTGAGGAAGACAGAGAAGTGGGAGGGCCAGCTGGCTAGGAGGACCTGGCGGGACTGATGGGCAGTGTTCAGAGCTCACTTGAGGCTAGTGATTATGGATTTATAAGGATACCAATTTTCTCTGCTATGTTTTTCTCCAGCAGTTACCCGATGTGTGAGGCTTACAAGAGAGCCACTAGCAGGGTTGGTCCCAGGTTAGATGTGACTAAAGCACAAAGGCATAAAGTTTGGGGTATCACTGAGAGTGATTTTGACATGGAAGATCATGGCATGTAAGCCTGATGCGGAGGGAAGTAAGGAAATGAACAGGCAGAAGAATTGCATAGCATGGAGGGGTCAATAGACCAGAGGTTTTGATGAGTCTGGAATGGGGATAGTTGGAGCCATGCTTCATGTTGTGGCTGAAAGGTAACCCGCTTCGGTCCGCGATTTGGAGATGGAGCCGTCTTCCACAGCATTCATGTCCGCAGTGTGCTGGGGTGGAGATGGGTGTCTTGGGGTTGAGTGGGGGAAAAGTGACTGGAAAAGAGGTAACCAAATAAGTGAGAGAGCAGACCCTCTCCCTGCACTCCGTGGTGCGGGAGCCCCAGGGCCACGACACAGGAGCAGTAGGCCTGGAAGAGGGTCGGCCTGAAGGCACGGCCTGTTGTTTGCTTCCACTCTACCAGTCAACGTAGAGGTCAGAGGACTGGGTAGGGTTATGAGACAGGCTTAGGTCATCACAAACCACATAACCTTAGGGGTCAAGAGAGCAGTATATCAGGCCCAGGAACCAACAGAAGCCAGGAGAACATAAATACTAGAGAACAAAACATGGCAAGTGGTCAGAAGTTGAGGGAGATGATATGCAAGTGGAAGATCTGTAGACACCGAGAGAGGAAAATAAAAGAAATATTGAAAAATAAGCAGAAACCGAGCAAAAGCAGGAATTGAGGTGAAGACCAGCTAGGCAGGAGAGCAGACGCCGCCCACCTGTAGTGAATGCGTCCTCTTGCTTTGGCTCAGCCTGGGTCGTGTTATTTCCTTGTGACCCTGACGACAACCAACTCAAGCCAAGCCTGGCCTGCAGATGATAGTAAATGAAAACACTGCTTGATAGGTTTCAAATGTCTGGTTGAAAGAAATGCTTGAAAACACATGGTCCTTTTTCTTTGAAGATGGCCCTATCGTACTTTAGACTCTAAATTGGGATTTGCAGCCAAAAAGAAGAAATTCTATTTTTCCTTCCCTGGTGGTAGCTCATTAGCCTATATAGCTATTGGAAAATAGAACTGTGATGCTTCATGAGTCCAGAAATAATGTTTCTTCAAGGATCCATCAGGCAGGGACTGAAAATCAAATATGCATACTTGTCCTCGCCTTTCACAAACCAGTGCGTCCAAAGCTGGAATGGTGTATGCATATGTGATGGTTCATCTTGAGAAAAATATAATGAAATAGCTTCCACAATGTTGCGTTTTGGCCAGGCAAGAGAGTGACTGAGCCTTGGAGAGCTTCAGTGTAGCTCTGTTCTGGCTGTGCGTCACATTGCAGGCTAAAGAGTCCCTGAACCACTGGGATGGGCCAACCCGAGGATGTGCCCACTGGTGCCTAGGGCCCTGGAATTCCTTCTGCACAGCCTGGACCCCACTTTCAGAGCCTGGATGCGCCTTTGCTCCCAGGGGAAATATGGTACCCCTGGTGGGTATGCTCTAGACTAAGTGACGACCAGGGACAGCTGTTCATGGAGGCTGTGACTGGAAGTTGTACACATGGTCTGGGTGTCCACATGTGAGCAAGTATGGAAAGATATCCAGGAGGAAAAGGAGGGAAGAATGGCAAGGGCCTCAGAAGGAGAGCCCTGGGTCCCCAGCCATGAGGCACTGCCATGGTCTTAGAACTCAGAATTCCAAACTCAGACCTGGCCTTTCAGGTTTTACAAAGTTCTGTTTGTCATGGTAGAAGAGTAGAACATATTTTATTTAGCAGTCTGTTATCTCAATTTACACCTTAAAAATATTTAGATGTGGGATCTGTGGATGTCCATTTGTATCTTCCTAGGCCCAAATACTTGAGTTAAGCCTGGGCATACATGTACACGTCACTCCAACTTTGTATCATCCTCTGCTCTGGCGCTGTCTTCTGCTTGTCTGTTCATATAATCTATCTCTTCTTCTGGAAATTT
This sequence comes from Smutsia gigantea, assembly GCA_032199065.1. NCBI lineage: Eukaryota > Metazoa > Chordata > Mammalia > Pholidota > Manidae > Smutsia > Smutsia gigantea. The sequence continues at coordinate 76,307 of JAVSCE010021795.1, read as the reverse complement.
TGTTATTCAAACCATGTCCTATTTATCTGTAAATTCCCCAGCATGTAGCTGATGGCCTGTTGGCATATAGTAAGCACCCAATAAATACTTGTTGAACTAATTAATGCAGTCATGGAAGCTCTCTGGCTAAGGCAATTACCTGGGAGATCCTTTCTGTGTTCTTCAAATCCTGTGGTCTCTTGCTCTTCCTCAGTCCCTATGAATACTGTATAGTGTATATTTCCTTCACAAACCTTAATTTCCTACTCTTTGTTACATATATCTAAGAAGTGGAGAACATTTATTCCTAACAGGTGGCACCAGAATTCTTGTTAGCCAGAGGAATTGTCTTCTTCTGGAAAAACACCATGAGAATCTGCTTTGGTCTACACAAGAAAGTGTAAAGGACCCAGTGCTGGTTAGAATAAAATCATAGGGAAAGGAAATTACTTTGTACCAGATCGGACGACACATTTGGAGTTGTGGAGGGGTAATCTGACAAGGAAGGGGAGAAGAAAAGGGAGGAACCAGCAAGATGTCGGGCCCAAGATGATGTGAGCCATTTTTTACACCCACCTTCACTCATCTGAGTCAAGATTACTCAATTTCCAGTCATGTTCCACGTGATCTCCCCCCTAGCCCCCTGCGCCATACCCCTGGAAATGGAAGACGGCTGCATTCTACATCGGGATTAATGGTATAGGGCAGAAGCAATACACAAAAATGAAGAATCTCAGAGACCAGGATTACTCCTAGAATAAAATGTTAGCTTTCTTGAAAATTTGTGGAACTTCCAGGGAGGGTTTTGAACTTCCATGGATTATGGAAGGGGCAGGAGTTCAAGAGTCTTATCTCAGTCATGGGGTGTATTAACCATGCCTTTTATTTTCTTAATTCTGATGCTTTGACATCTGGGGTCTTGCTGACTCTGGAGGGACTGCCCCTCCCCGAGTTGGCCAGTTCCTAGAGAGGGTAAACTGGGCCATATCCATAAGTGTGCCTTTCAAATGCAAACCACAGTAAGGGCTCTCACCCACAGTTTGCCCTTCTCCCTCTGCCTCCTGATGTCCCCGGTCCTTCCCCATGTGGCCCCCTCTTCCCTTGGGATCTGTGAGTATGACAGCTGTCTTTCCCATGGCAGTCGTCTCCTCATCTGTTGGCCTTATCCTACCTGAATAATAATAAGACATGGAGCAGCCAGTACCTTTGGACCTCCCCACTGCAGTCCTTTGTCCCCTTTCAGTACTGCTCCCCACTTCCCTCAGGGCCTTAAATTAGTTTGCTATAAATGCTGCCCCTCCTTCCAGTGGAAAGGGCACCTGGCTTTCAAAGAGGATTCAGGTGACACTTTTTTCGGTCCCAGAGTATACTCCTTGTTACCTAGATTTCTTTTTAACATGTTAGTTCTTTTGACTTACAAAAATAGTGCACATTAAGAAGTTTTTAGTACAAAAATTTATAAAGTAAATGAATTGAAAATGCACTTAAAAAAACAAACACAATGTTTATCACTTTATCATTGCATTTTTGGGTTCTTTGCAAGCAACAGAAGTCTACCCTGGCTAACGTAAAAGGAAAAGTAATTTACTGGAAAAAATTTAAGGGTTTGGATCTGTATGTGGGAACACAAAAGAATGCCTACTGATGTACTGAACCATATTTCTTCCTTAAGGGAGAACTGAAGCAAAGGTTGAAGAACTAGGCAAAGATCCTTGGGAAGAACAAGAATCAGAGTAGTCCTGGGCATGTGGTAGCAGGAACTGATGGTGTCTCTTCGGGGCTCTGTCATAGACATGCATCAGCTGTGTCCCTTTTCATGCTGTGTTAATATCATTTGCTCTTTAAATTTCCTAGGAAAGTGTCAGGTTGCTTAGTTGGCATCGTGAGCCTTGATTGACAGGGCACCTTGATTGACAAAGGCAAGGGATGGTCTCCAGACAAAATGTATTTCTATTACCAGAAGCTGAGAGAACAGATTTGGACAACAAAAATTTCAGGGGTTCATTATAATTTTTCACACATCAGTATGTCAGGGACATTCATTTATGGCAGCACATACAGATCTGTTCTTTAAATAAGGTGCAGTGTTCTGAGTATGGATGAAGTACCTAGATGTCAAAACCTTTCTGAACAAAGAAAGTTATCCTGGAGCTTCCTTTCATTTGATTTTAAACTATGGGGGTTTTAGTTGGCCCCCTATTTTCACACACTTTGCTGACCTCAAAGTCTCAGACATGGCCCCCACTGTTTAAGTTGCATGGAAAGTTGACCCCTGCCCTAAAAGCTATATTCTTATTTGGAGCCAGCCTCTTGAAATAAAAATAGGTTTGCGTCTAGGTGCAGGGACTGTTGATTTTGCATTCCAGGTACAGTTACAGAGAGCTCAGTTGGCAAACTTGCAGCTGCTGGTGCTTTCCATAATAATAACTCCTGTTTATTAAGCCCCTACCAGGCTCGAGGCGCATTACCTACTCTGTCTCTACTCACAGCCACCTCAGAAGCTAGATGCTGCTCAGTCTTCTGGAGACAAACTGAAGCTCAGCAAGTGTTAACCACTTCTCCAGGGTCACGGAAGAGCTGAGCTGAGATTTGAAGTGAGGTCCAGTTGCCCCTAGACCCTTACCTCTTTCCACGCTGCTGTGCAATGAAACCTCAGCTCCGCAGTTCCATTCAAGCCCCTTTCTCCAGCGTCCTCATTGTGTTTGTGGACATATCTGCCTCCAAAGTTATGTTGGAAATGCCCCCGAAAGGACGGATTGTTTTTTAATCGTCATTGTGTATCCCATGACAGTCATCACGGTACTTTACAGAAAGTAGATGTTCTCTCTCACTGTCATATTCTCTCTCCTATTTACACACTCTGCTGCACACAGACACACGCATTGTTGGGGGGAAGAATTGTTTTAGGTGACTCAGATAGCCGTTGAGTCTTCCTACTTTCTGATGAGCCAATTTCTAAAGTTAATTCCTCAGCCATCTCTTCCTGTAGCAATTGTCTAAATAAAAAGATTGAAAAGCTGAATAGCTCCTCTCAAAAAAGCACTGAGAACCAAACTTAAGACGCTCTAAGTTAACTGCAAATGCTCTGTCATCAGTTGATTCACCATATTCAGGCTCAGGGAGAACAAATTGAAAGACAACACTTAGGATTACGTAAAATGGACTTCAAGGAGCAGGCAAAACTCTATGCAAGCAGAGTAGGTTTGTGCAAATTAAAAATGAGTGTGTGACTTTGGATAGGAAGATAAGGGCTAGCATAAAAGCCAAAACTTGAGAAGAAGCTGAAATACTCATGACTTCCCTGGGTTAGGTACAGAGGTTGGGAAGAGAAAAGGAAGGCAGTTCGGTGGGGAAACAGAGAAGAAAAAGGGGATCGTTTGAGTGGAAGTATAGGGAGGGAACAAAATGTACTTGAATTCCATGTGACAATGTAACCTTTTACCTCACTGAGAAGGAATTTCTGAAATAATTTTTTTTTTTTAAGAACCAAAAGTTTACAGAGAGAAATGGAAAGTCAGAATTGAGGAGAGTTTTTGGATCAATCAGGAATTTTTTTGGGATCACTCAGACCCCAATTTTCTGACAGTAAGAATAGGGCAATTGGGAGGTTGAATTAGCAAACTTTTCTCTGCTTTCCCTTTGAATTTGTTTAGGGAGATAATTGATAAATTCTGTAGAAATAAGCCCATTTCATTACTTCAAGGGGCAGCTGGTTGAATAGCCTTTGTTTTATACTTATAAAAATCCTGCAATTTAGATGCCTCGTTTTCCTGATTTATTGAGATGAGGGTACCTTATCCTGATTTCTAACAGCTTTCAAACTGTCCTGTGTACAAAGACTAGTCGTGGAATTTTTTTTAAACTGAAGATCCCCAGGCCTCCCCCCACATTCCCCCAGAGTGTTTTAATCACTTGGGTTATGGTTTCATCCTGGATTTTACACTTTGAACATAACCCCAGGTGATTGAGATGTAGGATACTAAAACTATACTTTAAAAAATAATTGACTTATGCAATAGTGCCAATAAGGTGATTATTGAAATATGCAATTTTTAAGTATGTTTTCAACAAATTATTTTCAGATTCACTTTCAGTCTTTGTAATTCATGGTTGTTGGATGGCCTGTCTTTATGGATATGGGAGACTAAAGCAGAGTATGTTCTAGTGACATATGGTCATAACTCTCAGAGAGAAGTGTGTAGGTCTTAAAGCATAATGTTCATGCTTGAAGGAGGGTGAAGACCAATCAGAGCTGAAATGGTCAGAGAGCTGTGGCCCGTCTCACCTGAAAGCCTGGGAAGGAGGCCTCCAAACTCTACGCCTTTCAATCTCTTTCACTTTCTCACTCAACACTGACTTGGTTCAATGATTCTCAGTGTGTTGATGGAAATATGTTTTCATTGGTAGACAATTTACACATAAGTTCGTCTAGTTATAAGGAGGGCATTTTTTGTCTTTGAAGGTAATCACAAATTTATAAAGAATGGCTGAGAAATAGCAGTATCAAAAGGACAAAATGAGTACTTAGAAATGAGATTTAAATATCATAAGAGAAATAGTCTGAGTAGGAGAGTCTTTCCTACTAAAAAAATGGTCAAACTTGTAGAGGCAAATTAACACAGGACAATTTTCATATTTTGGAAGGGAAGAAAGCACTATGGATCGTCATGATTCTTATTATCCTTATAATGGGTTGACCCACTTGGTAGAATCTTTTTGTGCCTTCTTCAAAAGGATTATCTAACTGGTGGTAACATTCATTAGCATGGATTTTCTAAATAAAGTCAAGGTAAATGTAAGATTATATATCTAATCTTCTAAGCCATTAAAGTAAAAAACAATTTGGTTAAGTGTGAACAACTCAGATTTGAACTGTGTAGGTCTACTTTTTTTCAATACATGTATTGGGAACATATTTTGGAGATTTCCAACAATTTGAAAAAAACATTTTATTTTCCCTAGCTTACTTTATTGGATAAATTCAGTATATAATACACATAACATACAAAATATGTGTTAATCAACTGTTTATGTTATTGGTAAGTCTTCCTGTCAACAGTAGCCTATTAGTAGTTAAAGTTTTGGGGAGTCAAAAGTCACACACAGATTTTTGACCACATGGGGGTCATACTCTTAACCCCATTGTTAAGGGTCAACTGTACTTCATACTAATATACTGCATAATTAAGTGTAAATAATTTTAAATGAGGTAAGACAGGTCCAGATTTAGTTTGTCATGGATAAAACCAATGAGTATACAGTTAGAAACTAATAGATCTATTGGTTCAGGAAGGATCAGACTCATTTAAACTGAAGAGCTGGTCTTGCTCTTTTAAAGTTAAAAGTAATGCAAACCAATTATAACCAGCCCACAAAACTACACTTTGAACTTCTCAGTTACTTAACCGCCTCACCTCCACAACCTTTCCATCCAACCACCCTCATCCTGAGTCTTGCCATCATCTCAAGCTGCATCACCTCTGAAGTTCCCATTTCAAGCTAATCATTCTTGGGACACCGCACTTTATTTTTCCAGTTACTGCCTGTAGTTTCCTAACTAAGTTCTTGCTTTGCTGATGCCTCTGCTCCATGACTCCACCCCTTTTTCATGAAGTGACTCTCTGCTGTCTCTATTTTCCTCCTCACTCAACTTGAATTTCATTCATAACCCCTCCCTCTGGTCACTTTTTTGAAAATATTCTCAGCTCACTTCTCCTCAATCCGTTCCTGTGTATTAGTATAGCAAAATCCCAACCTTGGTCAAACCCAGCCATTTACTTTTGTGACTGTACTGGAGGAGCAGGATATTTTAGGGGTTCAATGGCATCCCTTGAAACCCATGATTAGAAAACCTCAAACATATTGTCTGGCAATCCTGTTACAATGCTTTCACCGAGGATGGCAGGTTTAATGAATGTGTTTCCCTCCATCGGAACAAAGCAGGAAATATCTTTACTTTGTTCCAGCCATTGACCAACCTAGTGAGTAGGTTTCTTCCCTCTCCACTGATGGCATTACAGGCACATTTCATGCTTTTTGACCACTTCAGCCATAAACAGATGTATTCTTAGGTCAAAGAAATAAGTGGGTCCAGTATAAATTAAAACTCAAGCTTATCACTCACTCAATTCAGTTTCTCCTATTTTCCAGCTCAGGACTGACCCATGGTTTGAGAATATTCAGTGGGAGAGAGGAGCATGGTTTATATTTTCAGTGTTTCTTCATCTTGCTCTTCTATTTCTCTCTCCCTTCCCACCTTGTTATGTTTATTCTGGCTCCTGGAGGGTCAAGATCAAAAAACGATGAATGAATTGAAAATGAAAAAAGACCTTTTCACCTCGCTAAGGCTAATGGATTCCCTCTTGTCAAATGCCGGCTCTTCTGTTGTCATGAGTGACCCCCTAACAGAGCCCGTTGTGACCCCCCTGTTCCAGCAGAGAGAATCTTTACACTTTTCAAGTTAGCAAACTCTTGGGACCCTCCACCTCAGTTCCTCTGCCCCACCACCTCCACCACCGCCATGACAAGAGGTATGTCAACCGACTTTTTAAACCTGGAGTCTCTCCACCTTAAAGGCAAAGAATTTGTTGAGCAAAGATGCTATAAGAATATTCATCTCTGACCCCCCTCTAAAGCAGCCCCTTGCATCCTACAATAAACTGTACACATCCTCGGTCTGCTGGGTCAACACGTGTCAGGATGAGTCCACTGCTGAGCTCTCTCCTTGCCCTCTTGTCACGCGCAGGTGAAAGCAAGAAGCAAAAACCTGTAACTGCGTTTTTTTCTCTTGAGGCTCCCTCTGATGGCTGCCCTGGGGCCCCACCAGCCTTCTGCTGTTTATGGGGAACGCAGTAAAATTAATCCCTCAGAATGCTACCTTTCTTCTAAATTCTCTTTTAAACAATCCTCCTCCATGGATTCTTATACTGTGGTTATGTTGATTATAGAATGATGATACTAGGCCATTTTGCTGTCTTAAAAAAATTTTTTTTATTGAGGTACATACAACGAAATGCACAAGTCTTAGTGCAAAGCTTGATGAATTTTGACATGTGTACATATTCATATAACCATCACCCTGATCAAGATACCAAACTTTCTACGTCTTTTTTCCCTTCACCTTTTTCACCTCTCCCCCGCATCCACCTCCCCTACAATGACCAACAGGCTGTCCTTTGTATTTATGAGTCTGTTTCAGTTTTGCTTGTTTGTTTGTTTTGTTTTTTAGATTCTACATATAAGTGAAATCACATGGTGTCTTTCTCTCCCTGACTTCAGTTACCATAAAACCCTCTAAGTTCACCTATGTTGTTGCAAATGTTAAGATTTAATTCTCTTTATGGCTGAGGAATATTCCAGTGCGTATATGTACCACATCTTCTTTATCCATTCATCTACTGATGGACATTTAGATTATTCCCATATCTTGGCTATTGTAAATAAAGCATCAATAAACATAGTAGTGCATATATATTTTTGGATTAGTGATTTTGGTTTCCTTGGGTAAATTCCTAGAAGTGGAATTGCTGAGTCAGGTGATATTTCTATTTTTAGGTTTTTGGGAAACCCGAATGCTGCTTTCCACAGTGGCTCTACCAATTTGCAATCCCATCAGCAGTGTGTGAGTGAGTGTTCCCTTTTCTCCATATCCTCACCAATGTGATGATTACTAGGCTATTTTCTATCCTTTTAGATCCTTCATGCAAGTGTGTAGCAGACCCTTCGATTTCACCTGCTGGGCTGTAACTGAAATTCTGAAATAAGAAGAAATCCCATTCAATTACATCTGTAATTTATTTCCTTTAGTCCTTGAGATGACTATTTTATGCCTTTTCCTTTCACTTCCTGTCTTACGCTCACTTTCTCCCGTCCCCCCTCATCTGTTGACTTTGTCTCACACTTTGTTGAAAGAATAAATATCATGATAAGGAAACTAAATATGCAAATACAGCCATATTCTCTAATTTCCTTTTTGCTTCCAAGAAGAGGTGTCTCCTTTCAACCAGAGTTTATTGTGGTAAAATTTATGAGGTTATCAGACTGGAGGGGAAGAGCTTTCCCAAAATTTGTCTTGGAAGACAAGAATCAGAGTGGAAATAAAGGAAGGATAACTGGGGCTTGAAACCTGCCCACCAAAATTTAGAGAGCACATGATTCAAACAGATTTTTAAAAATACTCCTCTGTGGTAATAGGAAGAATTATGTACAGCTTTATTTTATTTTTTATTTTTATAAACATAACAGGCATATGTGTGTGGCTATAAAAATACAGAAGAATGTTTATCTCTTGTTATGCTTTGAGAAGAAATAACAGTAGCCCTCAACTCAACTTGCTAGAACAAAAAGGAAATGTTATTATCTCACATACAAAATGTGTTTTTTAACTGAGAGCTCAATGATGTCATCAAGGACTCAGGCTCATTCCATGCCCTGTCATTCTGTGGATGTTGGCTTTTCCATCAGATCTAGCTTCCTCTTGGTGGTATAGTTAGATCAGTCCAGGCATCAGATTCAGACATGTCAATTTTGAGAGAAAGAAGAGGAAAGAAGTTTCTCTAGAATCCTGCCTTCATATCTCATTGGACAAAATTGGGTCACAACACATCCTCCAATCCAATCACAGCTTAGAGGTGTAGGGTTACCACGACTCATTGGACTAATCAGGATTTATCCTTCCATTAGAGGCGCTGTCACATTCCGAGGAGTAGAAACCTGAATTCTGTTTGCAAGGAACTAGGCGCATATAGAACTACTGCAGGTTTCTAGTGCATGTAAAAGCAACCAGGCCAAACTCCCTCCCTCTCCCTGATTCCTGCACATTATTCAGCAAATTCATTCTTCCTGCTGAAAGATGCAATAAGCCAGTCACTGTTCTGGGAACTGGGGACACAGTAGGAAACGTCTTCAGGTTTTACTTCTTCTGGTGGTTATTCCATATGTCTAAATTACATGCTTATGGTGCAGATTCTTGATATATCAAATTTAGACTTGTCTATTGACTTCCTGCCATGAATCGTGAGGATTTAGCTATTTATATTACTACCATCTCCCCTACTTCTCTCCTACTTAAGTAGGTCCTCCGTGAATCTTTAAATGTTCTGTTTCCTGTTTCTTATTTAATAAACCACAGTCTCTCTCTCTCCCCTTCTCGCTTTTGCTCTCTCAGCATTAGCATTTATTAAATTCTTAGTAGTAATTCAGCAACAGAAATAGGAAATCTTTCTTATGTCTTTTCCTGTTTTGGAGAGTTTTCTGGTGCCGTTTTCCATTACTTTTAATTTTCATCTTTGGTGCCTTGGAAGTGGTAGTTCTTTTCTCATTGCTTCTCTCTCCATCAAGGACACCCAAAGAGTAAAAGTGATGTTTCATGTCCTTGGGAACTCAGAAGCTGAAGGCATGTGGCTGAAATCTGAGGGAAGCCTCTCATTTTTCAGACACTATCTCTTGGCTCTCAAATTAGTAAAATAGTCATTAGTCCTTCCTCCATGATCCTCATCTTTCTTTTTTTTTTTGCCTCTCAACCTCCATCGCCTGTATCTTCCTTTTAATATTGTCCATATTAAGAATATTTAGATTTTACACCTTTTCCCTTGATTTACCCTTGTTGATTGTAAAAGGTGATAATCAATAAAATATATTTTCTGCCACAGAGTCAAATACTGTGCCCAGATTAATTTTTTTTTCCTCCTTGAATCAATGTCACTCCAAAGAAATGATTCCTATTTAAAGTTTGCTGGATTTCTCTCTCTCTTTTTAAAAATAAGCCAACAATTATCTTACCATATTATCCAGTCACTTCCAGTTTTTAGCCACACTGTATAATTCAGAGTTTCCCAGTAACTGATTTCATGAGTGGGTTCCAGGTCGGCCAGGTTCCTGATCCCTCATCCCTCAGGTGAGCTCGGGGGACCCACAGCTCACAGGGCACACAGAGAGGTTGGCTTCCAGAGAGTGCCTCCTCCACTCACTCCAGTGCCTGCATACATTTCCGTCTTTATTTGTGCCACGGAAGGAGAAAGGTTGAGAGGTGCTGCACGCACGCCTTTCAGCTGCTCTTTTTTTCCCACAGAGATCTCTGAGAACCTGAGGTTTGCTCTATTCCTGTTTCAGAGTTATCTCAGGATTTCCCTTCCCTGCTCTCCTGAATGAGATCGGTCATCTTTCTGGATCCCATGTTTTCTTCTTCCTGAGTTTACCGTCTCCTTTTCCTAGAGTGCAAAAGGTGTTCTGAGACAGTTTCCAGTGGGGGTGAGGTGGGGGAGATAGAAAGGTCCCACACACCATCCTCTGACACCAGCTGTGTGTCTTACAATTCAACTCAGGTCTGACATTATCTACTTGGACATACCATCAGATCCCACATGTTTAAGACTCAATCCCACAAGACTGCTACCCCCACCCGACTGCAGATGCCAATCAAATGCCCAGGGTATCTGTGCTCCTGACCAGCTGGCTACTAATCAGAGTTTCCCATGACCTCCTCCTCAGGTTCAATTAATTTGTTAGAGCAGCTCACAGAACTCAGAGAAACTTTTTACTTTATTAGATTATTATGAAAGGATACACTCAGGAACATCCAGATGGACGAGAAACACAGGGCATGGTATAGATAAGGGTGTGGAGCTCCCATGCCCTCTCCAGACACACCAGTCTCCCCGAATCTCCCCATGTTCACCAGCACATTAGCTTTCCAAACCTTGTCCTTTGGGTTAGTACGGAGGTTTCATTACATGGACATAGCTGATTAAATCGTTGGCCATTGACAACTGAGTCAACCTCCAGCCCCTCTGAAGGTCAGGGGTGAGACTGAAAGTTCCAATCCTCTAACCACAAGGTCGGTTCGAATGGCAGCCAGTCCCCACCCTTAAGTGCTTTCCAAAAATCACCTCATTCACATAGACACTTTTATGCTCTCATCACTTAGGAAATTCCAAGTTTTAGAAGTTCTGTGACAGAAACAGGGCTAAAGACCAAATATATATTTCTTATTATAAATCACAATATTACCAGCATATCTTCAAATTACTTCCTAGACAGTATACTGGAAGGTAGAAATTCTGAATCTTCCATTTCATAAAATATCTTTATTCTACCTTCACACAGGATTGATATTGTGAAATTGTGATATTATACCATTCAGTATAGGTACCCATGTTCATCTTTAGTTCTAGAAAACTGACTTCTGCTTCTTTGAGATTTTCCTTTCCATTACTAGAACTTTCTAGAACTTAGATATTGGGCCTCCTATTGTCATTTTTCTTTACTCTCATATTTTTCTGTCTCTTTGCTCTACATTCTAGAAATATCCCTAATTTACTTTCCAAACATGGGTCTTAAGACCCTAGAGCCAAATCCTTCTTACTCTGAAATTTGAGGCTGGCTGAGTGTAATAGCTGGCTTTTTATCAGTTCAGCCTAAAATAAAACCTTCTAGTTGGCAAACCCCACTCACATACAGAGAGCTTCTACTCATTTGTTGGAACTCTTTTGGGGCAATTTATCAAAAATCACATGGTTTATTTTCAAAAATTATTTTTAATGATCTAGAATCTGACAGCACAATTTTCCTTTTTCAATGTTTTGAAAGAATGACTTGGAGACTACCTGAAATGTACACACGTTTTTACTCAGTCATTGAGGTCATTCACTTTCCTAAACCTACACCAGTGTTTTGAATTCATTTCGTATCCTATACGTTTTTATATCCTAGAGCAATGTGCCATATTAAGATGCAGTGGAACACATGTCTCTCTTGTGTAAAGTGGAAGAGGGCAATTATGAAAGAGATGGTTGACTGTAATAGGTACCTAGTCCAATCAATTTTAGGAACATGAAGTATCTGAAGGGTGAGAGTCCAATCTGATTTCCTTCAAACTATTCTATCCCTTGAGAAGCCTTTATGAACTCCCAGGTAGCAGAAGCCCAGGCATTTCTGAACTATAGGATTTCTATTTCTTTTAAGCCTTTGATTTTAAGAAGCACTGATACTTCCTTTCTCCTAAAAAGGAAACAACAGCTTCAACAAACTTGAAACAGAGTCTAGAAGTGATTGGGGAAAAATAAATGTAAACTGAAGAGGAAAAAAGATCAATAGACAATGAGGAGACTGCACAAAATTGAACCAAATAAATTCAACATTCCAACCTGATTTAAAAAGACAGTTTGGGGCTCTTAATGTATGAGAAAAGTCATAAATAAATAAATACATTCAATAAATACACACACACACACACAAACACACACACACACAGATTGTCTTTTGCGCCAAAACAGCAGGCTAATGTCTTACCTGAATATCTTAGAGTCATAAATTATCATTGAGTTATAATAGTTTTTGCAAGATTCTGTGTAAAGGTGGGTTGACAGGTAATTGCTTTGGGATGGTAGCTTTCAATCTTTTTAAACACAGCTTACAGCAAAGTACAATTTGCATTTATATAATTGAAATGGTAGCTCTGTAAAATGAAGACTGTACTTACCTTTACAATGTGATATAGTCTCTGATATTTTGTCTTCTCTCTTCCATTCTTCTCATCCATTAAAAACAATGCTGGTCAACAATCACCAGATTTATTTTACAGCCAACTCATAAATAAGATCTGCAGTCTGAAAAACATCGCTGTAAGGTTCTCTGAGAAACAACCTTATAGCTTTGTATTAAATAGTTATCTTAAAACAGTCTTGAAAAGAAAAGCACACTTATATTTAACTCATCTCTGCTTAGGAGAAACCAAGCTCTTCACGGGCCAAGGACAAAACCAAGATTCTTTTGGTGGCAGCCCACCCCAAATGCAGGAAAGGAATACTACCTAGGATGAAATAGCCTCCGGAATGCTACAAAATGTACAGTAAATAAGAAAAAAAATCAGCCTAATAGAGGTTCAGGGCCAACTTTTTACTTGATGTAAACTTTCTGTTCTGGGATGGTCGGAAGGAGGTAGAATGGGGGTCGATGAGGTAGGCAGAGTGGGAAAGAACAAGGTTTAAAGAAACAGATGATGTAAGGGGCAATTTACTAGATTTTCTTCACACAAATGATCTTCCCAGAAGCATGCTGGATTATCTATGTGTTCCACACATCTTGTAACTGATAGCTGTCCTTGTTTGCCCTCTCTCTCTAAGAGGAGAAATATGTGGAGTTAAACAAAGACAACAACTTCTTAAGAATGTGCTAGTGGAGTTGGCTCCAGCCTGAGGGTAATGAGAGAACAAACACATCGTCAGGGAGAAATCCAAGCCACCCAAGCAAATGAACACAACTGAGGAGGGCTGTGCAAGAGCTCCAGAAGACAAGAAACAGTTTTTAAAAGAAGGGGAAAATGTGAATTTCCAATCTACCTATTACTACAAGGAAATATTTCTAAAGGTTCTTTTTGCAGTAGGTTAAAAAAAAAGTTAAAGGCTAATGAAAGCAAAAAAAATCTGAGTTAAACAATGTTGTCACTTACAACTTAAATTAGAAAACAGGAAGTTGAACAAGATGCATTATCTTTTTTTTATTAAGGTATTATTGCTATACACTCTTATGAAGGTTTCACATGAAAAAACAATGTGGTCACTACATTCACCCATATTATCAAGTCCCCACCCACACCCCATTGCAGTCACTGTCCATCAGTGTAGTAAGATGCCACAGATTCACTGTTTGCCTTCTCTGAGCTACACTGTTTTCCCCGTGACCCCCCACATGATGTGTACTAAACATAATACCCCTCAGTCCCCTTCTCCCACCCTCCCCACCCGCCCTCCCACACCCCTCCCCTTTGGTAACCACTAGTTCCTTCTTGGAGTCTCTGCGTCTGCTGCTATTTTGTTCCTTCAGTTTTGCTTCGTTGTTATACTCCACAAATGAGGGAAATCATTTGGTACTTGTCTTTCTCCACCTGGCTTATTTCACTGAGCATAATATCCTCCAGTTCCAATCATGTTGTTGCAAATGGTAGGATTTATTTCTTTCTTATGGCTAAATAGTATTCCATTGTGTATATGTACCACTTCTTCTTTATCCATTCATCTACTGATGGACACTTAGGTTGCTTCCATATCTTGGCTATTGTAAAAAGTACTGTGATAAACATAGGGGTGCATATATCTTTTTGAATCTGAGAACTTGTATTCTTTGGGTAAATTCCAAGGAGTGGGATTCCCTGGTCAAATGGTATTTCTATTTTAGTTTTTTGAGGAACCTCCATATTGCTTTCCACAATGATTGAACTAGCTTATATTCCCACCAGCAGTGTAGAAGGATTCCCCTTTCTCCACATCCTCACTAGCATTTGTTGTTCTTAATCTTTTTGATGCTGGCTATCCTTGCTAGTGTGGTGATATCTCATTGTGGTTTTAATTTGCATTTCTCTGATAATTAGGGATGTAGAGCATCTTTTCATGTGTCTGTTGGCCATCTGAATTTCTTCTTTGGAGAACTGTCTCTTCATATCCTCTGCCCATTTTTTAATCAGGTTATTTGCTTTTTGAGTGTTGAGGCATGTAAGTTCTTTATATATTGTGGATGTTAAGCCCTTGTAGGATATGTCATTTACAAATATATTCTTCCATACTGTAGGATGCCTTTTTGTTCTGTTGATGGTGTTCTTTTCTGTACAGAATCTTTTTAGTTTGATGTAGTCCCATGAGTTCATTTTTGCTTTTGTTTCCTTGGCTCGAGGAGATGCGCTCAGGAAGAAGTTGCACATGCTTATATTCAGGAGACTTTGCCTATGTTGTCTTCTAAGAGTTTTATGGTTTCATGACTTACATGCAGGTTCTTGATCCATTTCGAGTTTACCTTTGTGTGTGGGGTTAAACAATAACCTGGTTTCATTTTCTTGCGTGTAGCTGTCCAGTTTTGCCAACACCAGCTGTTGAAGAGGCTGTCCTTTCCCCATTGTCTGTCCATGGCTCCTTTATCATATATTAATTGACCATATATGCTTGGGTTTGTATCTGGGCTCTCTAGTCTGTTCTATTAGTCTATGGGTCTGTTCTTGTGCCAGTACCAAACTGTCTTGATTATTGTGACTTTTTAGTAGAGCTTGAAGTTGGGGAGTATAATCCCCTCAGCTTTATTCTTCCTTCTCAGGATTGCTTTGGCTATTCGGGGTCTTTTGTGGTTCCATATGAATTTTAGAACGATATTCTCTAGTTCATTGAAGAATGCTGTTGGTATTTTGATAGGAATTGCATGGAATCTGTACATTGCTTTAGGCAGGATGACCATTTTGACAATATTAATTCTTCCTATCCATGAGCACAGGACGTGTTTCCATTTATTGGTATCTTCTTTAATTTCTCTCGTGAGTGTCTTGTAGTTTTCAGAGTATAGGTCTTTCATTTCCTTGGTTAGGTTTATTCCTAAGTATTTTATTCTTTTTGATGCAACTGTGAATGGAATTGTTTTCCTGATTTCTCCCTCTGCTAGTTCATTGTTAGTGTATAGGAATGCCACAGATTTCTGCATATTAATTTTGTATCCTGCAACTTTGCTGAATTTAGATATTAGATCTAGTAGTTTTGAAGTGCATTCTTTAGAGTTTTTTATATACAGTATCATGTCATCTGCAAACAGGGACAGCTTAACTTCTTCCTTGACAATCTGGGTGCCTTTTATTTCTTTGTGTTTTCTGATTACTGTGGCTTGGACCTCCAGTACCATGTTGAATAGAAGTGGGGAGAGTGGGGATCCTTGTCTTGTTCCCCATCTTAAAGGAAAAGCTTTCTGCTTCTCGCTGTTAAGTATGATGTTGGCTGTGGGTTTGTCGTATATGGCCTTTATTGTGTTGAGGTATTTGCCCTCTATACTCATTTTGTTGAGAGTTTTTATCATGAATGGATGCTGAATTTTGTCAAATGCTTTTTCAGCATCTATGGAGATGATCATGTGGTTTTTGTCCTTCTTCTGGTTGATGTGGTGGATGATGTTGATGGATTTTCGAATGTTGTACCATCCATGCATCCCTGGGATGAATCCCACTTGATCATGATGGATGCTCTTTTTGATGTATTTTTGCATTCGGTTGGTAATATTTTGTTGAGTATTTTTGCATCTATGTTCATTAGGGATATTGGTCTGTAATTTTCTTTTTTTGTGGTGTCTTTGCCTGGTTTTGGTATTAGAGGGATGCTGGCCTCAAAGAAGAGTTTGGAAGTATTCCCTCTTCTCCTACTCATTGGAAAACTTTAAGGAGGATGGGTATTAGGTGTTTACTAAATGTCTGACAAAATTCAGCGGTGAAGCCATCTGGTTTAGGCATTCTGTTCTTAGGTAGGTTTTTGATTACCAGTTCAATTTTGTTGCTGGCAATTGGTCTGTTCATTTTTTCTGTTTCTTTCTGGGTCAGCCTTGGAAGGTTGTATTTTTCTAGAAAGTTGTCCATTTCTTCTAGGTTATCCAGTTTGTTAACATATAATCTTTCATAGTATTCTCTAATAATTCTTTGTATTTCTGTGGTGTCCATAGTGATTTTTCCTTTCTCATTTCTGATTCTGTTTATGTGAGTAGACTCTTTTTTTCTTGATAAGTCTGGCTAGGGATTTATCTATTTTGTTTATTTTCTCAAAGAACAAGCTCTTGCTTTCATTGATTCTTTCTGTTGCTTTCTTCTTCTTGATTTTATTTATTTCTGCTTTAATATTTATTATGTCCCTCCTTCTACTGACTTAGGGCCTCATTTGTTCTTCTTTTTCTAGTTTCGTTAATTATGAGTTTAGACTGCTCATATGGGATTTTTCTTCTTTCCTGAGGTAGGCCTGTATTGCAATATACTTTCCTCTTAGTACGGCCTTTGCTGTGTCCCACAGATTTTGCAGTGCTAAATTATTGTTGTCATTTGCCTCCATATATTGCTTGATCTCTGTTTTTATTTTGTCATTGATCCTTTGGTTATTTTGCACATGTTGTGAAGCCTCCATGTGTTTGTGGGATTTTTCATTTTCCTGCATAATTTATTTCTAGTTTCATACCTTTGTGGTCTGAGAAACTGGTTGGTAGGATTTCAATCTTTTTAAATTTACTGAGGCTCTTTTTGTGGCCTAGTATATGATCTTTTCTTGAAAATGTTCCATGTGCACTTGAGAAGAATGTGTATTCTGCTGCTTTTGGGTGTAGAGTTCTGTAGATGTCTGTTAGGTCCATCTGTTCTATTGTGTTTTTCAGTGCCTCTGTCTCCTTACTTACTTTCTGTCTGGTTGATCTGTCCTTCAGAGTGAATGGAGTGTTGAAGTCTCCTAGAATGTACGCATTGCATTCTATTTCTCCTTTTAATTCTGTTATTATTTGTTTCACATATGTAGGTGCTCCTGTGTTGGGCGCATAGACATTTATAATGGTTGGGATCCTTTTATCATTATGTAATGTCCTTCTTTGTCTCCTGTGACTTTCTTTGTTTTGAAGTCTATTTGTGTGATACAAGTACTGCAACTCCTGGTTTCTTCTCCCTATTAGTTGCATGAAATATCTTTTTCTGTCTCTTCACTTTTAGTCTGTGTATGTCTTTGGGTTTAAAGTGAGTCTCTTGTAAGCAGCATATAGATGGGTCTTGTTTTTTTTATCCATTCAGTGACTCTATGTCTTTTGATTGGTGCATTCAGTCCATTTACATTTAGGATGATTATTGATATTTATGTACTTATTGCCATTGCAGGCTTTAGATTTGTGGTTACCAAAGTTCAAGGTTAACTTCCTTACTATCTAAGAGTCTAACTTAACTCACTTAATATGCTATTACAAACACAGTCTAAAGGTTCTTTGTTTTTTTTTCTTCCTCCTCCATTCTTTATATATTAGGTATCATATTCTGTACTCTTTGTCTATCCCTTGATTGACTTTGGGGATAGTTAATTTAATTTTGCATTTGCTTTGTAATTAGCTGTTCTACTTTCTTTACTGTGGTTTTATTACCTCTGGTGACAGGTATTAAACCTTAGGAACACTTCCATCTATAGCACTCCCTCCAAAATACACTGTAGAGATGGTTTGTGGGTTGTAAATTCTCTCAGCTTTTGCTTATCTGGAAATTGTTTAATCCCTCCTTCAAATTTAAATGATTATCTTGCCAGATAAAGTATTCTTGGTTCAAGGCCCTTCTGCTTCATTGCATTAAATACATCATGCCACTCCCTTCTGGCCTGTAAGGTTTCTGTTGAGAAGTCTGATGATAGCCTGCTGGGCTTTCCTTTGTATGTGATCTTATTTCTCTCTGTGTCTGCTTTTAATAGTCTGTCCTCATCCTTGATCTTTGCCATTTCAATTATTATATGTCTTGGTGTTTTCTTCCTTGGGTCCCTTGTGTTGGGAGATCTGTGCACCTCCATGGCCTGAGAGACTGTCTCATTCCCCAGATAGGGGAAGTTTTCAGCAATTACCTCCTCAAAGACACTTTCTATCCCTTTTTCTCTTTCTTCTTCTTCTGGTACCCCTATAATGTGAATATTGTTCTGTTTGGATTGGTCACACAGTTCTCTCAATAGTCTTTCATTCTTAGAGATCTATTTTTCTCTCAGTGCCTCAGCTTCTTTGTATTCCTCTTCTCCAGTTTCTATTTCATTTATCGTCTCTTCCACCATATCCAATCTGCTTTTAATACCCCCCATTGTGCTCTTCAATGATTGGATCTCCAACTGGAATTCATTCCTGAGTTCTTGAATATCTTTCTGTACCTCCATGAGCATGTTAATGATTTTTATTTTGAACTCCCTTTCAAGAAGAGTCATGAGGTCGATGTCATTTAAATCTTTCTCAGGAGTTGTATTAATAATTTTACTCTGACCCAGGTTCCTTTGGCATTTCATATTTGTATATGGTGCCTTCTAGGGCCCTGAAGTTCTACTCCCTGGAGCTGCTCAGCCCCTGAAGCAATGTTGTGGGTCTCAGGGGAGTGGTATTTGTGTCTGGGGGGAGGAAAGAGCTGTTTCCTGCTTCCCAGCTGCTACCAGTGGGCTGAGCGCACAGGTGTAAGCCTCTATGCTTTGCATTTGTAATTGCTGTAGACAGAACTTCCCTCTGGCTGGCCTAACACCACGGTAGGGTTTGCTGGTTTGTAAGCCAAGTGGGGCTGGCCAGAAGAAAGGTGCAGTAGGCTGCGTATGACGGAGGGGGTTCTTGGAGCTGTGTAGCCAGCCAGGGAGCTGGAGCACCTAGATTGTCTAAGGAGGAAGATTTCTTTTTCCTCGTTAAATATGAGAGTCTATATGGCAAAGCTCCCAACCTGCTGGGCAGAGTGCACCTGGACAATTTTGTCTACCTGTCCTGTCTCCTGAGCAGTAAGCTTTTATCAATCCTTGCCCCTTTAGCAGCCCTCTTGCTAAGGGCTTCCTTGTTAGGAAGTTTCTCAGACTGCCTGCCTTTCTTTTGTCCCAGAGCATCCAGATATGGATCCCTGCTTTCCACAGTGGCTGGAATCTCAGTCTCTCCAGGAATTCTGCCTGTCTTAGCTTTCTAACCCTGCAGAGTATCATGCAAGCACCATGAAATGTAGGTTTGTGCTCCAAGAGAAGATCTCCGGAATTAGTTATTCAGCGATCCCAGGCCTCCACTCCCTCCCTGCTCCGTTTCTCTTCCACCAGTGAGCTGGGGTGGGGGAAGGGCTTGGGTCACGCCAGGCCACAGCTTTGGTCCGTTACCCTGTTTTGTGAGGTCTGCTCTTTTCCCCAGGTGTATGCAGTCTGGCACAGTCCTCTTTCCTGTTGCTCTTTCAGGATTAGTTGTATTAATTATATTTTCGTAGTATATGTGGTTTTAGGAGGAAGCCTATGTCTCATCTCTCACGCCGCCATCTTTAATCCCAGCTCAAGATGTATTATTTTGAAATGTTTTGTGATGGAAAATAACCCCAGAGTGCCTAGGACAACCAACACTTACAACCACAGAACTATCAGGGAATTTACTAGCAGGATTAAAAACAAAATAAATACAGAAAATCATGGTCCTAGAATCCTTTGGAGAACCAAGAGAAGTCGCCCTAAATGGATTTCTAAATAAAATTTTAGAATACTAGAAAACAAATCCTAATCCGGAACAATTAAATCAGAGTCTCTGGGAATGGGACCCAGATATTAGCATTTTTTAAAGCTAACGTCCAGCCGAAGTTGAGAGCCACTGCTCTAGTCCCTTCCTGCTCTCAGTGTGGACTGTGGACCCACAGTGACAAAATCCCCTGAGAATTTGTTAGAATTTAGAACCTCAAGCCCTCTCCTAGATCTACTGATTTAAGTCAGCAATTTAACAAAATGCTCAGTTGATTCTTGTGCATATTACATTTTGGGAATTACTGATTTGAAAGACACCCACTATTAAATTCTGTTGTCTACTGCTTCCTTAATACTTACTGCTTCTTGTTTGATGATGATTTACATCACAGGACTTGGAATGAGCCAAACGGCAACACTTGCCTTGTTTTCTGCCTCTGGCTTCTCAAATTGCTCAGAGTTGGTGCCTGAATGCCTAATATCTAAAGGGCCCATCACTGTCTTGATCCTAATTATGAGTAGCCTCGGCCCTCCTCAGATGGTATCCCCAAGTAGGATGCTACATAGAATCCAGTGTCTGTTGCTGACAATCATATCCTGGACAAATTTTGATGTTAATCCTGTTCATTTATTTAGATTATGCATCAGTACCAAGACATTGCTCCTGCCTTCGCCCTTTCATGGTTTTCTCATGCTAATTCTAATTAGAACCCTGCTCTGAATCCAAAAGAGTGGTTGTGGTGGTAGTTGGCCATCCTTACTTAGACCATTTCTCCTTCAAAAGGTGCCTGGAGTTCTGAATCCATACACCAAACTGGACGATGATGTTACCCAATTAGTTCTGCTAATACTGGCTTTTCCGTGTATCTGTGCCTCCTACGTCTTTTTATTTTGCTTGTCCACCAAGCTACTGGGATGGACTGATAGCTACTAAAATAACCTGTAAAGTAGAATTCCACTGCAGATGACCTCTACAGCAGAAACCCTTCAGTCCCTGGCCCTGTAACTGCTCTAGTCTTCCTTTCTTTCTTAGCTGGGTTTGGGTGTATGTGACCCACAGAACTTCATGTCTCATGCCCAGCTGAGTTCTAGTATATGGTAGATGGTCAGTGTATAGTCATTTCAGATTCATAGGAATTGTGAAGAAACCTCAGAAGGCTTCCGTGTATAGAGACAAGCAAAAAATTAGAAAAAAAAAGTGTAAAAATAACTTACTAAACCAGAGAAGGCTTTTCCACTATGTTTCTGGTAAACCTCAACTAATTTCTGGTCAAATTGTTGGATTGTCCTTGTGTAGACATACCCTAGATCCTGGGGAAAATGTCACTCTGGGCACTAGAATTAAAGGATTTTTCTGTACTTACTCTAGAGCAGTCATAGGCTGAATTTGGGGACATGAGCAACTCTGGCCCATTGAAGAAGAGTCAGCTTCCGAAAGGGAAGATATGAAATTCCTCCAAAAAAGAACATAAAAGTTTGTATGGTACTCAAATCATAAGAACAAGATACATAGTTGGTTTGGAATCAGGAGCTTTTAAACTTAACAGCTGTAACCCATTTGGGCAGTCATGCAGAACAGAAAGCTGGCAGACCAGATAGTCTTTGCAGACATTAAACACAAGATGCTTGGGGCCAAATCTTGTGATTAAGAAATCAAATGTTTTGTTTTATCCCTTCCAACCTGCTCTGAGTGTGGAAAGTTACATGACTTTTCTTCTCTGACTCTCTGGTTGTGGTTAATGGGAATTGCCTGTCTCTTCAGCCACTGGAGGTCAGTTCAGTCCAGTCTAGTCCGATGCATTTCAATCCAATCTGATCTAGCCTAATCCAATTTGACCTCATCCACCTTTCTTTGGTTTACACCTAAATGAACATAAAGAAGTTGAGTGCATTTGCACTGGGGCTGATATACCAGTTTGTCTGCAGTTCAGCTAACAAAATATCCTGACTCTGGAGTACTATCTCTACCTCTGCTTCCACTGAAGACATAGAGATCTGGTTTCCAGATACTTTTCTGCATCCTGGATTCTGCTTCCTCTGTAATTCCCAGACTCTATATATTGAATTTTCTAATCCATTTAGGAATGACCTCTTGCTTTTGTGCCTAACTGACATTCGGGCATCCCAACTCTTTTTCCTGGTCCCTGTCTGTACCTTTGTCCTTCATTTCAACCTTTCTTTTCTCCTTCCAAAGCCTGGCCTGCTAGTGACTGCTTCCTTTGAAAGGGTTTCCTTTCAAGTACACATGCAGAGATATTCATGAGCATCTGGTGTGTGTGTCTTTTGTTCAACTTCAGCCCCTAGTGAAATATGGAGACAGATACTCCGAACAAAAGAGAAAAAGGCAAGATTAATGAGGACAAACATCAGAGAAATGCCTTCATGTCTAGAAAACATTAAGAACCTGTTTTGGCCACATTTGAACAGGTTGTGTGTCTGGATTCTAGCCTCTATATTTCTGGTCTACGGGGTTAGACCAGACTCCCAGGCGGGTTGGCTACAGGAAGCAGGCGGTTACAGTGAAAAGTAGCTGCTAGCTCCTGGCTCTCCTGAGGAAAGAGGTGAAGCCAAAGCTTCCAGTCAGCAGGCAAACACCCAAGATGGTCTTACTGGTTGCTAGAATATGGGAATGCCACCATACTAAGTGGTAAACAGCCTTTGCCCCACCTCTCCCACCCACTCCTCCTCTTTGCCCTGCGGCCCAATTGCCCTCACAGGTTCCTCTCATGTCTCCAGCAACTAAAAGTTTAACATTTTGATTTGTTTACATTTGGTTAAATATTGTGAAAATCATTTCTGGATGATTACTCTTGACTCTGGTAGGATTTGAATGCTTACGAGGAAAGGAAATAATCTTTCAGGATAATCTTAGGAAGTACTGTGCTTATAACTTGCCTCCCAAGTTAAATTCCTCAGGGGCTGCCCAGATTCATCCTACTCCTTCATGCATTCTCCTCACAAATTTGGTATTTGACTATCTACCTCATGATCTAATCTTTTTGTCCCTCTCTCTTCTATCCGTGTCTCAGGCTGTCTCCTCTAGCCACCACCTTAAACTCCTTTTCATCATGTAATGACCAGTCACTTTCCTGAACAGGAAATGACTGATTTCAAGTCTGATAAGCAGGTTCTTCCTGAATGTTCAGTCCACACCCCTGTGCAGCCACGTGCCGACTTCTCTCCTGTAGCCACCAGGGGCAGTCGGGTGTCGGTGAGGCCCAGCGCCTCCTGCCATTGTCCACCCGGACAGTATCATGGCAGAAGAGAGGGAGCTTTGATAGACCGGGCTCTGAAATCCAGCTGCTTTTTACTATCCATGTTACTTGAGCAAATGACTGAATTTTTATGAGGCTGTTTTTTTCTTTTTCTTTTTAATCTGCCAAATAAAGGTAGATATTACTTCATAAGGATGAGAAGAGGAATAAATGAAATGATGCTGTCACAGTGATCCACTTACTGTGTTGGTCTACCCAGCATCTCTTTAGAGAACCACCCTTTGCTATTCTTATTCTATGTGGTTTAACCATAGGAATGATCATGTTAGCTAGGGAGCCAGAGGACTTGGCCACAGTGCTTGGTTCTGATATGGGCATCTGATCCACGTCTAGCCGATTAAAATTCTCCCTGAGAATTTGCTGTTAACAGTCCACAAAAAGGTATTCTCTTTTCATGAGTACATTTTGAATAGGCAATAGGAGAAAAAGAATTATTATTTTTATGTTTTGTATCCAGTGTGTTAAGTATTTTGAGAATAATGGTTACAGAGGTGTTCTGCCACTTCCATCCTAGAGTTTTGGCATACATATAAAGCCCTAACTCTTACACATATATTTCATATCAATATATGATTTTAGAACACTAAATTAGTTCTTTTTTTAATATACACAATTTTTACTTGTTAATCTGAGCACTAAGTTACTTATTGATAAATGTTAGCAATATTAATTCACCCTTAAATTAGCTTAAGAAAAAAGGGAATTTATTAGTTCACGTGTCCTGGGGTGAGAGTGGGGTGTTGAGGTGAAGAAATGGCCTTAGAGACTATAAATTACTTATTAAGTGGAGACAGGGACATGACCAGACCCAGCTTTAGGTCCTCATAATCTCAGTTTAATAACTGCAGAGGAACGAGAGAATGGTTTTTTTCTTTCAGTATCTAAAGTGTTTTTCTGTGTCTTTGAAGACAAGTTCACAAAAGCTAAGCTCCCCAAACTCAAGTTGGTCTGGCTTGAGTCACTTGAGGACTGCTGAGCCAGTCTCTGAGACGTGTGGATAATTCTGTGTGTGAGTGTGTTCAGCGGTGTGGTTGACACATTTACTAGACCATATGGAAAGGGAGACAGTTCCCCGTGGAAAGGAGGACAGTTAGCAGAAGAATAGTGGGAAGGGAGGCTTGAGGAGACCAAAACAGGTAAATATCTGCTATTGGTCTCATCACCACCACCTTCATTCTATTATTATTATTATTACTATTACTGTTTTAATCAACATTATTACTCTTGTAGGAAGTATACACATAATAGTGATTGGCTGTCAGACTGATTTTTCAGGGCATGGGGACATTGGAAAGCAAAAGGAGATCCTTAAATTTCTTGGTAAAAAGTAGTGGTATTTGGTCCTTCTGACATTAAAATTGACCTGCCATCTCTGGCAACAGTATCTATAGGTGGCATTTCTTATTGGGAGGAAAAAGCTGTCATTCCTAACTTATGGCAAGCATTATCATCTATTTGAAAATAGTTTTAGTTGAGGTTGAAGCTTCATGAAAAAACATTTTAGATTTGCAGAAATTTCGTAGACCAAGTACTCCCAGAAACAGTGTCCTCACCCAAAATGCTCACATCCCATATAACAGTCTGGTAAGTTTTGTGGCTACTTAATGAATGTGAATTCATTATGATTCTTGAACCAGGAGAGAAAAAGTAGTATCTTTTCATATTTCATTTTCTATATGTCACATCTTCGGTAAAAAAGTACCAAAAGGGATATTTATGGCTGTAGTTGGTTAGAATTGATCCATGTACATTGAAAGACATACAACATTAAAAATATCTTTATCTCTCCATTCTCTGCAATATTTATTTGACTTTATTATATAATTGCCTTTATTTAAAAAAAAGGAAATAGTCTCTCAGTATATAGCACATGAACGTTGACATGGCAACCGGTTCTCCTGGTATATTGTGGGCTTGGAAATTCAGTAAATGCAGATGTATACTTCGGCAAATTCACAAAGGCACATCTTAGAATTTCTGCTTTATATAAATTAGTAAGTCATTTGGATTTTTATGGCTCTTGGTGATAAACTGTATTAAATCAGCTTTTGAAGGAGTAGATTTTTCTTCTTCTAAATTGTATGCATTCAGGCCTTCATCATTTCATATTAACTTGCTATCCTTCTTACCAGATGTCTAGTACTTAGTAACATTAGTATCCCCTACCTTAAAAAAAAGATTTGATTTTTTCAAACCAGAGAGAGAACTGGTAACACTGCCAGAATTATGTTCTGACTCCAGAAATAAAGAAGCAGGTATTGCGCAGTAGACACCCCTCTTGCTTATCTTTGACTCTACTCTACAGTAGGATCATGAGATTTAGCAAGTAAAAATATAGGATGTCCAGTTAAATTTGAATTTCAGTAAATGACAATTTTTCTAGTGTTAAGTATGTTCTGTGCAATATTTGGGACATACTTATGCTAAGATTATTTGTTTATCTGAAATTCAAATTTAACTGGACATCCTATATTTTTGATTGCTAAAGCTGAGATCTTCAAGTAAAAACTGTGTGCTCTCATCATCATTTTTAGCATGTCTTTCTGCTAAAATATGTACAAGGCAAAGGATCCCAAACCCATTCATTCTAAGATATACACCTGTATGCAGCCCTTATGGCCCATCTTAGCTTGCTGATATACCCAGTAGAAACATAAATCTGATTCAAAACCAGACTTTAAGAGAGGGAAAATATTTCATGATATTCCCCTGAGGTTACATAGTGCATCACACAATAAATCTTAGAGGATGTATTTTTCTTTTCCCTCTCTCCAAAGCCTTAAGTCTGTGAAGAATTTCTTCCCAGTCTTGCCTTCTCTCCTCTCCAATTCTTCAAACTCCTCTCTCCACTCCCACCCTCTGTATGTTCACTTATCTTCTCTCTCCAGGCTCCTACCATTTGCATCCTCACACATGCCACAGCAGATGTGAAGGAAGGAGGAGGTTACAGGAGGGAAATGCCATGGATGCAGGTTTACACTGACATGTTGCCCTGCCCTTGGCACATACACCAAACACTACTGCAAGTGAAGCACTTGTAATTATTTTATTGGCTGGGATGTTAGATTAAATTTAACCTTCTTCTAACATTTCTTCCAAAACTTAAATGGTCTCAGTTTCTTTAAATATACCCCCCCCTCAGCATTGCCTGCAACTTAATTGTCCTTCAGTGTCCTAAGTGATGACTTCTCATATAAAATATAAAACAAGAAAGCTCTTTCCTTCTTTTTAGCAAGGTCATACCAGAAACCCAAAAATTATTCCATGTAGGCATAATTCCATATTCTGTCCTCCCTCTGGATAAATTGAGCTTGTCTACAGTAATTTCTCTGCATTTCCATACCCACATACTGATTACAGCTGCCATCGTCCAGCAATATTTTTCTCCAGTCATCATCATAACAGCTTATAAGAATTTGATGGGATTAAACAGAGCCAACCCAATTCTGTCATTTAAGCAGCCAAATTCATGAGTCCAGGCATCACTATATAATGGTGCAATGTCCAGAAGCCCATTCTTGCTGGCTGTCATCTGTATGGTGTGTGGGGGGCTCAGCGTAGTTTTAAGTTTTGGCATCCAGGACACCCTCTATAGCAAAGTAGATGAACTGTGATACTAATAGTTGAATTCTTTTACTAAAATCTACCACTGAAATTAATTTTTTAAAAAGTTTTATACAGTCTATGCCTGATGATGGTCAAAGACAGGCTTGATAATAGCTGTTTACCTTTTCATTTACCCAGAATAAATAATGATTATTTCTGGGTGCGGAGGAAAAAAGCTTTTGGTTACAGTATATTCCTAATATTAAAACACCCATACCCCAACAACCGCCAAGAAAGGCAGGCTGGGAAATCATTGTTGGGATGGACTATGATAACAATAATAACAACTTAATATTAGAAATGGTATCCCATATTTCAAATTATTATCCTGATGTATCTTTAAATAATTATATGGAAACAAATTTGAAAGTGTGATCTTGAAAAATATTCTTCTGTTGAAGACTATATCCATCTGTAGAACAAAAAGATCACTGACTGTAACTTAAAGCAGAAAGAAAGCTATCCTTCTACTTTATGTGCCATTTCTCTTTTTGTAAATTTCTCATACATAAATGATGTGATTTGTAAATAACTTTGTAAATAAAACAGCATCTACAGAATAGAAAAATATCCAGTTGAAAAATTGCTCATTTAGCCAAATGATGTTTAAAAACACAGTATAGTGCCAAAAAATAGGTTCATTTTATTTCAGACTTATTCCACATTTTTGATCAATTATGTCTCTGACGTAGTGTCATACTTTAATACATTCATCACAATTGGCTCTTCCTGTGACTAAAAATTACCTTTTAGACTGGAATATATATTTGCATGATGCAAAGATATTAGTTGACTCTGATGATTTTATCTTTCTGAAGTTTTCTAGATTAATCTGATTAATTGATTAAGCCAAATGTGGACTGTACCAATGATGCTTATATGTATAAAAAAAGGTTAAGCCAAACATTTTAAAAGCTAAATACAAAAGAAAATGCATGTTGATTACAACTACACAAAAGTGTTATACACATTAGCAAGTGTAAGTCCGGGGAGAGGAAATCCTGGGGCAAAATACCTCTAAAAACCAAAATCAGTCAAAGGGAGAAATAAAGTTTAAAACCCGTTTATTTCTTACAAACTGCAGTCTGGGGCCTTCTCTCTTTCCTGCTCCAGCAGAAGTGAAACTGACCCTCCCTCACCTCAGGTACAAATAAGCCCTCCTTGCCCAGGTAATTACCCATTGATATGGAGATGAACTTCTCTCCACCCCTGAGGAATGATGCAAATGCACTAAAGCCATACTTCTTTCCACCTCTGAACGCCTACTGATATGCAGATGTACTTAAGCCAGGCGAGCTATTCTGGACATATTACAATTTTACCCACAGTAAGGAATAAAAATGGACTTGGAGAGTAGTAATCTAATGTTCATTAGGAGTGTGTGTGCATATAAAGTTTGATTTATAATAATCAAACAAAATTAAAAGCATCCCAGAAAAACAAGGGCCAAGACAGCACTTGTTTTTAAATAAAGTTTTGTACTGTAAAAACATGCATTTGTAGCTAAAACAATTTATTACTAGAGATGGATTAGGGATCTAGTACTTTTTTTTTTAAGTAACAATACAAGATTAATATTTTAAAAATCTAGTGGCTTCCAGGAATCTAGAAACAAAACATTAGTGGCCTCCAGGATACCATGTGCCCATTTTCTCCTCTGAACCATTTTTACAGACAACTTACAACCTTCCTAAATTATATGTTTACGTGGAAAAATAAGGGGTCGTTGTACAATAAGGAAGCTGACAAATCTTTAACTATAACAGTACTAGTTATTGCAGCTGTAATTTATGCATAGATACTGATTCTAATTAAGTAAGTAACAGCAGAGGTTGCCTTTGAATGTATGAGGCTATAATCAGCTCCCTTGTGCTCAATAAATGCCACAGCTACAGTCTGTGGTGTTGATTTCACACTACAGTGGGAACTAGTGGCTGTTGCCAGATATACTCGTAAGTCACAGGCAATTTGGATCATCACTGGGGTGTGCGCTGCATTGAGAAATGAACTAGTTCATAATCACTTTTTAAAGTCATTATTGAGTGTTTGTGTATGATAAGCCTTCTGACATTGATGGGGCATAGTGCAGTAGCTAGCTTGTCTTTTCCCTGAACTAATTTCCAGATAAAATAAATATGCCAAATACTCTGGAAAAATAATGATATAAGAATCTCCCACTTCCTCAACTCTCTAACCATTTCTGGTACACGAGAGCTGGAAACCTAGGATTTCTCCTACAACCTGCTGCGTGTGCGATGTTCCCCAAAGGAGAACACCTGATGTGGGGTCATTTCCCCTTGGAGGTTCCACGAGTGAATACGATGGGATTGTATGAATGCCACGAGCTTGCCGGCAAAACTGCATTTTGTTCTCTTCCTATTTCCTGAAGCTGGGTATGAACTAAAGCACTCTCATGGTGAGGTTTAATGCTAGAATTACTTTCCTCAAAATGTTATGAAAAAAATGAGAAATGAGTAAACAGCTCACATAAACACAGTATCTCTTCCTTCCTTTTTCTTTTTTCCTTCTGTTTCACAGGAGTTACTCTTGGCAGTTGGGTTTTAAGAAGTTCCTCCCCAAGACTGAAGCGTAGTCTGCATTTTCTTCTTAAATCCAAAATACTAGAATGGGTCCTTATGGTCCAACAGCGAATGGGTCCAGACTGTTGACAATGGGGATTTGCCTCATGACGGAGAGTGCCAGCTGCACTAATCCCAGCGGCAGCATGCTCCAACTGGTGTCAGGGACCACCGTTTTCTGCTTTCATTATGTTCCCATCATTTCCTAAGGAACCCACTAGCTCCAGTGTAGCCAGAGACATAATAGGAGAACCACATTTTCTTCTTAAGGGGCAAGCACAGAAGGCAGATGGCCCCCCATGTGATGCTATTTTAAACCTGCCAAAATTAAGATACCACCAGAAACTAAAGCCAGTTAAGGAGTTTTACTGCCTCATTGTATCCTTCCAAATGAAATGACACCAAATATCAGACATCTCCTGTATTGCCTTCCATTATTTGCCAAGAGAGGATTCTTCAAACATCTGAAAGATCTTGGATTCTGGAGTTGAAGCTGCTCCATAGGAAGGTGGTTCCCCCAACCAGCAGCCAATGCCCTGTGGAGGTAATAGGTGGTCATAGAAGAATGTGTGTGTGTGTGTAGTAGTCCATCTTATTAACATTCCAGGGGTAGAAACTGTGGTCTTATAGTGGTACATAATAACAACTTCTCTTCACTTAATTTGAGACACAGAGGACATGTCTCTTTTCCAGTATTATATAGACACACATAACAAAAGATTGGGCCAGCTGCCTTATAAACGCTAAGGCCTTAGGAAGAAAATTTGCTGTGGTACATTCTCCTCATTCAGTGCAGATGTGCAGCCTAGCTTTTTGGGAGGAAGAGGAACACCTTTAATAAGTCTTGCTTAACACCATAGACGAAGTCACGGTCTATTTGTGGTGGTCGTGGAGGTGCACCACTCCATCCCCAGGGAGAACCTCCTGAGATGCCACGCCTCTGGTTCCACCCCGTGGCATTTGTGCCAAGGCCATGGTCTTTCCAGACAGCTCTCAGCCAGTGAGCAAGGTGGGGGTACTAGCGGAGGGCCATCCCTGCCTGGTACAGGACTTCTCTAATGGACTGTGTGTGTGCGTTCAGGGACTCTGCCTCAGCCTGACCACGACTTTCACACTGCAGTCTGAAGCTCTTCCTCGTCCATCTGCCTGCCTTCTCTCCTTTTCCCGAATTGTCAGACCTACATCACTATCCGAAGACTCTCTCTTTCTGTTCCCGCTGTCTTGTCCTTTTACCACACACGTCTCCAGATATTACATGTCCGCTGGGAGGACAGTCTCCTCTGGATGAGACCCAGTGAAAGTATAAAGTAAGAAAGCTTCCCAAGGGAGAGCAAGGTGCTTGCCCCTCTGGGCTCCGGCGGCACTTAGTTTCATTAAAACATTTGTCACACTTAATGGTCACTGCTCAGCGCCCAGGCTGTCCCGCTACCTTATGAGCTCTCCAAAGGAGCTGTGTCTTCTGTGTTCATTGTATTTCCCCAGGGCTCTCTTGGGTCTGTGTAAAAGGTGCTCATTTAAAGGTTGAATCAGGGATGAGAGGGAAGGAGGGAGGAAGAGAGAGGGAGGGAGACAAAAGCAAGCAGTTTCAGGCAGCAAAGTGGGCAGCAGAGAGCACACCACGGTCCACTCTTCCTCTGCTGACCAGAGAGGGCTGCAAGGTGTTTATATGTTTGATCCTGGTCATTCCTAGTTCCTGGCTTCCAATTTTGGCCTTTTTGCATTCTTTCTATATTTTTTGTTTGTTGTGGAACCACTCATTTATTACATTCCAAGTGTTGAAATCCTCTTTGGTGTTTGGATCTTCTCACAGCCTGGGCTGCCTACTGTTGCCAGGCAACAGCTGGCAGCTTGTGGTCCCTCCCCAGTAGCTGACAACAGTTAACCATCAATCAGGTGATCTCATGCACCAGGGCACGCTCCAGAGAATGAGCACTTTTTGTTTTTGGATTAACGAAAAGATATTCTGAATAATGCATGGTCCCGAATGGAAAGGAAGATAGGAACGCAGTCAGTTAACTCGGAGAATGTCATAATCCACAGGAGCAGCAGAAGAGCTAGAATTCCAGCCCTTCCCTTGCTCAGCTCTTCTGAGGGTGATTAGCAGTGTTCCAAGGCCTTCAGCAGGCCAGTGTGTCCTATTTCTCTACAATATATAAAATAGGCCTTGGAGATTTGGAAAATAATTTTGCTTTAAAATCATTTAACACTCAAGACTAACAGAAATGTGAACAATGCTGGTAGGCACAGCGGAATCACACCCGTGCCTGTTGGCCTCACCTGCTCTCAAGAGCCTGCATCCTTCTGCACTGAGAGAGGGAGCAGTTGTAGCCAGAGACAAAGGAAATCCCTGCCCAGCCATGGGTCAGGGTTAAAACCAGCCCTAGAAGTCCTCCTAACCCACACGCTGTGTCCTTCTAAATCTGTTTCCTAGGTAGAGGTTTGCCAAGCTTAAAAAATGTTTTTAATTTCTAGAGTTCTTAGTCTTCCATATTTTTTCATAGTCTGCATCACAGCTAAAAATATCCCTTGCCATCTATCTTTGACATTAAGGAATACTTTGCCACTGTCACCCAAATTGGAACTTTGTGGAGTCCTACATTTGTAAGGGATGAATAAATTATTAAACTCAGTAGTTCCCAAATTCTGGTGAATAAAACATCCACCGAGACAGCTTGTTAAAAATTCAGATTTTGATAAGGCCCAGAAATTTGAAAATCTGGGGAGGAGGTATAACTTATATAGGGTAATATTCACTCACAGAAGTGCATAGTTGATGAATCTGGATGACTGTGTGGTCATGTAACCTCCACTGCTGTCACAATATGAAACAACTGCATCACCCCACCAAGAGTTTGTGTGGCCTTCTGCAGCATATCTCCTTTCCCCTTCCTTCCCTCTGCCCTCCAGAAACCGCAGCTCTGCTTTCTTTCCTGTAATTTTGCCTTTTCTAGAATTTCTTAGAAATGCAATAATCATGTAGCCTGTAGCCTGTTGTGTTTCCCTTTTCTCCCTTGCATAATGTTTTTGAGATTCACCTGGGAGGTTTGCAATTTAAATAGAAACTCTAGGTGATTCTGTGCAGAGTTTCATTGTCATTCTTTGAGAAGCACTAATCTGGGCCAAACTTCTTATTCTATAGATGAGGAAACTGAGGTGTAAATGTAAATGCCTTGCCTAAAGTGAAATGTGACTGAGAAACTGTTGGAACTTACGACCTTAGAAAAGCTTCTTTGAATTGCTTAATATCCCACTACCTCCCTATGATTCAAGATTGGGTGCCTGAGGCAGTACATTAACAATCATATCTTAAAATACTTGCCTTATTTTGGATGCACTTGACCTATGATATGAGATCCAGTGCATGATGAATATCCCTTGAATTTTCTTCTGGATGACAGGAAATTATTGCCAGGTCTTTCCAGAAACATTTCCCGAGGGACAGATGATGACGTAGTAACAAAACAACTCCTCAGCATTCTTGACAGTAGTACATTTGCTTTTGTCTATGGTGGTGAAATGCAATAAACAAGACTCCTAACTTATCATATTTGACAACTCTCAGTTGTTAACTTGACCTCAAGCCTCCTAAAGTTCTTTCTTCCTAGGGAACTGTCTGACTGATTGACTAGGCTTATTTCTCATCTGCCTATTCCCATGCTTCCACTTTGAAAACTGGTTGTGTTGATCTTGAAGAGCTAGCACAGTGAATTTTTCCCCCCATCTTTTTCTGTATCACAAGCCTTTTTGAATATCTGATTAAAACCATGGAACTTCTTGAGGGAAGGGGATAGAGAGACACACAGGCAGGTAATATGACAGTTAAGCAGGGAATCTGGAATCAGGCAAACCGTAATTGGACAGCAGGCTGGGAAGGTCCTTGCAGGACCAGTGACAGCTCCAGGGGGAGCTCTAAGGATACCACAGCTCTGTAGACCTGCTGACTGAGTCCTTTGATCTTGGAAAGTCCAGGTCTACCCTGTCAGAACTATGCTCAGGCCTAATTTTACAGAATAGGAAACTGTATTTATGGTGCGACAAAAATCTGCCTGTAGCCAGTACATAGATCATGACTCAACCCAGGTCTGTTGTACTCCATCACCCACCCTGTGCTGTCTGCACTACTTGCTCAAAAACTGGATGTGGGAGAATGATGTTGGAAAGTACATCAGCTAGTGGCCATTTATAAACTGAGAAAAAGTCTTCAGGGCCCTCACTGTTTGATCGTTTATCCACAGCACCATTTTAAAAGGCTAATGAGAGTTTACCAGGCTATTTCTCTTTTTTTTTGTTGTTGCTTCTCTAAAAATCAGAAGTGCAACCAATGCCATAAAAATAAAATTAGTGAATCTTTCTTCAAAAGTAGTAAAAGAAGGGAGAGACAACCAGAATATGTCCTTTAAAGTAAGCAGACTCTTGATTTTCATTTACAATTTTCTTCTGCTAGTCTTCGGTACTCTAGAGTGGGCATTTGTAATTTATTGATCCTGGACCAGAGTATCAGCCCTTGTCTTGAAGAGATCTGTGGTCTCCTATCCCACCCCGGGGTTTGAGGCAAGACGGATGAGATCCTGTAATGACTTGCTTCTGTAATCCTTCCTTAGAGCCCCTGAGAGCTAAAAAATATGAATGCCAAGAAAACAAACTGAAGGTGTGAAATGTTTTTATAATTAAATTGCATATTTGTATATACACTTGTGTATTGCAACAAAAATTAAAAACTTGGAAGAATTTTGAAACAACATACAATACATACTAAATTTGAAGAGTCATCAAAATAATCAAGTTCACCCATAGTTCTCAGTCTCTTTCTGCTGACTCTCTTTCTCAGTGAATGGTTCTATTTCTTCTCTCTACTTTGAATTCATTTCCTTCTCTTCTCACCTGCGAAACTCTAAATCAGTTTTCTAGACTTAACTTCAGCATCAGCTACTATGACTTCCTGGGCATGGTGTGTATGTAACTTCATTAAAGGATATACCTTATTGTATTTAGAGTATTGTTTTTCCTGTTTGTCAGCTTATTAGGTTGTGGGACTATCTTACTCATCTTTGTGTTCCCAGAATGTAATGCAGTGCCCGGCTAGTAGTTGATACTTGGTACTGCTAGACAATAGAATTAATTAATGCCAACGCTTAGTCCTCCTGTTACTGGGACACAACCTCTAGTTCACTTTCCTACACTCACTGATAACTTTGGCATCTTGCATCTCTTTGTTTTACTTACTGTCAGCCCGAATCACTTCCATGTGGTCTGTACACCCAGCATCCTTGACATGAAGTCATGGAATTTTCATCCTGATTCTGCTTCATGAATTCATTGTCATGACTCAGAATGATTCTTCATTTCACCAAAATGTTTCCCTTCCAAAACAGAAATTTCCAATATGCTGTTCAGTGATCTCAATTTCACGTCCTTCCACTTTTACCCTTTTGTTGCCACTGAACCAGATTTCAAATATGTTAGGACTTCAAGTCCCTTTCTCTGACTTTTTTGGCCCACCCTTGAATATGATTCCTTTTTCACCATGTCCAAATTTTGTAATTGGTCATTTCAATTCATTCCTCACTTATAACCTCACCTCCTTTCACCTTCCAGTAATCTTATTGCAGAAATCTTAAGTTTAAACTCTATAATGTTGAGTTACATCTCTCTTATTTGGGGCTATTGAATGTTTTTGGAGAAAATCACATAGCCTTGCAAATGATTACCAATATGAACATTTGTTATGCATTGTGCCTTCAGTGCTACTCAAAAACTCTTCTTATTCTTAGGGAACAGATGACTCTTGAATTCTTACTGTTATTTTCAAGTTAACTCCCTGTTTCAGATACCTCTTAGGCATAATACCAGAACTTCTTGCCCTTATCTTTCTCATGGGCCCTCAACCATTAGTTTTGCTTCAGATGCCACTGCAAAAATCTGCTCTGTATGGATTCTTTCCAAGTTGTGCTTCACCCACCATCTTCACATGGGCACAGTAATTCATGTCCCACCATGGGACTTCCCTGGTAACCTGCTAGGCACTGAGATATTAGCCAACTAGTGGGACAGGGGAGTTGGCACACCAGGGCAAAATTTGGCCAATGAAGAAAGGAACTACTGGAAAAATTCTCTCTCTTTATTCTCATTCCTTCCCTGACTGTCCTGCAGTATTTCACATGGCATTCTGCAGTGTCATGTAATCAGTTTCACTTGACAGCAAGCAACAGTCATCTCAGTAATGTGCCTTCTCATACTTGTTCTTACTCCAACTTTGTCTCACTTTTCTTTTCCCTCCCTCCCACTTCCTTGGAATTGTGTCACTCCTGCACCAGTAAAGTGTTAGAAAATAAGATTTTGCCCTAGATTCTGTTTGCTGGGTAATCTGACTACCCTAAAGAAGTTTCATGAGATTCCATCACCCTCTCCTCCCCCTGCTCCCTCTGTCCCTCACTCTACACACTTTTGCTATGAGATTGCATCCATTTCTGTGATTCTGACTAATTCCAATATTGTGATGATTCTCAATTCTCTGTGAAACCTAACTGTATTCCTCAAGTACCAAGGCCATGTATCCAACAACATAATGGGTGTCCTCATCTGTCAACTCAACATGGCAAAGGTCTCATCCATGCATTGTGTTACTTCTATGCACAGTACTCTTCTCTGCAAGATCCACATATTGAACTCCTTTTACTCTTCAAAATCCAATTTAATGTCATCTTCTTCAAATCTTGCCCAGTTCCTTCAGGTAGAGTTTATCTGCCTTTTGGACTGTACCCTGATGAACTTGCTCCAACAAACACTCACTGATAATTCACTTCATGTCAAGCCACAGAGAAAGAGAAATGAAAGCGGTTTCCACAGCAGCAGAGAAGTCACTGCAGAGGTACAAGTTCCTCTAGTAAAGGAGACACACAGTAGAATCCAGTAAGGCCACGGTTTTCAAAATGTGGTTTGTGGACTCCTGGGAGTCCCAGGGACCCACAAGAGCAAAACTCCTTTCATGATAATGTTACGATATTATTTTTCCACCGTATTGATATTTGTACTGATGATGCAGAAGCAATAGTGGATAAACTTCTTCGTGCCTTGTGATGAATCAAGACAGTGGCACTAAACTAGCAGTTGTTGGGTTCTTCACTTCCACCCACTCACAGTAAAAGACAATGTCAATTTCACTTGGGAATGTCCTTTTTGAAGCAGTGAAAAGCATTAATTTTAAATCTCAACCCTTCAGTTTAAGCCTTTTCAATAGTCTGTGTGACAAACAAGAAGTCCACATAAAGTACTTCTTTTGCATACCGAAGTAAGATGGTTATTTTGAGGAAAAGCACTTGTGCAATTGTTTGAGTTGTAAGCCAGACTAGCCACTTTTTGTGAAATGCCATTTTTACTGGAAAGAATGACTGTGATGGGCAAATAGAGGTTCTTCAGATTTGAGTAATTGGTAAATATATTTCTTAAAAATGAGTGAGTGAACCTGTCCCTTACAGAAAACAACTGGCTGTATTTTTTGCTAATGACGAAATTCAAGCTTGCAAGTGAAATATTAGAATATTAGAAAACATATGCACCTGTAAGTTTGACAGATTCCTAATATTCAAGAATTTTTTTTAGATTGGTGGTAATATTAGTGTGATTTTAAAAATATTATATAATGAGATATGTCAACTTCTGGAAGATCTGCATACCTCAGTGAATCTGTGTTCTCCTAATGACTGATACATGATGTTAGAAAATCATGCATAGGGAAAAGATCCTTTCAAAGTGACAGACAGACCAGTGAAGTTTTAAACAGAATATGAAAAGTCTATTGAAATGGTTTCAGATGCCACATTGCAACTAACTTTAAGAAACTACAACTTAGGAAGTTATGATACAGTATTAACAAGAATACCCACAATTATCTGAAAAGAGTATTAAAATACTCCCCTCTTCCAACTACATATCTGTGTGAGGCCAGATTTTCTTAATATACTTCAACTAAAACAACATATCTACAGCAGATTGAATGCAGAAGCAGATATGGGAAGCCAGCTGTCTTCTATTATACCAGACATTAAAAAGATTTGCAAGAGTGTAAAACAGCTCCTCTCCTCTCACTATTTTTTTCTTTTAGAAAATACCCTTTGTTAAAAAGTAATTAAAAAAAAACTCCCAAGTAAAATGCCTTTCACATAGGTATAAAAATGAATACAGAGTAAAAATCTTAATTCTAGTCAATGATCAATGAGGGAGCCAGACAGGTATTATAAGCAGTTCAAAAAATAAGTTAAACTCAGACTTACATGGAGTAAAGATGTGTTGAAATGAATTGTAAATGGAGGCAAACCAATTTTTCCAATCTAGTCTTTATCATACAGGATAGAATTTGAATATCAATTAGTCACCTACAATTTACAGTTATAAAATAGCTCAAAGAAAATGGAAGTTTAGAGTTTGGTAGTCTAGAAGGGGTGTCCTCCAGACAATTCATAGTTTCTCATTGAAATGAATTTTTCTCAATAAATTGATTTTGATTAAAAAACTTAGTTGTGTGAAAAAATGGGTTTAAAATAACATAATAAATTAACATAAAAAATTTCTCATTGTACATTTCTAATATGTTAAATATAGACAGATAGGTCCCATACAAACAAAAACAATTTGGGCCTCCATAATTTTTAAGAGTATAAAGAGGTCCTATTATCAAATATATGAGAACCACTGTGGTAAGGATTTGAGAAATGAATTGATTCCCATGCCTTCCTGTTCACCAGGGTTAGGAATTCCTCAGTGGTCAGTCAATCCTGTACAATCCAAACTTCTTCAAGAGAGGACTAGGCATGCTCCCTCCTCCCCACCTCTCTCCCAGTACCTGGCCATTGAACCACTTAACCCGCCATGCCTTGCACCTCTACAAAGGCTGTTGTCTAAAATATGTATCACTCTGGTTGTTGTTCTTTCAATCCAACTTTTCCTAATGCCTTTTATCCTAATTTTTGCATGGTGTCCCAGAGCCATAGCAAATAGATTTTTTGCTTTCCTTGACCTCATCATTACATGTTTTTTTTAATCTCCTGTCTATACTCAAACCTGGCCCTCCCCTGAAAGTGCTGCTTCCCTGGCAGGTTTTCTGAGTGGTAGCTGATCATTCTCCCCATACCTTAGAATCAGGAGGCAAAGTAGGCATCCTTCTGCCTCACAATGTCACTTTTAGACCATTACTCCACGCTTTTATGTACACAATCAGGTTCATTTGAAGCTAATATCATCTACCTTCTACTTTCATTGCCATCAGCTACCTACCCCTCATTTGTTCAAAGCTACTCTTCCTCTCTAATCTGTTATCATTGTGGATGAAAAAGACTTGCATTGCTTGACCTTTTGAACTTTAATGACTTTCCATTATCCATTTTCATTATCACATCCTAAAACTTGTCATCACCAGGAATGACTCCCTTCTACTCAAATCTCACAATTCCTGATCACAGCCACATACGTATTCTTCTAAGTCCCTCAGTGTGCTATCCTTACTCTGTCTGTTCCTCAGTGTCCTTCTGATCTCTGCTCCCTCATGCCTTCAGCTGTCGTCCCCACATCATCTTTGGTCCTGCTGTGACCACGAGGCAGATCTCTTCATTCACTCTCTTGCCGAAGTCTTTAATTCTCAGTGTGTTCCTTTCATCCCCCGTGCTCAGTAAACTCTTATTTTACAGATCTCCAACTGATGGCCTTTTCTGCTCCCACTCATAGGGTTCTGAACCTGAAGCTTGATGCCACTACAAATTCATGTTCTCTAACTGCATGCGGCCTTCAAAGGTGCCTCAAATGTTTACATTTCAGCGTCTGCTCTTTCCAACTTTTCCACACCTCTCAAATCCTTTCCCCTACTCCCTTCTCCTCTCGTGCATCAAGAATGCATTTAACTCCTTCCTTCACACATCTGCACTAAAAGGATGCCATCATGCGAGGACTGTCAATTTCCTGCCACTCCTACCCACAAGTGCAACCACAGGTGTCTTTCCTTTTTCTTCTCTGGTCACAGTGGAAGAGTCAAAATGCTCTTTCCAAGGTTAATCTCCATCCTTGAAAGATGGATCAGACAGGAACTGTGCCACTGGTTGAAGGATGTGGCCAAACTTCAGTGACCCCACAGAGAAGGGCTCAGGAAATGAATACTCAATTCACTCATCTTTTCTCTTACTAGTGCCTCCCATTGACAGAACCCCAATGGAAGCCGGAGGGCAAGGGAGCCCATGGATGCCATCCATAAAATTTGAATGTCCCAGGACACAGGGCAGAGAAGAGAAGATAGAGAGCAGACCTAGAAGGTCAGAAGAAAATATCCAGCACATCCTCTTTTTTCTGAGCTAGGAACTGAGAAGGACCTTCCATCATGTTGCACTTCCTTGGAATGGGATCCCCATGGCACAGCCAGAGTTCCAACCAATTAATGTGTAGGGGCAGGAGGAGCAAAGAGGACTGAACTAAGACTCGGGTTTCATATTCTTCTGTATTTCAGGTCCTCTCACTGGACAAGAGTTTAACATTCCATCCACAGTGGCTCTCAGAGGGAGGACAGCATCCAAACACCTTTCCCCTTGTCTGCCTGCCCCAATAGCATTCGGTGGCTGTACCACACAGTCCATTTCCTCCATTCTTCCTCAGTAGATGGAGACACCTCCATTCTTCTGCATGAAGGTGGACCCCAGAGGATTTCACCCATGGTTCAGTAGGCTCAAGCAGCAGTTAAGTAAAAAATTACTTATCTTTTGAGACTACCTGCTCCTGTCACTGATACGAGAGGAGAGCTGGACTGAATGAATAAAGTATGAGTTTAGAGAGAGAGAAGATGACGACAATTGCCACTTCTTTCTATGTAATCAACTTAACTCCTTCTAGCTCTTCCTTACTCCAGATCACATGTAAACAGCTCCAATTAATTCGGCAAGAGATTGCTTTTGATGTTAAGTGTATATGTTCCTATGAGTCATAAGTATTAATCTGAATTCAGTCACTGTGTAAGAAATTAAACCAGAAGGTCTCCCAAGGTCTGAGCCTTGTCGCAAATAAATATGTGCAAGCTACGTCAATGCTTAAACATGTTATGATAGAAAAAATGAATATCTGCCCTTCTGATTTAGATTTGAGGTTAGATTGGGTAGGTTTGGGCCAGAGCTGGTGAGTTCTGGGGTGCAAACAAATCACCTTCTCTGAGATCAGACCTGATAATGGGAAATGAAGTCACCCAGCCAAAATGAGCTGAGCCTTACTGAAGACTTGCCTGGTACTCCTGTTTATGTAGGTAAATTACTCACCCCAGTGGCTCCTAGGCCACTGTGCTCGCTGAGCCTCTGCCTGCTATTTTTGAGCCAGTGATTTATCGCAACTAGAGCTTTATTTAAAATGTACCCTCCACTCTTCAGAGAACGAATATGAAAATCTGGTTTCTGAAGATATCAGAACCATTTATTTTTAAAGCTGGCAGCGCCGGCTGTGAACTCTGCTCTGGGATGGATCTTGTCTGTGGAAAGAGGAGTTATATATTTGTCAGAACATGCTTGTCTCCTTTCATCTTCAAGAAACAATAAAATATCAAATATGGTATAAAGAAAATCAAAACATTCAAAAGGGAAAGAGCAAGCAAATCACATACCCTGACTGGCAACCCCTGCAGGGAGCCGCTCTGATAATAGGGAAAAGAAAGTGGTTGGGACCAGCGCCCTCTGATCATCACATCTGTCCCCCCGCTTCCCTGCAGAGCCCGCTGCCCATTCAGGGTGATTGCTGTGACTGCTCCTTGGCCATAAAGGGGACAGGAGCAGCTGGAGCATCTTTGAGGTGGCTGGCTGAGTGTGACCAGAACCTTCTTACAGAACACTAAGACAACTAGTGGAAAAGCAAAAGTCAGCCAGCTAGTTAGCTGCTTCCTCTTTATGAGTAGGAAGAGGAGGCTTGGTATTAGAAAGACTTGGGTGTGAGTTGCAGCTCAACCATTTACACAGTATCGGCAAGAAGAATTACTTATCTCCTCTGAAATCCATTTTCTTACCAAGGCCAATAGAGATA
Source organism: Smutsia gigantea (assembly GCA_032199065.1). Classification (NCBI taxonomy): domain Eukaryota; kingdom Metazoa; phylum Chordata; class Mammalia; order Pholidota; family Manidae; genus Smutsia; species Smutsia gigantea. The sequence goes on along the minus strand of JAVSCE010021795.1, from coordinate 34,874 downwards.
ATAATATCCACTTTCCACCAGGGATGGACTGCTCCCATTATGGTAGAGCACTTGGCCTAGAGTAGGTATTTATCAAAAAGTCACAGGAACAGGGGTTTACATAGTCCTGTTTCTGTGCCAGTCTCCCTCCCAAGCTCTTTATGCCTTAACTCATTTAATCCTCAAACAGCCGTATGATGTAGCTACTATTTTTCTCTCCATTTTATAGATGAAGAAGCTGAGGCAGAGCAAGGTCAAGTAATTTGCCCTAAAACACACTCCTGCTTATAAGCCACCAAGTCAGGATTCAAACCCAGGTACTCTGGTCCTGGCTCTCTATCTCTAGACCTTTGCTTTTTATTTTAGCAGAGTCTTAGTGGATTAATGTTCATTTTTCCCCACCCATAGTAACAGTGTGGCTTTTCTTTCCACAGAAATGAAAGGGAGTTTTGTTATTGTTATTTTTATTTAGGCATGCCTTCTGGGAATTTGAGAGAGTATCTTAGGACTCTGGATTTCTTTTTTTGCAGCTAATGGGTCTTCTTTTCACTGTCTAAGGAATCCAGCACATTTCAGGTTAACACTACTTAGTTGGAGTCCATCATATTCCCACAGAAACCTGCTGACTTAGTTACACTGATGTGCAGTGGACAAACAGCTAGCTGTTCAGTATTTTCTATTTTCATCAGGTTACAGGGATATTGTGGAGACATAAAGCCAGAGGAGCACAGATCATTAAGATGCTATCCTATACTTACGAAGCCACCAATAAACCTAGACATCAATTGCCAGTCAGCACCCTTTGTTTAACAAAAATGAGTCACTGTCACCGATGTAGGTCAAAACAAAGGGACACCATGTCAGATCAAGACCGTGGCGTATCCAAATTTATATATATAAGTCTTGTCCTACACTAACTGTGCGTTCTTGTGAATGTGTACATGGCAGTGATCAATGAACATTTATAAGTGAATAGAATAAGTGAATTAACTAAAAGCTGCATGGAAAATTAATTTTATAAATGAATCAGATTTTAAATTCATAGGGAAATATTTACTATTTTGTAAAATCATTTCATGAAATGGAATCTTCTTCTGTGATGGAAATGTGTTCTGGTTCATGTACCTATTCACTATATTCAAGTTTGGGGATAATGAGGATTCTTAAAAGGAACTGCAGATACGTACGTGTCTATGTGTAAAATCAACGACAGCAACACAGGATACAATCTTGAGCCCATGAAGGGCACCGAGGCCTGGGAACAAGGCTCCCGTGGGTGCCATGCCTGGTTTCTCCTGTGGCGCCTACCTGTGAGTTGTTGGCACTGATCCAGTGGTAATCAGACACCATCTGTGATTGCCTTTCTGTTTCATATCAGAACCTCCCTGAATAGAAGTACTCCCTTTCTCCCATCGCCTTCCCCCTCTCTGCTTCCCCCACCCCCACCAAGCCTTCCTCACAGACCTCAGACTTACTCTCGAGAGGCACACAGGCAACAACTTCATGGCAAGTTGAATGGTTCAAGTGTCTAATGTGTGAGCCTCACAATCACGTATCAGTAGAGAGACGAGTATGAGCTAAAGCAGAAAAGCCTTAAATTCCTGAATGAGGCTTATCAACATTTCATCCTGAAAGCAATTTTATGTGTTTCTCATTACAGCTGAGGTTGCTGGCATTAGACCAGCACTAAAGCCACGCAATGGACAGTGGCATTTGAGGGAGTATGAGGGTGGTTTTGACCCACATATATTTCAGCTCCCAAAAGATCCAGCCTTTAGCTAATACGATGGTTCAGATACTCTATATGCACTTGTAGTATCTTATTTACATAAAGAGAGGAAAGAAATGAAATAGGGTTGGGACTTTATCAGAATGGCTGCAGAGTAGAAGAGATCGGTATCAGTCTACTGGACTTGAAACTAATTTTAGGTCTAAGAATATATGCACTTGGCATTCAACCCTTAAAAGATGTTTATAAATTTTTCTCTGTGACAAATACGATTTATTTTCTTTAAATGTTTAATCAGCACAATTCTCCCATTTAGCTAAGTTATGAACTGTGCACTTATGTGTACAGGGAAAAGATAGGGCTAATTGTGATTCCAGAGTGGTGATTCCTTCACCGTTCTCCTGGCAATAATGCAGCCAGTATACTCATTACTTTCAGCTCCCTTTATTTTCTGAGCCTGGGCTGAGCTAACAGAGAACACTCATTCTAAATATAAAATAGAAAGGAAGAACTGAGATGATTTGAGCACTCATTGACTATAAAGGGACAGAACATAGAAAAGCCAAAGACTTGTGTGATGTTTACTGTGCATGGATGAGGATGGAACCTGCAGGAGGACCAGGGAGCCAGTCGTGATGGGGAAGAGGGCCTTTTCGGGGAAGAAGCCAGTAGAGAATGGGCATGGGCTGATGTAAATAAGACAAAATTAAGACAAAGAAGTGGAAATGACCAGCACGCATATGGAAATATGGAAAGATGGTGAGAATATAGGTTTGGGAATCATCTTCATGAAAGGGTCAACTGATGCCTTAAATGAGTTTTGTTTGGTAATATATTTAATCTTATTTAATAATCTTTCCAGGTTTTTCTAAATATATTAATTTACTTTTAAAGGAAATAAAAAGGAAAAGAATGCACATTCCAATTCAAGATAGATCAAACATCCTTGCCTCCCTCCCTCTAGAGGCTACGTTGAAGTGATAATAAATGACAAAGAAGGTAGAGGAGGACCCTAGTAGATGAGAGACTTCAAGAAATGTCTAGAAATAGGAAGTGATTAGAGGCATGTAGAGAGATGAAACAGAGTAGAAAAACTACAGCCCAGAATGTGCTATGAGGGTCTTCAGTGAAGGAGGACACCCACCTACCTACCTGGATAAGCTAAAGGCTTGGAGTCACAGGAATGAAAAGAAAGAAGAGGTTAGCAGAAGATGTAAAACAGGAAGGTTGTATGAAGGTCAGTCCTTGGCAGCCCCACTTACTCCCTGACCCTAGCAGAGCTGCAGGCAGCCTGGCCATTGCCTCCGGGATCCTTCTTTAAAGATACTAAATAAACCAGGGAAAGCCATGACCTCTTTGAGAGTTTTGACTCTTCAGCAGAAGGGGTTCCTCATTCTTGCATTTGCAAACTCCTGAATTGTCAGGGAACTCCATGCTCCAACTTACCATAAAGCTGGTCTTTCAACCTGCCCTGCCCTTATACACAAATCTTCCAGGAGGACACCCCACGCAAAGAGAGGTCTATTGAGGAAACAAATCTTCTTGCTGAACAGAGAAGGAAACACATGCCTTCATTATTAATATGTATCCCCCAAGAGGGATCAGTCACATGAGGAAAACAAGTGGTATGAAAGAGAAAGACCACAATTATCAGAGAACACAGACATAACTCTCAAAAGAGGGGAGCTTTTACAAAATCCTCTAATATCTCAAGGAGATTTGACAAGATATTGTGTTGTAAAATAAATTACCATGAAGCAGGAACACAGAGCAAGTAATAGAACTCAGAAATTAAGTATAATTGTTATAAGATAAAGCAGGAGAAATCTACAAAACAGAGCAAAAATGAAAGTAAGAGACATAGATCCTTAGTTTAAGAAATTCCGTCTTCTGACTCATAGAGATTGAAGAACTGCAGATCTTAATAAAAAGAAGTGAAAATTCTTTCAAAAATTAATTTAAAAAGTCTCAGAAATAAATATAAACACAAATATCAAATTGAAAAGGCACACTGAGGGGCAAACAGCATGAATGGAAAGGAGGATTCTACCTAAAGACATTTTCGTGGGATTTCAGAACAAGAAGGTTAAAGAAAAGTTCTTAAGCTTCTAGTGAGAATAAACAGACTTCAAAGGAATCAGAAGCAGACTGGCCCAAGACTTCCTATCATCACCTGTGGATGTTGCAAGATGAGGAAAAGCTCTCAAGGTACTGAAGTAAGACAATTTTCAACCTAGATATCTTTCTTAAAAAAAAAAAGTTGAAGTATAACATCCATGGTGAGATGCATAAATCTTAAGTGTAGAGCCTAGTGAGGATTTGTTACCATCTTCCAAATCAAGATAGAGACTATTTCCACCAGTGCAGAAAGTTCCCTCATGTCCCTTCCTAGTCCATAAGTATCACCTCCTTCCTCAAATAATCAGCATTTGACTTCTGTGACCACAAATTTGTTTTCCCTGTTACTGTATAAATTAAACTGTATAAATTTAATCATACAGTATATACTTTTTATGTCTAGCTTCTTTTAATCAATATGATGGTTTTCATATTCATCCAAGTTGTTGACTGTAACAGTACTTCATTCTCTGCTATTGCTGAGAAGTATCCCATTGTGTTATGAAAATATGGTTTGTGTATCCATTCTCTTTTGGGTGGGCATTGGGTTGTCTCTAGTTTGAAGCTATTATGAACACAATTACTATCCTCATCCTTACATTGTTAATTGTTTAACCATTTCTTTTGGGTGTATACACAGGATTGGAATTGCTGGACTGGTCATAGATAGGTGTCTAAATTTATTAGAAACTGCTATATAGTATTTCAAAGAGTTTCACCCTCTCATCAGCAATGTAGTCTGAAGTTCTAGTTGCTCTATGTCTTTGCTAATACTTGTTTTGTCGGTCTTTTTAAAATTTTTTATTTTTAATTGAAGTATCATCGATATACAATATTAGTTTCAGGTGTACAATATAGTGAACCAACAATTATATACATTATGAAATACAGTAATAGGTGTAGTCGTCATCTGTCACCATACAAAGTTATTCCATTATTATTGACTGTATTTCCTATGCCATCCTTTTCATTCCTGTGACTTACTTATTTTATAATTGGAATTTTGTACCTCTCAATCCCCTTCACCTATTTCACCTATCTCCCACCCCTCTGGCAACCACCAGATCACTCTATTTATGAGGCTGGTTCTGTTTGTTCATTTGTTTTTTTTTTTTGGATTTCAGAATAAGTGAAATCATACGGTATTTGTCTTTCTGTATCTGACTTACTTCACTCAGCATAATACCCTCTAGGTCCATCCTTGTTGTGAATGGCAAGATTTCATTCTTTTTTATGGCTGAGTAACCCCATCTTTTTTATCCATTCATCTTTTGATGGACACTTACGTTGCTTCTACATCTTAGTTGTTGTAAATAATGCTGCAATAAACATAGGGGTGAATATATATCTTCTTGAATTAGTATTTTTGTTTTCTCTGGGTAAATACCCAGAAGTGGTTTTTAATTTAAGCCATTTTGGTCAATGTGCAATGATATCTCACTGTGAGTTTAATTTGATTTTCCCTAATGAACACTGATACTGAGCAATTTCTCACATACTTCTTAGCCATTTGGTTATCTTTTGCAAAGTTCCTTTTCAAGTATTGGCCCATTTTTAAAAATTGGGTTGTGTGTCTTTTTCTTATTGATTTTTTAGAAGTTCTTTGTAAATTCTGGATCCTGACTTTTTTCAGATACATGTATTGCAAATATTTTCTCCTAGTCTGTAGCTTACCTTTTCACACCTTTACTGAACATAGAATTCTGTACTTGGTCAAACTATCCAATGAGTATGAGAGCAAAAATATAGACAGTTTTTAGGTGTATATGTCCCAGGGTCTTCTAAGCTGCTTCCTTAGGAAGTTGTTTTGGGATGTCCTCTAAGAAGACAAGGGTGAAAAATCAAAAGAGGAATAGGAAGATCCAAGAAACAGTAGACCCCAGGAAGACAGTGAAGAGATGAGGATAAAAGCTATAGAATGGGCTTAAGCAGCAACTACTCCTGATTGGAGCAGGAGAATGCAGAGGTCAGAGGGAGACATCTCTAAGGGAAAAGGTGAACTCAATGTACTGGACAGTATGGTTGATAGTTTGGCTGAGCCTGAGAAGGTTCATCATTCTTCTGTCAAAAAGAAAAAGAGCGATTACAAACTTCAGGAAATTTTTTAAAATTTATATAAGAAATTATGGTTCAGATATGAAATAAAGTGAAATCTGTCATGATTTGTTTTGATGTCATGTCGTAATGTTAAGCATTTAGTTGATGCGGTATAAGAACAATTTATTTGACTCAAATGATTGGGATATAAATATTCTCCTTTCATTGGCTTAAGGGTTATGCCATTAGATCTTTTAGGGAAGAAATATAATTCTAGCATATTACATGACTTTGTATTCACTGCCATTTACATAGTTATAAGGTAAATCTGTAGATTTTTGCTCTTAGAATCAACCTATTTAGATAGAGTGGAAGACCTCTTTATATTTGAAAAACAGAATGGAGACATTAAAAATCCTAATCATGTACAAAATACAAGTTCAGCTATATAAGAATAGGGCATCAATATTTTCATGCTGAAGGTAAAGGAGTTGGTTGAGACACTAAGCTGATGGAGCAGAAGTAGAAGATAATGTTAGAGCGTAAGCTCTGTGAGGGCAGGACTTTGTTTTATGATGTTGATGTTGTCCTTGTTTTGTTTAGGTGGGGAGGTCTCCACTGCATTTCACTGGCACCTAGAACAATGCTTAGCACGTCATTCTGCCTATAGTACAAATTTGTTGAGTTACAAATGTAACAATTAGGAGAAAAAATAAATGCTGCCCCATATTTGATCTCCACATCTTATTCCATGCCTTAAGAAGGTCAGGTTTGTGTTTCCTGACCTTGGCCTGATGCCTGGAAAGAATCTGTCATGTCTCTCACTTTCAGTCTCTGCAGCCCACTGCTCCAGTGTGTCTCAGATCCTCACTCTCAGTCACCCGGAATTCAGGCCAGTTGAGGAGCTGAGTTAGGGCAGATGTCACTGCCTTACCGCAGTTAGGAGTTTTCATGAGTTCGGTGGCCAGGACCCAGGAGCTGGAATCGTGCCCCACGGCCAGCATCTATACTAGGCGGAGGGCTGGGCCGACACTGAGCAGGAAACGTGCTTCTGAGGCACTAATGATGAAAGGGCCTATATGGCTGAATGAAACAACCAGGAATTAGCATCATGTAAAACCCTATCTTTGAATTGCTAAACTATTTGCTGTCAAGAAATTAGGCCACGTCTTAGCTCAGGATGTCGTAACAAAACACCACACACTGGGGGGCTTAAACAACAGAAATGTATTTCTCACAGCCCTGGAGGCTGGGGAGGCTGATATCAGGGCACCCGCATGGCTGGGTTCTGGTGAGGAGCCACTTCTGGTTTGCAGATGGCCTCCTTCTCATGGTAGCCCCCCATGGTAGGAAGAGAGATCTCTGGTCATCTCCTCTTCTTTTAAGGGTACTAATCCCACCTGGGGAGCCCCACCCTCATAACTTCATGTAAACCTAATTACCTCCCAAAGGCCCCACCTCCAAATACTGTCTATCGGAGGACAGGATTTTAGTATATGACTTTTGGGGGACACACATATTCAGTCCATAACACCTAGCAAATTTCAATGTGGTGGTGTGCCTCTTTTTTAGTTTAACTTGAGACAATTAAGCTTGTTGCATGACCAAAAATTTGAGACTTTAAGGACTAGATGCATATGGGTAAACACTGGGAAATGTCAGACAAGGAACAGAATGTTTAAGTAGGGAATCTCTGATTATGATTTCCGCTCATTTACCAAGAACCGAAATAGGAGGCTAGAGAGACTTGAATACTTGGTTGAGATCCAGATGCTAATAAGATAAGAATGAATTGATCAGAATCCACTTAAAGCCCAGCCAAGTGGTCTTTCTGCAGTATAACCCCACTTCTCTCATTATTGCCAATGATCAGCGATGGGTAGCCATAGGTAAGTGATTTGATTTCTATTGGCCAGTTTTAAAAACCCATGATTTTTGCCATCTCCATGTAGAAAACCTTGAAAAGTTACTTTAGGAATTTTAAAGAAAGGCTGATATGACAACCATCAGGGAGAAAGTGTAAAGGTCATAATGAAGTAGGGGAAGAGAGGGAGCTCCGTTTGATGGCAGAAAAAAGTTCATGAAGAATAAGAGGAGAGAAATTCAGACATTGGATATTGTGGATGTATCTATATTTTTAAAAAATGTTTAAGTTGGGGAGTCACTTAATAACATGCCAGTACTTGAAAAATTATCCATTTCATTGGTTGCTTAAAAAAAATTATCCATTTCACCAAATTCGTTATCTATTTTTTTATTAAACCTCTTTGATGGAACAACAACAAAAAGCTCATATAAGAAACATGGTTGTATGTCGGGTGTGCTGTATATGCCATAGAACTCTGGAAGGATCTGCAGGAAGAGGTCCCTGAAGGTTGCCTCTAGCAAGGGGAGTAGAATCACCAGGCAGAGGGCTGGGGACTCCTGTTTGCAGCATATACTATTTGTACCTTTTGAATTTTGTACTATGTGCAAAAACTACTTGCTCAAAAAATTTAAACACACAATTTACCTTTAAAATTAAAAAATAAGCCAGTTGAGCTTTTCAAAGTTAAATTTGAGGAATACAGTAAGCTGTCTTGCTGCTGAAGGGGGTACAAAGTCCTGAATAACTTGGCAAAATTTCTAGAGTCAATTCATGGGAGCAGTTCAGGGGAGCCATGGCCTCCGCAGTCACTGGTGTGCTTTGCACCTGTATTTACTGAAGCTCGATGATGTGGCACACAGAGCCTCCGGAGGGAAGGATGCATGCACCTTAGTCACTGGCAAAGTGCTGACTTGGGAAATCCTGTTCTGTCATGTTTTTTTCAATTAAAACTGACTTCATGCTTCATCATCTTTTTTTTTTTTCTTCCTAAGCCCATACAAATGTCAAAATTGCATTCAAATTTCTAACTATAAAGTTAACATGACCAGCAAAAGGGGAAACTGCTTCCCCAAACTTGTCTTTACTATGGATTTTTCAAACATGAAACTTTTAATAAGCCCTCTGCATGCAGTATTTCATTTCCCTCAGACCAGACGCTGCCTCGTGGCCTCCAGGCTCCCCCACCCTTGACTCGCAGCAGCCCCCTGCCGGGGATAACCTGCCCAGGGCAGTGGCCAGCCTTCCCCCGTGGAACCCAGTGTGTCTTCAGAGGAGAGATACAGTCATTAAAAATTTTTAAGTGCCACATATAGCTACTTCTCTCCAAAGCAATGAAGTTGCGTGTTTATGAAGAGTAGCTGGCAACCTCAGCAGAGGCCACCTGTACCACAGGGACTCCCGAGACTGAATAGTGCTGCTGGAGCCAATTTGAAGCTTTATACTTTCTAAGCTTGGCACTTTTGGAAGATCAAATATTTTCTTTTCTCTTGCCTGCATTCTTTTTTTGGATGCCCCAAACAACAAATACAGTTTTTTCTTCTTGGAACAAATGTGGCATTTAGAGGTGAATCTATAATAACCAACCCTTGTGGACATCAGTTTTTTATTAACGGTCAAAAGGAGTGGGGTAGGCATTTCCAGACATAATTCACCAAGAAAGGTGGTGAATCAACATTTTTAAAAATTTTGCTATTATTAATATACAATTACATGAGCAACATTATGGTTACTAGACTCCCCCTATTATCAAGACCCCACCACATACCCCATTGCAGTCACTGTTCATCAGCATAGAAGGATGTTATAGAATCACTACTTGCCTTCTCTGTGTTATACTGCCTTCCCTGTGTCCCCCCCACCCCCACCCCTGCTACATTATGTGTGCTAATTGTAATAGCCCCTTTTCCCCCTTATCCCTCCCTTCCCACCCATCTTTTCCAGTCCCTTTCCCTTTGGTAACTGTTAGTCCATTCTTGGGTTCTGGGAGTCTGCTGCTGTTTTGTTCCGTCAGTTTTTTTCTTTGTTCTTATACTCCACAGATGAGTGAAATCATTTGATACTTGTCTTTCTCCGCCTGGCTTATTTCACTGAGTATAATACCCTCCAGCTCCATCCATGTTGTTGCAAATGGTAGGATTTGTTTTCTTCTTATGGCTGAATAATATTCCATTGTGTATATGTACCACCTCTTCTTTATCCATTCATCTACTGATGGACACTTAGGTTGTTTCCATTTCTTGGTTATTGTAAATAGTGCTGCGATAAATATAGGGGTGCATATGTCTTTTTCAAACTGGGTTGCTGCATTCTCAAGGTAAATTCCTAGGAGTGGAATTCCTGGGTCAAAGGGTATTTCTATTTTTAGTTTTTTGAGGAACCTCCATACTGCTTTCCACAATGGTTGAACTAATTTACATTCCCACCAGCAGTGTAGGAGGGTTCCTCTTTCTCCACATCCTCGCCAACATTTGTTGTTGTTTGTCTTTTGGATGTTGGCCATTCTCACTTGTGTGAGGTGATATCTCATTGTGGTTTTAATTTGCATTTCTCTGATGATTAGTAATGTGGAGCATCTTTTCATGTGCCTCTTGGTCATCTGAATTTCTTCTTTGGAGAAGTGTCTGTTCAGCTCCTCTGCCCATTTTTGAATTGGCTTATTTGCTTTTTGTTTGTTGAGGTGTGTGAGCTCTTTATATAATTTGGATGTCAACCCCTTGTCGGATATGTCATTTATGAACATATTCTCCCATACTGTAGGAAGTCTTTTTGTTCTACTGATGGTATCCCTTGCTGTACAGAGGCTTTTTAGTTTGATATAGTCCCATTCGTTTATTTTTGTTTTTGTTTCCATTGCCCAGGGAGACATGTTCATGAAGATATTGCTCATATTTATATCCAAGAGATTTTTGCCTACATTTTTTTCTAAGAGTTTTATGGTTTCATGACTTACATTCAGGTCTTTGATCCATTTTGAGTTGACTTTTGTGTATGGGGTTAGACAGTAGTCCAGTTTCATTCTCCTACATGTAGCTGTCCAGTTTTGCCAACACCAGCTGTTGAAGAGGCTGTCATTTCCCCATTGTATATCCATGGCTCCTTTATCATATATTAATTGACCATATATCTGGGCTCTCTATTCTGTTCCACTGGTCTATGGGTCTGTTCTTGTGCCAGTACCAAATTGTCTTGATTACTGTAGCTTTGTAGTAGAGCTTGAAGTCTGGGAGCGTAATCCCCCCTGCTTTATTCTTCCTTCTCAGGATTGCTTTGGCTATTCAGGGTCTTTCATGGTTCCATATGAATTTTAGAACTATTTGCTCTAGTTAATTGAAGAATGCTGTTGGTAATTTGATAGGAATTGCATTGAATCTGTAGACCACTTTGGGCAGGATAGCCATTTTGACAATATTAATTCTTCCTAGCCAAGAGCATGGGATGAATTTCCATTTATTAGTGTCCTCTTTAATTTCTCTTAAGAGTGTCTTCTAGTTTTCAGGGTATAGGTCTTTCACTTCCTTGTTTAGGTTTATTCCTAGGTATTTTATTCTTTTTAATGCAGTTGTGAATGGAATTGTTTTCCTGATTTATCGTTTTACTAGTTCATCGTTAGTGTATAGGAATGCAACAAATTTCTGTGTATTAATTTTGTATCCTGCAACTTTGCTGAATTCAGATATTAGATTGAATCAGCAGTTTGATAATCAACCATGAGAGTCTGAAAAGGCAAGAAGTTGAGTGATCCTGCAGGGGATTACAGACTTTGCTCTAATTGTACACTGGGGCACATGCACACAGAGAGGGCCCTTTATTTACTCCTCTAGTCATATCTTTCCTCTAAATGGGCTGGAACTGGACTCTGCTTCCTGCACTATATCCAGGACCTGGTGCTGTCGAATGCACCATTGTGGAGCAGGGTAAAAGGCCACCATTTATGCTGATGGATACTGATTCCCACTGTTTGGAGGGGAAGTGAGGGATAGGGAGAAGAACTGAAAACCACAGAGAGGGTGGCCCCACCCAGGTGGGGAGCAGGAAGAAAACTGTAAGGATGTTAGGCCTAGTATGGGCATCTTTGTGTATATTTTTGGCTCTTGTCTAAAATACTCAGGGTTGGAGTCCACTTGGGCAAGGCCTAATTTTGGTCCTTTATGCAGCAAAGTGGTGAATTCAGGACACAGACAATTAGTATACACTTTGTGACTATCTCTAGAGGGTTTCCTACATCCTTTTATCCTTTAGCTCTCTGCTCAGAAGGCTTTCCTTTGTTACTGTTATTTTCCTTTTATTTTTTAATTATTTAAGGTAAGGACTAACCACCTTCTTTTGGAGGAATAAAGGGCTTTGGTAACAAATTCAGGTCTGCCTCGAAGTCAGTGTGGGTGAGAACAGGGGTCTCATGTTCTGCTTACCTCCCGTTTGGGGGAGAGTCAGCAATGTGAATGTGGCAGTGATTGGCAGTGCTCCCAAAAACATATTGACTCTTTAAATGTGCCTTCCCTGGGCAGGTGCCCCTCTTTTCTTCAGCAGTAACATTAAACCATAACAAAACCTGGATTTGAACAGAGAGACTTTCCCCTGGGAATTTGCAAGCCTCGTGTGTTCTGTTTATTGCAGCAGTGTAAAATTTAACTTTCTGAGAAAGATACATGCAGATCTGTGTGTGCTTTACTTCAGTAAAAAAGGTAACAGTTACAGTATACTAATCCCATTTGTTTCCCAAAAGAGAGGGAAAAATTACTAATTTTATAGCAAGCACCCCATATTTCACGGACTACATGTCATTGACTATAAGAATCACCATTATTTTATAGGTTGCTAAGAAAAAACAATATCAATTACACTTATATAACGTTTTTCTCTGAGTTTTTCTTTTCTTATTGAAAGAGCTGTTTTTTAGTCTTTTAGATATAGATTATTATGACATAGCATTCATGTGCATTCCATAAAAAGGAAAACAAGCAAATTAAGTTGGTTAAGGTATTTCTAAAACTTCTTTACATTCAGACTCTGTCTTTTCTGAAAACTTTTTGACTCAAAGCAGTAGGTAGTGTGATTTTCCACCCACTCTTGTCTTCTGTGGCATCTGGAGCATTGGTGATGTGGCATCGCTGTAAAACCATCCTCCGTCCTCTACACCATTTCTTCCAACCACTGATATCCATCTTAGAGCTTTGGATGCAGAAGCACACCGTGGCAACTGTGTCCTGACTGCTGCCTTGCCTCTGGAGATTGGGAGATCCCTCCCGTTTCAGAGACGTAAAGTGGGGTGGGGCGGAATCTGTATCTTAGAAGTGACACCTTGCTCTAAAAATGGGGATTGTCAAAGGTCTCCCAAGGACAATGATACTTTGGGATGGACGTGTAATGAAATTTTGTATTTATATGCCATGATACCCCAATCCAACTGTAGGAATCACTTATCCACCTATCCATTTGTGTATCTAGTCATACAATATAGCTATTTAAAGCCCACTGTATCCTAGGCTACTGATGGTACAAAGAGAGCTTATATAGGGTCTTGACCTTCATGAAACCTGTAACAGAAACTGAGAAATACACTTAAATGCAGTAGTTACAATATAGTACAATCAGTGAAACAATAGAGATATGTAGTAGGTACTTGTTACATGGAGTGCGGAGACCAGCTCCACAAACCAGCTGAACCTGAGTGGAGTGAATGAGGAGCGTAGAAAAAAACAGAGAAAGATACAAGAAAGACATGGAAACCAAAGCTGGGATCAGGAGGTTCACTACCTGCTGATGGCAGACAAGTGACCCAGTTTATTTTCTGAGAACCACTTGTATACACAGGCTCATAATAATGTCACTTCTGGACTGACCTCATATCCGGTGATCTGATATCCGTGTAGTCACTTCTGTTTGTGGTGATCTCACTTCTGGTGATGTCACTCCCTGGTGCCCGGATCTGGTGATATCACTTCTGGGGTGACATCACATCTGGCCCTCCACAATAGAGAGTAACAAAGATCTTTGCTCAGGAGGGCTGAACAGAAAGGACAAGTAGACCTGCTGTTGAGATGGGGCAAGGACATTCCTTGGTGGAGTAAACAGCCTGCCTTCTTTACAAATGAGGTTGACACATTTTTTAGCCACACTGCACTCAAGTAGAAAGCATTGCCTAATTAAAAACCACGACTATCCATCTCTGATCGACTTACTGTTGGGTTCTTTATGATGTAAAGACCTATCACTTTTGTGGCCTCCCCAGTTTTGTGGAGAACTGTATCCTTAAACAGGAGGCATCCTGCAACTTCAGTAGCAGACCTGCAGAAATCAGAGAGGAAGGTGGAAACATGGGCCAAAGCTGACAGGGCTAACCCAGCTGTGCAGCTGGCCCCGAAAGAAGCTGACCTGCAGTGCACATGACTCTAAACAGTGGGTGTGGGCGCTTGCAGCTGACACTAAGGGGTGGTCGTAATATTTCCTGGGACACACACTGTGTGACTAGACAGCCAACAGTATTTTCTTTGTAGTGAGATCCAGTCAACAACAGCAAGGGAAGACAGGTCCTTCTTTTGAGCAAGAGGAGGAGTTACACTGCAGTTGTAGAGGCTCTAACATGGGAAAACTGGAACATAGCTAAAGAATCAGGGTAGAAATCAGTCTTGGGATATACCAGGAGGACTTAGAAATGATGTTCAAAGGGCCCCCTGAAATCAGTAGCTCACCCTAGGCACTCAGACTTCATGATGTAAGACCAATTCAAGACCCTTTCCTCTGCCTCCCACCTGTTCCTCAGGGGAGAAGATGGCCCTAAGGGACTCCCAGGCCTACTCAGCATTGGCTCAGAGAATTCCTTGGGTAAAGTTACAGGGAAGATGCCTTTATCACTCACAACGAGTGGGGAGTGACATATTTGTCAGGGGGATTTGAGATTCCAAGGTGGTCAATAACTGCCAGCGTTTATTCGCCTACATGGTCGTGCTGGTGGAAGTGGTGGTGGTCGTGGTGGTGACAGCCTCTTGCTTGAACCCAGGCTTTCTGACTCCAGATTCCTTACAAGCCATGTTAACACATAAAAGGAAGGGAGATTACTTTCCCTTGGACTTAGCCCCTGCCCAAAAGGTAAACAGTTTCTGCCCAAGCTTCTTTCCCTGTCAGAAGAATATAGAAGGAATATTGGTGGCTGCAATGCCACTTCCTTACCAAGAGTAGGACTTCTTTTGTCTAACTCTCAGTGTCTCACAATTCAGTAGTGGATGGAGGTCACTAGATTGAGAGCAGATGAAAACAAGGGACTAATGTCTTCTTCTGCTTCTGATGGCAGTTTTCTCAAGGCAGCCCCTTACTCACACTTTAAATACCTGCACTCTTCCCAGGAGTTTTCTGTTTTCAAACAGTGGGGGTACCTGGCCATGGCTCTTGGTCCACCAGACAGCACCACAGTCTTCTGTCCATAAGAGGAAGCCATGGCCAATTTCCTTTGCTCTCTTTTATCTCACATGGTAGCGTTATGTCAGTTAGAGAGCCCATGTAAGTAGGGTGTGGGAAGCCTAGACAACTGAAAAGTAGGCATTGGTGGTAACTACATGACTTCATTTTTTTTACTTCTTTCTTGTTTCCTTGTCCTTGGCACTGGTATGTGTGTTTTAAAATAAACTGGCTTTTGGCTTAAAGATGGTGGCATGAGAGGTGAGACAGAAACCTCCTCCCAAAATCACATATAGTATGAAAATATAGCAAATACATATAATCCTGAAAGAGCAACAGAAAAGAAGGCTGCAGGAGACTGTCTACACATGGGGAACCCAGCAGACTTCAAGGAAAAGGGAAAAGTACCAAAGCCATAATCCGGGGGGACCCAAGCCCTTCCCCCACCTCAGCTCACTGAAGGGAGGAAGAGAAACGGACTAAGGAGGGAGTGGAGGCCTAGGACTGCTGAACACCAAGCCCTGGAGATCTCCTCTGGTAGCACGAACCTACATTACATGGTGCTCTGGAGATTAGTGGGGTTGGAAGGCTAAGACAGGTGTAATACATGGAGAGACTGAGATTCCAGCCACCTGTGGAAAACAGGTATCCATAACCAGCCACTCTGAGACAAAAGAAAGGTAGGCAGTCTGAGAGACTTCTCACAGTGAGAGGGCTGCTAAAGGGGCAAGGATTGGACAGAGCTTTCTGCTCAGGAAAAATGACAGGTGGAAAAAATTGCCTGGGTGCACTCTGCCCAGCAGGTTGGGAACTTTCAGGAGCTTCAGGTGATCCATCCCCCTGGCTGGCTACACAGCTATGAGGCCCCCACTATGATATACAGCCTTCTGTGCCTTCCTAATGTTCAGCATCAGCTTACAAACTGGCAGCCCCCGCCATTGCACCAGGCCAACCAGAGGGCAGCCCCAACTACAGCAGAAACAAGTGCAATGCATAGAGGCTTCCCCCTTTGCACTCGGCCCACTGGCCCTGGCAGTGGAGTCAGGCACTGCAGCCAGGAATCGTGAAAGAGCTCTTTCCTCCTAACAGGCACCAGAGCCACTCACCTGTGACCTCCGCCATTGTTCCAGGGGCTGAACAGCTCCAGAGAGTAGAGCTTATGGGCACTAGAGGGCGCCACCTGGAAATATGAAATGTCAAAAGAACCTGGTTCAAACAAAAATCCCACAAATACCAGAAAGAGGCCAAGTGAAACTGAACTATCAACCTTCCTGAAAGAGATTTCAAAAGAAAAATCACTAACATGCTCATGGGGCTACAGAAAAATATTCAAGAACTCAGGGAGGAATTCAAGAATGAGATACAAACATTGAAGAATACAGTATCTGAAAAGAAACATACAATGGAGGGATATAAGAACAGATTAGATGTAGTAGAAGAGATGGTAAATGGAATAGAAATTAGAGAAGAGGAATACAAAGAAGCTGAGTCACAGGGAGAAAAAAGGATCTCTATGAATGAAAGAATATTGAGAGAACTGTGTGACCAATACAAAAGGAACAATATTCTCATTATAGGGGTACCAGAAGAAGAAAGAGAAAAAAGGGATAGAAAGTGTGTTTAAGGAGGTAATTGCTGAAAAATTCCCCAATCTGGAGAATTAGATAGTCTCTCAGGCAATGGAGGTTTACAGATCTCCCAACACAAGGGAACCAAGGAAGACAACACCAAGACATATAATAATTAAAATGGCAAAGATCAAGGATAAGGACAGACTTTTAAAAGCAGCTAGAGAGAGAAAAAAGATCACATACAAAGGAAGACCCACCAGGCTATCATCAGACTTCTCAGCAGAAACCTTACAGGCCAGAAGGGAGTGGCATGATATATTTAATGCAATGAAGCAGAAGGGCCTCAAACCAAGAATACTCTACCCAGCATTAGCATTTAATTTGAAGAAGGTATTAAACAATTTCCAGATAAGCAAAAGCTGAGAAAATTTACCTCCCACAAACTGTCTCTACAGTGTTTTGGAGGGACTGCTAGAGATGGAAGTGTTCTTAAGGCCAAATGAGGAAATAAAACCACAGTAAAATAAGAAGAACAATTAATTGCTAAGCAAATGCAAAATCAAATCAACTACCCCCAAGTCAATCAAGGGATAAGCTTCACAGACCACAAAGGTATGAACCTAGAAATAAAGTACTCAGAGAAAACAAAAAAGCCCACAAACACATGGAGGGTTAAAAACATGCTCCAAATAATCAATGGATCAATGACCAAATTAAAACAGAGATCAAGCAATACATGGAGGCACATGACAACAATAACTCAACACCGCAAAATCTGTGGGACACTGCGAAGGCTGTGCTAAGAGGGAAGTATATTGCAATACAGGTTTACCTCAGGAAAGAAGAACAATCCCATATGAACAGTCTAAACTCACAATTAATGAAACTAGAAAAAGAAGAACAAATGAGGCCCAAAGTCAGTAGAAGGTGGGTTATAATAAAGATTAGAGCAGAAATAAATAAAATTGAGAAGAAAACAATAGAATCAATGAAAGCAGGAGCTGGTTCTTTGAGAAAATAAACAAAATAGATAAACCCCTAGCCAGACTTATGAAGAAAAAAAGAGAGTCTATACACATAAACAGAATCAGCAATGAGAAAGGAAAAATCACTACAGACACCACAGATATACAAAGAATTGTTAGGGAATACTATGAAAAATTATATGCTAAAAAACTGGACAATCTAGAAGAAATGGACAACTTTCTAGAAAAATACAACCTTCCAAAGCTGACCCAGGAAGAAACAGAAAACCTGAACAGTCCAATTACCAGCAATGAAATTGAATTGGTAATAAAAAAAACTACCTAAGAATAAAACCCCTGGACCAGATGGCTTTACTGCTGAATTGTATGAAACATATAGTGAAGACCTAATACCCATCCTCCTTATAGTTTTCCAAAAAGTAGAGGAGGAGGAAATATTTCCAAAGTCATCCTATGAGGCCAGCATCACTCTAATACCAAAACCAGACAAAGATACCACAAAAACTGAAAATTGCAGACCAATATCCCTGTTGAACATAGATGCAAAATTTTCAACAAAATATTAGCAAATCAAAATAAAAATACATCAAAAAGATCATCCATCATTATCGAGTAGGATATTCCAAAGATGCAAGGATGGTACAACATTAAAAAATCCATCAACATCATCCACCACATCAACAAAAAGAACAAAAACCACACAATCATCTCCATAGATGTTGAAAAAGCATTCGACAAAATTCAACATCCATTCATGATAAAAACTATCAACTAAATGGGTATAGAGGGCAAGTACCTCAACTTAAGAAAGGCCATATCTGACAAACCCACAGCCAACATCATACTTAACAGCGAGAAGCTGAAAGCTTTTCCTTTAAGATCGGGAACCAAGCAAGGATGTGCACTCTCCCCACTTTCATTCAACGTAGTATTGGAGGTCCTAGCCATGGCAGTCAGACAATACAAAGAAATTAAAGGCATCCAGATTGGTAAGGAAGATGTTAAATTGTCACTGTTTTCATATAACATGATATTGTACATAAAAAAACTAAAGAATCCACCCCAGAACTACTAGAACTAGTAACTTAATTCAGCAAAGTTGCAGGATACAAAATTAATACACAGAAATCTGTTGCAGTCCTATATACTAACGATGAACTAGCAGAAAGATAAATCAGGAAAACAATTCCATTCACAATTGCATCAAAAAGAATAAAATACCTAGGAATAAACCTAACCAAGGAAGTGAAAGACCTATACCCTAAAAACAACATGACACTCATGAGAAAAATTAAAGAAGATACCAATAAATGGAAACACATCCAGTGCTCATGGATAGGAAGAATTAATATTGTCAAAATGGCCATCTTGCATAAAGCAATCTATGGATTCAATGCAATCCCTGTCAAATACCAATAGCATTCTTCAATGAACTAGAGCAAACAGTTCTAAAATTCATATGGAACCACAAAAGACCCCAAATAGGCAAATCAATCCTGAGAAGGAAGACTAAAGCTGAGGGGATTATGCGCCCCAACTTCAAGCTCTAGTGCAAAGCCACAGTAATCAAGGCAATTTGGTACTGGCACAAGAACAGACCCATAGATCAATGGAACAGACTAGAGAGCCCAGATATAAACCCAAACACATATGGTCAACTAATATACGATAAAGGAGCCATGGGTATACAATGGGGAAATGACAGCCTCTTCAACAACTGGTGTTGGCAAAACTGGACAGTGACATGCAAGAGAATGAAGCTGGTTATTGTTAAACCCCATACACAAAAGTAAACTTGAAATGGGTCCAAGACCTGAATGTATGTCATGAAACCATAAAAACTCTTAGAAGAAAACATAGGCAAAAGTATCCTGAATATACACATGAGCAACATTTTCCTGAACACATCTCCTCGGGCAAGGGAAACAAAAGCAAAATGAACAAATGGGACCACATCAAACTAAAAAATTGTACAGCAAAGGACACCATCAGTAGAACAAAAAGGCATCCTACAGTATGGGAGAATATATTTGTATATAACATATCTGATAAGGGATTAACATCCAAATTATATAAAGAACTCACATGCCTCAACACCCAAAAAGCAAATAACCCAATTAAAAAATGGGTAGAGGATCTGAAGAGACAATTCTCCAAAGAAGAAATTCAGATGGCCAACACATACATGAAAAGATGCTCCACGTCGCTAATTATCAGGGAAATGCAAATTGAAAGCACAATTAGGTATCACCTCACACCAGTTAGGATGGCCAACATCAAAAAGCCTAGGAACTACAAATGCTGGTGAGGATGCAGAGAAAGGGGAACCCTTCTACGCTGCTGGTGGGAATGTAAATTAGTTCAATCACTGTGGAAAGCAGTATGGAAGTTCCTCAAAAAACTAAAAATAGAAATACCATTTGACCCAGATACTCCACTCCTAGGAATTTACCCAAAGAAAACAACTTCTTAGATTCAAAAAGATATATGCACCCCTATGTTTATTACAGCTCTATTACAATAGTCAAGATATGGAAGCATCCTAAGGGTTCATCAGAAGATGAATGGATAGAGAAGAGGTGGTACATATACACAATGGAATAATATTCAGCCATGAGAAGAAAACAAATCCTACCATTTGTATAACAACATGGATGGAGCTAGAGGGTGAAATAAGCCAGGCAGAGAAAGACAAGTACCAAATGATTTCACTCATTTGTGGACCATAACAATGAAGCAAAACTGAAGGAACAAAACAGCAGCAGACTCACAGACTCCAAGAAGGGACTTGTGGTTACCAAAGGGGAGGGGTGTGGGGCGGGTGGGTGGAGAGGGAGGGAGAAGGGGATTGTGGGGTATCATGATTGGTGCACATGGTGTGTGTGGGTTCATGGGGAAGACAGTGTAGCTCAGAGATAACAAATAGGGCCTCTGTGACATCTTACTACAATGATGGACAGTGACTTTAATGGGGCATGTGGGGGACTTGATAATATGGGGGAATGTAGTAACCACAATGTTTTTCATGTGAAACCTTCATAAGCATGTGTATCAGTGATACCTTAATAAAAAAAAAATAATAAATAAGGTGGCTTCCGAATGGGGTGGAGGTTAGTAGGTGTTGGTATAGGCTGAGACGTACTTCAGCCTTTTGGCCTTAGCCACGTTATGGAGCCTTTTCTAGAGGAATCCTGATGTGCAAGTATTTTCTAAGATATTTGGTCATTTTTCCTTTTGTGTTCTGTGTTTAATACATTTAGCATAAAGCCTGGAGGTTAGAAGAGGTGAAAAGTAGAATTTGAGCCCTAAAACCCAAATCAATCTTGAACCCTCAACAACAGTACCATGCATGATCACTGATAGGTATTCAGTCAATGGGAGGTACTCAGTAAATGTGTGATTTTATGAAGAAATTCAGGTGCCTGTGCATCATTACTATGTTTCTTTATATAGCCTATTATTTTTCACATTTTCTAATCAATTAGTCTAAGGACCTCTTCTACCTTGTCCTAGCAACTAAGAATTGCTATTTAGCGTATGCTAATTCAGTTTCCAGAAGAGGCAGTGACATTTCTAAACCAACCCATAGACCATTATGAGTTATTTTCATTCACCAGAATCCAAGACAAACAGTGCATCATCTGCCTTTTGACAGCAATTGTTTGTTTAGAAGAACATTTTCTAGGCTAATGTGGCATGAAAATAAAATTACGACAATCAGAAAGTTTTGCACACTAAAGAGGCACAGACAATGCAGAGTTGAAAGCAGGCAATGAGTCACACTTCAGTTTGGAAAACATTTCCTAAAACACTTGTAAAATGCCAACCAAAGAGACACTCAACTAAAGGATAACCCTTTCATCTGATGGGAATGTTTGGCATGATAGGAAATTATTTTTCTATGATTAGAAAATATACTTCCTACATGAAAGGAGTATCTTTTACATTCAAAATTATATTAAAAATGAAAGCAATTTTAAAAGGAAAAACAAGTATTTTGTTCTGTGACAATGTCCTTTTGATATATATATATATTTTTTGAGGTATAGGGGATACACTATCATATCGGTTTCAAGCAAAACAGTGATTTTGACAGTTATCTACATTATTAAATATGACAATGACTTCTTAAAACATGCCATAGGTTTCTTTAATTTAAAACAATACCTTGAGTTGTTGGGTTGGAGTTAGAAAGATTTCTTCTAGTGATATGCTTTGTCATCACAGTACAAAGTTTTTGGACAAAATTTATGTTTTTAAAACATTGCAAATAGTTGAAGTCTACCAAGCAATCACTTTTATTATTGGTGTAGATGATAATAAGTAACTTACTCATCTCAGCTTTGTACTTTGACCTGTTGTGTGATGTTGTCTGAATACAACATCAGAATACTTTGAATTCAACAACATTGAATACTTACTTAAAAGGGGTCAGGCCTGTGAAATCACCTCTGAATATATAACTGATTAACCTACTGTGGGTTTTGAGTAAGTCAATTAAATTTGCAAGTCCTTAGTTCCCTCATTTGTAAAATCAAGGGAATGAGCTAGAAGGTCTGTCTCTGGTTTATTCCTCTTTCTTTATCTTCCTTTCTCCGCTTAGTTTACTTGGGAAAAGAAGTCTGCATTCTACAGTACTGACAATTGCAAATATTGCATTTCTTCCTTTTACTCAGACATTTATTTCCATCTTATCTTATTGGCTCTTATTTGTAGTAACAATGAAATGTAGATGAAACATTTCATGTTTATAAAATCACTTCAGTTCTCTAACTTAAAACAACTTATTGCTTTCTAATGCATGGTGTGACTTTTAACAAGGACTCTGTGCTTTGGGATTATGTAAGGGCTGATAAAATGACATTTGCCCTCCACTGTGGAGTGGAGAAAGGAGCCATGTACCATGGAAAATCCTGTGATTTTTGTCAGATCATGTGCCAACAAGAAAACAATACAAAACTGAGTTCTCAGGCTGTTTGGCTGGGTATGCTGATGTGAATGCACAATCTTTGAAATTTCATTTCCATGTTTATAGTTACAGCTGAAACACCTTCCAAACAATATGTGGTCTGGTTTACACACTGGAACAGCCATCCTGTAAGAGTGAGTGATCCTTACCTCCCCCATTAAATAGGCATGCCCAGTTGTAACCAATGGGATATTGTGGAAATTATGGTGTGTCTTCTGAGGGTAGATAATAAACATGTGGCTTCCACCTTGTGCTCTCTGGAATTATTCACTCAGAAGGAAGTCAGCCGCTGTGTCATGAAAATGCTCCAGGAGCTTTATGGGGAAGTACACATGGCGAGGAACTGAGGCCTCCTGCCAACAGCCAACACTGACTTGCCAGTGATTGAATGTGCCATTTTGGAATTAGATCCTCCGACTCCAGTGAACCCTTCAGATGACTGTTGTCTCAATCATCATTTTTATAGTAGCCACTAGAGATCCTAATCCAGGACCATCCAGCACCCAGCTAAGCCACTCTAGAATTCTTGAACCACAGAAACTATGTGAATTAAATGTTTATAACTATTTCAAGCTGCCACTGGGGATAATTTGTTACACAGCAGTAGATAATACTAATACACAAGTCAAAAGAAAAATGTAGTGGTTATTAATGTTTTGGCCATGTACTCATGTGGGAAAGAAAGATAATCTTTATTTTTCTAAAACTCAATCTCTATTTTAAACCTCATTGTGTCTCATTAGGGGGAAAAAAATAACCTTAATCCATTTTGGAGTAATTCAGTAACTTGAGATTTTAACTCAGTTAATTCAGGATTTTTCCCAATTCTCTCATGTGCCTAAAAGTGGCACCTACATTGGGGAACAGTCTTTTACCCAGTGTCATGGTATCAGGAGTGTGTATGGATGTCTTAACCCTGGTCTTTAATAGGTGCTTAGTGGCATTCGCTAAAATATTAGTGACCATGGGTGCATTACCAATAAGAGATATGAAGGTAGACTTTTCAGTATTCTTTCTAGGTCAAATGCTTTTCACTGTTTTATCAACTCTAATATTTCATTAATAACCAAGAGGACTGTACAGGGCACCAAACAAACCAATTGAATCTCACTTAAAATTCTATGGCTTCTTGTAGAGTTAGAAGGCCAATGTTAATTTAAATGTGTGAACTCCTTTGATAGATAGACCTTTCCTTTGCTGGGTGCATTGGGCTATCCATGAAGTTTTATTAATACTCCAAAGCTATTTTGGAAGGTAGGAAGTAAAGAAGTTACTTCCACATCAGCTGGTTCTTTAAAGTGAATGATCATTTGGGGAGTTTTATGCTGGGTGATGCCTCCAATATTTTAAAACAGTTTTTTTACATGCAACTCCTTAGAGTAACTTTCATCATTCCCCCTCAGTCAGTCAGAGGTGAGTGTGTGGGATAATTACTAATAAAACGTATCAGTGAGAGAAATGTGAATTTTTAACATCCAGGGCTGGAGTTGCCATAAATGAATCACATGCTTAGATACAGTGCAAGACTCTTAAAAATAAATGTCTTTGACAGTCGATCAGGACAACTACTGCAGTGTGGCATGTCCCTTCTTATGGTATATCTCAAAAATGAACAAAATCGACCCTTTCATTACATCTCATTTGAAGACCTCTATTTCTCAGCCTTTTCTTCAGTACTAGAATTTAAATGGCTTTCATCATGTTCTGTGTTCAGTGATACCTCTAAGTTTAGGCCATTTCATCAAAGTAACAGCCTAAGACATGTTCCTGCCGTAAAGCTCCCCTTCTATTTTTGTCATGGCAAAAGCAATTCACTTGTTAGCCTCTGTAATTCTCATATAAGCTGAAGGATAAAATAATACATTGGGAAGACACCAGTATGAGAAATTCTATTTTTTGTAAAGGCTAAAATTCCATGGCCCATTTGTTCTTTTGATTCGTCTTGCCACTTCTTAACTTCAGGGTCATTGTTACTTTGAAAAATCTGAGTCCTCAAACTATATAGCCATGCAGTCTGTAGATTTGTACTTCAGTTGTTTATCTTTTTTAGAGTTCCTTTATCATTTTATAGTATTGATTTTTGATTCATTGCATAGCTTTCATATAAGAAAGCATAGGAAGTCATAAAGGAATATCATAACATAGTACAAAAAGTGATGACAGATAGAATAATAATATTCAATCCTGAAGTGATGATTAAATCAAAGAAAAATGAAAAAGACCAGTGTGACAGTGAGCCCAATAACCAGGGCCTTCAAATGAGACAGTTCCTATTGTGTTCATATACAACATCAGTTTGAAAAACAAATATAAATTCTGATGTTTGAGGCAAGATGGAAGGCAAGTAATATAAGGAGGACAGTGAGTATAATTATCATAGTAACAAGTGCCACACTGAATAGAGGGAACTATCAATTACCTTGTCCCTTTGAATTTCCTCTGTGACATTAGAAACTCTTAGTGAAATGTATTCTCAGATAGGATATTCTGTTTAAAGTTAGGAAATTCTACTCTGAAAACAAGGACATCCCATCCCCCAAAATAATTTTCTCACTTGTATTTCAGAAACTTAGAAATATTATCCTGCTTCTAAATATTTTTATTCTCTGTTAGCTATCTAGATGTTACTTGGAGACGTGGACTTGCTAAGTTACAGTGTCTGTGATGGACCCTGTAATCAGACTTTCCCTTATCTTGCAAACCATAGCCTTAAAGTTGGCATTTTTCTAATATAGAAGGACATTCTGTCAGTTCTTTTACTTTCATCATTCGTATCAAAATTATCTGCTGAGTGGTCACTAAGTATTTGTCACCTCGTAAATCCTATCATTAATCAACAATACATACTAACTTCAGGTTAAAAATAACTAAGCAATCTAGGAACAAAAGGAAACATTTTATAAAGGTTATTTTAAAATACCTAGAGAGAACTTCATTCTTCATGGAGAAATATTGGAAGTACTCCCTTTAAAATTAAGACCAAGACAAGGGTGCTTACTATCACTGCATATATTCAACATTTACTAAAGGTCCTTGCCAGTTACATAAGACAGAAAGAAAAAAATTAAAGGCATAAAGATTAGGAAGGGAGTATAAAATGCTCATTAATTTGAAGATTAATGATTTACATTATTTATTAAAATAAAATAAAGCAAAATGGACAAAGTTGATATGTGAATATTAATTGCATTTTTAAATACCAGCAATATTGTTATTTTTAAAACTACATGACATTTAAAACAGCAATGAAAATATCTGAAAACCTTGGAAATAAATTTAACAAAAATTGTTCAGAACCTGTTAGGATAAATTATAAAACTTTTTGGAAAGAAATTAAAGAAAACTTAAATTGTGAAATTTATCAGGTATACATATAGAAAGATTCAATATCAAGAAGATTTAATTCTAACTAATCTGATCTTCAGGTTCAGTACATTCCAAACAAACAAAAACCAAAAAATAAAACCAACCTCAACAGGATTTTGAGAGACACTTGTAAAATTTCTTCTGTGTATTGAAGAAACAAACGTGTATTAAAGAGCCAAAAGCCAGGAACAGATAGTAAGTCACGGGGAGTTGCACCTCCCCACACCCAACTTACTCTGCATCTTTACTAATTACAGCAGTGTGGTATTGGTGCAGCCTCTGTTATAAGCAGAACAGAAAAGCCTAGAAAGGACACACATTTATCAGTACTTGATCTGTTATAGAATACTATTTGGTAGGGTTTGTGAGACAATTAGTCCTCCATGTGGGAAAGATAAAATTGTGTCTCTATACTATTTACGAGATCATTTCCAGATGTATTAAAGACATATGTGAAAGGCAAAACTTTAAAGCATTTAGAAGAAAATATAGGGAAATACCTTTTTGACTCTGCAAAAACACATGAAACATCAAGCAAAAGATTGATGTTTGCCTATATTAAAGTTAAGAACTTCTTTCAAATAGGACAATAAAAAAAGTGGAAAGGCTAACCAAAAAAAAAAAGGTAAAATATTTGCAACAAATATAACCAATATAAATATATTAAAATATTTATACATTAAAAAAACAATGAAATAGAAAAATGGGTAAATGGAATGACCATGTATTTCTTAGAACAGGAAACCCAAATGGCCAACAAACATTTGAGAAAGTGCATAGCCTCATAAATAATGGGAAAATGCAAATGAATACCATAATGAAGTGCTATTTTCCATCTAAGTTATAAAACTAAGTGTTGGCAAGAATATGGATAAACATTTACTTTATATATTTGTTGGTGGGAATGCAAATTCGTAAGAACTCTCTGCAAAACAATTTGGCATTATCTTGTAAAATAAGTATTTACATGACCTGCAGTTCAGCGATTCCACTCCTAATTATATGCCCCCAGAGAAACTCTTGCATGTGTGCACCATGATGGAAATAAGAAAAGGCTCATGGCAGCACTATCTATAATAGGACAAACTGGGAACTCCCCAAGGCCCTCTCTACAGGAAAATGGAATCAGGTCATATTCACACAATGGAATACAATGCAACTAGATGGATGAATCTTAAAAACATAATAGTGAGTGAAAAAGCAAGTTCTAGAAGGCTGTGTATATTATGAATCCATTTCTATAAAACTACAAAAACACAGAACTAAACAATATATAGTTTAAGGAATATATTAACAGATTTATGATAAAACTCTGTACAAAGTAAGAGAATGATAAACACAAATTTCAAGATAGCGTTTATCTCTGTGAGATAGACAATGGGCTGAGATAGCAAAGAAGAATATTGGCAGATGGAATAATTCTGGAAAAATTCTGATCTTTAGTGAGGTGGAAAGTTTGGAGGAGTTTTTTATTACTATGTTTCTATGTGCCAAATATTAAATAATAGTAAAATTTAAAGGTCACACTTTATACCAAAAAAATAAAAAGATATACATATAGAATAATAACATTCAGATACTTCTGATTGTTTTTTTTGAATTCTAAAAATGAAGAAGGACATTATTCAGCATTAAAAAGAAATGAGTTTTGAATATAAACATGAACAACTTTTTCCTGAACACATCTCCTTGGGCAAGGAAAACAAAAGCAAAAATGAACTCATGGGACTACATCAAACTAAAAAGCTTCTGTACAGCAAAAGATACCATCAGCAGAACAAAAAGGCATCCTACAGTACAGGAGAATATATTCATAAATGACATATCTGATCAGGAGTTAACATCCAAAATACACTAAGAGCTCACACTCCTCAACACCCAAAAAGCAAATAACCCAATTAAAAAATGGGTGGAGGATCTGAACAGACACTTCTCCAAAGAAGAAATTCAGATGGCCAACAGACACATGAAAAGATGCTCCACATCACTAATCATCAGGGAAATGCAAATTAAAACCACAATAATATATCATCTCACACCAGGAAGGATGGCCAGGATTGAAAAGACTAAGAACAACAAATGCTGGTGAGGATGTGGAGAAAGGGGAACCCTTCTACACTGCTGGTGGGAATATAAGCTAGTTCAACCACTGTGGAAAGCAATATGGAGGCTCCTCAAAAAACTCAAAATAGAAATACCATTTGACCTAGGTATCCCACTCCTTGGAAATTACCCAAAGAATACAACTTCTCAAATTCAAAAATACATATGCACCCCTATGTTTATCACAGCACTATTTACAATAGCCAAGATATAGAAGTAACCTAAGTGTCCATCAGTAGATGAATGGATAAAGAAGATGTGGTACATTTACACAATGAAATACTATTCAGCCATAAGAAAGAAAGAAATCCTACCATTTGCAACAACATGATTGGAGCTGGAGGGTATTATGCTCAGTGAAATAAGCCAGGTGGAGAAAGACAAGTGCCATATGATTTCCCTCATTGTGGAGTGCAACAATGAAACAAAACTGAAGGAACAAAATAGCAGCAGACTCAGAGACTCAAAGAAGGAACTAGTGGTTACCAAAGGGGAAGGGTGTGGGAGGGCATGTGGGGAGGGTACGAGAAGGGGATTGAGGGGTATTATGTTTAGTACACATTGTGTGTGGGATCACGGCAAAAACAGTGTAGCACAGAGAAGGCAAACAGTGAATCTGTGGCATCTTACTACACTGATGGACAGTGACTGCATTGGGGTATGGGTGGGGACTTGATAATATGGGTAAGTGGAGTAACCACATTGTTTTTTCATGTGAAACCTTCATAAGAGTGTATATCAATAATACCTTAATAAATAAAGAAAGAAAAGAAAAGACATGGAAGAACCTTAAATACATACTACTAAATTAAAGAAACCAATGTTAAAAGACTACATACTCTCTGACACCAACTATCTGACATTCCGAAGAGGTGAAACAATGGCGGCAGTAAAACAGAAACAAAAACAGTGTTTTCCAGGAGGCAAGGATGAATAGAAGGGCACAGAAGCTTTTTAGGGTAATAAAAGTATTGTTACGTCAAAAATTAATCCCTTCTCATTTTTAAAACACCATGTATTGATTGCATTATCCCATCTTTATCAATCAATTTCTTTTCCTCTTTCCATGTAACCTCTGATTTCTTCTACGTAGATGTTCATCTGGTAACACCGGTTATTTCTGGTGGTGTTCAAAGTGATTTGTGGCCTTCTTTTTTATACCTTTCTGTAATGTTTGAATTACTTGTGATGCATGTTTCATTTTTAAATATAACAATGAAATAATTACTTGATTATTTGATTATAATTTATTTCCATTAAATGAAGGAATAAGACATTTGAGGATTTTTCACCACAGTGGATTAGTTTAGAGATGTAATATATAAGACTCCTTGAAAGAAATAACTATGTCTTCATATACATTTAAATCCCTCATAACACCATGCACAGAGCAATGCTCAGTAAATGTTTCTTAAATATTTTTTTTCTATTTTTCCTTTAGATTTAAGACTAACCAGAGAGAAAACACCCCATGAAATTAGCACGTAAGTACTCCACTTAGGAGATTCCCATTGAATTTCATTTGCTATGTCTCCTCAAGCCCAACTTCAGTTTGTCCACAGGTACAAATTGAATCTACACCCAAACAATTATGTCTTTGTTCATTAATTCATTGAACAAATATTTATCAAGAACCTTCTATGTGTAAGTGCCTTCCTGTGTTGTGCATATAACAATGAGCAAAAGAAGTTCCTATCCTCAAAGAGCTTACATTTTCAAAAAAGGAACACAGACAAAAAAGTAAATATACAAATACACAACTTCTCACGGTGATAATACTATGAGAAAATGATATAGGTAACAAGAGAAAAATGACAGGGTAGAGGACATAGGGTGGTCACAGAGACATGAGTGTCATGAGGATTGAGGAATGGCAATGTCTTAGTAAGGATTCTTCCAGACAAAAGTTGGTCAAGTGCAAAGTATAAGGGTTGATCATAGGTGTTGGCCTGAGCGTTGGAATGAGAGGTACCATTTAATGAGATGAAGATAGGTTTGGCTGGCTGGGTGGGACTGAAGTGTATGAGAAATTAAGAGTTTGGTTTTACATGTGTTTAGTTTGAGATGCTCTTTTAGACATCCGAACTGAAGGGTTGAGTAAATTGAGTAGGTGAGTCTGGAAACCCAAGTACATGTTGAGTTACATGCAGGTCAAAGCACATGTATAACTAAGTTAAAAATATGTACAAAGCCAAATATATAGCCACCTTCATGTAACACAGGTTAAAGTAATGATAAATATTGCTCTGTAATAAATAATCTACTGATTTTGAAATATAAAATAAATTGCAAGAACAGTTTTCTTTCTAAGCAGTTTTCTCTTTCATTTTGTGTACAAGAAGAAAAGCCTCTGGCTCCGAGCCATGGTGTGGTTGTCTTTCTGCTGGTTATTTGAAATAGCAAAGCAGGAGATTGTCAGTAAGGCACTATTGAATGAATGCTTGCTTGCTGACCTGGCTTTGCACAGCATCCTGCTCTCCCCAGTGTTTCTCAGGCATAAATGCCATGCAGGTTGAAGAGCCACTATGCTGCTGGAGCCAGTGCTTTGACAAGCAGGTTTGCTCCTGTAGTGGGTTTTCAATAGAGCCAGCATAAGGAAATTCTGCCAGCTAGTGAATGATGGTAAGCTATGCCCCAATTAGTGAACAGAGCAAGTCATGCCAAGACTCGGGCAATTGCAACTAAAGACCAGAACATTCCATTCCCTTTTCCCCTTGGCCTTAGAGTCTTAAAATGCCAATGTTTCATGTTGATGCTAGTTCCTGGTGCCCTCCCACAGCCTCCACGAGGCCGTCCTCCTCCTCTCTGTTGCTCATGTTTAACTAATACTGAGGTGAGGGGATCAATGGATTTCAGTTAGGCTGAGCATTGTGATCCCGGATCCAAATCTGCCTTGAGCAGTACTTGAGATCTTGTGGACATCCAAGCAATGTGACACACTTAATTCAGAGTGTGGAGTATTCTAATTCTTCCTATCTAGAAAATGAACATTATTTCTACATGTCTCATAAAGATGCAGGGATGTATGTCCCCCAGAGACATCATCACAAGGATGTCTAAATATAGGAGATAGATGATAAGTAGGCATTACTCATCTGAAACTGAGAAGCTAACCATAATGTCCAGTGTGCAGAAATTTTAAGTGAGACCTAAATGTAAGCTGAGGTTCCCATGACCCTTGAAGATCTCAAAGTTGACTCTATCACAAATCTCCCATTCCATGGCCAGTGACAAGTCCTCCCCAAGACTTCAGTCCTAAAAACAGATTTTTAATGGTTCCCCCTATCCCTTATACCTGCACTCACTTGCACTGTCTCTCTTTTTCCTTAAATCCACTCATACTCCAAACTAAAACCTTCCAGTGGTTTTCACAACAAAATACTCACTCCCACAAAGCATCTGGCAGGGTTGGGAGCTTTCCTAAAGGTTTGAAAGGGAACAGGGAGGGGGCCCATAGTGTACTACACAGCTTCGGTCATCTTGCTGGCTTTATCCCTACTCCTTCCCTCCTTCACGTCCAAGGCCAAATGCAGACTTTATGGGTTTATAGCACGTTCTTGTTCTAACAGGAAGTGTTTATCAGAGTTGTAAACATAACATGCTTGTCTTGTACTTACTTGTACAGAACTTGCACACATCATGGGTCCACCAGCATTCTGTGTTCAAGGGTACTCAATCATCAAGCAAATGGGGCCCCAAGGAACACAGACACACATATTGTACAATCCTCCTCTGTCCACACATGTTCCCTTGTCCCACTGGACTTGACTTACAAAGCATAAGATTAAAGATAACAAGTTGTTAAGAATTACAAGCTGGCAACAGCAGTTCATTAAATCAAGTATGTGAGACCCTTCTGAGTGTGATGTCCGTTATAACTGCACCGACTGCATATCCACAAAGCAACCCCTGGAAGTGGATCTTCTGGTCCAAGTCAAGCCTTCCAATGC
Organism: Smutsia gigantea; assembly: GCA_032199065.1. Lineage (NCBI taxonomy): Eukaryota > Metazoa > Chordata > Mammalia > Pholidota > Manidae > Smutsia > Smutsia gigantea. The sequence goes on along the minus strand of JAVSCE010021795.1, from coordinate 2,807 downwards.
CTGCAGCCCTGCCTGATATCTAACTGAGCCTCATGAGATACCAGAGTAGAAATACTCAGCCAAGCCTCTCCCAAATATCTGATCCTCAGGAACTGTGAGAGGTAATAAATGTTTGTTATGCAGGAAAAATAACTGATGTATGAGTCTCAGTAAAATGCAGACTCATAGCTTCTAATTCAGGGTCAGTTCACAGCCCAGGAATATGCATTGTAACAATAATCCCAACCATCAAGGAATTGCAAATCAAAACCATAATGAGCTACCACACACCCACTAGGCTGGTGATATTCAAAAAGATAGAAAATATGTTGACAAGGATGTGGAAAAACTAGAATCTTAACACACTGCTGATGCAAATGTAAAACAGTGTAGCCACTTTGGAAACAGTCTAGAAGTTCTTCAAAGGGTTAAGCATAGAATAACTCCATTCCTAGATAATGTATCCAAGAGAATTGAATACATACATTCAAAAAAATCTTCATACACAAATGTTCATGGCAGCATTATTCATAATAGCCTCAAAGGGAAAACAACCCATTGTCTGTCAAAGATGTTTTTTTTCAAAGGTAGATCTAAACAGTGGATTATTATTTAGTACTAAAAAGAAATGCAGTACTGATACAACATCAATAAACCTTGAAAACATTTATACTAAGTGAAAGAACTCAAGCACAAAAGATCATATATTGTATGATTCCTTTTATGTAAAATGTCCCAAATAATCAGATCCATAGTGACAGAAAGTTGATTATTGGTTGCCTGGAACTGAGGAAATCAGAGGCAAATGGACAGTGTCTCCTAATGGGTTGAGGGGGGTTTCTCTGGGGAATGATGAAAATGTTGTAAAATTGATTGTGTTGATGGATGTGTACCTCTGTGACTATGCTAAGAACCATTGAATTGTACACTTTATAAACAGGGGAAATGCATGGTACATAAATTCTATCTCAGTAAAGCTGTTATACAAAATAATAATCCCCGGACAGCTCTAATACCAGCAGTCCAATTTTTACACTTGAGAAATGCCACTCCAGGCCTTTTCAGTTGATATTCACTTAAGACCAAAAGCTTAGTTGTAATAATTCAAATTCATTTTCTTACTATGTTCATAACTTAACACTTTTCTAAAGAGAAAATACAACAGGAGACAAGTAAGAAAAAATTGGGGATAAGGCAGATCTTTAACTGCAGTCCGAAATGACTTCTAAGTCAGCCAACTTTCTTGGTGAAGAACAAAAATGTCAGTAGTAGTAAGGATTGAAATTAACTCTTGGGAAGAGAACAAGTGTGTCAGTAGGAGAGAAAACATGAACAGTTCCTCTCCAGAGGCTGGAAAGAGGTGCTTTAATTTCTCCCTGAAGTGGCTTTTCACTTGTTCCTAGGTGCCCTGTCTAGGCCTGGCCACAGGAGTGTCATTCACTTTGCTTTTTCTCTGAGATTAATTAAAGTCTCTTCTCTTAGCTGGGGCGAGATGACAAGAAACAGGATGCACCCTATAATTTCTGTGAAAGCAGTTTTTATTCTGTTCTAACAGGAACTCTTCTTCCTTTTCTCTGTAGAGAGTGCAGACACGGTAATTATTTAATTGCTGGTGTTCTATTTGTCCTATGCACAGTTTGAGCTCTATTGAAGCTGAACCTGAGCCTGCAGAGAGAAAAGAAACAGGTTCTGCACTGAAGAACTTCCTCTTGAGGTATGCAAATCCTCCCTTTCTCCTACAAAGTGGAGAAGAGAAAAAAAATTATGCTGTTTCCCTTAATCATAGGATCTGAACTTTTAAAAAAATAATTGGCTTCTGTAAAATGTATAGAAACACTTGAATATATATATGTATATATGTAGCAGATACATATGTATACACCTGCCAGCATATGTATACATTTCCTATATAACTCATTAATTAAGGGTGGAAGAGTTTGTTGGCACTTCTGAGATTCCTTTTCAAACATCTAAGGTGACAAATATCATTTGAAAAAGTAGAAGTTGCAGATCGGGAAAAGAGCAGGTTCTCGTGATTGTACTATTTGAGGAAAAAAAGCTTAATCTTAACCCTGAACCCCTCTAGGGAGAAACAGCATTATTTTGTTAGCACTACTCCAGAGTGTGGCACCTCGCCTGGAACATAGCTGGTCAATAAATGTTGGACTTTACAGAATTACCAAGAGCTTCCTTTTTTCCCCTTTGGCACCTCTTCTTTGTTTCCATCCATCCCAAACCACAGTTCCCTGAGCGGCTTCCGGTACTGCCTGTGTGGCCTTGTCGGTACCATGACTGCCTCCACGGCAAGAAGCTTTACCATGGGGCCTCACTGTGTTTCACTGAGAGCTGTGTGCCATGAACTGCAAGGTAGCAAGATCATTTTTTAGGAATGGCTAGAATTTATTGGTTTTTGAAACTGTCTTGCTGGAAGAGGGGGCATATCCATCCCCAGAGTCCTGTTACATCAGTTGCATTTACCTGTAGGGCCATTAATTTGAGGAAAATTCTTGGGTTCTTCCCTCTTCTGCTCCAGGAAGCTGACTCTAGAGTTCATGAGGAAATCTAGTGCAAAGGAGAAGAGAAATAGTTACAGAAAGTAACAAGCCTCAACAATCAGCACACAAATCCTAGGAACATGCCCTTTTCATTGGTAGGGTGTGCTGATTTGACCAAGGGTAATGAAGAAAGCTTCAGGGTTCCATATTGCCCAACATTGTGGACCCCCAATCAACCTGTTAACTTCAGGTGCTGTTTGGTAAATGAGAGTTTTCACCCAGAGTTTCCAGCATTTTCTGCATGACCTTAGTTCATTTACATACCAATGGATG